>JACBWW010000005.1:12131166-12440555 GCA_020086605.1 Lanius collurio | reverse complement strand
ACCCCCGCCGCCCGGCCCCTTCCCCGGCCGCGGCCCCCGCCCGCCCCCGCTGCCCGGGGCCAGGGCAGCCGTGGCCGGAGAGAGCCGCGGAGCGGGCGCTTGGCTCCGGGCGGCTCCTGGTCACGCCGCGTGGGCGCCCGGAGCACTGTGCAAAGCCCCCCGCGGAAAGCAACCCGCTCGCCCCTCAGCCCCGCCGCGTTGGCCCGTCCCGGTCAGAGCAGGACAGGGCTGGGGCTGCTCCCTCTGGGGGGTGAGGAGACGCCGGGCTGGATGGTCCGAGGTGCTGGATGGCTGCACCGCCCCAGCCAGGTTCGGCCGTGGGAAGCTACTTGGACCACGCTGCTTTTGGTGCTCGAACCCCACGGCGCTCCAGCTTCTCGTAACGAAACAAGTCACACCCGAAGCAAATTACACCAATTCCAGCAGCAATTTACTTTTCCTGAAAGCTGTAGTACACCATCAGAGCGACAAGCTGTTCTCAGTTCAAATAGAATCCGATCTCGAAAGGTATTTATTGTTAATTATAGCACACTTTCTGTAATAATGTTAAATGCAAGAATCCAGGGCTCCCGCTGTCAGAGGTGTGGAGGTGAATCGTGGCATGTTTCATCTGCACACTCAGCCCCCGGGCGGGCCTGCATGCCGAGCAGCCAAACCCGGAGCAGCAGATTGTGCTGTGTCTCAGGAGGACAGGACCACATATTTCAGATTCTGAAAAATGTGGCTTATCTTAGGGCAACCCATTATTTCAAGTTCTCCGTGGATGGAGAGCTGTTCAAGCTGACACTTGAAGAACGTCCTCATACATTCTTCAAGTAACTTTTCATGAAACTGCAGTCCTGTGAGCATATAGCGACCCATTAATTTCTAGAAAGATAGTTAACAAATAAAAAGCAGACAAGTTAGAGCAAATGTCATCACATTTACACTTGAACTTAGTTTGAAAGGAACAGTTTAGCTGAAGCAACAGAATATTCACTGGCAGGTTAATATTAAGTTCGTGACCTTGTATCATCAAGAGCAGGAAGCCACATTACAGTACTCAGCCATCAAATTTCAGGCATCAAGTTTGTGATGCTGCTTTTGATCTTGTGGTATATGGTGTCACTCAGCACAATGTTGCTATAATGGTGGGGTTGTCACTTGAGTGGAATGTGCATGACTAACTATTTGTTATGTTGGTTATGGTCGGTGACAGCTATTGGGCTCGGATTTGTTGAACTCCTTTTAGCATGTTAATTTGTGTCTCCTGATGCTGGTTGTTAGATATGTCTGCTCTCTTGGGTCTGATTGTACAGACTTCAGTAGTGCTCCTATTCACTTGCTCAGGTTGCCTCTTCCCTTTCATCTCCTGAAAATTAAGAACCCTGCATTTTGTCAAAATGTCCATATTACAGGTACGATGGGATGTTTTCAGAGTCACCATAGATGACTACGCACAGAAACCACTGGTGTTTCCAAGCATACAGCCTGCTACAGCCATTAACTTTTCTTGGCTATGCCCAGTGTAAAATGGTTTGAGACACATCCCTCTTCATGTATATACCTGCTGGTTGTTACTGACTCTCAAACAGCTTTCCTTTCTCCCAGTCATTTCTCACTGATGTGCACGTCCTGCTTCCATGAGGTTTGATTGTGTAAGCTTGATACAACTGCTAGGTTATCAACAAGTGAAATGGGATAATAACAAAGAATAAGAACATCAGCAATAATCCTAGACCATAGACACAGGGGAATCTGCTCTGGGTATTTAGCTTGTTTTCTCTGTAGTTACAGTCATGAAAATATATGTGCTCTGGAATTATTTATTTTCCGAAGAAAATCTCAGAGTATTACTAAAAAAGAGTTGGAATCCTGAGAGTCAAGTGTTACAATGCTAAAATTACAGGTATGGGGTTCTTAGAGTACTCCAAACTTCAGTCCTTGGCTTTTTATCTATTAGTAGGGTTCAATACTTTGGAACAGGTGGTATCTCCTGAGAAGCCAGAAATTATCCAAGGTCAGCAACCAAAAGAGATTTTTCAGAGAGCAACCTCCTTGGGATATCTAACAACAGGTGTTGGAAGTCTGGTTCCCATCTCAAGGACAGAGCTTTTGTCTTCTCAATTCAAGGCTGAGCCATTTTCCCTGGAGATCGATCCTGTTGTCCAAACCTGTATTATATAACTCACCTCAGTGCATGTTATTAAATTACTTTCTGGTAACAGCTCTGCCTCCTTCTTGCAGTGTTAACCTCTGCTTTTTTTTTTTTCCTGGAGCTGTGAAAGTTTAAGTACATCACTTTATTTTGGAAATATAAACATTTTAAGGTAGATTAAAAGTTTGTAATCCAGACCTATCGAGAAATGTGGTGGGTAGGTAGGGATTTTTGATACAACTTCAGGCTGTCTGGCTAAACAGCAGCAAATAATTAAATTTGCTGACTTGTCCTGTCTGAGATAACATCATTTCAGGGCCTCAGGACTGCTTGTGTTTCCACTCTTTCATCCCATCACTGTGTTTTTGTTTTTGTGGTGTTTTTTGGTGTTTTTTATCAGTTGTTATGACTGTACATAGCCCTTGGCCACATTCTCCTGCCCCTCTGCTGCTGTAACTTTCTCTCTGTTCCTCCTCAGTACACTCACTCTTACATCACTCCGTGTGCCACTTTTCCCCTACAGTTTTAGCCCACTTACAATGCTTGTTCAATACCAGACACCATCAGAAGAAGTCTGGACACAAAACAATGCATGACTTGGTGGAATTGATCCACTATCTCCAGGAACAGACCCCATACAAAAGCACACTTCCTCCTCCAAAAACCCTCTAATAAGAATCACGACTGAAGAGAATTGTACAATTATTTTCAAGCTTGTTTTGACAAAGCCACGTTTGTTTGCTCATCTTCAAAGAGCTTTAGCCACATGCAGTAATGCCACTTAATCAGAATATGATAGGCGGAAATTCCACCCCATGCTGGACAGCTCAGATGAAGTCTGGATAACTGGAGAGCAACTGGCATGCAGCATGACCATACCTGCTTCTTATTTTCTCTGATTTACATTCATATTTTTTGGTGTCTTCCTTCTACAAAACTTCTCCAATAAATCTGTCTGTATTTCCTTCCCTCCAAAAAGCTTTAGTTAAAAATTTGCTGCCTTCTCATATTTGGGTAATTTTACAGTTTTACGTTACCAGCTGAATGGTGCTACACTACAGTGCTCTCAACTTGTTCGCACTAAGGAGTTTGCCAATAACACCAACTTTTTCTTATGCTTAGTGCCACTACTTTGCTTATCAGTGCCCAAAGGCAAACACAAAGAAAAGGTGACGCAATTTCCCATTAAAGTATCACTGTATATTAATACATCATTCCTAAAATACTCTAACAATGCCTCTATGTGTGCATTTTGTTGGCAGTTTTGTCCTCCTGGAGGAATTATTAGTTTTTTCCTGGACCAAACCACTGTGCTTCTGACATACACTGTCCCACTGAGCTGTGTATCTGCCAAAGTGAAATCCTGGATAAATAAATGTAATCTTCCAGTTCTGCCTGAACAAGACTTGTGCTAATTTAGAGAGTCTATCTGGAAAAACACAGCTGCATAGCAGCCAAAGAGGTAGGGCCAGTTTGTATCATCTTCCCTAAAGACTACTACAAATTTCTTCTGCACTGTCCTTATTTTCCAGTTTTTCATAAATGAGCCAAAAGTCCTGAAGCAAAATCCATTCCCTGTCTTATCATTGAAGTCATTGAAGTCCAATTCCCACAAAAATCACCCATGCTACTGTATGATCAACTTTTACAGGGTGAAAAAATCCAGAACAGCAACTGCTTTTATCCTCCAATCTTTGTCCAATGGTGTCTTCCTTCAGTAGCTCCTTGTATTGGGAAAGACTTTTTTTCTGCCTTTCATCCTATCTGTCGCTTCTGCAAGAATCCAACAGCCCATCCCCTAGTGCTGCCCCACCTCTCTGAGGTACAACCTCCTGCATGGGTTTTACTCTTCCTCAGCCTACTGCTAGCCAGCTCCCTCCAAACATCAGTGGTGTTGACTCCACTGAAAGTAAAAGAACTTTTACAAAAGCGACATCTGAGCTTGGGGCTGACTGGTTTTTGCTTAAAGTTCTGGTGTCCAGACAAGTGATAATACAGAGCATTCTATGAGAGCAGTTCAAGGGGGGCTCTGGAGCATACCTAATATCACCAGGCTTCAGTTTCACATATGTGGATGCAAAGATTTTTTTTTTTTTTCCCCTCTGGTGTTTACTGAATAATTCTGTCAGATGCAAAAATGAAAACCCATAGAGTACAACTTGCTCTTTAAAAGAAGCAAGTTTGAAATGCCTGTAGCTAGCCTCATTTCTGCAGGTTTGGATGCAAAATGTTACTATGGGAACAAAACCTTCTCTCCACCCAATCAGCTGAAGCAAGGGGTGGGTTTTTTTTAAATAACAAGATTGTCTTTATCTGCCCATCACCTAATCAGTCAACACAAGAATGAGAATAATGATTTTCACAGCCAAACCACAGAAAATGTGACTCACTGCCAAAAAACCCTATGAGCTTCTTAGGTCTGGGAGATTGACATCTTATTGTAGAACATGAACAGACAGTAAGAAAAGCTGACAAATCAATCCCATTTGACAGTGCAATCTAGGCAAGAAATGGGTATGAAACTGTTCAAATCTAACTAAACCTTGCTCTGGGAGGGAAAGCTTGAAGAGGTCTTCAAAGGAATTGAAACAGGAGTAGTTCTAACAGAGGAAAAGACTTTGCATGATTGTGTGATTGCCTCCTTTACCCTGCACGCGAGGCGGGGTTTGTTTGGTGATTTCCTTTTCCATGAGTGGGTCCTGCCCATCCCACCACAGGAGTGTCCAGGCTGCTCTCACACCAGCTACAGCCTGGTAGCCTGCAAAAGCCACAGTCAGCATTGACTTCCCTCAGTGGCCAATGGGACAAGGCTTGAGTCTGCTCTATCAAGTCCTTCACAGCGGACTCTGTCATTAATCTCTGTCATTAATGTTTTAATTCAGTCAAGGTGAGCCAGAGACCTCCATCCATGGCAAATTAAAAGCAACATAACCTAGTTTGATCTTCTCTTGTCTGGAATGGTGTATTAGTCCTGTAGCTCTGCTGAGGTTTAGCAACATGTTTAACTACACTGAGCATTTATTTAAGTCCTGTCTCTTGTTAGTCTGTAAACAGAAAAGATATAAAAAAAAAAAACAACCAACAACTGAAACAGATTGGTAATTTTGGGGTAGTTTTCAGACTAATTCAAATTCTGTTTGTTGACAGTGATTTTTCTACACTTTCATTTGAGGGGAAAGTACTAAATCAAACAACAACAACAACATTAATAATAATAATATGGGTTTTAAAATGTTTTAAAATCTGACTAGCTGTTTCATGAATGGGAAAAAGTCAGTCTTTATTAATGACTGAACTGTCAATCTTCACTCCTTCTTACTTATTAAAATGAATAAAAGCATACCCTTATCAATCTTGGATTCTGTACACATGTCACATGCTGTCTCTCTCCTCCAGGAGTTGTCAATTTAAAGTTATGAGACAGCTCACAGGAGAAAGGAAGTAGCTGTCTGCTCATGAGGCCCATAATAGAAGTAGAATAGCATTATATGCACAAATACAAAATAAAATGTGAACATCAACCCAGTTACTTTATTTGTACTAAATGTAGGAAAATGATCTGTGCTTTTTGGTTCTTACAGGTATACAGAAATTTCTAGTGACATAAATGACTGAATTTCAGGTCAGCTTACATTCAGGTCTAGTATAAGCATTATTTAACTAAACTTTTTGAAACTCAGCTGAACGTGTTTCCATAGCAAGACTTAAAGCAATACAATTACAAGGGTCTGCACCTCAGTGTTTCTCATGTGAGTCAGGATGCTGGTAGATGTGGTGCTAAATCTGAATGAGAGGGCAGGTTCTAGGCTCAATCCATTCTGCAGGCATAATAAGATCTTCTGTCACTGTGCAAATCCTAGGATGAGCAACACAGGAGAGGCATGGCTTTCTTCATGAATTGCTTTCTTCATTCAGTGTAAACAGCCAGAGAAGTGGATGAGTTTTGCAAACAGAGTTTGAGTAAAAGAATATTAAGAAATGTGACTTGAGGAGGGCTTTAAATATTGGGTGTGCAGTGAACCTAACAGGGCTGCTACTTTGCTTGTATTTCCTTTGATCTGAGGAGATGCCCAGGATGTGAATCACCGCACCTCAGAAAGGAGAAAGGAGATGTTTCAACATAAGTATGGAAGAAGGTCTCTAAGCATGGAAGGAGGCCTTTTCTACCCATCTCACAGTTTCATTAGCTCAGTTAACTTACTCCAATTCAGAGTATGAGAACTTGCTATTTCAGCTATTAAAAAAAAAGTTTAACCATAAAAAATTTATCAAAAAACAAAGATACAGTAAGGAAACTATTTAGTATAAGACAATTATACTGGGCTAGTGAATACTGGTTTCAAGGACAACTATTTCCAATATAATTAGTTCCATTAGCAGTATAACAACACATTTTTACTATTGTGCCCGTCCTTGGAGTGTTTTGTCAATTCAGTTGTTATGCTGAATTTGTAATACCTGCAGCATAAGTGAAAGAAAAAACATGTAAGGCTGGTTTGGAAGGAAGTGGGAACACATGTTTAAAGCAGTTTTTCTGCAGAGATGCTCATGTGGTAGACATGCAGCCTCAGTTCCTCCTGATGTACTGGTTGTCTGAGCAGACCTGCACAGGTGCCTTGATGACAATGGCAAGTGGTGCATCAGCAATCTGAATTTATCAAGGTGGCTTGTTCTATAATTTGCAATCTTGCATCTTAGTGCAACATTTTCAGTTCTCTTGCTATCACACTTTTCACCTGCATGAAGCAACCATAATAAATCCTCTGAACTGCCCTTGTCACTATTTCCTGGAAGCTATCATGCAGAAAAAAAGAGGTACAAAATACATACTTATTTAGTGTCCTTCGTCATTAAAAATCTGGGGGGTACATGATATTGTTCTTCCTGTATGAATCCTTCCACCTGTATTTACCCAAGGAATTTGGCTGTAACTGTAAAAATTTGGTGTTATTCACTGTTCACAAAGCAAAAGAATTGGCTCATCCTTGCTAAACAGTGTGCTACCACAATTGTGGTGTAAGTGTTAGCTTGGTGTGATTTTAGCAGTTGTGTTCAGGATCACTGAAAAGCACTTCATGTTTTCACTTTTTAGACAGCTACTCAGTTGCTTTTGCTGCTACTACTGATTTGCCTAATAATTTTACACACATAAAGCCAAATCTTGCTATTATTTAGTAAGACTTCTGTTCCCTTTGAAGGCAATCCAGATTCATAATACCAAGACATTATGCTGATGGCTGAGACAAATACAAAGCTTCTCATGCTGGGAGTAAATTCAGGATCTTGTTAGATCCCAGAGTATCTCAAGTCAAAATAAAATTGCCATATTGCCAGAAACTCAATAGACTCTGTGTTTGCTGTGCCTACAGAAGAGGGAAATATTACAATATATCCTTTCCAGCCTCTTTATTGAAGAACATGGTGAATTCTAACAGGTCCGTAAGAGATGCCTCACTCATTCCCCAGTCATTTCTGCTGGTTTTGGCTGGGATAGAGTTATTTTGTTTGTTGTTTTTTGGTTGGGTTTTTTTTGTTTGTTTGGGGTTTTTTGTGGTTTTTTTTGTTTGTTTGTTTGTTTGGTTTTTTTTGTTTTGGTTTGGTTTTTTGTTTGTTTTGTTTTTTTTCATAGGGTTGGGAAAAGTGTTGACAACACAGGGATGTTTTAGCTATTGTTGATCAATGACCACATAGCACAAGGAGTTGGGAGGCAACACAGCTGGGGCAGCTGGCCCCAGCTGAACACAGAGATTTTCCATACCATATGGTGCCATGCTCAATGTATCAATCTGGGGGAAGAAGGAGGAAGCAGAGGACATTCAGAGTGATGGCGTTCATCTTCCAAGTCACTGTTATGTGACAGAGCTCTGCTCTCCTGGAAGGCTGAACACCTGCCAGCCCATGGGAAGCAGTGAATCAATTCCTTTTTTGCTTTGCTCGTGTGCATGGTTTTTGCTTTCCCTATTAATCTGTCTTTATGTCAACTCATGAGTTTTTCAAGCTGTTACCTTCTGATTCTCGCCCTGATCTCACCAAGGGTGAGTGAGTGAGCGAGCAGCTGAGCAGGGCTTAGTTGCTGGCTGGGGCTAAACCACAACATCATCATTAAACAAATCATACATCCAAAAACATATGTTTGTGTTCACTCACCTATGAACTCAGAGCAAAGGGCCAGCAGCAGCAGGGAAAGCAGAGAAGTCCCAGGAGCGCGAGCCAGACTGATTTAGCTAATGAAGTGTGCATAAACAGCAAGCATCCATCATCATAAATTATCCTCAAAGTCCCCTTTCACATCCAGCCATCTCCTCGCATCTAATGCTTCTTAGACAACCTGTGACAACCATGGCCTGAATCCTGCAAATGACTAGACTGAGTAGGAAATGTGCTCTGTAAACATGCTGCTCATTATAGCTATTTTACCTACTGCCAGATGGATTGATTTGAAATGATTTATTGCTTACTCACCCTTTTGCGTATTTGAATTAGAAGAGTTAACAAATTGCCTAGTAGTCAGGAATCAAGTGCTTTAGGCCAGCAAAGATTATGAAACTGCCTTTTCTGCCCCCATAGGCTGTTGCAGGGGAGCTGAAAATTTTACATGGGGGTATTTTTATCTGAACAGAGGTTTGCTTTGTTAAACAAGCTGCACATTGCAAATAAAACCTGTACTTCAAGACTATTAGTAAGAAAAACAAATATGAAAGGTTTGTAGCTTATTAATTGGCTATGCTGTTGTTATTTTGATATCTTTTAAGCAACAGATAGAACTAGATAGATAGACCTTAGTAAAAGAACTTAACTGGGACATAAGAAAGTTGATTAGGAAGATATTTTTTCTCAGAAAAGACAATAGTACCAAACATATATTCATTCAGTATCACTATTTCAACATCATCCAGTACTCATGAAATCAAATTTATTTCAGTGCTGGCATTAGTACCAGTATCCAGCACTTATTAGTAAAGCAAATACAGACCAGGAGAACTAGATAAGCATGTATTTTGAAGCACATGAGTAAGCTTCAGGAGCAAAAATCTATTGAAAGGAAGAAAATATCCCAGTCAGGTAGAGCAGAGACAAGTTAATGGCAATACATTATCCTGTGGCTAATGAAACAAGCTCAGCCAGGCCTTATGCTCTCCTCCAACATTTTCATGGAACAAGGGCAGGTAGCTGCCCTGCTACTTACAAGATCAGCTGTATGTAACGTCACTGAACTCAGCACACTGGGCAGCATTTGTAATAATTTCAGTAACTGCCATTCTGGTTGAAGTCTGTAGATTCTCTAAAAGATACAAAAATATGTTTGCATTTGAGTTTATCTGCTCCATGGATACAGTTATTCTCCCCCCAGCTGCTGCAAAAATAAGCCCAGCCTTTCTCAGAGTTAGCTAACTCAGATACAGAGCTGGTGCAACGAGGAAATATTTTCCATCTCTTAACTGCAGAGACATCTGAGAACGCCTGCCCTCTGGAAGGCTGCCTGGGCTGTACATCTTTTATCAAACTGAGGTTTGCCTTCACTTTTGCATTCTGGCTGAGCTTATAGAATTTTTCATTTTATTTAAATGATCAGATATTAGTCCTGACTCAGGAAAGCATTAAAAAACATTCTTAATCACTTTCTTAAAGAGCTTAAAATTTACTGTCTGTTGAAATGTTTTGTTGCATTTACTCCATACAGGGCTAGACTCTTCTGAAATTACTTTCTGTCTTAGAATTGCTTTCCACTGCCTCTGTAGAAGAAATGCAATTTAGAAGTGTCATTCACTGTATTCCTTCCCAATCCACTAGCAGTATCTCCTGCACGTGAAGGTATTTTGAGGAGGAGATCCTCTCTCATTACAACTTATCATACAGGGTATAGCTCTCAACAGCCCCACAGTAAATTCACACCAAACTGAAAATATAACGCAACATAGGGCATTGAAAGCACAACAATTCACTTCAAAATCGTAATAATGAGCTACTTTTGATAGCAGCAAGGACTTGGGAACACGGCAATTCAGAACAAATGGAGAAATATTGCTCTGCCTTTCCCAGTTTATACCTTCTGGGGGGTATTCACACATAAGCCTAACTTAACTGCTGGAAGGTTGTTTACGTCTACCTTGCCTACAGGCAGGCTCCTTCCATGAGAAATGAAGTAAATTTACTTAAAATAAGTAGAGGAATATCCCCTCCACTCAATACTCCTCCCTCACTCAGGAACTAGAGCTGGTTCCCTCCTTGCAGAACAAAGACTATTTAAAACACCAGCAGTAATAAGAGTATAAGGTATAAATATGGCAAAAAAGGTATAACTTTTTCCAAAGCCATTTGGAAAATAAGACATGCCCTTTAATTACCATGATGAAATAAAGCTGCCAGGCATTTACTGACCGTTTTTCAAAATGATCTTTAGCATGCAGAAAATGTAACTTCAGCGCCCAGTGTCAGACCAAAGTTTGTCTGCCATCAATTAGAAATAAAGAATATATGAAATCTGAAGCTGAAATCTGGTATTTCAACACAAAAATGGAATGTCTCAGACTTAAAAAGGTCTTTGTCAAGATAATTTCCATTTAAAGCTCAATGATGTAAACTGTGACCCGATCAAAGACTGCAAGCACTAGAACATTCAAAAGTGAGACACTGAAAAGACAACTTTTATTCAGCTGGCATTTTCCTATCTGTTAACATGCTATGGAGTGAGCAGTATATGGGCTGCACAGAGCAAAATGGAACGCTGGGGATGGCAGCATTGAATCACTCGAGTACTGTAATGTTTACTGCCCCATAAAACCCATCATATGGAAATCAATGCCCATCACAGAGGTTGTTGTTATATATTTTGGCTGTTCAATTGTAAATCGAATGGTGGAAGCTTAAGTTCAATATATAATGTGTCTTAATATAGGATTTTTTATTTTTGTTTTTAGCAGTTACTCAACACAACTATGACTTCTTATTTTGAACAAATGCAAAATATAAATAGTCTGTGACAGCATGTATTAAACTGATTCAGCTCTTGTAGTCTGGCAGGAGAAGGGCAGACAAAGGCCATGTGCCTATTGCAGTGGCATTCAGTCAAGTCCTAGAAGGCCATTACTCTGTGTTTACAAAAAATAGGTGGGATCATGGGCAGCATGAAGAACTCATAATGATGAGGCAACCTTTTGCCTCATGGTTTGGTTTCATATTTTAAAAAGGNAGGCAACCTTTTGCCTCATGGTTTGGTTTCATATTTTAAAAAGGTCAGTTGTTAAATGCAGGTAAATACAAACACTGTTGCATAAGAACTGGAACAAGGGAAACCCACGTGGCCATATGCACCCATCAAAATAGCTCTGGCTTTTTCCTCTCATGAACTGATCATATGCTCTGTTTCCTCTGCACACCCTGAATTCCTCCCTGCTTCCAGTGCTCGCTGTCTGCAGCCCCACTGGCTCACACCCCATGCCAACTGACAAGCTAACCTAACATCACAGGAAAAGTGACAGCAGGAATTAATGAGATACCTGTTTGTTTTATTCTAATTCTGATTTCCCATTTTTCTGATTTTAAATTGATGGTGATCAGTGTGACATACAGCATCACTGATGATCAGGGAATGCAGTCCCACCATTGCTCGAGTCTCTAGAGATGGAGAAAACTGACAACAGCAAGAGACTAAGAGCAGAGTAGGATTTTCCATCTTTCCATAACAATCCCCTGACTATACCTATCCCAATAACAAGCACTTGCATATGAGTCATTAGTCATTTTAAGGGCTGTATTAGCTTGTGAGCAGGTTATGATGGGCTGAAATGATTAACAGAGAGGGGTGGTGAACAATTGCTGCTCCATAGCCTGTTCTTCCCCATAGAGGCCATTAGCCTTATTGCATCCTGAAGAGAATAGATTCCCCAGTCCACAGGCTCCCCTGAGTGGAAAAATGAGGTGTGCAAGCACTTACTCTTCTCACCATTGTATCTAAAGGTCAGTCAGCTCCTTCTCAGGAGGTTTGCACGCCAGCTATGACGCTAAGATCAGTACAGAAGTACACAGAGAGCCAAACATCTTGGGAGAGTGGCTGGTTCAGAAGGGAGTGGTGAAAGTGCTAATAATACAGAACAGCTTCGTATTTTTACTTTGTATTTGAAAAAAAATAGTATTCCTATAATTTTTATAAATGAGGGGGAATTTGTTTGTTGATTGTCAGGAACCAAGGAAGATGTGTAGGATGAACATGGATGAACATGTAGGATAACCTGGCATGTTTAGATGCCCATGAACCTCAGGAGTAATAGAATAGTTGGCTGAGAATACTTTTTCACTGACCTTGAAGGCAATGGGGGAATTCCAGGAGAATGGAATACTTATGCTGTGCTAGTATATAAAGTGCTCAAGTGACTTGACTAAGATAAATATCCCCTAGCATAGTCTAGGATCGTAGAAAAAACATGCTGGTAGAGACAACAGAGTGACAGTACTCCAAGAATGAACAATAGGCATTGAATGTCAATTGTGTTGATTTTTCTGAGACTTGCCAAAGAAATATTATTTCATCATTTCAGATTACAGGTTTGTACAGGTACCTGTGGAGATGTAACACACCTAGGTGATTGGAAGGGGGTTAATTTTGTACTGCATAAAACCTAATGAAAAGTTAGCAATATACCATGTCAGAAAAGCCCTTGCTAAGTGGCTTAGAAACAGGTCCCATGAACATATTTTTATTTAGCTCTTCCCTCTGTATTTCAAGTATATGTTCCATGTTGTCCTCCCTCTCAGTGTTTGCTAACATATAATTCAGGAGCTCTTAACTAGAGGAAGGTGTCTGAGAGCGGAGCTGGTGCTGCAACCAGCAGGACATGGGTGCGATGGGAATGTCAGGGTACAGGATAGGTCTAGAGCACAGGGTGAGCAGTACTCAGCAATACAACTAGAGGAGCCCAGGGCTGCTGCCAGGTGCCAGACCATAGCCAAGCTTCTTGGATGCACCTGTTGACACACTGTCTTCAGAGCAATCTGAGCTCCCTGTGCAATCCTGCGGCAAACAAACAAAAATGTCTAGGATGTCCTTGATTACTTGCCGGAGGCTTGAGGGGAATAAAGTAAGCAGGACAAGGATGGATTTTACATGTTGTATACAGGATTGGTATTGTAGGCAGATCTCATTCTGAAAAGACTGATGAAAAATTGAAGAGGATAGAGAAACACAAAAAAATGACAAGGGCAAAGTGCTTTTCATGGAGAGATGGAGGGTTCCATCTGTTTAGCTTGTCAACAAGAAAAGTGAGAAGCGACTTGCTTACAGTGCGTAAATGCTTTCCCAGGCAGAAAATACTGGGCAGTCTTCACTTCTCACAGCTTGCAGAGAAAAGACAACAACAGGATCCAGTGGCTGAAAGCTGGAGCCAGCCAAACTCAATTAGAAATTAGGCGCAGCTTTGTAAAGATGCCTGTTTAGTAACCACATGAGCAAGGAGATCCTATTCCACAGAGCAAGACAGGCTGCTTTGTGAGAGATAGGCTTGAGCCAAATCTGAGACATTTCACTCAACTTGGAATAAAATAAATGCAAGTTAGTAATTTCTAAGAGGAGGGATTAAATTGTCAAACAACTTTAAAAAAAAAAAAAATCAAGCTCTTAGGTCTACTTTGCTCAAGTCATGGACATCTGTCAGACTAGAAGAACAAGGGGAGACATTTTGAGTCTCTTTTCCTAACAAGAGTCACACATAGCTGAGAGAAAAATGGCCAAGAATGACGTGCTAGGAGGACAACATGTAAATCTTACATCTCTTGCTCCGTCATACTGGTGAGTAATCATGGAACCTTCCTGTTAGGATGTCTGGGGGAAGAAAATGAAAGACCATCTTTAATTACATTGGCCATTGTATTGATTCATTTGCATTAAGCACTTGGCTCCATTGGTGATGAGCATAGCATTAACACCCAGAAGGGCAGCCTTGCAAGATTAGATGAAAGGGGAGAGACAGAAAGCTCCTGGTGTGAGAAAGAAGAGCAAAGCCTGATGTAGGAAGCCAGGAGTGGCACAAAACCACTTGGCTGTGGCTGAGGGAAGGTAGACAGGAGGCAGAATGCAGAGCTGCAGTAGCAGCCCCTGGAATGAGGCAACACAGGATGGAAGGTGGGCGATAGCACACAGGAAATTGAAGGGAAGCAGGAAAGATGTGCAGATGCACCTCTGAGTAATAACACAAGCTCATCGATTGTTCAGGAGAAGCAAAACTATTACCTGCAGAGAGCTTCCCCCTGCTTTGCCCTCAACTACAAAATCTGTTTACGCTGCTGGCCTCCCACTGCCTGCTACAGTCATCGCTGTAAAAGCAGTATGTCCTGCTGTGAAGAAGCCAAGCTGCGTGGAAAAGTTTGCTCCTGGATCTCACCAGCTATTGCTACAGTGCTCTCAACACCATGGGGCTTCTCAGCAACAACTGAACAATCCAGCACAGCAAGTGAAAAGCTTTTTAGTGCTGTTAGAGGCTTCACTGAAATGCAGAGACAAAACATTTGTGCAACCCATGGGCTTGGGATTTCTTGACCTACTGTGGCATGGCTTTGGAGGATTAAAATAAGAGAAGTGGGAATTTCAGACAATGCTGGAGGTGAGAATAGGTCCCCTGTAGACTTAAGATATATAAAAGCTAAATAGCTACCACAAGGCAATTACAGGCTTAAGCAAACTCACATGATAAACACAAATATCCCCTGTATAACATGCCTGTATAAACAAATATGTGTTTATTAACCCTATTTAGGAAGTTACTGTCTTTCTTAGAAGAGTTTATTTTAATTGATAATTTTTCTTTTAATGTTATTTTAACTGAGGCAGAGGGAAAGGACATTAAGGAGGACAAGACAGTCCTACAAGTTCACTCACAGCTCCTTGTTAACACTGGCAAGCTGCTCCGAAATTATCTAGATGCCTGCTGATGCCTTCTCTGAAAGCCCTGTATGAATTACAACACACAGCTGCTATTCTACAGCAGCTTTTAAACACTTGACTCTAGGCAGTTTATGGTGGGTGATAGAAGTGGTTTGTTTCCTTAGTATCTTTTCTAACAAGGCGCTATTTTGTTATTTGCAGAGCATGAAGGTAATTATACTGCGGAATCATAGGTTGTGACATGAAGGCTGCTCATTTTGCCCAGTATGGAGTTAGACAAATAGATGGTCAATCATGGCTTGCATTTCCCTATTGCTGAGTACCAACAACAATTACCATCCTCATTAACAGAGCAGAGAAGAACCCACTTGGGCTTCAGAAGAAACAAAGTTTACTAAATGCAGTTTGACAAGTGTTACAGCAGAGATAATTTCTGCTCACTGCTTTTCTTTTGCAGACACATCACTGCCCTCCCAGGCTGGGTTTGGAGCATCCAGTCAGTGCTTCGCCATGGTGGACATGTTCACTGGTTTTTATGTTTGCTTTTTGAAAACCAGTTTGTGCTTTTCTTCGGCTGCCAGAAGCAAGCCTGCAGTCATAGCATGGGTGAGTAGGTGACAGGGCGACAGCCAGCCCCCTGTAGTACTAAGGTGGCTGTTATGGGGGTGGGTTACACAGCAGTTACTCGCTGTCCTTTCTTTTGTAAGCTGCAGTGGCAAGTGGCAAGCAGCAGAGAGGACTATGCTTTGGAGAAGCTTTCCAGCTCTGGGGAGCAAGGCTGTTATTAGCACAGAGTTGATAGATGCTCTAACGATTGTTTGGATCCAAGTGAGGGGCTGGCACCTTGCCAGGAGGACAGATTTGTTGGGGGTGAAGGGTAAACAGAGCCAGGTATCCACTTCCCAACTCTGCGTGCTTTGTGGGGGAGTGGTTGCTGTGGATTTGTGTGAGCCACAGCAGGGACAGTGCATGCAGATCCAGCTCCAATGGGTAATACAATTCCCCAGTCCTGGGCAAAGCTGGATGTTAGATTTGGGATTAATCTCTGTGCCTCTGTTTTTTTGTTAGAGATGTAAACAACCACAGAGTACTGAAGAAGAGCAGAGCAGACAGCTCTGGCTGAGCAGGGGCCAGTGCCACTGTCTCCTGAGCAGCCCCTTCCCAGTGCAGGCACACCCCTGCCTGCAGGCAGCGCCGTGTCCCCAGCCCAGAGCTGCCAGGTAACCCCCCCCCACCCACCTACCTATGACTGACTGCAAGTTTTGCAACCCACTTTGATGAGTGCAAAAAAAAAATCCATGCTCAATTTAATTCTTCATTCGGCTCTGATAATCGGTTACAGTAGGTAATAGTCAGGTGCTGAATTAATTTTTGCCCTCTCAAGTTCAGTACTTTAAAATGTGTCAAAAGACATGTTGCTATTTGCTACACAGTTTGAAGTGATCCTGGAAACATCAGCTTCTGTTGCTGCTTTTCAAATCCTAAACTTCAATGGCTAATTCAAGCTTTAAAAATTCAAAGACTAGCAGATGTGTTAAGGAATCTTTTTGAAGAAAAATTCCATCAGAAAAAAATCAGAAATTATTTGAAGTCTACCATTTGAAGTCTGTTAGAAAGAATTTGAAGTTGATAAAACACAAATTAACTTTTGCTATCAGTATGTACAGCAACAACATTCCAGGACAAAGAGACCGAAACTGAAAAATCTTATTTATAAAAATAAAACCAGATTCCACTGTAGGGGAATGCAAAATGAATAGCAGGAGTTAAAGGAAAGCCAGGTAGATTGCCACCACTTCTTCCAGGTGCTGGGCAGAGCACTTAGTATCACCGGCATCTTGCCCTGTCCATGAAACCAAAGAAAGGTAGTACAAATCTCTTGTTGGCCTCTGTTTCTATTTTCAGACCAGCTCTTCTGCTTTAGATTCAGATTATTAATGGGCTCTCTGGGGCACAGACATCCAGAAATTAAGCTTTGCTTTACCCAGAAGGCCAAGAGAACTGCCAGGAGTTGGCACCTGATTTAGACTCATGGTGACGAGGCTCAGTTTAAGATCAGAGTGATTCCTTCTACCAGAGGCAGAGAGGTCTCTGTCTCAGGGGGGTTTTGTGCTGAGTGGACCAAGCCACTTTTAGGCTGGGTCCCAGAGAGATGTGAAGATGTTCAAAGTCAAGTTGTGTTAAATAACAAAAATGGCCTTTGTGCCGACAATGATCTTGCTGCTTTGTTGCAGGCTAGTGAGGTGTATCTGAGGCTCATGCACAATTCATGGATCTGCTTTTTTCTTTGGAAAGTAAAGCAGATCCATGAATTCCACAACAGCTGGGGTAAGTAAACCTACTTCATTTTTTAACAAAACTGCCTCAAATGAAAACATGCTATGGTTTTCTTGATTTCTCTGGCCTCTGCCAGACACAAGGAAAGCACCACACACATGTTGCTGAATTTGGTTTTGCCTCACTGGATTTTTATGGATGGTTACCCTCAAAACAGAAACTATTAATAGGCCTGTGTCGGAATGCTCGACCACGTGAGACTTCATCTGTTACATTCAGGCTGCGTTTTGATAGATTGTTATTCCATTAACTAAAAATCCTTGGGCTGTGAAGGATACAAAACAGTCCTACAACCACTTGCCCCAAAACTAATATTACAGGGAAAAACTGAGTAGTCCATTAGAGGAATGGGAAAGGAATTACATCATAGGCAATGAGAAGGAAATAGATATGAATTCTAGTAGTATAAACCAATGTAAAACAAAAGTCTTTTGAGATTTGTTTAATTGATGCTAACACTACAGATTATTTAAATAGACTTTGTAACTCTGTTGTTGTTACAGAGATTAAACTACACTAATAATGTAGTTTTGGGGTAATTTACATAACAAAAAAGGCTCCTAAAATTTCAGTTTTCTGCATATCCTTTTTAATGGGAAGCAATTCCAAAACAATTTCAATTTTAGAAGCAATTTGTGAAGCTGTCCAGTGATCATTGCTCCTACTCTAAATTCTCAGGTAAAAATTAGCCAGTTTCTTTTATTTTCTTGCTTGCAACATCAAATCAACCTCTTCTGCCTTATCTGGTTTGTAGTGCAGGATAAATCAATTTAAATTAAGTGATTCATGATTTTATTTAACAAGCAAGAAATTTTGATGTGCATATCAGTTTTTAACTTGCATTATACATCTTTATAATTTGATTTGAAGAAAGTTTAGCATTGTTTGTTGGAAACTTTGTAATACAAATTTCACCTAAACATAGTCTTAATGCTAAATGGGGTTTGTTTTTTTCCAACGTTTTTACCTATGTACCCACACACATTTATGTATAACAGATCTTGCTTGGAATACATATATTCATGTTCTAATGGGTTTTTTTCACCCTGTTGATATTTAATACCAAAAAAATCATTAATTAGAATCTCTAAGTAAAATGGAGAGAGGAATTGTATATATCTAAGTCTTAAAGTGCTTTTTCAAAAAAACAAACCCTCTCATAGGTGATTATTAAATACATATATTTTGAAAGCAATGCTTTTTTTCTCAAGATACTGGTTCAATTCTGCCCTTTATATTTGTTGCCTGTGAACAAAGCTAAGAGCATCTGCAAAATTCATCAGAATGGAAAGAGACATCGCATGGGTTCAAGTGATTTGCAAACATAAGGAAATAGCCAGACCTGGTTTTGGCCCTTCATCAAAGGGAAGACTCTGGCGGCTCTGATTTCTTCTGCAGACTGAGCATGATCCTGCTGGCAGCTGGATATGGTGCACACAGGAAAGCACTCCCCTTCGTGGCTCCATGCTGGAGGGAAGTCCCCATCAACTCTACCACGAGGGCCTTGCTCTGCTTGGGAACCAGAGGGTGGTGCTCAAAGCCCAGCAGGTCTCCAGGACAAAATACCTGCTGGGCCCTTCCCCACCGACATGGGTTGCTCTGGTATCTTCCACTGAGATAGGCTTCCACTTGGTGCAATCCAGCATTAACTGTGGGATTTGCATGAGAAACCTGGAGTGACATTTAAAGGCTGCCACTTTTGCCCACACCTTGAAGTACCCGCTTTTGTACACTCCTTGTAAGCACCATGTAAAAGCAAAGCCTTTAGATTTGCAGCTTTTTAACTTCTTAGCAAAGCAAGGATCTGTTCCCTCTCTCTCCCCCAGCTGCCATCAGAATAATAGGCCCAAGAGAATTAGTAAATCAAAGGTTTCACTCTGAATGCATCACAGCTGTGGAAAATATATACATCAGCTTTCTGGGCTGATGACTTCCAGCTCCATCCAAAATAATTGCCCCTGTAACTCCCAATCAAGACTGCTTCCCAACACCAACTTCAGCAGGAAACATCCCAAAAAACTGAAGCCTGAGGTTAGATGACAGAAATGTGAATTAGTGGATATCTGAATGTTCTCACTGTGCCCTCAAGGAGCCAGGTGGACCCAGTGTGCAGGTGTCAGTAGTAAAGCATAGGTTGGGCAGGAAATGACAAGGCCTCCTGCCCTCTTCTTTCAGCTTCCTCAAATGCTCTAGGATGTCCCTGCCTATGAAAGATTTCTCCTCCTGCTGTAGCTAGAACAGTTATGAGATGGTCTCCTGAAGCTCCTTCCACCATTGTTCTCCACTCCAACGTGTCCTGGGCAGTTTCAGCTGAGAGGGCAGAAAGGTGCAGCAGCGTGGGCAGCAGCGAGGCAGGATGCGGAGCCCCACGGAGGGAAGGGCGCCGCGCCAATGCACGGGACTGAGCTGAGCGTGCTGGGGAAACAGCAAAAGCCTGCAGGCAGCTACAGCAAAGGGCTGCTCTGGGCCCTGGGGATGTGGAAAGCTACTGGTACAGACACAATTTTAAAATAAAAGTGGGTTTCAGCACTCTGCTGCTTCTGGAAGTGGCACCTGCTGTCTTAATGAGCCTGTTCCCATACCAGAAATCTGTTTCTTTTAAAACTTTCATTCAGTGAAAGGGGAATATTTCTGTCAGTGCTTTGGTTGCACTTGGTTGAAGAGACCATCTGCTGCAACACTTGGTCAGCATGGCATTTAAAATGTCATTTAGACCAGAAAGCAACTGAACTTGAATACTGAGGCAGATGTCGTGAGCAAAGGTGAACTTCCGTAGGTGAATGAGATTGCTGATAAAAAGACTGAATTGCAGAAGTGTTTGCAGAAAGCCCTGTGGAAAATCACTGATTCTTCTGCATGTGCTTTATTTCCTGCATGTGCCATGTGCAATCTACCTTGGAGGAGCAATGCTACAAGAGATGTCAGTGAAATTTTGCATTTAAAATTCGCATTTTTGGTTCCTGCTGGTTAAAGCAGGATGAGCAGGTTTCTGTCCTCTTCAGAAAAGGGACTGACAATATTTTCTAAACCAAGCTACTGAGTCCTAGAGTTGCTTCAGCCCAGCAGAGCAGGAGGACATTTTTCTATGCAGCATTGCTGCAAAGGAAGTTTTTCAAAACTATTTGCTTCCATAAAGTCTCTGCTCCAGATGACAGCGAAAGGACAAACAGGCTGAGATCTCTTCTTTCAGCATGGAAGGTGTAGGAAGAGTTACTGCCTATCCTCTAAGTACAGAATCTCATTCCCAAATGTACCTCCTGATGTATGTTTAGGATGCAATCCAAAAATCCACAGGACAAAGAAGGAAGAGGAATGAAAATGGTAGAAAACACATTAAAGAAAAATAGAGGCTAAAAAAAATTAAGAGTTAATTGCTCTAGCCATGTTTGAGGCCACAGGGCGTGTATAGATGAGTGCTAGCGATGAAGCTCTCCAGTGGTGCTGGGGCAAGCTTTGTTCTTAAGGTCGAATAATCTATCAAGATTCCACTTATGCTGCTCAGTATGGTTCAAATTGCTTTTCAGCTGTGCCCAGTGCTTTTGTTGACTTAAAGAAAATGAAACATTATCCTTTTCTAATTAACAGGTTAGGAGATGTTGATGCTACTTCCTACTAATTAAAAGACTAGAACTAATTTCAAAAATAAAGTTAAAAACCCCACCTTTACACAATTAATTAACCCAGAATTTGATTTAATAAGGAAGGAAGCAACTGAGGGTTAAGTGACGCAGTCAGGTAGGCATGCAAAGGAAATGAGGCAGCATAGAGTAGTGCTGAAGCCACTATGGGGTTTTTTGGGGAGCAAAGGTTTTTTCTTCTTGACAGGCAATTGCAAGCATGTAATGCAGCCAGCTCCCTTCTCAGTCATGTTTAACAACAATTTCTGTAAGTCAGTGCACTGGGTGTAGTTGTCAAGGTGCTGGCAGCGGGGTCTGCAGGAGCCTCTGTGGGGAGAGGCCAGGGCTGCCCTGTGATGGATGCAGCCAACACACCACAGGGCAAGGCTCAGTCCAGCTGCCAAACAGGGGCACCTCTAGGAAAGGATTTGAGATGGGGCAAAAAATATTGCACAGGCAGAGGATGAGGGGCAAAGAAGTCGGCAGCAGCCATGTGAACACCAAGTTGAAAGCAGAAGGAGGGTGAGGAGGTGCTGCAGGTGCCAGAGCTGAGATTCCTGGTGGGCCCACGAGGAATCCACACCACCAGGCAGGCATTTGACAACAGGAACCTCAGCCTGTGGAAAACCCATACAGGGTTTATCCGAAAGGACTGCAGCCCATGAAGAGGACCTGGGCTGAATCAGGGGGCAGGAACAGTAGAGCCCACAACAACTGTTACAGACTGAGCACCATTCCCCAAGGAGGAAGTAGGGGAGTCAGGAATGAAGCTGTGAAGTTGAACCTGGGAAGCAGTGGGGAGGGAAGGTGGTGTTCTACAGTTTTTGACTTTCTTTCTCACTATGCAATTTTAATTGGCAATAAATTAAAATCTCTTTTGCTCATGATGGTAACTGGCAAGCACTCTTTCCATCTTTCTCAACCCATGAACTTTCTCTTTTCTTCCCCAACCAGCTGAGATACTGGGGTGAATGAGGGGCTGGGTGGGCATACCCAGCATCAGTTATCCACACAATCCACACATCAGGTACAGGAAGCTTTGTGGAGAGAGCAGCTTTGCTAAAACATATAAGCAGACTGGAATAAAATTCAACAATTAATTAGCAAGATACAGAAAAAAGCCACAGCCCCAACCAACTCTCTTTCTAAAGTGCACTTGACAGCTTCACAATTTTGAGACTAGGTTCTGGTACATTTTACTTCTCTACCTCCTAAAACATGTGCGATCTCAAACTTCCAAAGACCTTTAAAAATCTTGCCATGAGGGAGCAAACAGCCCATCTGAAACCCTTATGAGAACATCTTGTAATGAACCTCCACAGCAAAAGAGATTTTTGTGACAGAGGGCCCTCTTCTTATGGCTGAGTTCCCTCATGGGTATCATTTGATTAATGTAGCCTTCCAATTTTTATATTATGTATCATCCCATATTGGAATACAGCAATGATTTTTGCATATTCATGTATAGGCTTATGAACACTTTATGAATGAAAGCTATAGTCCTGACTGGTCATACTATTCTAACTTGTCTTATGAAAATTTAAAGAGATGGCTTCCTAAAATAGTACATGAAGAGTGCATTATTTTCCAGGCAGAGACTGTGAAAGGATAATGTTAGAGATGAGAAATCTGTATTTCAAATGTGTATTTGTATTCTGCTGAATGACACAAATACGAGGAGTAACTATCACGGGAATGGTTATCATGCTAAAAAGAGTTTGAGAGCTGCTTATGTGAAGACAGGACACTGACAAAACGAGAAAAAGCACAGTATCTTGATGAGATTAAGACTTGTCACAAATTCTGTCCTCTTCCCAACATTTTCTCACTTGTTTCCCTGCCCCCAATTCAATAAACTAAACTGCAGCTGCTATATGAGGCTTTTATTCTGAACAAAACCAGTGAAAATACAGTTTACACTGAAAGCCCAAGCTGAGACAAGTCATGTTGTTGCTGTTGTTACTTGCTGGCTGCTTTAGGTGGGATCCACTCGTGTATCTTCTTGCGAGTAGTAGAGTAAGGCACATACTGCTCAGGAGTGCCACTCACATTGAATTTATGGTTCTCCCAGATAAATTTACGAGCGACTGGTGGATGAGTAGTTGGAGGGTCATCTGTCATTGAGTGCAGCCAGCGATGCCTTAAGAGGAAAAAGACATTGATATTAAGGAACATTACATGACAAGGCTATCTCCTGACTCCCAAGGGTCCTCCTCTGAAGAGACACTAAGTATTTATTCTGAGAAGGGAGAAAAATAATTTTATTCCAGTGTGACTTTCAATGAGACAACAGGATATAGATTTTAATTAGTTTCATAAGTCTAACTGATAAATAACAGTTCTGCCTCCAAGCAGTTGAAAGCACACCTAAGTTCAAATTTCCTGTTCCTTTGTACGCTCAGTTGTTGGGCAGAGTATGCTGTCACTTGTTTGTACAGCCTTCACCAGGCAGCCAGGTCAAGGCAGGCACTACAAATGGCAAAACCATGAGGTTTGGTTTTGTTGTCTGGGCTTTTTCTTTGTTAGGTTATGAAGCTTTGTTTTGTTTTTAATTACCAGAAGACTACACTGTACCACAATTTCAATACCATTTTCAAACCATACATGAGGCTACCACTTGGGATACAGATTAACGATGTAAGTACACCTAAAACAAGCATATAAATGTTTACTGACTGCACAACACAATGATTAATACCAATCAGTAATAGGGTAATTACCAAGTGATTACAGTGATTAGCCTTTACCTGTGAACTAAATGTCAATCTTTCTCTATGCAAGCAACATTAATGATCAAGCAAAGCATTTTCCTTAACAATTTACTGAAACACTGCAGCAGAGACCAACTGAATTGATTCCATCCCATTCCTATTTCAGTGCCTGAAGCAACTTTGAAATCTGAATTACATTTTAATCATCTGTCAGTTTACATGTACTTCCTACTGTGTGTAGTTATGACAAAAGTGAGGTTATGACATTTTTTGCAAGCTTATGTATTTTTTAACTGAGTAGAATTAAGGAACCTTCTGCTAATCAGCTTTTGCAGACTTGACCTAAAAATATGAAGTCCTCTTTTCTAGTTCTATTAGAAAACCCAAAAATTGCATCTTTAGCCCTTAGCAACAAATCCAGCACACTTCATTTATACAGCAAAACAAAACCATTATAAAAGTGGTGAGAAATAGACTGACAGGTATATGGTAAACCTGAAGGGCTCTACAGAAGGCTGGAAATCTTTTCAAACTGCTTCACAACATGTATTTAAAAAAAAAAACAGAGAAAAAAAAAATCTCAACTTTGGCTATAACTTCAGTACAAAAATGTCAATTTAAACAAAGTATCAGCCTGAAGCTTTTTTTCTCAAAGTAAAAAACCAAACAAAAGCCCCAAACTAAAGCCACACATTGTAGCACTAAGGGCTGCCAGGAAACTGGCTTGAATACAGATGAAACCATAAGATCATTTAAAACTAAGAAGAAAAAACTGTGTTTAGAGGCAAAGAACAGCTTCCTGTGGGAAAAATGATCCACTTTAGAGTTTGGAAGTTATATACTTGTTCAGATGAAGTGACCAATGCAATCTGAATGTGAAGGCGATCCTGCTCTTCCTCTCCCCAGTCTCCTTTGTAAATCTGGTCTCATGCAAAGTGTGTATTTCTCACTGCTTTTATTTAAAAAAAAAGATAAGTGGCTAATGATTTCTGTGTGGAAAAAGGTGGCCCTATATCACTACTAATCACGATGTGATCTGATGATACAGGATCAGGTCTTGCGCCATTTTAAACCTGGTGTTTTAAACCAGCCTCAGAAATGCCCTGGCCACATCACACAAAGCTCTCACTTCAGGCGAACTCTTGCCCGATTCACACCTGTCAGAAGAATTCTGTGCACTACTGTATTTCACATCACCTCACATATCACGTGTCCTAGGACAGCCTGCATCAAGGTTGGCAGAAATGCTGCAAAAAAGCTAACTTGACAGAGAGGGGATGCTATGCTCGCACCCAACAAGGTCTCCACTGCTAACACAGAAACACAGAGCATGTGGCATGAGAGAAAGGGCAAAAGAACAGACTATTCTGCTAGTACTGACTCTAGAACTGCATTTCAAAATGCTTTGGAGTATCACTCCAGAGGAGCCTCAGTTTTTCAAAACTGCTTACTGTAACATATTAGGCTGGTTTTGGCCAGGGTAGAGTTAAAAAATAAAAATTAAGGCTCTTATTTCAATGTGCAAGGGATATTAATAAAGTGAACTTGACTCTATGTGACTGTGCTGCTTTGGGCTGGGGTAGAGTTAATTTTCCTCAGCATGGGGCTGTGTTTTGGATTTGTGCTGAACACAGGGTTGATAACAGAGATGCTTTTGTTATTGCTGAGCAGGGTTTACACAGAGCCAAGGCATTTTCTGATTTTTGTATTGCCATGCTGTCGAGGAGACTAAGGGTGCATGGGAGGTTGGGAGGAGACAGCCAGGACAGGTGACCCCAACTGACCAAAGGAATGTCCTATACCAGATGGCACCATGCTCAGTATATAAAGTAGGGAGAAGAAGGAGGAGGAAGGGGATGTTTGGAGTGGTGGTAATTGTCTTCCCCAGTCACCAGTACATGTGATGGGGCCCTGCTCCACTGGAGACGGCCCAACACCTGCCTGCCCATGGGAAGCAGTGACTGAATTCCTGCTTTGCTTTGCCTGTGTGAGCTTCTCTTTTCCCTATTAAACTGTTCTTAACTCGTGATTTTTCCAGCTTTTACCCTTCCAATTTTCTCCCCAGTCCCACTCGAGGGGGAATGAACAAGTGGCTACCTGGGGCTTGGTGCCTGGTTGGGGTTGAACCATGACACAGACAACTTACAACACACATACACTCACTTACTTAGTGATGCTTCTGATAACAGTGGATAAGAATTCTGCACACAAATCCCTATTGACACACCTGACATCATGCCTCACCATCCTCATGCTCCCCAAGAGTCACACACACCACCAGGACAAGCAAAAACTATCAGACAGAAATCCAGTTACACGCTCTGAAAGACAGGCTGGAGCAAGCACAGCCCTAGAACTGTATTAATGCTCAGCTAAAATCAACTTTTTCCCAAGCTTGCATGATGTCTGGCACCTCTGTCATTACAAGTGTACTTGTCACACATTCATTCCTTGAAACATCAGAGAAGTTTCACAATATCATTTAAGGGTAGCTTTACCTGGCATTTAAACTATTGTTTTACAGCTTTTTAAGGCTAAATTAATAAAATCTTTTAAAATACAGCATTTTTGAGAAATTAACATCTTAGGGTTTAAGATTTCCTGGATTTCTGTAACATCAACATCAAACCAGGCCCAAATTTAAATAGATCAGCAAAATCAATCCTTGAATCACATTTTCTCACTGGAAAGTAGAAATAAAACTGCTCACTGACAAGACATGTCAGTACAGTCACAGGTATTGAAATACATGATGAGATTTCAAAAGTTTGTTTAGAAATCAATCCACTATGAATTATATTTAGGAGTTTCAGGGCTTAACCTGGTCACAAAAGATTCCCCTTAGAAGCACAACATGTGACTTACAAAAGCCTTTAGGTTTGCAGAGTCTGTTCTCTCAAACAAAAGCTCCCACTTTCCACTTAAAATCTTGAAAACTTTATTTTGGGACGACTTTCCCCTTGACACCTGCCTCAAAAAATCGTTTGAAGCACTGATATCTCAGACTCTACCCCCAGATGCTCAAGAAAAGCTTTTCATGCACTAGACTGAACAGCATGAATAAAGAGATGTGACATCCTGCAGATGGCCAGATTTCTATACAAACTCTGCCTATAAATCCATGCATGGAAAAATAGGATTCAAAAGCAATTAATGACTGAAAAACTACATAGAAGCAGACAACTTGCACAGAGTACACAAATATCAGGAGGATGCAAGCAGCTCTGAAGAGACTGAGGCAGCTTGCTGAATCAGAGAGCAGTCACTAGGAAGCAGACTGAGGCCAGCAAAGCCTTCGCACTTTTTCTTGAGTAAATGGATAAAAGACACCTCAAAGTATCTTCAAAAGCTCCCAAGACTATGAAGAATTTTTTCCCAAGTTTAAACAAATATTTAAAAGGAAGTAGATTTCAAACTGAAGCTACAAGGGACCGGAGCCAATTATATGATGTACAAGCTGTCAAACAAGAACTGACGCTACACAAACTCAGCAGCCACTACCATATGTGCATCTACAAGGTTCAGGCACAGCCTGCGTCAGCTCAGGATGTTTGCCAACTTGTTAACATCCACTTTTTGCCACAAGTTAACCATGCAATGTGACAAGAGAAATTAAGATGTGGGTTCAGGTCACAGGGCAGAGAAGAAAAAAGGGACACCAAATGTGTTTATTTGTTTACACATGGGAAATAACTAATTTCTCATGCAAGCTACTGCACCATAGCAATGAGATGGCATTCAATTTAGCTGAAAACACCAAACTAGCATTTAATCAAATTATAAAACTCCAGAAATTTACTGTGAAGCTACTAAAAGGATGGATATTTTCCCACTCCCCTTCCTTTTCTGTTCAATCTTTTTGTATTGTTTTCCTTGAAGGGAGACTTGAAAAGCAGCATTTTTACAGGAGAATTGCATGTTTCCTTACATTTTCTAGTGTGTTGGCACTTTAGGTCTGAGGTGCTACATTCCTCCCTGTCAGATCAACTAAAGAGGATGCAGACTATTAAACTGAAGGGAAATTTGCAATACTTCACTATATGAAGTAAACACTCCTGGAGCTCCTTCCAAAGATGGCAGATTTGCACCATCAGGAAATAAATCTCAAAGCACAGGACAGACACTACAAATACACAGGACAGTGCTGGCAAAATGACATGTCTCTACAAAAGGAAAAGCTATTCTCAAATTTCAGTTCTTCTTTCACCACAGGATGATACTGAAAGAGCATTTTATTTTAACTGACATTTTTAACTATTTTTACACTTACACCAGTTGTCAATCTGTTTTTTCAAAGTATTTGGCTTAAATGCAAACCAAAGTACATTGAAGCAGAAATACACTAAACAAATAGCTTAAACACACAGGCCAAGGATTAGAGTGATGCTGCAATAGAGACATCCATGAAAGCACTAAACAGAGTCCATGCAGGCATTGCTATAAACAGACTTAACTTCTATTGTTTGCATGTTCACAGAGCACATCTGATCAGTGTGTTCAAAAATGGAAGCACTGAACTCCTGCAAAGAGCATACTCTGACTAATAAGAGACAAAACAAATATTTGGTTTCACTGTCTAAAAGTGAAAAAGATGACTTTGTGTAGGGAAAAAATTGTGCCCACTATCTTGTAAAGCATCAAAAGAAGATTAATATTCATCATTCCCAAGGCAAGTATGGAAGAAATTTTTAAAAATCTAATTAACTTATCTCCAACAAAGTAGATACCAACATCTGGATTTTGGAGACAAAAAAAGAAAACCCAGAGTGAAAAAGAAGTTAAATAACAACTAAATTAGTATAAACAACAAGTCTACATATTCTGGTGTGGAAACATTTTTAAAAAGCAACAGTCTCAATTCCCTGAAGAGTAGACATATGTCAAAACAACACTTTGATTTCCTTCATACTGTACAATTTCAGTACATCCATTGTCAAAAGACATTACAACGATTATTTTAGAATACTGAAAATATTCAGCAGCTCCTAAAATGGTATTACAATATGTTATTACATACAAGATGCTTTTTCTTTCTGTTTTTTCTTTTTCTCTAGTATCTGAGAAAAGGTAGAGGGCAGCAATTTTTTCCCCAGTTGTTTTCAGAACTTTTCAACATACCAAAATGCTTTTTTCCAGTTCATCATGCATGAGGTTCACTTGATTGTACTTGAACAATCTTTCGTATTCTAAAATCCTGAAGGCCCACAACTTACTGCAAGGAGAGGATACAACAACACACCCACAAAATTTCACCAAGCTAAATTAACTGAACCTCAGAGTCAAAAATCTGTGTTTAGAAGAAGCATTCAGATCATGCCCACCTCTAACAGCGGTACTTTAAGTACCTCCCAGCTGACCCAAGGATGACAAACATGTATTATCCTGTTATACTGTGCACTAGTTACTGTACCAGTTTGGCCAAATTTAGAAATACATACTCTGAGAGAAGGCAGATTACAAACCACTCCTCCCCCACCAGGTTTGGAAAAAAAGGAATTTTCCTCAAAGGAAAGTGAAAGAGACAAAAACTATTTATTTAATAAACACAAAGGAAAAGGAAAATAATGCCAAATAATAAAACTTCTTGCTGTGGAGAAAAACCTGGGAAAATGTTAGAGTTCTCCCTTAGGTTTCTCCCCTCCTTGGAGCTGGGATGGGGTGGGCCCCCCTCCTCCAGGGGCCAGGGCCTCAGTGGAGAACAATCCTGATGTGTTCTAATATTGAAACAGTCTAGCAGATAGAAGGAAAAAATCCAGAATTCAAGAAAAAACAAAGTTCACTCACTGGAGGGAAAAAACCCCCGAAAGCTGGCTGAACAAGCAAGCAGGGTGCTGCTTCTCTGCTCCTCTCCTACTGCAGCAGCACACAGAAGTGAAAGCAAAGACGCAGAGAGCGAGAGTGTTATCTCCATCTGTGTCCTTGAGGTTGTTTTTTCCTTCTCTCTCTGCTCAGGCTCAGTGTAAAAGCATAGAAAGGCATAAAACTAATTTCTGGGCATAGAGCAGTGATAGGGAATACAACATCAAATCACCCCAGTTACTCTCTTTGTTAATGTAAGTAATTCCACACAGTTTAATTTATTTCCAACAAATTTCTGGGTCCAAAATAACCACTCACTCACTACCTGTGCAGTTGCACACTCTAGTGTTACACTGACAGCAGCTTGTACAACACATTGCCAGTTTCAAATCAGAAGTCTATGCCATGTTAAAATTTAAGGCAATATAGCACCAGATAATTTTTTTTAAAAAAAGTCTTGAAAGACAGCATTTATTCCCAGTCAAAATACTTGTATTTTTAGAGATGTCTCTAAGCGGTATGGAAATAGACATCAGTGATGCAGATGTGTCACAAAGCTAGGATTCCTATGTAAGAATAAACATATGTTACCACGGGACATATGCACTTACCAGCACAAAACACCACCCCCACTTTATTTTCCCTCACCCCCAAAAAAACCAACTCCACAAGCCTGAATGGTACTGCACAACTAAGCTTCCTGACAAAAATACCTTCAAACACAAGCCTGTTTACCCTTTCGTGCCTCATTACACTCACCAGTCTTGAAAATAATGAAATCTTTACTGCTTCTTTTAAATTAATTTTTTCCACATTGATAGGAAAGCAAGTTTTTCTACCTCATTAATTTCTGTGAACTAAATAAGCTACTTAACTCTTGAAACTTCACTTTGATTCTCAGGAAACCTTTTACTGAGGTTTGTAAATGGCAACAAACATCACATAAACACAAGCAAAGAAAAAAACAAAATAAAACGAACCAAAATCTATGCCTCAAAACAAAGAAACTCTTAAAAGCCAGCACAGTCTTATAGTGGATAACAACCAGAACCAAACAACAGTTATGCAGAGAGCAGGGCACAAACATCCTGGTGTTGGAGACTTCCAAAAACAACACCATTCAGTTCTTACCAAATAAGACAGAAAAAAGCATTAACCACATTAAACATAATATAAGAAGGCTGGGAGAGCTTGAAACAAAATTGACTGCCTAGAGAGTCGACCCACACATTCTTCAAATGTTCCTGTGAGAGCCAAAGTTTAGGAGATTTTACAATCAGTCCCAGCCTTGGCACAGATCATTTGTCACAGGAGTAATAAATGTCAGTGTTTGCTCAGTCTACCAAACAGTTCTCTCTTCATATCACCTTTTGCTGCTTTGGGGCTGAAGTGCTACTCCTGTTCCTGAAGAATTGCATAGAGATTGTTTTTACTAGTATACACTTGTACTTTATGTAGTCTGAGTTTTCTAGGAAAACGAAAAAAAGATCAACAGCTGTGTGGCCAGAAACCTTCTGAAACTCAAGGCTGTACAGAAATATTACTGAAGTGCATAAACAGAAAATAAAACCTCAAAAAAATTACAGTCAAGTAGCAGTAAACATATGGAGCACCCTGGCACTTTAATGTTTACAACCACATCCATGTATATTAATTGAAATAATTATGCTGTTAGTGGCTGTGGGTTAAGGAACATTGTTCCACCACTGCTGTATGTTTCTTAGGTTTTTGCTTATGATGAAAATAACAATTTTTTTCCTTCTGGTGGCCCAAGGCTTTGCCAAGCCATTAACAGAGAACCACAAGTAATAAAGAAAATTAGGAGATCATCCTGACCTGCTCAATCTGGCTGGCAAAATGCTTTTCTCAATCCAAAACCAGTGAGTGCCTCTGCCAGGACAGCGAGCAATAAACATGAACGCAGTTCAACATTAGAAGTGACCAGTCTGAAATCTTCTGGTCATATACAAGACAGCTGAGTCTATGAATTTTTTTTTTTTTTTTAATATTCTGCTTTGTAATATAAGGAAATATGAAGCAACAACACAATGAGTATCTGTCCACATTATTAAGCTAAATAATTTACCATTCAGGGGGCACCATGCTTCCATCAACTTCCCAAAAGGTATTTTTGCCATTCATTTCATCAGTATATACAACCCATCTGTGTCGACCTTAAGTAAATAAACAAAAATATCACATTAGCTTAAAAAAAGAAATTATTTTCATACAAAGGAGAGAATTCAGGAAAACCAAGGGAAAATGGTGTGAGGGATAGTATCTACCATAATGGGCACTTATTTTAAAGCCAGCAAAGCTTTTTTTTTCCCCAAGTTGTCTGTATTTCCACTGTTACTGTAGTTTCAGATGACTGAATCTAATACTCTCACAAGGAAGTAAATACTGGCTATTGTATAAGTAATGGGAAATAGGGACTTATGCAATTTTCAAGCAGAGAAACAGGTTTGGGGATTTTTTTTTTCTCCATTATGAGGAGTCTTTTCCCAAAGGACTTTGCCACTTATAACCTAAGACTAAACTAAATTTCAGCTATACAAAACTACCAAGCAATGTTAACCAGCAAGTGCTTTCCCTGGTTACCCTACAGTCAGCAGTTAGCTTGACCTGACCAGCATGTCAATTGCTTATGTGTCACCTGTGTTGCTTTAGGTGCTGCCTTTTTAAGTACTCTAAAACTTGATTTAAAAATCCCATTACTTGAGGTAATAGGAAGTTTCAGCTAGCTTGTGCTCTTTGCCCTGAAGTGATCATGTAAGTGAGTACAGCTGTGAGGTAGTTTTAACAGAAGTTCTCCTTCTTTCCCCACCTGTTAAACCACCAGCCTTTAGGTCAAGGACCAAATTCAACTCTCAATCACATGATCATATAGCTTTACCTACAAGGAGACCATCTAACTAGATTTTATTTATCCCATATTTATTGTTTCAGATTGACTGTGTTTGGAAATGAACTGAGGGATGCTACATGGAAACAGAAGCATTTCTATGAGTCAAAGAATTTCTATGAGTGCCTTGTCTAAGACTCACACAAGTCAAGTGCAGGGAAGTCAGGCAGGCAACAAGTTGTATTTCACTAGCAGAAAGCACACAAGCTATATGAAAGCTGCACAGTTGGCTGGGAGGTGTTCACATTAGCATACATACCAAAAAAGTTTCTTTTGTCTTCATAGTATTTGTTTCCATATTTGTCAATTCCTATCAAATTACCAGTCTTCAAATCATTGACCCTGTGAATTATCAAAACAACAGTTTCAATTGGCATCCTCTCAGAATGAAATTGTGGCAGAGATTTCTTAGGGGTTAGTAAAACCTGTACACATGTATACAAAGATATTTAAAAAAAAAATATTCAAGCTTAAGGATTGCAAAACAATCACCAATTCCTGCAACAAATGTGCACCCCACTGACAGGATAATAAAACCCATACAAAAATGCTTTCAGGGACTCTTACTTATTTAAAAGCTCATTATAGTGGAAGATAAAGCAACTCTACAATTTAAGACCCATAAAACCTTAAATACCGTGGAAGACCCAGAGTCACATGTTAATCCACTTATTAGAAAATGTTACCATCCTTCTCAGCTATTAGTAGCTACTGTTTCAGCCCGAATTGCTATTGGAAGTGGTCAGCACTGAAGCAGTACAAGAGACTTCACAGGTCTGAGTGGGCAGTAACCCCCAAGACAGGAGGAGCAGTACTTTAGGCCATTGCAGCTGCTTCCAAGGAAATACATGCTAAACCCTACACTATAATTGTTACTTTCTTGCTTTTGTGTAAGTGTGAAAGATGCAAGCATTCACCCTGCAACTCTGTGAGACTTACGTTGACCCAGATAAGGTATATATGAGTTTCAACTCTTTATAAAGAACATATTTTAACATCAGTACAGATCAATAATTAAAATGAGCCTACGATTTACATTCTAATGATAAAACCTTAAAATTAACTGAAGTGCTCTTCTCCCTCTATATCTACAACTTTGTTTTTCTTTTTACTGACATTTGTCCCAGGCAGAAAAAGCTTCCTTTCAAAGGTTTTAGTTGTCTGTAGTATTATGCACACTCTCAACTCAATCCCAAGTGAGAGAAGGAATGAGCTCAGATGTTTTTTTTTTGTTGTCTTTTCTCCCAGGGTGTGTGAAAGTGATAATCATTCCAGCAGGTACTCATTTTAAACCTCTGTGGTGGCAGGCAGAGAGATTCTCTGACACATCTCTCCTTTGTCAAAGAAACACTCAAGGATCTCTGGCTCAGCTTTACAAGGCCAAATTCCCAGCTTCAGAAAAAGAAGAGCCATTCCATTGCTGCTCTCCCTTTTCCTCTCCCTTCCTTTAAAATGTTCTTATGCCCTTGTCCTGACTTCATGCCCTGAATACTGATATCAGACACTAAGAGGTATCTATGGCTTCCAAAGAATATTTTCCAGCCAATTTCACTGAGTTTTAAGCCAAGAGAATGTTTCCAGCCACAAAGGCTCTTAATAATTTGACTTCATAGCATATAAATCTGCTGCAGCTGCCTCAGTGAAAAACATATAGATAAAAACAAGGAAATTCAGAGAGTCTCCTGACTTGGGTAAATAATTTTTTTCCAGTTACCAGTGATTACTTCTTAAAATCAACCATTGCAAGAAAGAACACCTTGATTACTCTTTATTTAAGTACCAAGCCTATTCCCTTAGCTGGGATGGATGATTTAATGGCTTGAAAGGTGAGCAGGAGGCAGCAGTTGTGTTTGTGGTTGGTGTAGTTAAGAGGATCAGGTGTGATTTCCCACCTAACTTCAGTCTTCTGAAGGAAAAGAAGGACAGCACTGTCTCCAGTCTTGCTTGCCCTCTTTTTCTGTGTGGTGGAAAGGTGCCAACACAGTCTGTGGTCTTAGACTCACAAACGATCTCTGAGGAGACATTCATTAAGCTGCACTTAGGAAGAGGCACTCTGATGAAACCTAATACTCAAACTCTTCCACATGTCCATTTCCCCAGCTCCATTTCTTCTTGAGAACTGTCAGAGTAATAGCTACAGCCTGAGAAGGAAAACAGAGGAGAAAACAACCTGCAGGCAGGGGAAAGTGTGTGACAGAAAATAGTAATTAGCAGTAAAGCACCAGCCAGGGAAACCATGTATTGTCTTACTGCTCAACAGGTACTAAAGCCACTATATGAAAATACTGATGAGGCTTGATCAGCAACTGTATGAAATGACATGTTTAACTCTTCAAAACAGATCAATTTAAGCCACAAGAAATAACAGAAAAATGGCAATTATGATGGGGGAGACTAGGGGGAAGCTTTCAAGAAGGCTCAGAAAGCTAGGCTTGTTTGTTCTAATATAAGAAAGCCAGTAATATATGGCAGAGAATTTTATATTTGCAAATCACCCCTATCCCATATTTCTGAGTTCTCAGTATTAATTAAAAAAATACCTTTTTAGCATGTGGTCAAGCCTATAACATTCACTGTATATGTCCTAATACTTTGCCAGGATCAACTATAAAGATAACAAGGGTTACTGACACTGCTGAATTTGGATCACATACCATTTAGACTTCCACCCTGCATTTCATCAAGCATTTGAATGCAAAAAAAGAGTGACTTAGTAAACCCATAGGTCCTACTTGGGAGCAGGTTCAAGCATGCTGTATCACAATTCAAAATACTTGTCACAAGAAAGAGATAAGATGTGAGTGAGGGAAAAAAAAACCAGGAGAAAGCTTAATGTGGATAAGTGCAAGGTTCTGTAGTTGTACTCAAACATGAACGGAAACAAAGGCTGCAACTTATTTTGCACAAAATGCCACTGGGGCTGGAGGGCACCCAAAGCTGAGCATAGGTCAGCAGTGACAATCCAATGCCAAAGAGCAGATGTGACCTGCAGTTTGAAGTGAATTAGAAGAAACAGAGCCAGTAAGGCAGATGAAGTAATTCTCTTGCATTACACCACGGGATTTCAGCAGATGCACGGCTCTCAGATTTGTACACTTCAAGAAAGCCCCTGCCAACCTGAGGTGATTCAGAGCGAAGAGCACGATGGTGTACGCACAAGCACTGAGTGCAGATACAGCAGAGACACGGCTGTGGCAACAGACCACAGACCGGGGCGGGACACCAGGAACACCTGCCCGGGCAACGCCGACAGCTCAGCATCCAAGAACCCTCCAAGGTGCCTCAAGAAGAGAAAACAGCGGCGGGCCCTGCGTGGGGACCGCTCTGAGCACAGCACCCACTGCCGACCAGGACACGGCGCCCTCGGCGGGGCGGGCTCTTCCCGAAGCCCGCCCGGCCCCGCCCGCCTGAGGCAGCGCCCCCTCAGCCCCCGCCCGGCCGCCCCCGCCAAGGTGACCCCGCGGGGCGGCGGCCGCGCAGCGCGGAGACCCCGCCACCCGCGCCGGGCACCGCATTACCTGAGCAGCTGCAGGATGGCGCCGCGGGCGCCGCCGTGGCCGCCGATGTGCTTCAGCGCCCGCTTCAGCACCTGCACGTACTCCGCCATCTTCGGGCGGCCCGAGGCCCCGCCTCCCGCCCGGCCCGGGCAGCGCCGCCCGGCCGCCCTGGGTGACAGCGACCGCACGGAAACGGAAGCAGCGGGGAGATCCGCCTCCGGGCCTTTCTTACGGCGGCTGAAGGGCATTTTGTGATGGAGACACTCCGATTTGGTTCCCAGGCTGCACAGTCTGGATTCATAGAACACTTGCCTACTGCTTGCACGTGGAGGTCAGCAAGATACAAAGAACTTCAGGATAGGGAGAAAAGCCTCTTTATAATAGAAATGTTTACTGACAATCCCTTATTTCACACAGGTCACGAGATCTGTGGTGAGAAAAGAGTTACCAAGACTGGCAGTGAGGAGTCCGGGACTGCCCGGATCAAGAATCAGGGGCAGGGCAGGTGGCACGTCACCTCATGCAGACTGCGGGTGATGGTCAGAGAGGAGCTTACCAGTCTTGTCTCTCCTGGCTTTTCCCAACTCCAGCAGGCCATCAAGGAATGTGTATCTATTGTCTCATCCATGTGTCCACCTCTCCATCTTGTCCCAGTGCCTTCTCCTGGTTCTGCATCAGCAGGAGGGAAAAACATTTGATTTCCCTGCTGTGGATATTGGCAGGACTTTACTAGTGTTGCTGCAAGGCTGAGCAGGCAAGGTGCAGAAACTATTTCCCTGACCTTCACAAGGCTACTGCTACACAGGCCAGGCAAAAATTAGATCCACAGTACTTTGTCAGAGCGGGCAGGTCTTGGAAAAGCACCTGGTAAACACATCATCAGTGCTGCAACCAGTGCTGGCTGATGAGCAGAGACCAGCTGTCAAACATGGAAAGGCCAAGCTATTGGACACTGTCACTACCAGAACTGGGGTTTTGGGGAGGGACAAAGCAGAAGCTGGAGTGAAAAATTAAGTAGGTAGTGTTAAACTTGAAAGGAAAATGAGACTGGGAAAAACCCGTGTCAGCCAAGTTCACAGTGTGTAAATATACCCATTTCAATTGTAAAGCCTAATGGTCTGAATTTCCACTCAAAATTTTTTACTTTTAACCCAAGTGGTTTTGTTTTCAAACACAGAACACAGGCCCTGATGGTTCTGTGCTCTGTGCTTGAACCACAGCACCTCTTTTGCGACAAGTCTTAAGTTTCAGTATTCTTGTGGCAGGTTATTTGCATTTTCAGTCAAAAGTCTTAGAAAATTTATTAAATACATTAAAGTATGGTCAGATAAGTGTACATTAGCAGGCATAAAACCAGGGAGGATTATTTACAGTCAGAATTCACTCATTGTCTCTAATTTCATACACAGAAACCATTAATTTGATATAAACTACTGATGATAGAGTGTAAAATATGAAAGAAGTGTAGTTTAAATTAGGAAGCCAACTTTGGAAGCATTGTACAGGTTCAATGCATATACCAGTTTCTAAGCTTATTCCTGATTAATGTCACTGAGATAATTTTCACTGACTGCGAATGTAATTTCATGAGCATTTCCTCTGCTGGCAGTGAAATAACATAGTTGTTTGTTGAGGGTTTTTCTTTGCAAGAGTTAAAATTATCTGGATCACTTCACTGATCCATGTGGTACGATGGTTCTTTGAGAGCACTGTGGAGGATAGGGCATTGTGACACAAAGCTGGAAGAAGGGATCAACTTAATGTGACTTTGATGCTACAGAAGATTTTGTGGGGAATAGTTTCTTAGTAGCAAGAACATTTTACAGCATCTTCTTCAAATTGCATTTTAAATTTTTTGTACTATTTTCTCCATTACTTTAGTTAAGTGAGATCTCCACCGAGAAATTCATTACCTCAGAACTGCTGAAGTCCCATCACATCTACTTAAACTGCTTCTGTTAATGTGTCACTGTGCATGAAAAAGAGAATCTGACTACCGTGTTAAAAAATTCTCCCTGGACTTGGTGCAAATGTCACGGTTGAATACAGTGGAATGCAAATGCAAGTATGTCTTCCTCAGGATTTACTGGGGTGTCTTTGGGAGACAGCATTGAAGTGGTGTCTTGTCACTCAAGTAACTTGTCAAACTCATGTACCCATAAGAAATATTTAATTCCCAGGTTTTTAAAATTTAACACTCTGGTTAGATGTTGCTTTTTTTACATCAAAATTAGCACACTGATCCTCACTTCCTCAAAAACTCTTGCTAAACACATTTAATGCTGCCTTGTTTTTCTCCTCTAGTTCAAGTAAATGGCCCAGAACTACGGTCAGAACTCTTTTTCAGGCCTAAAAATCTCCCCTCTCAAGTCTGAACACAAGTTACTTCTTTCCTAATAGAGAGCATAACAAACAACATATTTTTCGAAAATAAACAAATCCATTTCCTGAATGACTCAAAGGATGACACATAACTTCCCTTCATTTTGTTAGCAAACAACCATTTCACTGAATCCTACTTTAGTTTTTTCTTTCAAGAACTTTATTCAATGGTACAATTGATCTTGAAAAACTTAAGTTCATATATTCTCAGAAAGTGCAAAAATCAGCTGATCTACAGAATAATTTTGTGTTTACATTTTACCTTAGAAGAACTCTTTTTATTATGTTTGCCTGTTCCACTGCCGTTCACCCTGTTCTTAGTATGGAAAGTCATGTAAATTTACTTTGCAGTGGTTCCCAACTGTGGGACATATATTTGCAACAATAAATTAAAATCCTTTTTTAAATTAAACTAAGAGAAAAATCTAAACTAAGATAAAAAGATTAACAAATAAGAGCATACTATGCAGATTTTGAAAATGGTATCACTTCCTGCCCCATCCATCTAAAACTGCAGAATTCCCAAAGCAAAGTCCAATCCACAACACAAATCTCCACAATTCAGTGTCCAATAATACTCTAATCCAGTCTCTAATCATAGTTTCTCTCACTTTAGTCTGAACAGTGCAATCTCTAATGCTTTCACTAACACATTTTTTTTAGTCCTATCATGCATATATATTTCCCAAAAACACAGTGGAAAAAGTTTTTGTCAATTGTATTCTATTTATTGAGAAGGTTGGAAGATAAATTCATAGCCTGTAACTAAGCAAAATGTTACCAAGAAAGAACATACTTCATAATTTTCAAAAATAAATTGAGTATGTAAACTGTGAGAACAGTTTAGCTCTGAAAACCCATAGAATAATAAATTTACTGGCACTTTTAGAAAACACCTGTCACTTCGTGAGAACTGTCTGGGTTATGCGTCCGGCAGTAACTCTACCTTAATCTTTGATTTTCCAATGTCAAAACTCTCCTGGTTACAAAATGAAAGAAAAATTCCTTTTGGAGTTGTTCCTCAGGTAGCCTTCATTAGCCAAAATGTGGCTGTTCAGTTTGCTCCCTGGTAAAACCCTAGGATGAAGGAGAACTGAAGTCATTGTAAAGGAGCTCAGACACCTCATAAGCTGTTTACTGGAAGGGATTAGACAGCAGTAATCTGCAGGACCAAAGCCACTCAGTTCTGCTGAGTGAAATGCACTGTATTAAATAGTTCAGAAGAACCCAAGGTGGAACAGCTCTATCTGGTTTCTCTATTCTCACAGGCAAATCTACCACAAAAGTTTAGTTAAAAGCATTTCCAGAATATTTCTATACTATCCCTTTTCCCCTACCATTTCACACAAACCACAAATATTCTTGCCTCCTTATTAGCACCCCACCACCTCCCCTTAATCCAAGCAGAGTTAACTTGAAAATATATTTGGGCAAACATTACTACAAGATCCAGTTATTAAAAAAATAATCAGGAAATGCATTTGTCCAGCTGGTATCAACAGCCACAAAAACCTTAAGCATCCAGATGTTGATACTCAAAGATGGTGATGCTCTGGTGGTCCAAATGAGTTGCTTTAAACTGCAACACAGTGCCTCAGAGGACACAGTTGGTTCCACTTATTCCTACAAGCCAATTACACAACCCTGACTTCTTCTCATAAAGATTCACCTAAGAGAAAATTGTATTCTGTATTAGCCGTTGTTTATCAGAGCAAGGGTAGGGTCGTCCACATCATTTATTAATGCAAGACTTGGTACACATGGAAAGAAAAACAAAGCAGCTCATCATAGATGGATTCCTGTGATGAAGTAGAAATGTTCTTTGGAGTTACTTGACAGAAGTATTAGGATGTAAGGCAAGACTGGGTGCTAGGGGTGTTTGTTGACAGAGGTGGCCAAAAGGCTGTGGGAAATTACCAGCAGAAGAAAGAGTAATTCATTAGCAGACTGACTGGGGAACAGGGCCCTGCAGAAGTTAGTGGATCCAGAGGAGGACCACAAAAAACGGTCAGAGGGCTTAAGCCCCTCTCCTATGAAGAGAGACAGAGAGTTGGGGCTGTTCAGCCTGGAGAAGGCTCTGAGGAGAGCTCCTAGTGGCCTTTTAATAATTAAAGGAGGCCTACAAGAAAGATGGAGAAGGACATCTTATTAGGGCCTGCAGTGACAGGATGAGGGACAGTGGTTTGAAACTGCAAGAGAGCAGATTTAAATCATACGCAAGGATGAAACAGTTGGACTCAGTGATCCCAGAGGTCTTTTCCAACCTTAATGGTTCTATGATTCTATGAAATTCTATATAATTAGGGCAGTGGGACACTGCAGCAGGTTATCCAGAGAAGCTGTGGATACCCCATCCCTGGAAATGTTCAAGGCCAGGTTGGATGGGGCCTTGAACCTTGATGGTGTTGGTTGGACACCTCTAGTGGGAGGTGTCCCTGCCCATGGCAGGGGCTGGAACTACTTGATCTTTAAGGTCCCTTTCAAACCAAACCATCTTCTAATTGTAAGTACCAAGAAAGGTTAAGTCTTCAAAACAGAGGCAAGATAGAGCATGGAGTAAAACTTCTTGGGAAAGAGACTCTAAATACTTATTTCCAGCTCTCATAATTAGTAAACTCATTGCATTGTCCAAACTTTATCTTTTACTAGCGCACCTTACATTTTCTCTGCAGTGTATCAGTGGGTAATTAATTTACTTCATGATAAAAACATTTCAGAATTTAAACATGGAAAGAATGGCAATTAATTTCTCATTTGGGATACCGTTCTGGGTTATCTGCGCATTCATGCAAATGCCACATTCATTTATAACAGAAGACAGTGACTGAAAAACCTTACACTTTTTAAATTATCACTGAGAAATCAATTCTGGAGTAGACCAAAACTTGTGCTATTTTCACAATTTTAAGCAATAATAAATTAATTATTTATCCAGTAGTATTTAAAACTGAGATAAGTTTACTTTAACATCCGAAGTCTGTTTCTTTCAAAAGAAAAAAGCTTTGTTCAACCATACTATAAATTTCAACCTAAAACTGATCCATAATGAATCAAATACTAATTTCCAAAAATCCATTATTGCATTATAGGACATGAAGATCTATGACTGGGGTTCATTACAATACATATTTCCACACAGCATTTTAAAAAACAGAACACTGGTAAATTAAATTTTACAATAAATTATTAATTTTCAAATGCATAGGCCAGAAAGTAGTAAGCAAGGAAACAGAGGGTTAATAGCAACAAAGTTTAGCAAACAGCAAGATATTGCAGCTACCACAAATCCCAGAGACTGAATATAACTGACAATACTACACTCTGTAATAAAAATGTGAAAGATCCACAAACTATTTGTAATCATTTACAGTGTTCTAGGTCCATACGACAATCCGTATAAAACACTACCAAAGTAATAGGATATTGCAATTGATTTCTATAATAGAAAGTTACAATTTATTTTTAAAAATACAACCAAAATAGAGTTTTCAAATTTAGCCAGGTTTCAAGACATTTATATTGATATTTTTTTATACAACAGCAAGACAACTACAGTGACACTGCATTGCTTACACTGAAACTGATGTACTAGCAAACCACAGAGGCTGAACAAAATGAACAGACCAGTTTCAAAAAGAACAGACTGACTTTCACTGACACTGAAGATCACACGACAAGAATAAATGTATGGACAGATAGGTTTGTAACTAGGGAAGATATTGCAGTGAAGGTACTCTTGAAAAAAGTTTTAAATATAACAATTATTTGCACTAGGAACTTTAGCAGTATGAAACAAGCAACCTAAACCCACATACACGTGTGCAACATACAGTTTCATGAAAAATATTTGAACTAGTAAGCCTATTATGTGTAACAGTATTATCATCTTTAAATTATAGGATTCTAAAATGTATAAAATTGTTTTTTCTTTCATGTGATTTATATTAAAATGATTTTTCTTGCTCTTAACATTGAAAATTTTAAAGCTGTTGAAACTAAACTTATCCTTTCATTGGCAAAGAGTTTTTGGCTGGTAAATGCCACAATTTGGTTAAATCCTGACTGGCTCTGAAAACTGTCAAGGCTTGTAAAGATCAGAAAGTTGACAAGTAATTTAAAGGTGAAAAGAAATCACAAAATGAGATATTTTAACATCCATTGAGGAGAAAGCTTCAATACTCACACTTTTGTATTGTATTGTATTGCCAGTGGTACTGACAGAACCCAGTAATATTAGCCAGTCTGTCATTCAGTACCAAAGAATATTCATTCACAAGACTATAAATGACAATAAATCTCACAGGTGGTGAGATCATGTAATCATAAAAAATAACTGTTAGAAACACTAAGGGCCTCGGTTGAAGGTAACTTGATATATTTAATTCAACTTAGAAGCAGTTATCCTAAAGTAACCAAAACAACACCAGAACTTCATGGTTTGGTTTTTCCATGAGCTGTTGCATTGTTCTTAGATGACTGTAAGGTTAACATGAATAAGGAAAAACCATGTTGATTCCTGTATTTACCTGTTTTAAAGCTCCCATTCCTGACAAAACCCTGTTATGCCTCATTCGTTATCAAAAGGATGAATTTATAGTTTAAGAATGATTAATGAAATCATTTGAAATAATTAACGAAAGTCTTGCTGAGCAAAGTGAGTAACACTGGAACAACAACCTCCTGTATGGGATGTGTCTTTCAGATCATCAGAAAGACAAAAGCAGGCAGCAAAGATCAGCTGCACACTACCTTTATATCAACCTTGAAAAGTTATTATTATAAAAATGTAAAACTGGGGGGGAAAAGGTCACTTACCAGTAGCCAGAGCTGTTTGTTATGCATTGTATGTATGCACTTTGGCTCTTTAGAGGTCCAAATGTCAGAGGTATCAAAGATCATAAAATGCAGGGTTTTTTTGGCCCTCACAATATACAAACGCCTGAATTTAAACAACCTGATGTGAAACATGACCAAAGTTTCTGTGCTTATGAGTTAACACATTCTAAGCAAGTAGTCTTGACCCAGAAGTCCGTGGTAGTGGCAGTCCATGCATTACTGAAGTTAACTTGTATTCAAAGAGACTAGGGCACAAAGAGGAAACAAGGACAGGAATCTAGAAAAAATCGGGTTCTGAGGACATCCCCTCCAAAACAGTGCTCCAATTAAAAAAAGAAAAAAGGAAAAAATGAAAAGAAGACACCTACTAGCTATGGAAAGGCAGCTAAATAGCCATCAAGGACTGCAAAAACCTTGCTAGGGCATACAGAGATGCAGGCAGGAACGCTAAGGCCCACGCAGAACTAAAACTGGCCAAAGATGTCAATAACAAGAAGAAAGGTTTCTACAGATATGTTAGTAGTAAAAAGAAACACAGGGAAGACACAGACCCATTGCCTAACAGGGCAGGGACACCACTCACTAGTCATGCTGATAAGGCAGAGGTTCTCAATATCTTCTTTACTTCCATCTTTACCAGCATAGCTGGACCAGAGAGTACCAGATCAAGTATCTACAACGATGTATGTGCCAACCCACCAGTAGGTGAACAGCTCATGTGCAGCCTCTTGCAAGGGCTCAACACACAGAAATCCATGGGCTCAGAAGGAATCCACCCTAGAATATTAAGGGAAGTGGCTGGCTTTGGTGCAAGGCCACTCTATAAGGAGTCTTGAAGACCTTGATATTTCTTGTGCTGAGAGCAATCACTGCAAAATGCGATTGGCCAGGGTACTAGATAGTGTCTTCTAGGGTCCTGTTCCCATGAAAGGTTGGAATGAAAGATCTTTCAAGGTCCCTTCAAGCCATAATGACGGTTGAATTGAGGGATTCAATTGCTAAAAATTTACACCTGCAGGTACACCCTGGTATTTTCTAAGCTGTTTCCTAAGCTGGACAGCACATGAGAGGCTGCATTAGCTGAATCTTTTGGTCAGCTGTAAAGAAAGAACTGCATATCTCACCTGAGGCTCAAACTGTGGAGTGAAAGATTTCTTCAAGGATGTGAAAGAGATTTGCACAGTGTACTGCATTTAGAAGGAAAGCAGGTTTTTACTTCCATCCTACTATTACCTGGGTTTCATGAATCCGGAGAATATTAGAGTAAAACACTTCCAAGAGTAGGAGAATGCCTGGAAAACTACCTCCAATATATTCAGAAATAATTTGTTGTCAGTTTCCTTTAAACTTTTAATGTAGAGGACAGTAAATCTCTTGCCTGCTAGGGCCAGAAGTGGGTTAGGGAGAGCAAGGGACTAGAAAGCAGGGTCAGAATTTCTGAGGAGAGCTGAACTGGAGAATGGTGTACCTTCCATCTGCAACTTGGTTGTACAGATCAAAAATGGGCCTCGAACACACAGCATGTTGGCAGCAACATGCTTTCATATTTCCATAAACTCTGCTGATGAGATGTACACCTCCTGAGACAAAGGATAGCCATCCTCATACTGCTCTCCAGGGAACACAGATAAAGAAATTGAATCCTACAGCCTTCAAAAGGTGGAACATGTGAAGAGCTCAGCTGCCATGGCCAGTTCCAACACTGAAATCTGTCCTCCAGCAAGACAGTAAGTGCCAAGGCCAGTAAGTGCCAAGGTACAGCAAAGGGGGTTGTTCCATGCCATCAGGGGTCCTCATCACCAAGTGCTTTGATCTATGGGATTGGATATGACCAATTGTGTAGTATGGTCTTTGACAACACTATTCTTTCTAAACCGGAGAGATGGATTTGGTGAGTGCACTCTTAGATGGATGACAAAGTAGATGGATGGTTGCAACCAGAGGGTAGTGTTCAATGGCTCAGAGTCCCAATGGACATCAGTGACAAGTGGTGTCCCTCAGGGGTCCCTACCAAGACCAGTGTTATTATCTTCATTAATGACATAGATTAAGAGATTGAATGCACCCTCAGCAGATTTACTGATGACACCAAGCTGAGTGGTGCTGTTGACACACCTGAAGAACCGGAGATGCCATCCAGAGGGACTTGGACAAGCTTGAGAAATGGGTCCATGGGAATATCATGAGGATTAACGAGACCAAGTGCAAGGTGCTGCACCTGGTTTGGGGCACTGTCTGGTATCAGCACAGATTGGGGGATGAACAGATGGAGAGCAGCCCTGCCCAGAAGGACTTGGGGCTGTTCTGGATGAGAGGCTGGACATGACCCAGCCATGTGCACTCAGAGCCCAGAAAGCCAAACGTGTCCTGGGCTGCATCCAAAGCAGTGTAGGCAGCAGGGCCAGGGAGAGGATTCTGCCCCTCTGTTCCACCTGCAGTGCTGCATCCAGCTCTGGGGTCCCCAGCACAGGAAGGACATCAACCTGCTGGGGCTCTTCTGTGAGGAAAGACTAAGAAAGAGAACTGGGATTAATTAGCCTGGAAAACAGAAGGCTTAGAGTGACCTAACTGCAGCCTTCCAGTACCTGAAGGGAGCCTACAAGAAAGATGGAGAGAGACTATTTACTAAAGAGCATGAGAGTGACAGGACAAGGGGGAATGGCTTCGAACTGAAAGAGAACAGGTTTACATAAAATATTGGCAAGAAATTCTTTACTGTGAGGGTGGTGAGGGACTAGAAGAGGTTGCCCAGAAGAGCTGTGAATGCCCCATTCCTGGATGCATTCAAGGCCAGGTTGACTGGGGCTCTGAGCAACCTGGTCTAGTGGAAGACGTCTCTGTCCATACAGGTGGTTGGAACTAGATGATCTTTAAGGCCTCTTCCAAACCCGACCATCATCTGATTCTGTGATACAGTCTCCCATTACAGAGCTTGGGTAAAAGAAGATTCAAGCAGCTCAGTTAGTGGAACTGAGAACACAAAGTCAGTTTCAGAGGCAGTTCTCAGTTTCTTTTTGTCTGGCAGCAATCCTCAGGTGCTGAGAAAAAATACAGAACTCACGAACTACCAAACCCAAGCATCATCTAGTAGTCTCTTGGTATTAGGGTGGCCTTGGAACTGCCATTGCAGAGTGGGCAAAGGCTCCCATTTAACCTGCTCTTCTGGCTAAGCAATTTCTGGTGCAACCATGTGTTTCTTGATTGGGTGAGGCTCTTCCTCACTCAATTTTGCCAGAGAAAGAAAGGGATCACACTAAATAGAACTTGGCCTTGACCCAAGATTCAGATAATCCTAAATGCGAATGTCTGAAGAAGACCACCACTTCTCTAATTTTAAGCAACAGGAAATAAACGTGCCAGTGATGCATAATTCCCTGCTGCAAAAGGAAACAAGACGCAACCATATGTCAGTGTTACTTCTCAAGTGAGTCACATCCTCAAGACAGAAAAACATTTAAACTCATCCTTAGATCGAGCTATGGAGTATGATTCAGGCAACATGTATGGAGTATCTAGACCCATTTCTAATGAGGAAAGGAAAAGAAGCAGAGGCTATGCTCTCATAGAGAAGGGCACTGCATTTGACAAACTCAAATTTGAAAAGTAATCATACAGGACTGGTTGGAAAAGAGAACTACATACCCAAGGGCTAACAATAACAAAAAATAAAGACACAGACACAAATTAAGAGGCATCTAGAATGCCTCCATCCCTGGGCACTGAGTATGAAAGAGGGAGAGGTAGGGTAAAAAAGCTCTAAGACAAGAAAAAGCAGGAGTATGCTGTCTTTGAATGCCTGCAGTATACATTTCTCTGTTAATTTTTCATAGTATAAAACAGCTGATGTCTACCACATTATTGCTACAATACGATAGTCTGTTGCATCTGCAAAACAGTCACTACTCTTTGCTGCTTCACTTTTGATCAACTGCCTCAATGTTAACACCAGAATACTTTAAAATGTGGTTTTCCTCTACTTCCCCTGCACTTGTAATGATATGCAGTGTTTAATCCAGTGTTTAATTGTTAGGAAACAAATCTCTCTTCAAACCAACAGACAAAACTAAGTTGGGTATTGTCTGCATGGAAACTGGCCTTTTCAGGATGTTTGATCATGTATTTTCTATTTGATACGTGGGAAATAATTAGTAGCAAAACACTGAAAACAAAACTCAGAGAGGAAAGTTAATTTATTTGTCTAGAACATCAAACTAAGTTGAAATACCTTAGTTCAATCAAAGCTTCTGCAGTTTCCTCATAAGCCTGCACTTCATAAACAAATATTCCAAGTCCGTCTATCTACAAAAATAGGATGGGCAATTCTTGACTTTCTTCAGAGATGAAGTTAATTTACAAGTCCTTGAAGACAGATGAAGAACAGGAAGCGATCCTGTATCCCAATACACTCCAACCATGTTTCCCAAGTGTACTGGAAAGGAGGAATATGAGCCTTCTTAGGAAAGGTGCATTGGAAGGCTTATTACCATCTCTTGGAGACAGGGTATGCATTTACATCACCATGATTGCCATGGTACAGAATCCTGGACTGCTGCTTTTATACGGCATGACCGATGATCTGAGAGTTGTAGTCTGCTGTCTCCATCCGCAGAATGTACGGGATGATGCTGTCAATCTGAACATTTCCAATTAGTCCTGCGAAGAACAGCTCTTCAGTGATGGCAGCACTCATCAGCCTAAGAGCAGGCAATCGGAGAAGAAGTCTAGATAGTCTGGAAAATTAGTTTGGTGAAAAGTGTTAATTAGCAGATCACACATTTTAGGGTTACTCTCCATGATGTTATTAGTAAAAGAAGAGAAAAAACTGACAAGGGACACTACTGGTCAAAATTTTCTATATCTGGTTCATGAAAGGCTTAAATATTTAAATCAGTAGAGCATTAACTTTATGTTTAGTCATACCTTGAACAGTACAGAAAATGTGAGGTTGCCTGTCAATTACATGTACTATATATAATGTTTGGACTTAGGACTAAAAGAGGAAATATTCCAAACGGATCCAATTCAAATTGAACATTACTAATATTTATTCCTGGTATTTAATTTTAGAAATTAATAATGAGATGACAATAATACTCATAATTTATATGATCACATACATAATATTTCAAGTGTTCAAGTAATTTCTTAACTTTAAGGAGCTAAGAAGAAAATGTACATATCTATTACATGAAATACTGTACAAATCACTATCACCAATGACTAAAAAGAGAATCAATCAAGTTAGCATCTAAAATTACAGACCTGTAAGTATCATCCGGATATGCCTTTGTTACATAGTCTTGGAACTCCATGTAAGCTTTTTCTTGAAATTTCTCAATCTGTACCACATTTTCTAGACCTGGGTGATCTGAAAAAAAAAAACCTCTTCTTTGTTATTACCATTCTACAGAAAATGAACTAAAATCCATACAGATTATCCAACATACTGAAGTCATTATATGGTACCTGCAACAAATTCAGTTCTAGTGGTAGACACTACTTTACCTCCTTATATTTCTATTTCTTTACATTTATATTTTACTTAACTTTCCATAAATAAAATCAGACATTTTAAAGGGTTCAAATAAATTCAGTGCTTGAAATGTTGTTCAACCTACTACAAATGTTTACATTAATCTTGACAACTCTGTTCTCTGTGGAGCAGTAAAACAGGATTGTTTCAACGCACTGACATTTTCTGGAACACTGGATGCACAAATAACATTTAGGTGAAAAGTGAAGGATAAAATAAGGATCAGTGGAAGAAGCGGAATAAAAAGCTGTGAACTGTCTGTTTCCTAAAACATGTAGAAAACAGCACTGAACCATAGAATATACTGAGCTAGAAGGGACCCATCAGCATCATCCGAGTCCAGCTCCTGGGCCTGTGCAGGACACCCCAAGAATCACACCATGTGCCCGAGAGCATTGTCCAAATGCTTTTTGAACTTAGGCTTATATGTAGCAGATTGTTCTTCTTCAACTATTTGGTGCAAAAATTCCAAATGTGCTAATCCTAATTTTTAGCAGTGATTTGAACACTTGAAATGTAAGTGTTGCTAAAATGAAAGGACATCAACCGAACTGTCAAGTCACGTTATGAAATTATTATCCAGTAATTCTGAACTCTCTACATGGTCTGTAATTTTATTATCCATCTATCTGAATGCAAAAATTTTACTATCATGGTAGCATGATAAATCATGTAGATGAAGAGTTAGTATTGACATGCAAAATGGATCACTTCATGGCACTACTTTTAGAGACATGTCAGGAACACAGCAAGAAATCAACGGCTGGAAAAAGTAGTTTGAAGACCGCTGCTCATACACTTGCAGCCATTTAGAAAGATGTCAAGTCTTCTTGGCACACTCTTTCCACTAATCTCTTTGCCCAAGGTTGTCTTGTGGCAATCAGACTGGCTTGGCATAGCTGAATCACCAGGGCCTCTACTAAAGCAGAGGTTCTTACCTTAGGGCTCTGCTGCATGCACAGCCCAGCCCCATCCTGCAGCAGAGCAGTAAAATCCCTGCAATTACAATTTCTGGCTTGTGAGTCATTGCCATGACATCCCTTCTGTTCAAGCTACGAAACCTAACTTTCATGTGTATTAAGATTTTGTTATATAGCTCACAGGATCAAGAGTGCTGACAACACATTGCCATTAAAGCAGCTACTCATTAGTAATGAATGCTAAAGAAAATTTCTCTCAATCATTTGACTGGACAAGACTGTTTTCCCATATTTTTCCTTCTACTTTTTGTGTTGTCAAATATAATTGGAAGGAGACAAATAAACCCCATTTGTTTATGTGTTTATGTAAACAAATATGTAAATACTATGCAAGTTAAAGTTCCTAGAGAAGTATTTTTAGGTGTCTAATGGGACTGATTTTTTCACACAGGCCAGAGAATTCTATCATAAATCCTACTGGACATCATTCTAGAAAAATGGACTTGAGGTATTCTCCCATAATTTTGTTTCTTTCCTGGAGCAACCTCTACCAGTTCTCAGTGAAGGAATGCTATGAAAGGACCATTTTGGGGTAAAGAACACTTAAAGGAGTATTACATCTCCTGCAAGCATTATCTACTAAAATTAAGCCAGCAAACACCCTCCTACCATCCATTTAAAGAAGTCTCTTCTGTAATAATGGTGTATTTGCAACTGTTCAGCCCTCAGCAGAAAAAGAAAACTGCAAACATTTTCAAGCATGCTTAATATTGTGTTTAAACTTGGTGGGTTTAATGGTGAATCCTGCTTATCAGCAAATTGTTTCAGTGATACAGTGAACTGTAAAAGAGAACACATAAAACCATGTGAGACTCTCCTAGTCATGAGGACTGACAGCACGATTATGTTTTATAGTGAAAACACTCAGGATCTGATTTTCCTTAGTGATCCACAATAGAAGAATATCACAATAGGAATATCCTCTGGAAATTTATCATCTTTCCTGAAGGGTTCTGACTCTACTTATGCCATCTCTTATTTGCAAGAATGTCTTTCATCTCAGAAGTCTTCCATTACTGATATATATATATGTATAAATTATATATAGGTAGCAATGGAAGATATGCAGGGTTTTGTTTGTGCACTTAGATGAATACCATGAATTCCTACTGATGCTGCCACTTTTACTGGGAGCTGTAGATACTACATATAGAAAAGATCATGCGAATCTGAGCAAACTGGCAAAGCAAGAACCTCACAATATATAAATTCTATATATTAGAAAACCTGCTTAAAATTTACATTCTGGAAGTGTCCAAGTTCCAAAAGATTTCCTCACATCAACTAATTTTTCTGTGTAAAGATGAACTGCAACTAGAAGGAAAAACAAAGTTCCTCTTGCATCTAGTAAGTCTGCAGAACTGACAAGAACCAAATACTCAGATCTCCTCCATGTCCTACACTACTGACAGGGGGAAGGTCACTAAGATTCTGTTGGTATTTTCACATCTGCTCCAATCTTTTCTACATGACATCAGCATCTACAAAAGGCAGAGCAACAAGGATTAAAGAAGCTGCAGGTGCTTTTAAAACCTTCTCATGCAAAGTGGAGTAACTGAAGATATACTTTCTAAATGTGACAGTGAAAAATTCTTGGAGGTAGAGGAAGTACTTGAGATTTTTACATTTTTCTTTCATCAGAAGACTTGAGCTTGGCTTTATATTAAATCCCAGTTCTGAATGATGAATCTAAGGCCTGCACGATGCTGATATAGTACCTGAATGCCTTTTGTGAAAAGTTAATTCTACAATTTTCCAATAAAGAAAATTAATTTTGTAGGTTTCTGCAGTCCAGGCATATGGGTTACACAGTCTGATTACTCAGTATATATCTACCATAACCAGAGGACTCTTTCCTCCCTATTGTAAACCAATCACTCAGAAGGAAAGTAATATATTACCTTCACTGTCTAAGGTATGTCTATTAATGCTACTGAGAGTACATTAGGCAAATACTGTCTAGAAGACAGAAATAATAACATAAGTGAATGTTTGTGGTGCTCATTCACCAGAAATGCTATATGCATTGTCTCTGAGGAGGGAGATGATGTTTCTGTAATTCTGAATGTGAGAACTGCTGCCCAGCTAGTCTTTCATACATTAAAATCCCAACTTCAATCTGTCTCATCTGGATGTACAAGAGCAACACTTCAGAAAATTAAACTGCAGGTCTACAGAAAATGTACCCCAGAAAGGAGGCACAGAATTCAAAGCAATAAATAAATAAATTAAAAGAAAAAAACCCCAAAACAACCAAAAACCCAAACCCAAACCAACAAAAAGCATGAGTGGCAGAACCAAGAATAAAAATCTACAAATAAAAAGAATAAAAGTTCCCCTCCACAAAATCCCCAAAGCAACATTCAACTGTTTACATTAGAAGATTAAACCCTCCTCTTCCTACAGTCCTTACACACCTTCCAAGATTCCTCAACAAATGAGGCAGTAACTGCATATAATGAGACAGTTATATGTCAACAATTAGCAGAGATTAAAATTTTACATTTGGAATAATTACCTACCAGGACTGAAGAGGACGATTGCTTTTAAATATGCATATTCATATCCATCTAGACACAGCTTAACCATGCTGTTACAAAACTCTTGCAATTTGAAGACATGCTCCATTACTAGTCTTCCTCTGTCTGTTGGCAGCTTATCTAAATCAAAACACACATAAATAAAAAATCCCAAGTCAACACACATGCAAAAAATGTGGTCACACTGGAATTTTAAAAATAATCATTTTATTAAATTCAAACAATGGGAAATCTACGCCATCTATAAATTCCTATTCTGTCTGAATAATCGTGACACCAACAATTACAGACTCTTTTTTCCCCCCTCTTCCAATTAGGGCTTTTCCTGCCACTAATGCTTCCAGTAATCAGGCATGGACTAGAGTTTGAAAGATCCAGGAAGGAAGAGCCTACTTCTAAGTAAAGAATTCACTGCTACTGCAGACCTGTGCTCTGTGTCTAAAGATCTGGTGCCACGTGGTAGGATACTGTACATGGGTTATTTTAGTCAAAGACCATGCCACTGCTGGGAAAGGTGTACTATACACCTTCCCTGATTTGCACTGAGGGGAATGTGGTTGGTGCAGAGCTGTTCCCCTTGAGTCAGCAATAGCAAAGCTGCCTGAAAATCCCGTTCCCTCCATAACCCATCAGGGACCCTAGAACCCATAAACTTGGTATCTCTTGGAGATACTGCAGCTGGCATCCTACACAACTGGTTCTTGCAGTCAACCTGAATTCCCAATTTAAATGGTAGAAATATGCATTTGTAAAGACTAATTACTACAATACCCTTTTGGTAAACATACTTGAAATATTACATAGACCAAAATTTCCAGATTCCATTTGTATCCATCCTAGAGACAATCACAGACTTGTTAGTATCTTCAGCTGATCCAGCACATCTCATGATTTGATCAGTTTGTTTTAAACTATTGTTATTTATAAGAGGATCTTGTGGATGTTTGTAAATCATGAAAACTCCTCGGAAATAATTCTTTAATTACCTTATCATAAAAGAAGATGAAAAATCTATAGTCTGGTGGGCTTTTTTTCTCCAGTTTATCAATCTGCATTTGCATAGCATCAACAACAATGAATTTTCGTACCCCTAACAGTAAACAACTCAAAAATTTAGTTAAATCTGAAAATGCTTAGATTTTTGTATGTACATCTACCTTAAAAATAATATGTTATGACTGAACAGATGAAGATTATACTCTTATTGACTGGTTAGCTTTTAGTTCTGACAACCTTGTGAGTGTCCACAACCACAAAAAGCTTAGCTAAAAAACTCCCTGCTCAGAAGAACAGAATTAATGAGGCCAACTGACATGTCTTTCATTTGAATGAAAAATATGCCAAAGATGCAGCACATAGGATTAACAAGGAATAAAGTGTACTTAGTTTTGATCTGTCAAAGACTTGCACGTGGACTGAAACTAACACACAACTCATCAAGCAAAGTTGTGTAAAGGAACTCTATCAGCAAGTTGGCATTCAGCTGCTTTGTGTCACAGCTATGAAGAGCAAGGACAGGCAGGTCATCCTTTACTTTCTATCCTTCATACAGAGCAATCATATTCACAGTACTCTTGTGTTCTTAACACTGATGCTACCCAAAATATTCCTAATTTGGGCTGATGATATTAACAGAACAGCATAACACTATTGGACATTACAACCCCCAATAAAAACACCCCAGTAAATGCTAATCTGTAACAGGCAGACAGATTTTATATATATATACAAAACTATCTTTTTCATTTGGAGGTAAATATTAGCATAGCTGACTCTTGCAAAATTGCTAAAAAATTCCATCTTGTGGACTGCAGTTGCTAGTATCATTTTGTTTCAATAGTAACACAAAATTCTTTAAACAGTAAATTTATATTAACAACTAAAGGATAAATAAAAAGCTTCTGTGCAGTTCAAAACTTAAAAAATATCAAGTAATTCCCCAAGTCCGGCATGTGCATAGTATACACCTTACCTTGTTGTAAACTGCCTTGAAGGTGATTAACAAATGCAGCTAAGATGGTTGCCACATTCATAACTTGTGAACATTGTGCTAGACCAAGTGTAAAAAGTTCATTCCAGCAGGCTTTTACTAATGATATGCTGTTATCCTGTCTATTAAAAAGCACAGTAATTTAGTAAAACCAGCTATTTGCATTCAAACTTTTTTTTTATTTGAAGAACACTTCATAAAACATTAATCTAATTCAATCATTAATACCGAAATGAAGTTCTGCATCATTTTTCTTTACATGCTAGATTTAAAATACCTGGTTTAAAGTGACTTTTGTAAAGCAATATTTTTTTGTTTAAATGACCTAAAAAGAGATAGATTTCTATCACAAAAGAAAGCTGAAGTTACAGTAAATGACAGTGTACTCCATCATGTTAGTTTTCTTAGGATTTAAAACAACATTTATTTGCATAAACAAAAAAAGATTGCATTGTTCTTGTATTGTGGATGTAGAAGTGACTCAAAGGCCTTTTTTTTTTCACCTGAAAACTGACAGGTTGGTATAATTTTTTAATTAAAGATACAGGTGAAATGGAACATGTGTGATCAAGCTTCTAAACTTCCTGACTGCTACTTTCTACATACCTGTCAAGTTTAAAATAAGGTTTGAAGTACAGGTTTCAAGGTATAAATACCAGTCATAAGGATTTCTTTGCTATAGCTTAAAATTAAATATATCAACTCATATTCAGCCACTTCTGTATTAGTAACCTAACTTTCAGTAATGCCAAGCATCTCTAACTCACAGAGCTTAACAAGAGCTCAGAACCTGAAAAAGCAAATCCTACCAGAGAGGAGTCAAATTCAGGAGTCACGTTTCACAGTTTTAGCCAGTGACTATAAATAATGGAAATTTAAAAGGAGTACAAGATCTATCAAAGAAGAAAAGCATATTAAAGCTAGGATTTCAACTACAAAAATACAGTGGAATGGATTTTTGCAAGGATGTTGATGTAATCTTCCAGAACACTTCTGATGATTTACTGCAATACTAAGATACCAAATGACAGGAGAACACAGACTTGTCCTTAACTGGATTACAGAGAGCTAACTGAAATCAGTATTTTTCACTATGATCAAGTTCTTGTTGTGGTAGACATGATACAGTACATGCAGCTTCTGCACATATTTGTCACATCTTCGTTCATCTCCTTTAACATAATCAAAGGGACTGTGCTGAGCACCACTGAAAACAGGGTGTACTGGCTACACATCTGGTATGTGTGTAGATAAACATATGATCTAGAGCATCTTTATGGCTGATCAAACTTAGACCAAAACCACTTCTTAAGTTTGCTTAAGCAGCCTCACAAACTAAGAGCCTGTAACCAGCCTGGTGAACATTTCAGTAGAAAACTCCCTTGTGTACAACGATGCCTGGGCAGGAAGATGAACTAATCAGTACCTGGCATCATTAACTACATCATTAGGTCAAAGTCAACTATCCTGCTGTGACTAAAGGAGAGTGTTGCCTGAGGGAGGAAACAACCTAGGTACAATTATCCATCTTCCTTACAAAACCATTACTCATCATGCTCCATGAACTTCCCTTCAATTAAAAGTGAAATGAGTCACCCTTCTAAAAGTCAAAATTATAGGATATAATGTGCTCAAACTATAAAGGCTGCATTAATTTCAAATAAATCTCCACTTGAACACAGTTTGCATTTTAAGCACTTCAAAGGAAAACTGTGAATTTATGTGATTTATATACTGTTGGCCATGGTCTTGACTGGGTCTTTAAATGCTGTCACAGGTGAATATTAACACTATTAAGGCAGCTTACTCCTCCATATTTTTTTCTCAAGCAGAAAAATATATTGTGAAGTAAAAGATAAAAAGAGCATGTGCAGCTTTCTCTTGGTAAATCCTTTTGGAGAGAGAGGTCTTCTGTACTACATTTTACTTTTAAGAAGCAATTCCCGTTTGTTGTTAGAGTACTGATTTGTACTAATTTGCAGTGTCTCTCTGTAACAAAAACGTTTTAAAAACTCAGAATGACATAATGTGCTATGTTTACTTGCTATGCATTTTGAAATTCTCCAGGGCAACAATTTCTACCAAAATAAAACATCATATTTACCTATTTTTTTACCCTCACTATTCTTTAACTTTATAGAATATTCCTTTCTCCTTCTCCAAAACACAGGCTTAATTACACACAATACAGTATCTTTCCTTAAAAAGTGTAGAATCATTTGGCTTAAGCATCCGAGTAAACACAAATGGTAATCACAGATCATCCTGCTTTTGACAGCTTTCCTGGAAAATGGGACAATCCCTCATTTTTAAAAGGCATTCTCTTTGCTGTGACAGTCACAGGCTATTTTGATATTGAATTAAACAAAATTAAGCAGATGAGAACAAACTAATATGATTTATTCTTCATTTGTGTCAAAGCTGATACAGTATCTTTATTTGTTTGATGTACCTTCATAAAGTTACTTCTGAAAATAACATAAATCAATTTTCCCCATGTGGTTTTGAGATTTTTTTCATGATGATCAGCAATGGACTACAAAACTAAGCTTAAGAATTTTAAGTGAATTCTGATGGAGAAGAGGATGTTACATGAACTGTAAAAACAATAGTAAGAATTACCTTTTGGTTACAGGGGCCATTTATTTTGGGAAATCTTTTAAAACTAGACAACTTCATTCTGAATGTTTGCTGAATCTAGCTAACCATTTTCTTCATGTAGGTTATTAAAGGCAAAATTATTACTAGTAATTCACCTTACAAGGATAAAAATATTTGTGGATTCAGACAGGAGCTTCTTTTTGGTGATTGCCCGACAAGCATCAGGATGTAGCACGGGGCTGTAGCTATTAAAAAACTGATAGGAATTCCTCTTTTCTCAAAATGTATTTTAGAAGCAGCAGTGTGCGGGCATTCAATTGTTTTAAATCTACTCCTTTTTTCTTCAAAACCCAACCAAAGCCCTGAATTGGACTCAAACTGGGAGTAGTTTTGAAGCAGAAAATTTACCTTACTGATTAAGATTTGTAACAGTTTTAATTAGTAGCTTTATATTTTAAAAAGTCACTGAAGAAGACAGCAAAACCCAAAACTTAAAAAGCACATAGCCACAATGTAAATGAATAGAGTAACTGAACACTTACCCTAAAGCTTGGAAAGATGGAATGGAACGTGCCCAGTGCATGGACAAGAAAAGCAACCTGGAGGCAGATTCGCAGATATAGTGAACATTAAGATAATCAGGCATAGGAGAAGGCATGGTGAGCTGCAAGAAGAAAGTGGGAAATAAAAAAATAAAGAAGACAGTACAAGACAGTTATTTTACTATCTTCATAATATGCTTAGGAAAACTCCAGTCTTTTGAGTTTCTTTAAGTGAAGAAATAAAATTGTGTTTTAAATAAACATGGTATAATCCTGACACAAAACAGAGAGACTGCCTTTTGCATTACTAGCCACACCATTATGTGCTGTATGTTATGTAACTACAAAGAAATAAAAAAGACAAAAAGTTTGATTCATAGATGAAGTCTTGTGTCTGGGACAAATAGAGATGGAAAATCTCAAAACTCAGCTTCTGAGACATTCTCAAAGAATAAGAGAGAATAATCACTGTAACTGCAATGAAGTTGCTTACATTAGAGGAGCTACAAATCCTGGAGAGAGAGAGAGAGAGAGTGAGTGTGTGTGTCTGTGAGAATTCCATTTCACAAAACATTTTATATTTTACAAATAAATACATGAGAAATCTTCTGTTGTTTGAGTAAAACACCTAATACACAGCTGCTCTCAAGTCCAAAAAATATAACCAACATACATCAGAAAGGATCCTTCTCAATGTTAGTAAGTAAAATCAGTAATGTTACCTGCATACATAAAGAAAGAGATTTGACTCAAAATATCTTAGAACTTGTAATTCTGTCTTCAGACATTAGTACATTTTAATATAATGTTCTGGCTAATGCATTTTTTTTAAAAAAACCCTGACATTTGCATTAGAGATGTTCATTTGAATGACCAAAATAGATGCTGATAAGAGGGGTAAAGTTTAACCAAATGCCTATTACTGAGTAAGGTTTCAGATAAATAAGATTTTTGATTTGTCCATGAAAATTATGATGATGAAAGAAAAAGAAAGAAGGAATTTCTGCAGGCTTGTAAAATGAGATATAAATCCAGAAAATATCTGGCTAACTAACACAGAAACGGTAGGTAAGTCAATTAATACCATAATCAAACAGGGTATCTACATAAAGAAGAAACTGACAAATACACTTAGAAGTCTCAAAATCCAGTTGCAGATTGCATCTGATACACCCATTGATAAGTGAGAATGTGGATGCTGACTCTGCTTCATGCAGTGAAATGCTGACTCCATGCAAATAATTTGTCTATGTAAATCCTTTTGCACAGATTACCCACTATTAGGTAAGAAACTATAAAATAACCAGTGCAGCTAAACCACTGCAGAGCACAGTACTTTTTCCCAAAGAGATAATCAGCAGTTAAGAGCTAACGATAGCAGTTCATTCATTGGAAATTAATGCCAATACCTGAACAAATACTCATCTAAGAAATTCAAAATAAAATTGAATCAGATCATTATTGTACATTACTATGTCAACATAGTTATAAACAGTCAACAGTAAGAAAGTATTCAGTACCCTGAAGGCTACGTGAGCATCACTGAGTAGTGGCCCCTCTATTTCAACAATGTTCATGCTTGTTTCTCCACCAAGCAGCTGTGCACTGGCATCAATACTTTCAGAGTTCTGGCATGCTGCACTCTCTCCTGGAGTTAATGCTTTTGCAAGAGTATCAAATGCCCTGTAAGATCACAAACAAACAAAAAGAAAATTTCATTTTAGAGACCGTTTCAATTTAAGAGGACCCTGCACAAGTCTGAAGTCTGTATGTAGCCGTCTGTTTCAAAGTGAGACTTGGAAAATAGAAGTCAGTAGCATGCTTTTCCTGACATTCCATCGAACTCTGAAACAAAAATTAGCAACAGATCCTGTTTACACTAGTTGCCAACAAATTCACAGTTTTGACATATTGGTTGTGCTGCTGAATCACAGTTTGCTTTTCAAGATCACTTTAGTGATGTTCACTGAGAGCGCTGGCTGAGCATTCTGAGGACACAATCATCAGACTGCTGGTACAGTCAGTGCACATGTAAATTTTACAGGCTTTTACTGCTATGAAGCACAGAGTAAGATCTTTTTTGTTAAGTAATGAGTTGTAGTTAGATTTTTCTACTTAATTTGAAAAGACTGATTCCAAATATGTAAGAGAAAGCACTCCCATGCTTTCAATGCAATTCTGAGTACCCTCTGCTGTGTGGCAGTGACTCTTGGCTTTCACAAGCACAAATGCCAGAGGACAGATGTCAGGACAAGCACAGGTGCATTACTCAGTATTTTGTTGTTGATAACACGTGTTGTTTTTCTGTTCACAAATACACCTGAGAACCACAACTGACACACCTTCAATCAAAAATACACAGAGTTGATCACTGCCAACAGACATATCCTGGGAATAGCATCATTTCTATATAATGTTGCATGAAAACCTATGCACTGAGGTTTGAGATTTTCACAAAATTATCAGCTTGTATGTAGAGCTCATTCTCAGCTTACAGACATGTTTATTACTATCACAGATTTAATGTCAAAGTCTCGGTAACTTGGCCACCTTCTCCACCTCCACACTCTCTAGCTATATGAATTCACTAACATGCTAAAAAAATCAAGCTGTTTGTCGTAACTACTCACAACCAAATGAAATACCACAATGAAAGAGCTGCTGACACTGCCTCAAGGCCTGGGATGGTAAATGGACTACTTTTTGGTCCTCACTAGCCTGTGCACCTTGATGTGTACACATGATGACTGAGGCAGACACGAGTGGACTACACAGACATACCTGGGCCATCTGCTTCTGGTATATGCAAAGTTGGCACAAAGGGAAGGCATTCATGGCTCAGCTCTAGAAACTATACTAAGGACTCCTGCTAGAAGACCTGAGTTTCAGGTCTTCCACAATTCACTCTTTGCAGCCTTAGTCAGAACAGGCAAACACAGCAGCTCAGTGACAGCTGCTTTTTAGGAAACAACAGAATCTCTGCAGGGCTCTTCATGTGGCAGGGACAGAAATTTAAGAGAGGAACCAGACTTCCCCTTTCCCCCAAAAGAAAATATGCATCTGTCACTATCCTGTATTTATTCTAGCACAGGCTCAAGAGTCATTTTTAAATAGTGTAGGCACATACACTTCTTAACCATGTCTGCCCATGATTCTTTCTTCCCAACTTATTCTTCAATGTTGCTTTCAAAGAAATCTTTTCCCTCCTATCTCATAAACTGCCAGTAGTAAGCCAGCAGAAGTCAGTAGCAGCTTTGCTTCTTCATGGCTCAGCAAGGTTAGTCCTTTCCCTGCACAAAGGCCCAGCATGAGCAGTGACTGTAAGGTAAAACACCACGGAAAAGAGAATCTAGAACAAAGTCTGCCTGGGAGCTATGAAAATCTAGCCCACAAAGTGAGAAAACAAAGCATAATCAACATTAAAATACATGGCATTGATATCCTTTCCTACAAATCATTTCGGTTCTCTTTTCATCAGGCTCAGTTACTAACAGATACACAGGACTGCAGAAAAACTTTAAAGAACATCATGAAGCACAAGAGGACAAGGCATGTAAAATTACAATACAAAAGCAGTGGGGTGCTTGCAGCAAAAGTTGTACTCTAAGTTTATGTCAGTAGAAGTGAAACTGTTAACTACTGTAGCTGCAAGCAATGAATATAATAAAATACATTAAATGCACAGATGGATAAAATGTGCTCCCTGAAGTCCCTTAAACTCTTCTTCCTCAATAGACATCTATGTCTGTTAGATCATGCTGGTATATGGCCTGACAAGGAAATCAATAATTTAGAGAAAAATTTTAATTTCTCTTTGAGTAACAACTTCCCCTTCACAGCAATGTTCAACTTGAACCTCCCCACTGTAAAACTATTAGGTAACCTACTTGACAAGAGCATGCCAAGTCAGAGCTCTTTCAAGGTCTCTGGCTGAGAGAACCTGATGCCTTTTCATAGACAGACTTTTAAACTGAATAGAAACACTGAAGTTGGCAAAAATAAGCATCTGGTGGTGCCAGCAAATGAAAGATTATGACATCTCTTTGAACAGCCATAGTATTAAGTGATGTCTATCAGCACATGGTACAATACTACTTACATGGCATATTCTTAACATTCTTTACCTAGGAGGACACAGCAAAGGCCAAAATCAGCATCTATAAGAAGTCAGATTGACCTTCTAAGCAGTATATAAAGAAAGGAGCAGAAAAAATGTAATCTGCTTGCAATTACACATAGCATTAGAGACCACAGGGGAAATGCAGTATTTCAGCCGCTATAGGTCCACCTTTTTCCCCTTAAGGGATTTACTCCACACACTCTTTCAGGACAGCCCATAAAATGTAGATGGTGTGTAAAATATTGCTGGGACAGCAGTCAGAAGCTTGCATGAGACGACAACCAAGGAAGAACATGATTGTGATTGATGGAATAACTATGGATGTTCTGTGTAGTTCTGTATATGCTACAGAGAATATCTTACACATAGGCTCACCACAATGGCTCAGTTAAAACCAGTGCAAGATCCAAGTTTGTAAGATACTCTATGAATGTATTCATATTGATAGTGAGAATTCTGTAACTTCTCCCGTGTAGAGAGAAAATGCTTTCCAAGCTTTTAAGGTGATTAATAGTTAAAAGCATTTAACTATCACACAGATGAGATCTCTTAAGAATAAGTCTTCCAGGATCACACAAAATACTAAGACTATAGTACAAGACCTAATGTACCTTAGTATGGCCAACCAAAAAGTAAGAAAATCACCTGTAACATTTATACTGAAATTCATTTCAAGTACAAACAACTAAAAGTATTTATTTCTCTAACGGAACTTTATTTTGCTTTCACTTGGAAGAATCTTACAGCATTTATCGTCTACATGAGCTTACGCTGATATTACCATTACTTTTAAAGAAGATAAATTTCCTACATTGTGATGATTTAATTAAAGGTCTGAATTGACAGACACCTTCTTGAAAAGAATAGTATTTTTAAGTGTAACATGCCTTACCTTGTAACATCACTACTAGCTTGTTCTTCTTGCTTGGGTTCAGATAATGATGCATCTCCGTTACTTAAACTCTCAATCATGGATAGCTCTGTACTACTTTGTGACATGTCTTTGCATTTGCTGAGATTTGCTAATGAAGTCACCACATTTGCCAGTGTACTTAAATCTCCCTGACATGCTTCTACCTAAGGGAAAAGAATAGCTTTTAACTCTCAGTTAATTCACAGCAGTTAACCTGCAAGAGAAGAGTCTAACTTTCACATAAATGAAGAATTCAGCATGTACAAATATACACCTGTAAAAAACTGTTCTCAGTAAATGGATAGCCACAACACAGAAATCAGACACTGCACTGCATCTAAAATATGAAATATTTTGACATTCACATGTGAAAGTAATAGCTATCACTTTCAGAAAGAATAGTACTGATGGTAAGCAAGTGCAGAAAGAAGATTTCACTTATCTACGCACTAGTCCATCACCGGGAATATAAGACTGCTCTAGATTATATTTTTAGCATCTTCCCCATGTAAATGAGTCAGCAGTAATAGGGTAGAAGAATGTCTGAGAAGAAGGAATGCATGGAAAGTCACCTTTATAAATAAGCAGAAAAAGAATTCTGCTGGAGCCTTTTTGGTGTTTATGCCTTGTTTAGCTGTAAAGGAACAACGTGATTCAGTACTGGCTAATAACTCAGAGAAGCAGTAAGATGTGTCCCACCAAAAAAAAAAAAAAAAGTACATTACTACAGACAAGTATGCTGCTGCTAACACCAGACAGAGCAAGCAAAGCAAAATGCATGAAAATAGTATGAGGTAATTTAGTATCAGCTAGAAAAACACGAACACTTCCTATTGTGCATATGTGAGAAAGCTACCACATGGCTTTAGTGGATCAGTACATGCAACAAAATGAAAACAAAGGAAAACCAGCTCAGAAATAGGTCAAATCAGATTTGCCAAAAAAACAGTGATTCAGGAGAAAAAATATCCAACCACATTTGCAAAATGCACAATGATAATGCCAAGAGAAGTTTTGTGAACTTTATTTGTGCAAAAGAGTGAGCCAAGTGTCAGGATTATCCCAACACAAAAACTAAAATAATACAGCCCTTAAACTTCTCTAAAAATGTGAAAGAAGGACATTTACTTTGTAGTGGTTTTAGCATTTTTACTGTGTGAGGCTAAGAGGATTCTTGTAAAGAGAAGACATTTATAACACAGGCGAATGTTGTAAAGGAGTGTTTTAAAGATTACCCAAATGAAACATTTTTCTCTCCCTACATATACAATTACAGCAAGCAGTACTTATTGTGTCAGTCATATCATCACATACCTTATCTGGAGTCATCAGCACAGTAGGCTCACTTTTTATTGCAGACGGATGAATGTTAACAAACATTCCTGATTCCAGCAAACCTGTTGATCTGACAGAAAACAGCACAAGTTTTCATTTTGATTAATTTGAAAATTGAATTTTCCTTTTTCAGAAGACAGAGATAGCCACTTCTGAATCCAATTTACATACCTTGCTGTTTCATTGTCTGTTACAAAAGTTGGGGTTGCAGCTAATGGACTACGAAGATCTTTCCGAATGTAGATCTTTTCTGTAGAAGCTGCACAGTTAGAAGATTTTTCTCTTGACACTTCAATAGGTTTCCTCTCACACTGTACAGCTACAGAAATAATACCCAACTATTAAATCACTTTATTCTTTATTTAATATTCGATTTAGTATAATTTATAATTCTGAAAATAACTAAAATATTTATAAAATATATCCCATAACCAACAAGCTAACAAGTTAGATATAAACCAGCACACTGACTTGATGAGTTCTAAGTGAAATGCTGTAGTAGTCCAAGTCTGAGATCGAACATATATAACATTTTCTGGTTACAATTAAGAGAGACATTCCTTCATTTTTAACTTGAATCAAAGTGGAAGCTTAAAGCTTCTCGTTCTCTCAGTTTCACTATCCCACACTTTCACTTCCTTCGTAAAGGACTCATGGTATATTTTTCTATGGATTGTGAGTCTGTGTTGAACCCACGTAACCTCAGGCACTTAAAGAAGCTTCTTGAGCTAGGATCTTAGACAATACAAAGGGAAAGTTCAGTTCAGACCATGTAAGATCAATCTGGGCAACACCCTGACTTACAGTCACCGACTTCAGAGAAGAAGTAGATTTTTAATTTGAATGGCTCAGTGAAACAAGGTGGAATGAATCTGGGCTTTGGCCTACAGATATATCACCTTGCCTTGAAAAGTATTATCCCCTATAGGGGAAAATGAAAATGTGAAAAATGTGTAACTTCAGACAAAAAAAATTTAAGTTTTCAAGATAGATGACTATGAAGCAAGACTATGATGCTATTCAAACTGTTACACTGATACTGATAAATACGTTAAACCCCAAATGTCTCAGTATCAAGAACTGACAATGCCATTGAAGCCAACCTGCAACCCAGAAATAGTGCTTTAAAGGGTGGGAGAGGGAGGCGAGTATTTCATCTTTCTTTGCAATTGCTGTGCTCACTAGCAGGGTCTGACTCTGCTGAGAAAAGCCCAAGGCTTCTTCAAGGGACAAATAACCCCCACTGAGGGAGCTACAGATCAAGATGATGCTAAGTTTTCTTTCCTTTTCCCACCCCACTGAGGAATGAGTTTTCTTACCACCAAACAATCCTCTCCCTCAGTCAGTATTCCCCCATGACCCAGAGATTATTTTCCTGCCTTCTGATCCCTAACCCCAATGAATTAGTTCTGTTTAAAAAGTGTCCTGTGGAGGGGCCTTTTCTTACTTAACTGCCAACTGAACTAGAGGGTAAAGATCCACTTTCACTGTCCCAGCTTTTCCTCCCTTTCTGAATTATTTCCTCTATGTTACTGATTTCTGCTGAGAGAAGTAGAGCTGTAAAGAGGAAAATGTCCACAGAATTTCAAGAGGGTCAGCAAAATAAGAGCAGGATGACAGAAAGCAGAGAACAAGGCCAATACTCTATATAGCAGCAGCGTCACAGCATCAGATCTGAAGAATTTGTGTTCTGTGTGATTTTCTGTGCATCTAGTATTCTGATACTGCTGTGATATTGCAATACCACTACATCTAATGTATGGATGGCTAAAAATGAACTTGGAATCTGCAGGAATTGGTAACAACTGAACTTTAGATCACTATGGATCTCTGCCTTGTGAATAAGTGTCTCTGCAGAGCTTTGCCAAAAGTGAACAGTAATTGCCAGTAACTTCAGTTATAGAAAAACTAAAAGGAAGAAGGATTTAAAAAATTCAGAGCTTAATTTACACATTAAAAGTTGAACTGCATAACAAAAATGCAGACATGCTTTGCATTTGCCACTTTTGTTAGGAGTAACAATTCAACCTCATCACATGGGATGAGCTTGTTAAGTTTTTAAAGCAAACTCTTAAAGCATTTTGTACTTCTGATACACCAAACTTGTACAGTTCTTTAAACGAAAATGATACAATGATTTCAAAATATATAATCAAGATAACAATTTGTATCTTTACAAAGCATATCTTTTATAGCACGAAGTAGCTGCCAGGGAAAGCAATTTGCTCTTACTCAGACTTACAATCTTGTTTCATCCCAAAGGCAATGCATCTCTGCAGCCTGCAATACTGACAGCGATTCCGGTGGTGTTTGTTAATGACACAGTCTTTTGTTCCTCGGCAGGAATAAACTAAATTCTTCCGTATACTCCTTTTAAAGAATCCTTTGCATCCCTCACAAGTTACTGCTCCATAATGACGTCCTAGTTACAAAGTAACAGAAAGCATGTCATTAATTTTACAGTATAATATTTTCTTTTTTAGACTTTATGTTTCTTAAAACAAAGTATCAGCTATTCTACCCCGAAAAAGAACACTCTTTTTCTCCATGGGTTTCAGATCTTAAAATATATTGGGGCTATAAAACAACACAGAAAAGCAAGCGAGCCATTTCTCTAGTTCAAAGCATGTGAACAGGATTTTACAAATAGGCAAGCTGCTTATTAAATTATTTCCTTATCTGTTGACAGTAGTGTTAAAAAAGGCTAAGAAAACAGGTTAGCAAGAATACAGCAAAAAATATTTTAATTTATACATTTCTTTAGCAATTTTTCCTACAGACAATCCCCTGTGACTGCTCATTACAAGTTCAGCTGTCAAAATTGTATGCATTAAATCTAATGAAACCATGGAAAGTGCAAACATGGCATTGGCATTTGACAGCAGTAGGCAATCACTTCAAAGCTTTGCTTTCACCTTTCATTTTCCTAACAGAGTAATGGTACATAGTTCTTGCAGTAAAACATCAAGGAAAGAATAATCTAAAATAGCTACAACTCTATTTTTTTTTTGAAGACCAGTTCTGTGAGTTTTCTGTATGATATAAAAATTTCTATGATATACTACAGAAAGTAAGTTTTAAAATTATTTTTAAAAGTAAATTATTTTGATCTTGCATAAACTATAAACATTACTAAAAAGGATTGATGAGGGCATGCTTGGCAGTTACAACAATTTCAATTTATGAATTCTTGAAATATCTACAGCACATTACAAAAATTACAAACATGACCTAATTTAGGAGAAAACACTTTTAGATTCTTTCCAGAAGGTTCTAGAAATTCTAACAGGTTTTCTAGATTCCTTTCACCACCTTTTTACCACTACTAAAATGTGAAATTTCAAAAGCATCACATATATTAAAAGAATAATGTGTGAAACACTTTTGCAGCAGCTGGATTATGAACATTCTGCAAAATACTCATGTGTGCTGCTTCTTCACCTCCTCTTTGATGTACCTTCTTGGATTCCAGATTGGAAGTGTCTGCAAAGCAGTTCTCACGACATTGCTTGTGACATGGGAGGCTCCCCAAAACCTACATATGCTCAGAGAAGCATGGCACTCTCCCCAAAATCATAATCACTACTCTGTGCTCCAAGGCCAGCACAGAAGGAACACTCCTGGGATCTCCAGCCCCTCAAGGGAGACTCCAGCCCTCCACTGGGGAGTCAGAGAAGTGTTAACAATTAGAATACACCAACCAGATCTTTGCCTTAAGTTTGGCAGAAACTTCCTCAAGATGGGTGGAGTCTGACATGCATTTAAAGCTCTAGCAACTGTTATTTTTAATGTTAAACTTCGCCATTTTTTGGAAAAAAACCCCTGCAATTGATTCTATTTTCTAGGAAGCTTGCTTCCTGCTGAAAGGAGACCTCGCAGGTTCCTCACTAGGGGAGATGGAGGGGCAGGCACTGACCTCCTCACTCCGATGACAGGACCAAAGGGAATGGCATGCAGCTGGTCTGGGGGGTTTCAGGATAGATGTCAGGAAAATGTTTCTCACCCAGAGGGTGTTTGGGCACTGGAACAGGCTCCCCAGGGCAGCGGTCACAGCATCAAGCCTGACAGAGCTCAAGAAGCATTTGGACAGTGCTCTCAGGTACATGGTGTGACTCTTGGGGATGGTGCTGTGCAGGGCAAGGAGCTGGATTTTAGTGATCCTTGTGGGTCCCCTACAACTCAGAATATGTTATGATTCTGTGTAAAACAACAATAAATCCTATCCATGAATACTAGAGGACCATTTAGTGTAATTCTCCACCACATGTAAAGAGGTTTATATATGTATATGCATGGAAACTGTGACAAAATTTTAAACTGCTTTTATAAAATTGCACTACCTTAAAAAAAAGAAAGAAAAGAAATAAATACCTGATGCTTTGTCTCCACATACAACACACAGATCAAACACTTTATTTAAGCCCTGTTCATTGGGTGAGTTGTCTGTTAAAATCTGAAAAAAAGTGGGAAAGAAATTAATTTTTCTTTTTCTTATAATCTAGATAGTAAAATATATCTCATGCTTGTGGTTTTTGCCCAAGATAGGGGACTAAATCTACAAAGTATCATGTTTTCTTGACTACATCCAGTAGTCTTCAGAGACACAAAGTAACTACCAGCCATGCCACTGTGCTTCCTGTCAGGAGGGAACAAGAGTTTTACTTGTAACGCTATTGAGAGGAAGTCAAGATTTCCTTTACACTACTTCTGCGAAATGGACTGACATTTTGAAAAACGTTTTAGTATCAGCATACTCTTACCTTTTGTTCAATTTTATGCTTATATACTAATGACTCATCCATAGTACAAAAGAGACTGAAGCATTAAACAAATTGAATAAAAAAAAAATCCCTTGTAAAGGCTACTAGATCTACACTGAGGTTTATTAACTCCTTTTTTATGATACATGTAAACTTGGACCAAAAGAAAATATACTCTGGACACTATCATTAACTGTCAATCGGTATTATAGTTTGGCTTTTAGTAGCAGTTTGACATTATTAAGGTATTGTCTTATTTGTTTATCTCTGGTACCTGTAAAAGCTTTGTAAACACATAATTTTAGAATCCCAGTACTACAGGGTAGGCACTAGAACCTTCCACTTAATCTTTGAAAACTATCCCACCGCAGCATGAATAAAGCACAGCAAAAACTCCATTTAAAAAAGGAACACACAAATCACAAGTAACAACCCAACATCATCCTGACGTAGAAAAGAAAAAAAAAATCTTCTCATTAAAAAGAGAATACAGTTTAGAAGATTGAAGAGTTTTTCACTTCTACTGTGTCTTAAAGGATAGCCAGCCTCCTCATTCTTGCTTCACTTATTCAGAACAGGACCTCTAATAAAAAGGGAAGTAACTGAAACAGAAAGTACTCTCTCTTCTACAGAGAAAATTAAGAAATTGTGCTTTTTAGAGTTTGGAACACAGTACAGATGATATATGCAGGAAAGTTTAACAAGCATACTTCTTTCTAGTTAGCCTTGTTAACAATACTGTCTCAAAGATTCATCTCTTAAGTTTTCTTTAAAAAAACACCAACTTTTTAAGAAAGATAAGACAGTGAGTTAAGAGAATATTAACCTTTTGAGCCTTCCAAATTTACAGTATTAACGTTATGTATTTTCATTATATTATATAAAATACATATAAATAAATTTTAAGTCCTTCCACTAAATAAAGCTACACTGAAATGGGATGTTCCCATATGGAAGGACTACAGAATTGGCCCATGAGGAGATAAAAATCCCAGACTCAGAGAACTCATTAACTGACCTTGAACATGAAGAATAAAAATTATTAATATTAAGAAGAGCCACTGAAGTTAAAAGAGAGGATGGGAGAAAGGGTCTTGCCAAATGGGTCAATGTAAAGATAAGATGCAGTAACAGAGAGGTTTTTGTCAGAACAAACAAATGGACATTTCAAGTGAAGGCTACAGAAGAAGAAGAAGAAAACAGATGAAATTGCAGATGGAAAGATCGTTTAAGGGAGAAAATACAAAGATCCCAAAGGGGATGCAGGTGAACAACACATGAACGGAACTCTGTATTTCATGAACTTTTAAATGGACAAAGGAAATTTCTACCCATACGTATCAGCAGACAACAGAACAATTTAACTAGAGTGACAGAATACTCTGGTGCCTCTCAAATTGACCTATTTTTCCCAAATGATACAATCAGAACTACAGCTTTTCCTGAATTTTGCCTTTTAAACCAGTGTGGCACACTTCTCATCTCTTGTCTTTGAAAATAATTTTTATGTGGATTACTCCTATCCCACTGGTTTGTATTTTTGCTGAGGCTTACCTAAAATACAAAGTGTATGCTAAAAAAATGCTTCAATGCCTCTCAATAGGATTGGCTTTTGCTACTGGTCCCCTATTCACAGTAATTAAATTCTTTGGAGCAAGGACCTAGGATGTCCATTTGCAAGGAACTGTGAATTTAAAAAACAGAAGTATTATATAATACAGAGATTCTTTCAAGCTTACACAACATGTGTCCTGAATCAGAGTGGACTGGTTCACAGAAGAGCACAAACTAAACAGTCTGCAGGGTCTGCAGTTGAAAACAGATTACTTGAAAGAGGATATTGTAGTAATTTATAAATAGTATCTTATAGCACAAGAGACACCCAATTAAACACTTCTCTCAGATAGCCAAATCAACTTAAGTATTCTTTGCACACCATACAAAACTATAGGATTATACAGACTAAAGCTTATATGGTCTATACAAATAACAAAAAAAGGTTGTTTAACTTTAATAGCAGCTATCAAATATGATGGTTGTAGTGCAGTCTCCAAATCAGGAGGTTGCTCTGAATCATCAGCTAATGGAAATAAAAGGATATGCTTAGAGAGATCATTGTTTACTTGGCCAGTTTTTAATATTTTTCCTCAAGCAGCTGCTCATGGTCATAATGTTTAAGTGTTTGATAAGGAACTAAATGGACTGTAGCTATCTGAATGTTCTCTGGCGTACCACTGATGTATTGTAAACAGCAGCATAAATGTGCATGAGTGAATTATATGCAGTAACTGTACCTTAGCTGGAGTGCACTAACCTCCTACTTCATGCTGAAGGAGGTCACATCTCCCAGCTCTTGCATGTTTTTGACATAATTCACATCAGTGCCATCCCATCCCTGCCAGGCTGAGGATGTGGGACAGAAAGCTTGGAAGTTGGAGGGTGGCAACTATGGAAGTGGCACATATAACGTGCATGGGAGTAAGGTGCACTGAGGACCAGTTTAGGGAGTTATGACCCTGGCTAGTTACAATATCACATTAGTAAATCCAAAATCAATAGTGTTATTTTCTCATTCCCATGAAATAATATATTTCCTACTAAATAGTCTGAGCACTACTGTTGACTACAATTCACACAGATGAACAGTTGCAACAGTGTATAAAAAGGAAAACAAGCAAAAGGAAATGTTAAGCGAATAGGATAATGGAGAAAAGTGTATGTTTTTTTAACAACACATGAAAACAGATGGAGAGTCAACAAGCAGAAACAAAGGACTGTTGGCATGGCAGAATCTGGAAATGACAATAAAAATAACTATAATCTTTCTAACGTCATGAGCCAGCTTATAAATTTTAAAAGCAATAAATTTACTAAAAAAAGTTTTTTCATAATTTCTAAGTATCCACAATGAGTTGTAGTGCAAAGAAAATGATACTTTTAGAAAAGTCAAAAAGGAGAACCCAGACAGACTTATTCGGAAATAAAACATCTTTTCTTATCCCATTTGAATGAAAATTACAAAATAAAGTGGATTATCTACCTGGATGTGTTGTGCAGATATATCAGGGGATGCAAAAAACAGTTGGTTGACACCTGCAGCATCTGGAGTTGCCAGGATAACTTTTCCTGGAGTGGAATCTTGTCTGGCAAGGATCACCTTGCTTGGGGTAGAGCCATCATGATTTGTTAAGATGAACTGCTTGCCTGCTGAGCTCTGATCAAGTGCTGTAACAATCTGAATCTTCTGGCCCGTCTGCTGATCTGTGACAATCTAATAATACATTTATCTCAAATTGTTATGGTAATTTAAGTTAACTTTCTGGACCCAATCCGGGCACTTGAAGAAAAAGGGAATTTTGCCTTTTGCATTTGAGAAGCAGGATCATCTTCCCCTCTGTCACACAAGAGCGAATTAAACTCAGGCAAAAACTTGGATTTTCACTGTATTTGAAACACATTTCAATCAAGGGTGTTTGAAGTCAACACCTGAGTTTGTACCCAATTTTTACAACTGGCACATGCTTTTACAACAGTACTAAAACTCTTGACAATTCTAATATCCAGAACTCAAGGCATGCCTGTAGCTGAGCCCTAAGACCCATCAGGTTATGAGAAATTGTAAATCTTGAATTCACTGCATTCTACATTAAATGCTCACAGCACCTCCAAGGTTTGATTACTTAGTAAAAAACTTCTTAAAACCACAAGTGTAGACGTCCAAGTGAAAGAAGTAAGCATCAAACAGCAGGAAGAGCAATTATATTGTTGCACCTGTAGATACATTTTAGGCTTTATTTCGTGGGGTCCTTTTTCTACATATACATTTCTAAATAAAGTAAGTGAAACAGAATCTCTTTCCCTGTCTTTTTTTCTTTTCTAAGGAAAAACTGATTTTCGTTCTGTAATCACTAAGAGATCTACAGGCTGTTTTTTTTCCATTTTATCCCTATTTTCAAGCACCAATACAGTAGAATTTTATTAAATAATCCTCCACTTTCAGCCAACTTTGTCATAAGATTATAATTCTCAAAAAAAATAATCAACATTCTATATATATTCCATTATAAATCTCACTTCTAGTCACTTAATTTCTCCATCAAAATGCTTATATGAAAAACTGCCTGATTTATTCTGAAGACTAAGCATAATTATCCTACAAAGACTCTTTCCTGGAAACTATTTTGAATTACAGCTCAATAAAATAGCTCCTATTAACCTGTTTTTTAAACTATAGCCAAACATTTATGTTTACCTACACATCCTCAGCATTCCTATTATGATATGAATTTTATTTTTATTACGGATGACACTTATTTCATTGTCTAACACTTACCATAACTAGTTCCATAGTAATTGGGGTGTCAAAATTAATTACATTTCCTAGGTGGAGAACCATGGCACAATGAAACAGAACAAGGCATAATTTCACACGAGTTTCTTATCAGCTTTGCTATTGCACCTTCACAACAGGCTTATTACTTTCTCTATATGCTTAATACCTGTGTACAGTTTACATTTTAAAAAGATAAGCAGTGATGAGTATCCAATTTCAGTAGTTATAATGCAATATTGCCACTTTCAAATATTCAAAATTCATGACTTTCAAAATACACAAAATGAATGTGTTTCCTTTGGGTGACTTTGTGCTCCTAACATTTTAATGGATCAAATTTCAATTATTTTTCTCTGCAAAATATGATTAAAAGCTTCTCTAAGAGAAAAGTGCCAGTAAAACAATAAAATTCTAAATGCTGAAGAACAAAAATTGTCATGGGATTTGGGGTGTAGGGTGAGAAGACAATGCAAAAACATGACAATAATTATCAAAACAATACATTTTCTGTTCAGTTTTTTCATATATCTACATGTCTGGGACCACAAATGGCTATAGTAGTCCCTTATTTCTTCTTTAAATTCCTTTATGTTGGTTCTATATTCTTTAGAAGGCAAACTTCCTTGCTATTTTCATTTCCTTCTTTCCTTAATTTCCTTTTCCTTGTTCTGGTTTCCTTCATTTGCAATCTTTATTTCTCCTGTGTAATTTTTGGCTGCTTTCAAAGTAGCTGATATTCCATTCCCCTTCTTCCCAAACACATCTATTTTATTGAGATTAGGAGAAATCCAATGTATGCTATCCTCAACAGGGTGCATAGACGTACAAAAGCCAAACAGAACACTGTGCTGTTTTTTGAATTTCCAGACCTGCTCTTTGAAAGACACTCTTATCTAAAATCTGTCTCCCTATCAAATCTTAAAAGTGCAACTGTGTGTACCCCAAAAAAGGTATACACTCCATCTAGTTAGGTTTATACAAAGTAGACTCAAAAACCAGCATGCTCCAAATAGTGAGGACACAAACTTGAACTACAGCTGAAACTATTTTTGGGATATATATACTAAGTTATCTTTTTTCCTATTGTAGTCCAGCTGTGCAATTAAAAAAATATATGTACTTGTAGATAAATACGGCAGGACAGTAGGTAAAAGAACCACTTCACACAATTCACTTAACAAATAGAGTCCCAATTCTTCAAATGGGTTCCTGCAATTCTAGGAGGATGCCCAGGTAGTTTTCCCTACATGATATAGTGTTACATTAATATCCATACAAAGTTATTCAAGCTGCACAAGTGGCTTCTGCAGCTGACAAGCGTTTGACAGAGGCATAAGAGAAAGCAGTTTAAACAATTAAGAACATTCTGTCTGCAGCTGACCTCTTATGGCCATACACCTGCAAAAACTCCACCTACATTGCAATGGGGGCACTGAAAAGTGGAGCAGTTCACCATAGTACAACAACCTGCAATACCTAAATGTCGAGGTAAGAGAAAAAAATAATCAGAGGGAAGAAAAAAAGCACTTATCTTCTGAAGAGAATCCACCATGACTCAGTGACAACACATTATCTTTCTTAATAATCTGAAACTCAATATTGCTAAAACAATAATGTTATGAAACAGGAATACATCAATTCAGGATTGACTGCATAAATATACACTACCCTCATGTATTTCATTTAAGCACTCTGATGATAATGGAAGATATTATTTTCCTTTATTGCTTTTAAGCCCTGTCTGTTAACAAGTTTTGACTTCCATTTGAACATCATTTCAATAAATTAAACACCTCAATAACTGTGTGTTCCTATTTCAGGAAAAAGAAAGTGTCTAAACCCAGACAACTAGTACACCTGTTTAGAAAAGCCAGTTTTGTGCAGAAATGTCAGTTGAACAAATGTGGCATTCAACTTTTCTCCCAGAAGAAATAACAGCATTCCCTAAGAAGACTGACTAATGAAACATGTTTTAAAGAACCTTTTACTGAGGATTTTTTATTTCAAGATTTCAGATAATTAGGTGCATTTAATAATAATAAAGGAAAAAAAAACTTACTGGAAATATACACTCAAAATTATTGAATTTAACATTTATGGCGGACATTTCACTGAATTACATTTATTCCTACAGACTACTTTGCTCTTCACATAAATTCTTCTCTGAGCAAAGTTTTTACTACTGTTTGATACTGGTGATATGTTTGTAGATGTCTCTTGCAGGAAGGATGCCATTTGATTGAGTGATGTTCCATACATATCAAGAGACAACAACTGAAGTGTTACCATCAATTTTGAAGACAGAATTAATGAGCATGATGCAAAAAGACAAGGCACAAAGTAGCTGGGTTAGAAACGAGATCTTCCAGCTACAGAAGATGTGAAAAACTACATGAAAGTCCCTGTCCTCAGAAATACAACTATTTTACATTCATTGTATTTGCAGTAGCTACAGTGCCTAACCAAAAGCAGGTCCTCCCTCACAAAAAAGCTGTCACAGAAGGGTCCGAAGTCTGCCACTGGCTGTGAACCAACAGCACTGTTCAACAGTAAAGGCTTATGGGCTTGTATGTCGTTGTCTCACATTCTGATCCTGAAATTGTATCTAATGACTTCACACTAAAGGGATATTATAGCATACAGGTATTGATGATGCAAATCAAAGGTAAAGAGATGGTGGCTAACTGATGAACACAAATTAGTTAATAAAAGGTACAGCTGTACACAAAGGGTAGAAATGGAGTGGAGGTAGCTGAAAGAATGAAGACCTCTTGGATAGACAAGACAGCTACCACAACTAGAGCACAGGTGGGTTGTAATAAATCTCTAAAAACCCCATTGTGTATGGGGTATGTGAAAAACCTTGGAAGGTTGAAAGCTTGAACATAATGCACCAAAACAGGAAAAAAACACAGGACAATGTTTTAGAGTGAAGCCAGTAAAAGGAAAAAGCAGCCAAGATCATACTAGTAGCTGGCTCACTTAAATGTGTGGTTTTGTATGAACGACATATATCTGGGAGTATTTTTTACATTTATTCTGCAATTCATATTTTTCTCTAAGACGAAAATTAAAAATAAAACATTTCCAAGGACTTGCAGTGACTTTTAAGGCATAAAATATAAAATTTCATTCCCTAAATCTTCCTAGTCTCCATATACACATTTCAATGTTGATTTAAGTACCTATATTGCCAAAAACATCATACTCTCACTTCAACTGGAAATTATTACCTGGGCAGGCTATGGATTATAATACCAAGACATACAACATGGGTTGGGACAACCAAAAACCAGTATCCTTCTCAGACATTGATTCCCTGCACTTTTTCATGACTTCTAAGTTACAATGCAGTATTTCACTCCCTGCTTCTGCTCCAAAATGTAGAAAACCTCCAACTTAGTTGAACTACCAGATCTACAAAATATCCAGCTTTCAAGGAATTATTTCATTACAGTGTTGCAAAAAGTGTTTTTCTGTTCAGTGATTTAATATTTTTGTAATGTGAAAATTCTGATGAGGAAAAAAAAAAGGAAAAAAAGAAAGGGAAGATTGGAATGATGTTTTATTCCTGTTTATATAGAAAGGGTTTCTGCCATCCAAGGCTGAATATTTTACATTAAAGCAAGTAACAAGATGCGAACAAAAAAGAATTGCATGTGAAAACTGGCAGAAGCAAATAGTTCATCCCTGCTTTTAAAATGCATCAGGTGAAGCATACCTGTATACGTTGTGATAAAGAGAGGCCTGAATCTGCAGGGACAATCTGTATTCGTTGTGGTGTCCCATCCATTAGTGTTTGTGTAACAGCTTCCTGGGAATGTGCAACCTAGAAAGAAGAAACAAATATAATGGATTGACAATGGATATACTGTTTTAATGGATCCACTACCTTAATGGATTAAACCTTATGGTTTCTCTGAAGAAGGCCATGGAAAATCAGACGCTATTCTATAAAGAATGCAAATGCTTGTAATCTAATTCAGCACCTTAATTTTTCTAATTAGAAAATTTTGCTTTAAACCCATTCTGAAATACCTTCCAATGTGAAATTTACAAACACTTTAAGTAAAGCGATTAATTGTTGACAAGTGCATGTATGTCAATCCAACTGAATATTTACCACAGCTGATGTTCATAAGACACAGTAACTATCACCACAGCTGTGCTATGTTTGCACTAAATGTACTTTAATGGCTTGCTTGAAGTGACAGAAGTTTTCTTGTATGGAAACACAGCAACTGGCAGTTTCAATTCTGTTTTTTTGTTAAACAATTCTATACTGGGGAACTATTAACAAAGGCAGTGAAAATGAATAAATTGCATGGAATTGGTAAGTAGTGTATCTTATACTAAAATCTCTGTGTGAATGCTCTTAGATAAAATTCATGGAAGTCTTTTAACAATTATCAATATTTTAAAAATTCTTTACATCCTACGGGCAACGGCATATGGAGGAAGGTATTATTCACTACATTACCTGTCAATAAATATTAAGGAGAATGGCCATTTGTAGCAGTTTGATCAGAAAGGTCAGATTTTTTGCAGCACAAAGTGAAATTGTCTTTACAGAGTTCACAGACGCCTTCAAATTGAAATTTTTCTCTTAAATTCCCAGGTAACTCCAAAACATTTTTGCAGTTCACAAACTGCCTGCAACATCCTGCAAATCCATATTAATGGTAATTCCCAGTATTTACACCATTATACAAATACTCCCCTGCACCTGATTCCCCCTCTGCCCCTCCCAATTAATATAGAGAATATATATGTATATTGCAGTAAAGGTACTGTTTCATAACAGGTTGTGAAGGTTTTTTGTTCCTCCTGGACCAGCTTCCTGATTCTGCCACCATACCATCATCTAAATGCTAGCACCAGCAGACAAAAGCAGGCCAGAACACGCAGCTGGAGTCAGTATGAGAGGGGGACAGAGTGGTGGGTAAGACTTCCTCTTACAGCAGAAGTACAAGCTACCATCAGCCTACATTGATTTTGAAATTTTGCCCCAAAAAGTGTTAACTTTTGGTAGCAGTCTCATAATATACTTGCTCCTTTCCCCTCAGTTTGGCAGGTAAAACTGGCTGGTTAGTCATTCCGTGATCTGGAATAGGACACTGATGCAGGTTGAAAAGCAGCCCAGCAAACAGACAGACAAACAAATGCTATTCTTAGCACAGATCAAACCCTCAGTCCAGATCTCCACAATGCTCAGAAGCAGATGCATCAGAGCAAATGAGAGGTTAAGCTGCTGGGGAGATTGCTTAAGCTGCCAGCACTACCAAAAGAAATGCTTGTTGAACTACTGCCCAAGCCATTTCTGGAAACTGCTTTCTAAAAATACCTGATTTTTCTGACTACAAGTACTTTTAAACAATTCATCCACTTCTTTGCTTAAGTAAAGGACAAAAAACTGCTCATTACACAGCAGCATTTTCAGTTCAGGAGAGGTACTTGCAAGCAGTAAAATTCTGCATCAGCCATTCAAAATGACAGATATGCGTGGTGATTCAGAAGTGATTAGAGTTCTACGTGCATTTATCTTTGCTTTACAAAATAAGCCACATATAATAGAATTGCTTTACATTTGCTCCCTTAAAATGTCATGACCCATGTGTTATGTAAGGTAAAACTGCTCTTTAACCTCACAAAATATTAGCTTGACAGATTTGTTTCTATGCAGAATACAAGTTTTTTTATTGCAGTTAAAAGAATATTGGTAAGAGTAACGTCAAAATTTGTTAAAAATTGTATTTTGTAATACGTGTGTGACAGACTGTTTCAACGACTATGTAGCTTTCCTCTGTTACAGTAAACTGGCAGGACTGTGGAAATGAACCACCATATACCTAGTGTACCCAGCCACAGATTAAAGAAAAAAGAATGCTAAAGGCTCTTGGCAGGTAGCTTCCCTACATGAATCAGGAAATGCGATCTGGATGTAGAAATAGAAATTACCTCGCACAGAGCAAAAGATGACTAGGAGATAGCAGAATCTGAGAAGCAATAATCACTGCACAATGCCCCATACAGAAAGGGTTATGTTCTGCTTTAATGTTTTGCTTTTATGCAAAAAGTCTTAAATTAACAAAAACACGTTTGTGAACATCATTGTAAAATTGTTGTGATAATTTTGTATTTAAAATCCTTCATGAACAACAATTAATATTAAAAAGAAATCAAACTCTGTGTCACAAAACACTTTTGACCATTATTTCAATGAGACACAGAAGCATTTTCCATTCTCCTCCATACTGGAACACCTTTTCCTTTCATGTCTTTTTCCTTTCAGGTTCTACTCACGTAAATTTTTCTTGTAAATTCAATTAAAATCACTTCAACATTCAATAGAATTATAAATGCTAGCAAATTACTGCTAAAGTTCTCTAGATCTTAAACTATGATTTTTCAGTGCTTACAGTGATTAGGAATGCCACCAAGCAATAACAGCCTGTGGGTAGGCAGGAACGTAAGTTATTGCATGAAGGCCCCTGTAAGACTGCTTTCCTTGCTGACTCCACCTTTCAGGCAGCACACTCATGCATGGCATGCACCTTTGACAGCAATTCTGGCTAAAGGAGTCCCAGCTTGCACTGCCCTCAGGGATGCTTTTCAGTCCTTCCAACCATGTGCCTGGTTGGGCTGCACCCTGTACAAAATAAGGACACTGATCACAACCAAGAGGGAGATGACCTTCCTCCACTATGCTATAACTCATTTTTTTCCCAAGTTTTGTCCACCACATGATGACACACAGAGCTTTCATGAGCAAGACTAGCATAGTGTGAGAATAAGTAGCCAAGTGAGGACTGGGGAATGCTTAAGCTGCATTGCTGCCAAATACGCTGTGACTGTCTCAGACACAGTAAAACCTTGCTAAAGGACAAATCCTAATCTACACTGCTGACAAAACAACAGCCTTGAAAACTGTAGAGCTGTGATTTCACCATGAACAGGAACAGCCAAAAGCTCCCTGCAGCACTGCACCTTCACTCTGTTTTCTCCCCTGCTTTCCTATGGCTACCAGCCATCTCCTTTGTGCTGGCTCTGGTACTCATAGGAGCCTTCTCTAATCAATGCTAATCCAGCAGAAAACCTTTCACTTGTTTTGGCTGGGTTATTAGCTTGCTGTTGGTGGGAAAATTAATAAGGAAAGAAACAGAAAATGGACCCTCTCTCCCATGTTACTGAGATACTAAGTCAGCTCAGTGCCTCCTCAAATCATACTATGAAATTGAGAAACAACCCCCACAGAGGCTAAACACCATCATCACACCATCCTCTGAGTGGAATGTACACCCTAGCTAGCTTTGACTAGCCTTGTGCTGTCAAAAAGAAACAAATTTAAACAGGAAATACAACCCTATTTAGACCTCAACAAAGAATTACAGTCCCAAACCAAAACTGCATTAAACACGTGTTCTCATCTAATAAAGAGGACACGTAATAAAAAGAAAACATCATACATCACATAAATAACTTAAGTTCTTTTGAGACAACCATAGCAATGCTCAGATGCTACAAAATAAAAGCTGTGAGAATTTATTCAGAGTAGAATTAACCATCCCATCCCCCACTTCAACCCTTTCCATCTGAAATCAAGGTTGAGAGGAAATAAAATTACTTGAGAAGTAAGTCTGTGTCTAGACAAGAAACCAAAAGTGGGTATCTCAAGCTAAAAAGTAACATTTATTTAAGATAAATAAATTACTGCCTCTATCTAATTTTAAAGGGTGCTAATTTTAAATAGTCTGTGCTATGCTGAAACTTTCTAGATAACTATGAAGACTCATATCCACACTCTCAAACTATCTGTGCATGTCTGGCAGTTCTCTGGCTGCAGTACACAGATTCTGCACACAGAAAATGAAACTAGAAATCTGCAGAAACAGTTCAGTCTTTCTTTTGACACACAGCAAACACATCTATCTGAAAGCAAAGAACATGGTAAAACGTTAATAGTGAAAACAAAAATGAGAAATGAATTGCATAGTTGTAAAGTAAAAGCTGTGTCCTGACTTTTGTAACTAAAAGTGAGTAAAACAATTACACAACCACATGGCTCTCTGAAAACCACTACAGGCCCAAAAAGCAGAGCTGAACAGCTAGTGACTTACTGGAAACACTGCTAGATTTTTCTTAATTTCTGTGGGATGAACTTTGGCAAAAAAGACTTTGCAGCATAACTTCAAAATGGACATAATAAGTTTTTCTGCCTTCCGAGGGAAGTGTCCAGAAGTCTTGTCTGTACTAAAAAATCTCTCTTCTGATTTTGGTTTTTACATATTAGTCTGTACATTTTATTATTCAATTTCTCTTAAATAGGACTCAAAATTTATGTACCTCTCCCATTTGCTGTTCAAAAATTTGATGGGCCAGTTCCTCTATGGTTGCCATGATCTCTAATCACCAGAATTTCCTGTCAAAGAAAGGAAAGAAGATGCTTAACATCTGTAGTTTCAAAAGTAAAAATATCTCGGGGAAAATATAGTTCACATAAGTGCATTCACAGTTTTATGAAGATGACATCCCTGCAGAATTTAAAGTTTGATTATACTATAAAAATAATTAATTTGCTATTTGAAAACTTTGTATTGTTTTATTCTAATAACTCACACAGAGACTTCCTATTTTTCCTCTTCTGCTTTTCCAACAAGCAACAATATAGTAAAATCACTGTGAGAACAGAAGTCTTTTACTGACCATGACATCAGTAGGGACATATTTAACATCTTAAAAAATTGGAACACAGACAGTTTTATTAATGCAAATCAAGAGGGGCAAATCGAACCTCTTTTGAACTCTTTTAGATTTTTTTAGTATTAACAGGAGTGCTTGAAGGTCAATTTTTTAACTAACAGGAGGCAGTACTTGGGACACAAAAAATACATGTTTAAAAAAAAAAGATGCCGTTTCGTTATTACCACCATTGCTCCAGCATAAGCCCAAATCTTCACAAGAATAATTTTGTGGGATTTAACAGACCCTACTACATGAATGCAGTATAAAGGATACAGATGCATGCCTTGTTTATTTGGCAAGGCATTTACTGTATTACTGATATACAAATATTCACTAGACAGTACTTTAAAGGAACATTCACAATTTATGAAGCACCATATAAACAATTTTACTGACAAAAGCTGATTAAAAACACTGCAACACCTACTTTGTGTATGAACAAAGACGGTACTCTAACATTGGTTTTCATTCTTTAACTTTCCTGGAACTCTCAGGAATTACCTCCTCTTCAGTGAATCTCTAAACCTCCCCAATGAGCCATGCAAATAAAACATTTAACTAATTCTTAATTCAAATTTAACTCAAGCTATTTCTGCTCTTAAAATTGTAAAGACAAATCTTTTTTGACTAGCACAAGAACTGCAGGCCTTGGAGGTGTGCCCAATAGTATACTAAAGCCTGTTTAATGTGTGAACAGGGAAATACAGAAATATTTGGGCACTGTACACCTTTCTTAATCCCTTACTAGCACGTTGCATTATTAGTTAAATTAGGACAAAAGATGACAGACATGCATATAGAGATATGATTCTAAAGCTTATGCTGAAAAGCATTATCTCCTACGAAGATCCAGTATCAGCACCCTTCCATGAGCATTCTATCAGCCCACTTCTGCATCCAGTGATCTGCAGCACAATCACTATTCCAAGAGCACTGGAATTTTCAAGATAGGCAATGTGTCTTATCCATGTTTTCTTCTTTTAAATAAAATACTATTAACAAAATATTTTACTGTTTATATATACAGTGCCAGAAATGAGTGCTACTTCATTATAAATTTTTTTTAATGGCTTTTAGGAATTAACTTGCACCAGCTAGTTAGTTCTCCTACATCAGATGTGACTGCCCTCACAGTCAAGATGTATTAGTACAACAACTTAGTTTGAAAACTGAAAGTGATTTAAACTGACATGTTTTACCTCGGAGTAAAGCAGTGAAGAAATATACATATGTATTCAACTATGATACACCAGTCATAGGGAAACTAGCTCTCAGAGAGGCATAAACCATTAGCAGTGAATTTTTGAAACTTCCCTAAAAGACACTAATTTCAACTACACTTGCATGAACATAGGACCTCAAGTACAGAAAAGAGACTGAACTCTTATTATGAAAAGGAACCTGGAGAAAAGTTTGAACCTGTCCTACCTCTCATGCTGTCTGGAACAAGCACAAGGAGATTCAACCTAGGGATGCAGAATCAGCTGTCAAAACTAGACAATTTGTCCAAGTTTAAGCACATGAGGCATGCACACAATGGAAAATGAATGTACTCACTATTATTGACAAAATTTTACATATTCATCACACGGTGTTTTATATTTTGACACACGCACTTTCAACTTAAATAAACATTCAGAAGTACATTCTCTTGTGTGCTGTTGCTTTATTTAACTCAGTGATCCCTAAACCAAAGGGCACTGAAAAAAACAGTATTTGTAACACCAGTACCCTGTACTAAAATATCTTAATTGAAACCACCTCCAATAAACCATGCAACTTTGCTCTGAAGAGAATGCATAACAGTGAAAAAAATCACCTTCAGTATTTCAATTATAAACTTTTAGACAGCATTTCATGTTGCAGATCAGCTACTGAAATGCAGAGCTGCAACAGGCATTCTAATCTCATTTTCCATTTTTGGTTTATAATTTAATCTCTTCATGCCCTGAGAAGTCAGTTCAAGCAACTAAACTGTCAGAAACCTCTTTCTTACTTGCAGTCAAGGAATACTTTCAAAAGCATCTTGAACAGAATTTACAGCTCACCCCCAGGAGGTCCTGCTTGCCCTGACCAAGCTGGGATGGTCTTGATCACACAGTAGAAAACTTAATTCACTAAAAGGACAGAAAATTCAGCTGGCAGAAATGCACCAATCATCTAGGTAAGCACACTGAACTGATTTCTTCTGCAGTCAGATTCATTCTATGGCAGACAAAAGGGAGAGCATGTTGTTATAAGACAAGAGAGGGATGAAAAGAAGGAAGATTTAAGGAGGAGGCAAACCTCCATTTCTGTTGGTGGTGGGAAAGTGATAATTCAGTTGAACTGCACTATGAAACCGTACTCTTTGCTTTCGGCCTAGCCAGCTGCAGCTCACTCTGGAGTCAGACAAGCCCACAGCCAGTGAACTGAAGAAGCAAGGTCACCTCTCTGAGGAGCAGCTATGTGTCAAGCTGTGTATCTTGCTCTGGGGACAGGGGAGCAGGACAGGTCAAGGAGAACTACCTACAAATTCTCAGCTAACTTTGGTACAGCTGTAAAAGATTTTGTAGATCATATTTTGCTTACCTAGGGTATCTGTGTTAGACTTCATATCAGGTATGCTTAATCACTCTTTAGACATTCCTGCAAGGAATTAAGCACAAAAAAAATGCTTCAGCTGTTTTTCTTCTATTATGTAAATTCTAAAATTTCGCACATTTTTCATGTTTTCACGCATTACTCCAGCCAACATTCTCAGAAGCTGAATTGTTTCACATGAAATAATAAATATATTCTAAACTCAAAGCTACCTGAAATTGAGAAATGTTCCCTAAACACCTTATAACTTTCATTTCCCAGCAAAGAAAATGACTTGGGGGATGAGGGCAAGGCCATGGATGTTATCTACCCAGAGTTTAGGACAGCCTTTGACACCATCTTCCACAGCATTCTCCTGGACAAACTGGCAGGAAATTATCCTGAAGCAAGTTGTGGTAAAAGAAGAGCTGCTAAGAGCCTTTTTACAGGACCCCAAGGTACAAAATTATCCTCCTGGAGAAAAGGAGGCATGGGGGAAAGTTATTGCTCTCTACAAGCACCTGAAAGGAGTAAAGTTGCAACAGGGGAGGTTGAGATTAGATATTAGGAAAAAAAAACTTTCTTCACTGAAAGGCTGGTTGGGCATTGGTGCAAACTACCCAGGACATAGTGGAATTGTCATCCCTGGAAGTGTTCAAAATGCGTGTGTGGCACTGGGCTTAGGGGCAACCACAGCTGTGCTGGGTTAACAGCTGGACTCGATCTTTTTTCAACCTTAAGGATTCTAAGTATCATCAGCCTGAGTTTTGATCTTCAATAACCAGAAGCGATCTTCAAGGTGTTCTCATGTAATGTGAATCTTCCTGATTTCAGAAATGCTCTTTTCCTTGCTTGACAAAACCATGCCACACACCTTCAAAGGACATGAGGCCATATATGAGAAATGCTTATTGCTAGTATAGGAAAGAAGTAGACCGAGTCAATTAATTGACAGTTTCTTCCTTAGAATACTCTGTTCTCCTTTCAAAATGAATGAAACAAACCACAATAAACCAAACTTTATTCAGATGCTTAGGACTGCTAATCACATTTATATTTCCTTTCTAAAGTTATCTGAAACACTGAAAGGATGAAACCTGGAATTTTACAAGACCGGAGATCACAATGTAAAAAAACCTGCACATACTTTTAGGATCTTATTTATAATGCCCAACAGTTAAAAAAACTGTAGCATTAGTTATATTATGACTACAAGCAAGAAAGGAGAGCCAAGGCTCCGGTCAACACATCAAGCACTATGTTGTTTACAAATATTGCCCAAATAATTTTTACTTCATTTATATCTCACTTTGAATGGTGTTGTAAAAATTATTTTCAACTGCTGCTGTTTCAACCAGCAAGTCTATAGCTGCTTATAACAAGCACTGCTCAGTTGCTCTACTGGTTTCCATTTTTCACATCAGACTAAGATCCTTGCCTTTACTTTTACCACAAAATTCCTGAATGAAGTGGTGAAAAGTGCTCTGTCCCATGGCCATTTAGATAATGATACTGTCACAGCTTAAGCTCTCACTCCTTCTACAACTTCATGCAGATCTACCATTAAAATCTGAAACACTGTAAAACTACAAAAAAAACATAACCTTTCTAAAATTTTCCTTAAAAAAGATGTGTTGCCGTCAACTATGTCAAATTAACAACATTAAGACTGTCAACATGATTAGACTGCTGTCTCTGCAAATGAACAATACATGCTAGTTTGGCACCCTTGTATTCCCTTAGTTTGTGATGATCCCTCTGCAGATTCTCTTAGTGGTAGATTTCTGGGGCCAGGGAAAAATTCCTTTCTCAGGAGATATCCAGCACAGAAACATTCTGCTTCTGCTGCTCTAGGTATGGAATAACTCAAATATCAGCATCTGTACTCACACTGATTAGACCTGCTTTACAAGGATAATCACTACACTTGTTCTCAGATTTATTTCCTGACAGTTTGACAGCATTACTTGCCATGTAATTAAATAAAAAATGAAGTTATTTCAAAAACACTTGAAAAAAATAATAGAGACAGAATTATATATCCATCTCTTTTCCTTAGAAAAGCTCAATCCCTCCATCCACTAGAAGCAGCACCTAAAAGCAGGCATTTTGACAGAAGGCAGCCATCAGACTTCCTCTTAAATGCATTTTAACCATTTATTGCTTTTCTCTTCAATCTTCAGACCCAAAATGCTACCAAAATATTTTTGTCTGTAAGTTACATATTGTTAGTTTATGCCTCTGGTAAATGAGTTAGTGAGACTTCTTGGCAAGGCTCAGAATTATTTTTAAATGCATCACTATCCTAAGTTAGTACAAATTGGGTGCTTGGTGACTCTGGCATCATCAAGTCCAATGGTGTTCCACTGCTACTACTTTAGATAAGCATTCTGTAGGCCACCATGGCAGTGGAAAACTGTTATTACCTTGCTCCAATGAAACCCCTCCTCTCTACTTCTTCCTCAGCTTTTATGTGCCACAGTTTTCCCAATGATTTAGCAAAAAAAACCCTTATGAAATACTTACTTTTTAAAGTATTTCAGGGTTACTTCAACTGAAATGGGTCAGGAAACATTCCCATGAGAGCAGCAGTTTTGAGGGTTGGTAGTCAGAAGCACTAATCTCTCCACTAGTACAGTTAAGTTTTACTCAGAAGACATCACTGTTTAACTTACCCTTCTCCAGGGACAAAAGTTATACACTTTTGTCCTAGTAGGAGGTTCCTATTAATACATTTTTTAATATTACACTAGTGTAGACTAAGGACTTTAAAAGTGGTAGCAGGAAGTATGTTTCTTTATGTTTGGATGCTCAATTTGATATAAATGGTAACATATCTCATTTTATTATATTACAGTGTTAGTATAGCTGCTCCACTATCAAGTGCCTTGATTCTGATGTAATACCCTTTAAATGAGTAAGAACAAACCACATCAGCATGAAGATCCATCATGAGAAAATTATGTCCATTCCAAAGATCTTCAGTTTACTTTGGAAAAAAGTGTCATACCTCTGACCAGTTTTACTGGTACAAAAACAATGTTTGTAAAATTTTAGTAGTTTAACTTACCCTGCTGGCACTGTTAAACCAGTTTGACTCTGTATGTATAGAAGAATCATTATTCATTTCAATTACTAGGTATGGAATGTGTCTTAATACAGGGGTCCTTCCAGATTAAATTAATCTGTTAAATCAATGAAGTTACACAAGTATGTTCTAGATACTTTAGAGGTACAGGGTACATTAACTAGTTATGACTGCAGAAGTTATTGTAAATTTTACTTTTTGTTCTTTTATCAGTGTGCTGGTTTTGGCTGGGGGATAGTTAATTTTCTTCACAGTAGCTGGTATGGAGCTGTGTTTTGGATTTGTCATGAACACATGGTTGATAATACAGAGGTGTTTTTGTTATTTCTGAGAAGTGTTTACACATAGCCAAGACCTTTTCTACTTTTTGTGCTGCCACATTAGTGAGGAAATTGGAGGTGTGTGGGAGCTGGGTGGCAGGTACAGCCAGGTGACCAAAGGTATATTCTATACCATATGACATCATGTTCAGTATATAAAAATGAAAGGAGGAAAAAGGAGATGGAGTGATGGCATTCATGTTCAGTATATAAAAATGAAAGAAGGAGGAAAAAGGAGATGGAGTGATGGCATTTACCTCCCCAAGTAACCATTACATGTGATGGGGCCCTGCCATCACATTGGCTATTCAGCCAGCTACCTGCCCTGGAGACGGCTGAACACTTGCCGGTCAACGGGAAACAGTGAATTAATTCCTTGTTTTGCTTTGCTTTTGCTTTCCCTATTGAACTGTCCTTACCCCAACCCACGAGTTTTTTAGGTTTTATCCTTCTGATTCTCTCCCCAGTCCCACTGGCAGGGGAGCAAGCAAGTGGCTGCCTGGGGTTAAACCACAACACACAGTAAAGAAAATATGGGAAGTTCAACAGGACATTTTAGGAAAGCTCAAAAAGTTCATATAACAGAAAGCTAACTGTAAAAGAAGAAGAAACTTCATCTCTCCCTGTAGTCATACTGTTTCAGTATGAATGATTTCAATACACCTCAATGTCAACTAAGGATTTTAGCTCAGGTTGTCACATTGGGCTTACAGGCGCTCTGTACCTTAATATGGAAACTAGTCCTCATTTCCATAATCAAACTAATCATATGCTAATTAAGAATTCAGCATACCCTATGCCAAAGTTTTTTAATAAATTCCTACACATAAAATAGAATGCACTTAACAATCCCTCCATGATAAAATGTGCCTGAGTTCTTGCTTAAGTAAATTAGAGAACCACCCAAGATCTCTTTGTACTTTAGAGCAGTTTTCTGCAATGCTTTATAGATAATAAATTAAGCCAAGGAATCCAAACACCTTTGTGAAAAAAATGATACAACTGTGCTCTGTGCTTCATACAGGAAAAGCTCAATGAACATGGAAAGCTAAATGAGCTGTTCTTGGATTATTGTTCTATAAACCACATCATTCAAGAGGGTAGAACACTTAAGCAGTAAGATTCTCTTTATCAATGAACTGAGGAATATTTATGTGACCCTTGACATCCAGTTACATATTGCTTTTAAATTCACATGAGATCAAGATTTAGACAGTGCATACATATGAGACAAGTAACAACAGGAAACTGAAGCAGCTGGACCCGCAGGCAAGCAAGGGAAAATGAGATGCTTGCAAAAGCGTAACGGAGTAATTAAAAGGCACACAGCAATACAGAAAGATGCACTTGTAGACATGCTGGGGAATTAATTTAAAATCAGTGCTCTCACTACCTTTTCTTGTAAGCATGTGCTACAGTGGCAGGAAACAAGAGGAAATAGAATCACCAAGATTAATTTTCAGATGACTGACAATCTTTACAATTTGGGCCACCAAAGACGTGGACCCACCTTTAGATCTTCACTTCTGCTTCTTTTATCATGGTATCTCTATAACCTGCCCCATCAGCTACAGGTGAGCTGACTTAGCTCATTAGTCCCACACCCAAGTGGGAAAAGAAAGAGGAGGAAAGGCAAGGGCACTGTCTGCAAGTGGAGTCTACTCACAGGATCACTGGCTATGTGGCAGAGCTAGATAAGGAGACAGCCATTTAATCAGGTCAACCTGTCCTGTGTAATGTCAGCCATAGACTGCATCTCCACCAGAAGCCTGCAAAAGGAAAAAATGAGAAAAAAATCCTAAACTGGTTCCCTGCCTCAGAGCTGAAGCTGCACCATGAACCAGGACCAGGAAGCTCATCTGACTGAAAACTTCCCCATTCACTGGGTTAGGTTCAGCCAGGTCCATTCTAGCTGGCACAGAAAGATCACACTAACACAGCACAGCAAGTGCAAAGCCTTCTTTCGGAACATGTGGAGGCAGTACATCCTCTATGGTATAATTACAATATTTCATGAGCAGTAGCCCCACTGCTGATTTGTTCCAGTCTGCCTTCACAGTTGTATAGCTGTAAACTCATCTTCTGACTTCATTCACCTTGCACCTAACAATTGTTACACGTAACACAGGAAAAGCAAGTAGAAGCAGAACCAAGACTACACCTTTTTTGGAAAAAAAGCCCACAATGCTTTTTTGTGGGATTTTTGGAAAAAAGCCCACAACAGCTTATCTATATTGTCAAATTGTCTATACAGGTGTTATGCAAGGTGACCATTTGGAGTATTCACTGAATTACAGCCACAGATGAGGTAGTTGACAACACGAAGGTAGTCTACAGAAAATAGCAAACCTCTTCAACAGTACTACTAATAACATAACCCTTACAAACTTGCACATCTGCATATCCATGGAAGCTTCTTTCAGATTAGAAAAAAAAAAAAAAGGCACAACAAAACAAAAACCACAAACATACAAACAAAACCTCCACATAACAAAACTGAGTTTCTCACACACCCTTCCACTAAATCTCTGTTGATATTGTCCCATATAAAATATTCTGGGGGATGAACTAATCAAGAGTAGCCCTGCCAAGGACTTGAGAGTTCTCGTGGATGTAAGGCTGCACACAGCAATGTGCATTGGCAGCCCAGAAACCAAACATGTCCTGGGGCTGCATCCAAAGCAGCACAGCCAGCAGGTTGAGGGAGAGGATTCTGCCCCTCTGCTCTGCTGAGACTCCACCTCGAACACTGCATCCAGCTCTGGGGTCCCTAGCACAGGAAGGACATGGAACTGTTGGCACAAGTCCAGAGGAGGCAACCAAGATGACTGGAGAGATGGAGCACCTCTCCTACCATGAAAGGCTGAGAGAATTGGGATGGCTCAGCCTGGAAAACAGAACACTTAGAGTGACCTAACTGCAGCCTTCCAGTACCTGAAGGGAGGTACCTACAAGAAAGATGGAGAGGGACTTTATACAAAGGTATATAGTGACAGGACAATGGGAAATGGCTTCAAACTGAAAAAGAGCAGGGTTAGATTAGATATTAATAAATTCTTTACTGTGAGGGTGGTGAGGCACTGGAACAAGTTGCCCAGAGAAGCTGTGGATGCCCCATCCCCGGAAGCATTGAAGGCCAGGTTTGATGGGGCTCTGAGCAAACTAATCTAGACCGTGGCACTCCTGCCCATGGCAGGGTGGTTGGAACTAGGTGATCTTTATGTCCCCTTTCCAACCCAAGTCATTTTGTGATTCCCTGTTTTTTTCCTCTGTTATCCACTACACCGGATTAGACTTTGCTAAGAGGGTGTGTGTGTGTGTTTATGAATTATTTTGTCAGATTTGTGATTTTTTGAATTCCTATCAACACATGAAAAGTACTCTGAAAAAATCTTCATATTAAGTCAGATTAAGAGCCCTGTTGACACATTGTCCTGCTAATACTTCAAAGGAAACATTACCACAATAAATGGGTAGTTCTCAGACCACAAAGTTACTGCTAAATTATAAACAGCAACCTCACTGATTTGGAATGAAACAACCATTTATTAGAGCTAATATGACAATAGCAGAGGGTTTGGCTTTATTTTTTTTGGTGGTTTATGTTTTTCAAATTTCCACTCTAACTTCCAACAAAGGCATTCAAATACTGAGCTTAGTCCAGCTTGGCTTACTACCAAGTTGAACAATAGTAAATTGAACTAAACAAATTCAAACAGCCTTTTAGAGAAGGCCTGGCAAAGTCAACAAAATTAATCTAAATATTGATACAGAAAGGCAGTTCTTAGATGGTGATTTTCAGGAAGGACTGTATTTCCTTACAAAATCTGCAGCACTGCATCACAGATATACAAGGACTCAGAGAATACAAGCCATCTTCCAGTCTCAAAGAACTGTAATTTTAAAGAGTTTGGTTTTACAAAAAATAAGTCCTTTGTTGATATACGATTTTGGCAAGTAATGCAGTAATCTCATGAATTAAAAGCTGATGAGTGAAGGGTAAAAATATGGACTGGTATGCATACACAAGAATAAGAATTTAATTACCTGTACCTTTGCAGTTTTATCCATAAAATTCTACTGATATAATTCTGTTTTGCAGCAGGTTACCTTATGCCAATTATGTACAGGCACAAGTTTAAAGTGCTAAAAGCAACTCTGAACACCACCGAGGAAAAATAAAAGAAAGTGAAAGCTTTACCAGAAAGTAACCCAGGTACAGTTTAGTTTCCCCTGATGGTCACTGTTGGTTGCACACTGCAGCCTGTGCGTGACAAAAAGCAGAGAGCTCGTTGTCCTGCAACCTCCCCAGCAGGTTACTGCTTCTTCACAGGGGATGTTAAACCCACCATAAGCCTGAGAGCTCCCTGATCTGCATCAGCCAAAATAACTCAGGTGAGCAAAGGTTAGAAGTGCTTAAGCCAGGATGGCTGCTGAAACAGGACAGACACACACACCCTGTACCAGGCACAGCACTTGCCAGCTGAGAGCACACTTCGTCCACCAGCACAACAAACATGGACAAGTTTAGATGTGACACCACTCTAGTCTTACACACAGTCAAGCTCTTTATTTAAGCAAGGGGTACTGCTTTTTTCCGGATTTTTTGACTCAAACATTAGACACACATTACTTTCTTTAGGCAGACTGCTTTCCTTCACAAATTCTACAGCAACTCCAGCAAATTCACTGGCTGCACAAACTTTAATTACATAATACAATAAGCACACGATAAATTAAAGCAAAAATTGACTATAAGAACAGGGAACAAACTAATCTTACTATTGTAAATGAGATTTCACATCATAGATGAAAGTCAGTTCTCACTGGACTAGCACATTAGTAGCTGTAAGCATTCTGTAGTGGTATTGCACATGTGAGCTATTTAACTGAATACTACAATACCACTGGGTTTTTGTTTAGTTTTGATTTCCTGTACTCCTGTCTGCTCCCCCTGACCTTTAATAACAGAATATAATAATTAAATAATTCATGTCGAAGGGTACTTCTGGAGGTCACCTGGTTCAACCCCTTTTTCCCCAAAACAATGTCAGCTTCAGAGTTATTTATGTTGCTTAGGGCTTTCTCTTCACAGGCTAAGAACCTTAAACAGAAAAATTAAGGTAGACTTTAAAAAAGCATGGAAAACATAAAAACCCCCAAAACCCCAAACAAAAAAAACAATCTCCCCTCCTATCCCACAATCTAGCCTGGGATATGACTATTCCTAAAGAGATCAGAACTTCCATGAAACTTGTTCCCTTCAAGAGTACGTTTCACAAGAAAACACAACCAGTAAGAAAACCAGATATATTACTAAGAATCGAGGAGAAAAGTTAAAGCTACTTAATTTATCTACTGTGAGCTTCTTTCTGTAATATGCATCTTGATTTGTTGTTGCAGAATGTAGCAGACTTAGCAAGTGATGTCCAACCATTCAGAGCAGTGTACGGGAAGTGCAGAAGCAGCTGAGGACTGCACACCCCTCCGGGTGACCTCAGTTACCTTCCTTATGTTATCACACACGTGCACACATACAGCTGACCACCATCACATGAAAATACTTAGTCCTGTGATAAGAGAGGTTCGGCAATACCTCTCGAGAAGGATATAGAGAGAAGCAGGCAAACATTTCACAGACCTTAAGGCTTCCCTCAAACAAGAGCCCCTGAGTAAAGCTGTACAGCAAGGAGCAAGCTATGGGCTAAATGCTCTGTTGGACGTTGCATGTCACAACTACCAATCACGGACTAAAAGAAGTAGCAAGAATATTTATGGAATTATTTTCAGAAAAAAAAACTTACAGAAAAAGCCCCACAAAATTACAAAGAGTCACCAGATGAACACTGCCTGAAGTGGCACAGAAATTGTTGTTTTCCGACCGATAAGATACTTCTATTTCTACTTATACAACGCTGATTCTGAAACCAGGAAGCTGTCCTACAGAAAACTATTTGAACTTTTTCCCATCTTATTTTTCCATGACAAGTGTGGGTGCAGCTCTTCCTGCTACACTACTTTCGCAAGTCCACTCTGCTGACATTAGTAGCTTCGGATCAGAGACTTCACATAAGATTGAATGCTTAACTTGGTTTTTACAGAATCATTTCCACACACTCATCTTGCAGTAAAACCAGTATCTAGACATTTGCCCCCCTCTTTTGTTGCTTAAGTTCACTTGCACGACATACGGCACCTCCTCTACTCCCTCCACAACGTGCAAATGGTAAGCGCATCCTGGGGCATGCGGCCGTGCTTTCTACACTTAAAGCAATGCATGACAACAAAGAGAAAATAAAGACTCCACAAACTCCGCAGCTTAGAGGAAATACCGCACCCAACGAGACAAAATAAGGAACAGCGACAGGGCCATCTGACACAACAAAAATAATACCGGGTGTTGCGCAGGGCATACTACCTTAACCCAAAAAACTCAGCCGCCAGGGATATACAAGAGGGGACAACCGGCGGGACGATGCCGTCGGCAGGCAGAGAGTGTCGGGGAGGCTCGGGGAAGCGCACGGTCAGCCCTCGGGAATGCTGAAGTCGCAGGGCTCGGGATGGGGGAAAGGAAGAGACGCCGAGGCCAAGCTATAGCGCAACGCCGGGGCCCATCCGCCCCCAGCCCTCCCCGCCGCCCCGGCTCGCTGCCCTCGCATCTCTCCTGCCCGGAGGCTCGCGGGGCTGCGGGGAAGGAGCGCGGAGCCAGCGCCGTGCCCGCCCCCGCCGCGGCCCCCCACACAAAATGGCTGCGCGGGGCCGGGGCCCAGCACGAGGGGCGCATCGCCCATCGCCCGCCGCCGCCTCTTCCCGCAGCTCCTCTACCCTACAGGCGGGGCCGGCGCCAGCGGGAAGCGGCGGCCGGCGCCGCCCGGATGCGGAGCGGCGAGACACGCAAGCGGTTCCTGTAGGTGAAAGGCGGGGGGGCGCGGGGCCGCCCGGGGCCGGGCCGGGCCCCGGGGCGGGGCGGGCGCGCTCCGCTTCACGCTCCGCAGCGGTGGCGGCCGGGAGCCGCGCGGGCCCGCACCGTTACAGCGAGGCCGCCCCCGCTCCCCGTGCTCCCGCCGCCGGACCGCGCCCGCTGCGGGGGGCGTCTCTCAGCTGCCGGGGATCTCCCTCTCACCTGGCGGGCCCGGTGGCCGGTCCGGCGGGTTTGTTTGGCGGCGGCGGCGGCTCCGGCTCCCGGGGGTCAGAGTTCGCGACCCCGCCTCCGCCGCCGCTCGGCCCCGCCCCGCCGCGGGCTCTGCGCCTGCGCCCGCGCTCAAGACTCGCTCCCGGGCTCGCGGCGGAGGGGGCGGGGCCGCGGGTAGCGGGCGCTAACGGGGCCGGAGCGGGCTGCGCCTCAGCGCTGCGCCCCGCCGCGTTCCGCAGCCCTGCGGGCAGGGCCGTGGCACCGCCGAATCATCAGGGTTGGAAGAGACCTTTAAGGTCACCCAGTCCAACCGGCCGCCCAACACTGCTGCCACTCTAACACATAAACCGCACCACCCAGCGCCAGATCCAGACGGCCCTTAAAACACCTCTAGGCATGGTGACTCCGACGTCCCTGGGCAGCCTGTTCCAGTACCCGACCACCCTAACCGAGAAAAGACTTTTTCTGATCTCGAAATCTCTCGTTACAGCCTAAAGCAATTTCCCCTAGTTCTTCCACTGCAGGTACGGTAGAAGAGACCAATCCCCCACCTCAATACAGCCTCCTTTCAGGTAGTTGAGAGAGAGCTGTGAGGGCTCCCCTAAGCCTCCTCTTCTTGAGACTAAAGCTCGGCTCCCCCAGGCGTTCCTCATAAGGCATGTTTTTGAGATGCTTCACGAGCCTTGTTGCCCTTCTCTGGATGTTCCAGTACCTTTATGTCCTTTTTAGAGTGAGAGGTCCAAAACTGAACACAGTTCTCGAGCGTTGTGCCCATCGAGTAGAGAGCACAAGTCTCCAAACCTCCACTGCAGTTCCCTGCTGGGAAAGGGGCACATGCCGACATTGAACATCACAAGTGGACAGCACAGCATTTTGGCTTTGGGGGGCTTGGTGGGCTCTCCCAGCTGAGGCAGATCCATAGGCAAGACTGGCAGATTGGGTTTGAAACATGCAGCGTGATGGAGGCACACGCGGTGCCTTGTGCGGTCACGGCAGCAGTTCAGCCAGCTGTGTCTGAAAGAGCTGCGCTCTGCCTGCACAGCAGCTGCAAGTTCCATCCTTAAATGTCAACAGTGCCCTGATCAGCCCTTGGGGAGGCAACGGCCTGGCTGCCGATGAGTACCTGTTCCTGCTGGGGTAGTGCCACAAGGAACAACTTGCTGCTGCTCTGGCTCTGTCTCAACATCTGTTTGGACCAAAGTTGTGTTAGCTAATTACTTAGTTAATGCTAATTATTTTAAATTACCTTGATTTTACATAAGACTTTAATACTTTAAATACATCCTTTCTCCTCTTCCTCTTTCATCTATTCAGTGAAGATGGTCTAGCTGTGGTCAGAGATCAGCAGCAGCTTCAAGATCATTTTGGCCACCGGGGCTCTATGTGCAATTTCATGATCTGAAAATCATTTAGATCATTTAATGCAATTTCTACTGAATCAGATGACATAAGCATCAATATCTGAGCAGCAGTGATAGGAAAAAAACCCCGAAGAATACAAGTAAATTTATGTGTTAACATTAATAAAATTGTGCATGCTCTTGTCAATTCCCTTACTCTTTTCTTCCCACTTCCAGTCCCACAACTGCACTTGCATCTATCAACCCTAGATCAAGATCACTAGTTCAGTCAGTACTTGCAAGCATCATATTTTGCTTTTTGTTCAAAGACATCCACAAACACCAAATGCAAATGAACTCAGTGAAGAATTTTTAAGTCAGAAAAATTAACTTACTAAGCAATTCTTTTAAGTGTCAAATGTTGCAGCACTCTCAATTTATAGTATGTGTCACTTCCCAAACTAGCTGGAGCGGCACATCCGCTTTGTAAATGATGGAGCTTAGCGCAGTTTAATTTAACAAATGCCAAGTGATTTGCACCAAAAGCTTATTTAAGACAAGTATTCTGATATCCTAAATACAGCAGAAATGTCACTGTAACCAGTAAAATATACTTTGGTTTTTATCTTAGCAAGTGACCCAGTTCATATTTGATCTGTGCATGAAGGCATGTCTGTGTAGCTGTGTCAGCCAGGATTACAAGAGACACATCCCTATCAAAAACATGCAGAGAAGCAAAACCCTTTCTGCTGTTACTGCAAGTTTTCAAAAAACTGCTTTCAAACATGTCAGAGAAGTATAAGGAGGCAGCATAACTAACCTGACAGAAAAATCTCTCCCTTACATGCCCTGCTAAAATACCTATAGAATTAAAGAATTGTTTAGGTTGGAAAAGACCTGTAAGATTATTGTGTCCAGCCTTTATCCCAGCTAAGTCTACCACTAAATCATGTCCCAAAGTGCCATGTCTGCACATCTTTTAAATACCTCCAGGGATGGTGAGTCCTCCACTTCCCTGGGCAGCCTGTGCAGTGTTTGGCAACCCTTTGGATGAAGAGTTCTTCCTAATATCTAATCTAAACCTCTCCTCTTGCAACTTGAAGCCATTTCCTCTTATCCTGTTCCTTGTTAGTTGAGAGAAGAATCTGACCACGTGGCTACAATCTCCTTTCAGGTGCTTGAAGAGAACAGTAAGGTCTGCCCTGAGCCTCCTTTTCTCCAGGCTAAACAACCCTAGCTCCTTCTCATCTGACTTGTGCTCCAGACTTTTCCCCAGCTCTGCTGCCCTTCTCTGGCCACACTCAGCACCTCAGCGTCTTTCTTGTAGCGAGGGGCCCAGAACTGGAGAGAGAACCTGAGGCATGGCCTCACCAGTGCCGAGTACAGGGGGGCCAATCACTGCCCTAGTCCTGCTAGCCACAATATAGCTTACACAGGCCAGGATGCCATTGGCCTTTTTGGCCACCTGGCTCGTGTTCAGCCACTGTTGACTAGCACCCCCAGGTCCTTTTCCAGACACTCTGCCTGCTCCAGGCCTGCTGGGGTCATTGTAACCCAAGTGCAGGACCCAAGGCCAACAGAAGCTGTGATTCAGGCATTCTTTAACTGATACAGCAAAACTATATTTTGCAAAAGGATTTATTAATGTAACACCCTTCATTTGACCTTCACATAGACTTAACTCCATGAATTCTTTAGAATGATTTCTAAAGCATGACTGTTGTGCAGGTAATGACAAATTCTGCTGCTTGAAAATCACTGAATATCCAAATTAGATAATACATAAAACCTGAATATTTTTAAAAAGACACAGACTCAAATAATGTTCATTTATTTATACAAAAATGATGAATATCCACAGGAATATTTACAACTTTAAACTGTTTTCAGTTACAAAATAAAAATTCTATTCTTCCATTTAGACAGTATGATTTAGGACTGCTCCAAATAAAAGCCTATTTGGATGGCAAATAGGGGACAGCAGTTACAGCAAACAAATGCACTGAATGTGTCTTTCCAGACATCTCTTTACGATGTAATATACATTGTTGAGTAATTGAGTTTCCATGCACAAAAATACTTAGTAAAATGTGTTCCACAGCTGCTCAGTTTAAGTCCTTTGGGCACAGTTTTAAGTTACAGAGACTTCAAGTTCCTAGAAGCTTTAATTTATCCATGAATAAAAATGTTAGAACTAATATTCAATGCTAATGTTTGTCTCATACTCTACTAACCAATCTTAAATTGATTCCGAACTATAGATTCTTGTAAGAAGAGGTAGCCAGGTGTCTAAAAACATCTGGTCTTGTTTTAGTGTTCAGTCAAATAAAGAAGTTTTTGATGGTAATGAATCAAAATAGGAGGTGAACTGGAGAAACAGGGCAAGTTTGAAAAGCAACCATCTGAAAATGTTATGAAAATGGCTGTGTTGTGGGGCTCTTCGTATGACACAAAGCACTAATGCAGAAGAGAGGAAAAGAAATATTCAAACATTCACAATTTATTTCACACAGAATTTGACTGCAATATGTATACTACTGTTTATAAGGCCCGTTTCTGTCATACATTTTTTGATTGATCAACCACTTCTGGAAGAAGTCCTCTTATTTTCACAGAACATTTTAAACTATTTTCTTACTTTGCACCAAACCATCTAGAGGTAGTTTGAAGCCACACAAAGCAGAACTTGGGCACCTTATTCAGTATGTGTTTTGACTTTTATTGCTCTGTTTTCCAGCAGGGAAAATATCAAAGCATGAACTGAAATTAAATTAGCTTGCTCCCAGCCAAATTTCTGATTCATTTGCTGCTTCATGACTTGCCCTCTTCATCGGTGTGCAGTCTCTATGAAAATATGAAGCTGCTCTTCCCTTTGATACTATAAACTGGAAGAGCCACATCTCATCCATGTTGTATTAGTATCAGTTTTGTTTTGGATACAGTAAGAATCATGTCAAAAATCACCCTGAAGAGACACGATATTAATTTACTTAGCTTCAGTCAGCAGTTGGTTTTGAAAATTAAGTAAAAGCCCTTTGTATATAACAAGAGAAAAGTATTCATTTAGCACATTTGTATTACAATAAAAGAGAATAAAGGCTTTGATCAGACTCCTACTGCAGTTCCAACACTATCTGGTCAAATCCCTAGTGTTCCTGAGGGAAGTCAGATCTACAGCCTTAAGATCCTGGTTCATAAAGTACTCAACTGAAATACTGGAAGTCCATGAAATTTCTTGTATATTAAATATTAAACATTCGACTTCCAAGCCCATTACTAACTTTAGAGAAGCTCCTGGAAATTAAGCTTCTTCAGAGCTCTGTTAGCATCTTAGATCTGACCTTGAGGTATATTAAGGGTATAAGAGCATTTTGGTTTGCATTTTCATTCTTGGCCTTTTTGTGATGAATACTAACTGTTCTATCATCTCTTTCTGCTGTGAGGCCACAGAATAGCTATTAATGTGGAATTCAAACTATTAATTAGAAGTCAATTGCTCTTCATTTTGTTACCGCCACTAGCTTGATTCAGAGGACTATGACAAATGTTTCATACAGTAAAATTAACTGACTACATATGCATTGCATTTGACATAAAAATGGCTTCCTTTCATGTGGGTTTCATAGTTCTAGTTCCATTTATGCTATTACAGTGTTAATTTTTTAAAAAGTTAAATAGAATAAATGCACCAGAATCATCAGTAAGTATTTCCTAATGAGGTATACTGATGATGATTTTCTTAAAGGAAAAAAAAAAACCAAAACCCAAACACCTAAAGCTGAATTCTGTTTTTAAGTGTCAAACAGAACAAAGCATATTGTAAACAAAAGATATTTCAAAGAATGGTATGCATTTTCGACGCCTTCTGCACTAAAAAAGCTGTTGTCTTGGTATGGCAATTCCAGTTTAAACGTAAAATTTAAATATACAATAGTTCAAAATTACCAGAGAGGAGAGTGCACATATTTGTTTACCATTCTTTGAACAATACTTTATACAGTGTTTTATATTGTGTACAGAACTCATTTGACACAAAGTTTTGAAACAAATAAGATATTTTGTCTTTGATTTCCAAAAATGTATTTTTACTCTGCTTTAAATTATTACTGGAAACATAAAAGATAATACATCCTGCAATTGCTGGAAGATAACCCATTTAGTCTCTTTGGCATCTGTAGTACTGTAACAGCTCTAGTGCCTTATCCCTGTATTTGCAAAGTGTTTTTAAAAATATTTTTCCTTTTTTTTTTTTAATAATTGAACTGTATTTTGTTTTTGTGATACAGAATTTCTTGTACTGTTTAAATGTACTGGTATGCAAGATTTCAATGGCCATTCAAGGAAAGGAGCAGCAATATCATACAACTTCTCATAAAGGAGCTTACACAGTCAACAAAGACCCCAAATCTGTGAAATTCCTATACCAATCTTCTTGCTAACCTGTAAAGTGAACATCAGCAACTCAAGAACCTATACACAAATCACGAGGAACTGTACAATTGCAACATATCCGTTTTGTGGTTTGTTTTTTATAAAGCACAAAGTTTATGAATCTGTTGACCAACAATCTGCCATTCTGAGGACACTTTGGACTTCAATGCACAAATAATTCTGCCCATTTAAGTAAACACTGGAATTTAATAAATAACACATTTTGTATCAACACAGAAATACATACAATTCTTTAGAAAAATATTACTTTACACTAAAAATGCAACAACTCCTAATCCTGACAAATATACAATTTTGTGTAGGTTGAGATGGCAGGATTCTGTTTCTGTGAACAGTTGCTGTAGTTTGTTTTATGACCATCCTTGGACATTTTCCTTTAAACTTGCAGACATGATGCTGACACTGCTATAATACAGTGCCCTCTTGAAAAGCTTCTATCCACCTGTTAGAAAATGGAAACACTATTAGGAAGCTGCTGATAAAAGAATAAATCTCATTGCTGTCACTAGCTACGCATTCACACAAGAAGTACCATCAAATTTCCACAACCAGTTGGTCTGTGAGTGCAAATACCAAAACCTATCCCATGAATCCAAACACACAAAGCTGGCTGGAGACATATTAAGTGTTGGTACAAGGCGGTATGATAGAAACTTTTTTCTGTACCTCTCCCACAGTTACATGCATGAAGAACAGGTGAAGCTGGGAAATCAAATGCTCAAAAAGTAGGCTATGCCAAGGTTCTGCATAGCTTCAAAAAACCCCAACACTCCTTTCTCTTATTTCACTGCAAACATGATCTGGGAGGAATCAGGACACTACTACAACTGAGGCAGCCCTTTGCATAACCCACGCTCTCTGCTTTTGCAGCAAGTAAAAGCCAGGACTGGTGGGGCTGGAGAAGGAGGTCACATGGCACCTGGAAAGGGCAAAGAGGGCACAGGGGGAAGTCCCAAACAGCTGACTCAATGTGTCTCAAACTGGAAATTCCAAATTACTATTCAGATACTTTTACTCCCTATAGCTGTGGTTTCTTTTCCTACTTGATTAGGAGATTGAGAAACATCCTCAGCTTCTCAAGGACGCAAAAATTAAAGTTCCTGAAGCACTCCAATGCTACAGGACAAGCAATTCTGTTTTCTGAGTGAGGGCTTAACTGTGTGTATGTAAAGTTAAGAGATCCACATAACGAGCTTTTTTTTCCCTGAAAATCTTGGAAGAACTGAATGAGACAAAGATTGCAATTATCTTTATCATGGAAATTTAAACTGCCTTGGTATTCACAGGGTATCTAAACATTAGTCACAGATGTTGGCTCTCCCTTGCCGTGAGCATTTAATGTTGTAACTATGTGCATGTTCTTTGAATCCAAGCTTTTGGTATGAACATATTAATCATGTATTAGTGCTCATGCCTGTCTGCACACACAACTCAAACACCTACCTTGCATTTTAGTAATACTTTTAGTATTTTCCACTGCTGTGTATACATTAAAAACAACTACAGTGGAATGCAAATGCAAAAAAAAAAAATTTCATAAACAGCTTAAGCATTGAACATAGCACTGGAATTTAAAACCACATTGAAAAGTAAGCATCTGCTAAAATTTATTATTGCACTTAGACTAATACACTAGATATTTCTTATCAGGAAAAAATAGCATCCACTGATGCAAATGGGCCAACAGCATGTTTTTGTTTTTTCCTTTTAATGCTGTCAAAGCAGCATTTATTCTGAAGGTTCAGCATGTATCTCCTAAGGATATTAAATACTTGGAGAATGCTTGAAATTCCAAGTACTTAATGTTGTTCCTACCCTCAATAAAATACACTGTTCAATTTCAAGCTTGATGAGAAAAGCCATTGTCTGAATATAAAAACAAATATATTGAATGCCTTGGGGTTTTTTTAGTTTGTTTTATATAGTACAAATGAGGACACAGGGGAAACAACAGGACAGTATCCTAATTAACAAAGAAACATTTATACACATCTGCACAAAATAGTCCCAAAAATCAAATAAAGACTTCCACATTTTTTTCTGTTAGAGGAGTGTCATTAAACATGTTCTCAGCTGTTAAAAATTTCCAGTTGTCCTGGATACTTTGTTTTTTAGAATGCTCCTATTTGCAGAAAACTAAACATGCATCCATTTGAATGTTTAACTACTAATAATGGACTTGTTAGTGCATCAAATCTATTTAATAATGTAAAATTCATTTGGGAAAACTGCAGTGAAACCAGTCAGATAAGATCGGCATATAGGGAAGATAGCTTACATGTATTCCTTCTGTGCTCATTTCTACTTTATGAATCATGTAAGGAATGTTTTCTACAGATAAATCTTCTAGGTTATTTTATATGAAACAGACACAATATGTAACTTGATAAATATGACTCCAAGTTCAGATAGGACTTGAAACAGCTTGTGTGAACGCTCTTTGAACTCAAGCTTTTGGTCAGAGTGCATTAAGCATGCTTAGGTGCTCATGAGCATCTGCACACACACTTCAGACCTCAGCCCCCAAGTTTTTGTGTTTGCTTTACTTTTCACTGCCATATACTGATTAAAGTAACTAATATAAACAGGTGAAAATAAAAAAAGGAACATATCTGTTAATTGTTAAAAACATTTTCTGGATTTCTCCAAAGGTAACATTCAATTTTCACTTGAGTAGACCAGGGTTCAAGGAACGGGGTAGGAAAAAGATTTCTTATTTTATCTTTGACTTTCTCATTCTCCTACATTCAGTCCTTTGCAGAGGAGAGTCTGCTTTCATCATTTCAGAACCCTAATGAAACCAGAACCTTGTGTTTAAGTAATTTAAAACTTTCATTTACTTATTATATAATAAGGATCTTTTATACATATGTTAATGTGTGAATATTAACATTCACCATTTCCGAATTTTCTAGAAATATGTAACAGAAATTAATTAAAATAGTTTCTTACTTTTGAGCTGAATGGGGATCATCTGCCTTGAATATGTAAAATAAAGTGTTTTTGTGCAGTAAATGGAACACTCTAGACTCTGAGTTTTCACCTTTTACTTCACTGACTGTGAATCCAAGTAAAGGCTGGCTCTCTAATGCTGCCACATCCTATGTAACAGGGAAAAAAAAGGAAAAAAGACAACATTAGAGCTTGCAAGACATACTAAGGCATGCATTTAGACTTCATACACCATATCACTGCAGCAGACAATACAACAAATTGTTATAAATAGACACGCACAAAATGCCACTTTTTATATTCTCCATGCATGAGTCAGGGGACAGGAAATAAAACCTCATAGACTTCAACACTGCTGATGCTCTTTTCATGTCCCTGATAACACCTTCCTTGGCTTTTACTGCATGGTCTCATCATTCTGCCTGGCAAGGACTTCTTGTATCAACAGATCAGCTCCCACCTGGCAGCCGACCAGAGGCCCATCAAGCCCAGAGCTCTGTCCAGCAAGCTCAGAAGTCAAGTGGGAGGCTTTTAACTGCACTGAGTACGCTAAAAGGAGTGTGGTGGCCGGTGAACACACTTTACGAGGGACAGAGAGTTTTCAGTAAGACAAATCCCCAGTACCACAAGAACCACTTTATGCTAGGGTGACCAAAAAGGCTTCTCCCAGGGCGTTTGTTCTGTTCTGTTAATCTATCCCAGTTTGGATTCCCCAGTTGGCTGTCAACCTCTACCCCTCCTCACTCTCTCAGAGCTCCCCCATTGGTCCCCATTCCCTAGTCCCGCCTTTTCCCCCGCTCCTGGATAAAACTGTGAGCTTTGGGATCACGCTCGTATTTGCCTCTACAACCTTCGACAGTGTAGCAGCAATAAATGCTCCAGCCGGAACGCACCCAAATGCCCTTCCCGACTCTTTGCTATTGACTATAATGCTGAACCCCCCCGTGCTTCTGTGGGGGCACGCGGGACCCCACGGAGCCGGGCAGGGACGGGACTAAAGGAGGAGCTACAGAAGCAACCTGTGTTCTCAAGCACTGAAGTGAAGATCCAAATACTTTGAATGGCTAAACTTACCTCACTTTCCTTGCTGGAAATTAACAAGATAGGGGAAAACAAGGTTGCTGAGTGTACACAAACGGTCAACTAGAAAAGACCCTTCCTTGTTTATCTCAGTTACTTCTTTTTTTTAATACTCGTCTTTTTATTAATGAATACAATGCACAACATTTTTGGAAAGGAAAAAAAAAAGGATTTCATCCTGTGCAAATTCCAAAACAGTGTTTTGTAACTAGGCAAGGTCCTGCAATGCTTATAAACAGAAAAAAAAAAAAAAAGAAAAAAGCTAAAACCCCCCAAAATGTACATAAACAATGACACATCAGGTAAAGACTTTGGTAATTGCCTCTACAGTGAAACAAAAGTGTCCCATGACAGCAGCATTTCTTGGTATTGGAAAAGAATCAAGTAAGGCTGAGCAATCTGTTTTACTGTCTCAGGTCTTCCTACCACTAACAGGTGATTGTTTTACCATTGATCTTTCTATTACTTGGAACTAATAGAAGTAGCTTCAGTGGTTAAGGCAACACTGCACCTTCCCTTAAGAGTCTCTAAATAATGTCTCCTGCAATGGCTCATGAAGATGAAAACTAAGGACAGATATTCCTCAGTTTAAGAAAATAGGAAAGAGTTAATTTAGTGATTGAACTGCCAACTGAAGCTACTCTGTAAGGCTTCCAGAGGAAGCCAAGGAAAAGAAAATTTAAGGTGACTGTCACAGACTGGACTGTCTTTACCTCTGCTAATGTCTCTGCAACTGCCAGAAGAGACATAATGCTCTGAAATAATTTTCTAATTGATGTAAAAGTAATTGTTTTCTACATAATTATTTAAGCTATTTTTAGAGCTACTTGGGTTGGGCTTTTTTAGTACTGCCAGTGCTGTAGTGGAAATAACATCACAGGTTTTGGACATAATTCAAAAGTTCTAAAATAAAAGTTGGCAGGAACAACCCAGGAAAAAAATCTGAGCACAAACCAGGAAATAACTGAAGTGGAGGTGACATGGGGTGAAGAAGGATAAATCCTTGAATGGCCAGGATGGGTTGGACCTTACATTTTGAAAGAAAGTGAGGGCTAGCAATACCTTAAAAGAGATGCTTTGGATATTTTGCTCTTGAAAGCTAGTAGTAAACTATAACAAACAATACAAGAACTTGAAGCCCAGAACTGTCAGTGCTACAACACATAGATAGATGTTACAAAATGTTCCAAGATGCAATAAAACTACATCCTCAACACATGCTGGGATGTGCAGACCATATATATGTGTGTGTGTGCATATATATACAAACATATATTTATTTATTTATATACATATATGCTAGACATTACTCCACACTGCAACAGGGCTACACATTCTAAATAAAAATGCAAATGCCATTACATAAGATGCATTTCTTTTATATCAAATAAATACTCCAGGCTGAAGACAACAGTTTGAGGAGAAGTAAAAAGATTTAGTTTAGTCCTTTGCTAAGCATTCAAAACACTTTATGGAACTGCAGAACAAGATAGTTCAAGATGCTTTTATAATGTTGCCTTTGCCACTAGTACATTGTGATGCATCCAAACAGACCCCCCCTGTACTCAACTGACTCAGAACATACATACATCTGAGATGTGGTGTGCAGTGCAGAGGTACTCAAAGCTAGGTCTGGAATCGGACACAGCATAGCTATATCAATGTATTATGGTATCAAGCTCCCTGGGCCTTTGCAAAATACTCAACCACAATCAGATCAAATACTGTAAGATGATCTAATTTTATAGCTTGTTTCTAGACCATAGGAATAAACAATTTTGTTACAAAGACAGTATTATTGGATATTTCATTTCTAATATGTAGTCTCTTACCTCACTAGCAGCATATGTGTATAGCACCTTATTTTTTATAACAAACCATAGGTGTTTCCATGGTTTCTTACTGCCCTTAGATCTGTGTAGGTAGCCACTCATTGTAGAGTCTTCTGTATTTGCTGAAACCTGAAGAGGAAAAACAAAATGAATCAACAAACAGTTAAGAGTACAAGTTTTCGCAGTACAGCTTTTTTTTTTTTTTTAACAAATTTCCAAAGCCCTGCCTGTCAGAGACTCAAATTCTTACCTGATCTCAGGTTAATGTTGCTAACTCAGATGGATGAAAAAAACATTATTTTTTCTGCTACCATCTACCTGGTCTGGAAGACAGGTTTCCATAATCACTAAAGGTTGGAAGTTAAATTGGATGCAACAGGATTAGAGAGAGCTGAAACACTGAGGACTATGTACAGCTGGAGAACACATATTCTTATATAAGAAGAATCACAGAACCACAGAGTGGTTTGGGTTGGCAGGAACCCTATAGATCATCTCATTCCAACTCCCCTATCATGGGCAGGGACACCTTTCCCTAGACCATAGATGGCTCAAAGCCCCATCTAGTCTGGTCTTGAACACTGCCAGGGATGGAAAGTGCACAATCTTTTTGGGTAACCTGCTCCATTTCCTCACCACCCTTACAGTAAAGAATTTCTTCCTGATACCTAATCCAAACTTATCCTCCTTCAACTTAAGAAGGGTCCCCCTTGTCCTATCACTACATGCTGTTGTAAAAGGTCCCTCTCCAGCTTCCTTGTAGGCCTTTCTTCTGGTACTGGAAGGCTGCTCCAAAATCTCCCCGGAGCCTTCTCTTCTCCAGACTGAACAATCCCAAGTCTCTCAGCCTGTTCTATTAGGAGAGGTGCTCCAGCCCTCCCTCAACTTAGCAGCCCTCCTCTGGACTTGTTTCAACAGGTCGATGTCCATATGATGTTGGGGACCCCAGAGCTGTACTGCAGGTGGGGTCTCACCAGAGTGGAGTAGAGGGGCAGAATCACTTCCCTTGCCCTGCTGGCCATGCTGCTTTGGATGCAGCCCAGGCCACAGTTGGTTTCCTGGCCTGCAAGTGCACATTGCTGAGTTATGTTGATCTTTTCACCCACAAACACCCCCAGGTCTTTCTCCCCAGGGGTGGCCTCCATTCAGCCTGTATTTGTGCTTGGGATTTCGCTGACAAACAAGCAGGACCTTGTGCTTGGCCTTGTTGAATTTCATGAGGTTCACACAGACTCACCTTATATGCCTATCCAGGTCCCTCTGGATGGCATCCTTTCCCTCCAGTGTGTCAGCTGCAACACATAGCTTGGTGTCATCAGCAAACCCGCTGAGAAAAATCACTTCCTCTCATTCCCAAGACCTACAGTAAGCAGAGTTTCACTCTACCTTTCCTAATCATAAACCAAGAGCTGAGTTGGTGTAGGAGTCCTGTCCTTGACTGTTGGTACAGAGGTAAATCACAATTCAGGGAAACAAAGGGAAGCAAGAAAGAAATTACAATTTCAGCTATATCTCTGAATCACAGTCTCACGGGTGTTTATGCATGTTACACACTGCTTCATAGTTCATGTCCCTGCCTATTTAAAACTAAGGCCCAAACCACAGTTAGAGACACATTTTGACTTTTGATTCTAGGTAAGATGGTTAAAATAACGATTTTTTTTTACTCTTAATATTGATGATATAATATCGAAAAAGCACCACTTTTGACCAATAAAACACTTACTTCTTTGAGGGCTGCAGGAATTTTTTTCTGCTTTCTTCCAGAGGGAATACTTTGTAATACTGTAGACAAGGCACTTGATGGAGATTTATGGTTGACTGGGGATCCACTCTTAGGAGTGCACTGGTTATCTAAAATGCACAGGATGAATATATTGATTTCATGACACAGATGACCAGGCAATTCATTCTTGGACTTTTCTTCTTAGAAACAGCTGGCATCTTTATTCAAATTACAATGCTGCAATAGTAACACCTAATCATGTTAAATTCAGCACGGAATGAACTTATCAGTGTTATCATCACCACCACCAGTTAGAATTCCCAAAATCACAATCATACTAAAAAAAACACAAGAAGTTTAAAATTAAACAAATTGATCTTGTTTGTTTCCAACATCTGTTTCCTTGTTGTTGAACTGCCCTTGCTCATAAAATTAAGTCTTAAAAATCACATCAAATTTTTACAGCTGTCTTCTGTGTTGTCTGTACTTTATCTCTGACTTTCCATTCTCTGCATCTGTTAACTTCTCAACCTTATTCAATAGAGATGCCCCTCTTCCAGCACACACACACTTCTGGCATTCCCATCTCCCAGAATGGGCTGTCTTTCTCCACTGCCACAGCAGTTACTTCACCTCTCTTGGAAGACTTCTGCAACACTTCACTTCTTCAAAACCCCTTTTTCTAGCAACACTCGCCACTTTTTTTACAGCTGCACCTGGAAGCCTGGTGGTTTGATAAAGTCTACTTCTAGAGTTGTTCCTGGACTCGGTGAGGCTCTGAAATAATGAGCAGAGCAGGAGAGCAATGGGTTTGCCAGCTGTACTGCACCTGCTCCCCAGCCCTGTTCCCAGCTAAAGGCAGCTGCATTTGCCTGCAGCACAGCAGCCTCTAGTGCCCAGCGCACACACCTGCAGGTGGCTCAGACAACGGCCTTCCCCCTCACCGCAGGCTCACGTTGCCATTTCCAGGGTTATCCATGCTTCTTTCTGCATCCCCCTAAGAAATGTCACCCCCAGCATGCTCGGATCCATAGCTCTATTATTTCACCGGGCACTACAGATTTCCTGGTACCCTAGAGAGAGCTGGTGTAGTACTGGAGCCTCTGCCAAGGGAAGGGCAGCAAGCTTCTTCAGTCTGTTTATAGCTCATTTGTGTACTTCATACTCAAGTATTTCGACTTAATTCACAGCAAGTCCTGGGAGATGGGACTGGATTCCCATCTCACTGGGAGGTGCTTCCATTGATTTTACATTTGCTTCTGTATAGTGATCTGAAGCTTCTTCAAAGAGATATATTAGAGGTTTCTCAGGATGAGGATACTGACCCTGGACCTCCTCTCTAAGCAAATGTTATTACCATTACACTATCCAGCCATTGCTTTCCACTAGGCAGCCCATTCTCTCAAAGTGTTTCAGTGAGACTGCTCTAGCTGTGGTGTTTTATGTTTTGGTGTTCCATGTCACCAGTGTTCAGAGCAACGGTTAGGAGTTTGTTTTCAGAACTGAGGTACAGATGTGCCAAATCCTTGAATCCCCTATGAAATGAGGCTTGAGAGTGGCTTGAGGTCAGTTTATAGAACTGAAGAGACTTAGCTTCAGAAAGATTAAGGCCTGTGTCTTTACAGAGCCCCAGAACTTCAGCCACCTCAGCAGCTTAGCTGGCAAAAATGAAGTTTACAGAATTCAAGTTACAAAATGTAAAAACACACATGAACCCACTGGGGGAGGTCAGGATAAGCTGCAAGGATTCTAATGTACACTTGCACCCTGTGATTAATGAAAAGCAATGTAACACTTGTTAAAAAGGAAAGCAGTATAAGCTACATGTCATTACCACGGGGTAAAGGCATCCATGTTTCTGGAAAGGAAGAGCCAATGTATTGCAAATTCATTTCGTAGCTTGCTCCACAGAAACTTGTTAGGCATCATTCTTAGAATCTCAGATGCCTAGCATTTTTCAGGCACAAGCAGAATTAAGCACTTGAACCCAGCAGTAAAAATGAGGCACAGATATACCGTGTTAATAAAGGCAACAAAAGTAAGACAGTGAAGATTTTCTCTACCTTGCTTTTGTAGCTCCCTGAAGCAATGATCACATACTCTTGCTGGCTGGTTTTTCATATAGTCTAAGCCATGTTTGTTTGATGAACAAGCTTGACAGACAATCTGGAAACAGAAACAGATAAAAGCATTATTGTACATGATGTGCACCTGTAAATCACCAAATACTCAAAGACATTCACTTCATCACTGTTAAGCCCATAAAAATCTGAAATAGGCACTATTTTACAGTGCAAATGGTTTAAGATCTTGGCTTTTTCCTGTGTCTTTATGTTCAACATGCTGTCCTTTCCTCCTGTAAATGATAAAATTTTAAATATTTAAAAAAGAAAATCAGTGAATTATGAGTCAATAAGTCAACATTAATGATCCATGAAAAACAGAACAAGCCTACTGTGTTACTGAACTGTTTCAGCCATAAATTTTGGGAAATAGCTAAAAAGCCATTGCTCTTTTGATTACTTCTTTACAACACAGATGTCACAACTGTATTGCACTCTAATTTTGTACTCTTGCCAGATTAAATAAAGATAAAGTTTATTAGATATAGCTTTTATAAGTGTAAAATATAAAACAAGGTTGGTACTAAAAATAGAAAATCATTATTTATCTTATGAAAATTAGTGAGGAAGGTATTTCTTCATTTCAGCTAACATTTGTGGGTATTATGGAATTGCAAAAGCAACCCTAAATAGCATTCTGGAATGCAAAATAAATAACATGTAGCATGTTGAAGGTTGAATACTGGTCTGTCATAACACCCGTCCAAAAAATCCAAACCCCAGCCCCCAAACCACCAACTCGAACATGTTGGTTCTAGCCTACATAATCATGTCATAGTACAGGGCTGCCTAGAAGAGTAGTTGGGGTGATGCGGCTCCACCTGAATGTCACACAAGGAACATGAACAACTGACAGAAAAGGTAACCACAAAATATCCAACCTTTCCACATGCCCTGCAGTGGTGCCTTCTCCAGGTCAGCGTGAATTCACTCGTACAGATCATGCACATGGTGGCTCTCGTGTCAGGGATCCAGATGGGAGCCTTTGATCCCAGAGGGCTGTCTTCCTCCTGTTTCTCTGGATCTGCCTGAGAGAACATAGGCACAGTATCATTACATTCCGTGGGGACAAATAAGACTAGTATTCATCAGTGATTATAGGATAATGCTAATGGTGTTGGAAAGCCTTCTTTGATAAATTGTCATGCTCTTAAATGTTATCTGCTATTTCATCAGTGACCATTATAATGCAAGCCTGACAATAGAGATGTATTTACTGATTTTCAAGCTTTACCAGCCTACTTGGATCAATAGCTGCTTTATTTTAAAATCTTTTAATTTCATCTTTCTGTGCACAAGGCTACAGAGAGAACTGTGAAAGCTGATTTGGGTTTTTTTGAAGAAAATTTTAAATTTATGAAGTAGATAACATTATTAAATATTCTGTTCTACCATCTGTTCAATTATTTACCATCCTGCTTTATTACTTGTCAAGAAATACCTCATTTCTCTAAACACTCATGAAGATATTTTATATTCAAAAAGAGAACAAACCAACAATAATGGTGGGATATACCTCTTCAAGACTTTTGCTCGGATTAAATGTGATTCTCTTCTTTGTATATTCTTCAATCGACTTGGAGATAGCTTCTAACCACTCATCTCTTTCTGTAGCAGAACTGTTGGAGTAAAAAATCCACAAAAGCAATTCATTATTATTAACATTTATAACTAAGAAGCATGTGTTGATTAGAAGTCCATTAACTTTATTGCACACTGGAGTAACTCTCTTGCAATTTCAGTTTATAGATCATCTACAACTCCTACTGAAACTGGCTTTATTTTTTAACCTTTGGCATGGTGTTAGTTATTTATGTTGACTAATACTAAAAAAGATTTCTGTGTCTGTTGCTGTCATGTGGATTCCCTCCTTTCCTTTCCTTCTTCCAAAATCCCTGTGATTATTTCAAGGCTTGTCTGTCATTGCTTCCCCCTCCTCCCCCACCGTTGAATAGCCTGGATAATACTTGTTTAAATGATGCTCCCAGAACAAAAGCACGAGCCTTTCCTCTTGAAAGCAACATGAAATTTCAACAAATCTTTTTTCTCCCCACTTCATTCTGTCCCAGAGTGCAGTTTATTGTACCCAACCCTGTGAAACTCCAAGCTTCTGTCAGATAAAAGCACACTGACTCTTCTTCTGCCTTGTGCTCCTAACTATTTGCTCCTACCAGGTCATGCTACTTCCAAAGAATTATTTTTTTTTCCAAAATGTCTCCACTGGATTAGCTAACTCAAACAGATAAACAGATAAGCTTACTCCATCTCTTCACCCACAGCTGGTAGATCACTAGTAAAGTGCAAGAAAAGCATTAGGCTGAAGTGGAACAGCATGAAGAGCAGAGAGCACAAGGAGGACCTGGCACAGCAGGACCCTGCAGCTATTCTGGCTTATGTGCAGTGCCAAAGCACCTCCTCTGGCCATGGGCACACCACCATTTTCATAAATCCATGCTGTTCCTGCTGCAAAGGGCAGCCTACTGTCCTTTCTCTCAGCCACTAGGTCTTATTTTCACTCTTAAGCCAGAACATACAGTGTTATGCAGCGGGCTGGATTAGGAAACAAATCTGTATTAAAGCAAGCCATCAACCTGCTCTTTCTCTGGATCAATTTACTGACTAGGTAAATTCATCACACAGCTGAACAACTTGTGCCAGCAACACAGAGAAGGCTCTGAGGAAGGATGAAGCAGTTTTGCAGCAGAGGGACAGCTACTGTTTAAGATGCCATGTCAGCTGAAAAAGGGCTTCTAACATTTAAACAAGAATCCATTCTGAACATTTTTTTCTATTCCCCACTTTTTAAATGGTATCAAATAAATTAATTTGTTTAAACCAAGGAATTGAACACAAATATATAGAAAGGAAAGTTAGGGAAGAGGAAAGCAATGACTTACACAAATGAGGTCTGACACCAATTATTTTTTAATGGTTTTGTAGGTGAATTTAGAAGCTTTCATCATCTTTGAACCTTTAAGGAAAATTCTTTGAATGGGGGGTTTGAATGGGATGAAACTGAGTACTATACTGAATCAAAAAAGACAAATCTTGTAAGGAAAATTCACAGGCACAAGTAAACAAAAATATCTAGCACACACAGCAACAAAATCAGAACAAAAGGAGAAGAAACAAGATACATGCAAGGGCAAAGCACTGCATTAGTGTCTGTCCCAATATCTCTCATTCTGAGTGGAACACTTTGTTCAGTCTATTTACCTTTGCTTCCTCATCCAGAAAGAACAACTGATCTGCATTAACTATGTAATATTCATAACTCTAATCAAGTCCTTTGTCTTTTTCAAAATCCAGTTACATTTAATTTGATTTCTCTAACAGTATTAGTTAATTAAATTTAAAGTTGGCACAGGTTTTGGAGATTACGCATCACCACTGCCACCACCCCGATTATGTGGGGACTGCTCTGTACGGAGCAACTTGCACAATGAGCTACAGGCTTACACCCTAATATTTCACTGGGAACCTCATGCTTGGTAGGTTTGCCAGTGGTAGCCTTTAGGATTGTTTACAATCCTTCAGAACTTAAGAGCAAAGCTGGTGCCACTGGTAACTGAATTGATGTAACGGTTTGCTGCAGCAAAATCAGCAGTTTCTTCTGCTGTCACTCCAGCCCTCCCCCCCAGCTGCCCAGCCCTGCCACTTCCCTTGCTGCAGGCCCAGCATTTGTTGCATCCTTCCAAAAATAAAAAAGATTTTGTTTACTAAAATTGCAGAGGTTTCTTGGGTTTTTAAACAATGTCATTTTTATTTATTCATTTAACAGTAGAAAGCTTCAAAAAGACCACAGACAATCCCAGCAATGGCTACTACTGGCAAATGCGTGTGCTGGGGGCACATATCCAGGTACTCAGTGGAGCTAAACAGCTCAGTGGCCCCAGAAGGGCACTCAGAAGCGTGTCCCTCTTGTTTCCAGGATCAGAGTCTTAGGGCACCTCTCCCAGCTGAGCCAGTCTTGCCTGACTATCCCTAGCTAGGATAGGAAGAGATGCAGCTGCATCTATCTGCCCAGGGTCGCTCTTCACCCTCTTATTGAGGGGCCAGACCACGTCAGGCTGGCATGACGGTTGTTTCCAGCACCAAAGCTTTACTTCTGTACAGTGCTGTATCTTGCAGATGCACGAACTTGTTTTTCTGATGAAGAGATTTCTAGTACAATTCTGCATTGTACTATGAAAAACAATTCACATTCCTACAGCTATCCCAGGAAAACTGAAACCTCAACCAAGACTAGATAAAGCAGAATACTAATGCAGTCAGTAAAACTAAACCTGAAGTGACAAAGAATCTTGTCTAGGCATTAATCTGTATTTCTGTTATTATCTGGCCTACTTTTTATTACTAGCAATTTTTCACTTCCCTGACTCTGCTCTCAGGATCATTTCAGAATCTCTTCTTTGGTGTACACTCCACATAATGCTTATTATTTGAAAAAAAACCCACATGAAATTTGTCTCCAGTGTCTTTAAAACTAACTTGAACAGTTTTGAAATTAAGATTTTATTTTTTAAAACCATATAAGACCCAATAAGCTGTTAGAATGAGGCATCATTCAAAGGAAGATGTAGTCTGGGTTGACAAGATACAAACCCTCTTCTCATTTAGAGTATTTATCATAGGAACAACATAGTTAATTGGGAAAAATATAAGCAAGCACCTGTTGCTGGTAGTGTTTTTCAATTGCTACCTTCCTACACCTCAACAGGCCCAGCTCTAGTGACAGACAGAAAACAATCTGAAAACTGTCATTTACATCTGGGGCCTCCAGCACCTCCTTCGTGCCATGTAAATGCAACCTCTGTCTGTCACTGCTGTGTAACTTAGGGCTCTTGCACATGCATGGCTTCCAGCAAGTATAAAAATAACACAGCTGAATGCTCCCCAAAGATGCACCATCAACAACACTAAAACAAAAACAAATTGTAGCAGCCTTAGTTGGTAATATGAGGTTAATTCTAGCAATTCCAAGGTTAAGACAAAAGGATGTCACAAACTATGCCAAATTTGATGAGAAAATTATATATAGGGGTTTTCCCCTATGGACCAGCACATCTTCCCCAGGAGCTGCTTTTACTCTACCACTTAATCAGTTCATCAAAAAGACTAGTTTGTCCTGTTTTGTGGAAAATAGGTAGCTTGTATGTTAAGATTATAACATTTTCAGAAGTTCCAATTATTTTTTTACAATTTTTTAAAACAACTGAAATAAAAGTAAAACATTGTTTCAAATCAAGCAGAGATAAATCCACATTGCCTGCTGCCATCCCCTGAATGCCTTCATGTGTCTGTGTGATATCCAGTCACAAAGTCACCTAAGCAGCACAGACCTGTTCATATTACACTGGAGCAGAATCATACCCTAAACTGTGAAATGCATTTTTTTTCCCCAGTGTGCAGAAGAACTGTAAGAAACATTTAAATTTGTTGAAGAAATACAGAATTACTCATTTCAAGTGTGCTGTTATAAATAACTACTGCTCCGACAATTGAGCTACTTCCTTTGTCTTCTTTGACAATGTTAACCTTGGTCTACCCCTCAGCTACAGATACTGCTATCTTGGTGCATTCTCATGTCAGTATTTACAAGGTCACACAAAAAGCAGCAGTCTGCTCTTGCTCAGCTTTGCTAAATAAAAGAGAAAACATGTCTTTCTTCATTGGTATCAGCACTGTCACAAATGTCAGAACATATAAAACTTCAACTCAAGCACCATAAAAACAACAATCCACAAAACCAGACCTAAAGGCATCTCAGTGAAGGTGACCAGATCTGCCTGGGCTTAGTGACCATATATCCTTTTGCTGTTACATAGAGAAATTGGTAACATAGAACATATCAGTAATTTTAGAAGAACAAAAAAATACTGAAAAACAAAGCCTAAAGTGAATTAAATTGAAACCCTCTCAAGGAAAGGCAGTGCAAGGGTAATATTTCAATTTACTTGAAGTTTCTGAAGGTGTAGCTAAGGTGAAAAAGAGGAACCAAACAATGGTTTTATTCACTCTGATTTACTGATTCCCACTATTCTGTAATCACTCTAGCCAAGGTAACTTTTCATTACACTAAGTGCAAAACAAGCTCTAAAAAGCTTGTGTGGTGTGTTTGAAATCACACAGTTTTAAAATCGTTGTTCTTTTGAAAGACTTACCTTGCTGAAAGAATGAAGGATCTCTCTACGCTTTCAATGTTCAGTTCATTCTGATACGCTTCCTGGGTTGGCTTCTTCACCTTCATCCAAGAGAGAAAACTTCACATTCAAACTGAAATAGTATTTTTGTTGTTGCTTTGATTTTAATTTCTGCAAAATCTCTTACATTTTTATTGCAGAGAGGGTACACTGGAGAGAAAATACTCAGAAATAGGAAATCATGTATCAGTCCAGAGGGTCCAGCTACACTAAGATTACAGGCAGCCCATCCTTTTATTTCACTGGCTCTCATACAAACACTGGAGATGTACAGGGGGAACGAAGCTCAAGAGCTGTCAGGCACCTTCCTTACATGCCCAGGCATTTGCCCCATGAGCACCTCCTGCAATAGGGAAAAAAAAGGCACTGCTACTGCTGCAGGATGAGATGTAGCCCACTGGAGTACCTCAGAGTGGGCAAGGGGGCTGCACTACCCTGTCGATCCTTCTGAGCTACCAAATTTCAAACAAAAAGGGGCTTAAAAGTCAAGGGTAGGTCTGAGCCACTGCCACCTGGTGGCAAAAGAGATTTTGTAGCTCTGCCCGCGAAACGTCGGACCCAAGTGCCAGATCTGCACTGCAACTGGACTTGGTGATTTTTTCTGACAGGACTGGAGACAATGATTCCCACGGCAACAATTTGCTGTCCCCATTAACTGTCATGTCAGTGACTGACTCATTACATGGCGTGCATGTCCCTTAGCATTAGCCAACGGGGCTCAGGGCTTAATTTTGATGCTCTTAACAAGGGCTCCGGAAGAAAACCTCTATCTTCCCTCACAGTTAGCAAATCTCTATAAATCACAAAGAACTAATCCACCAGGATCTTACCAGGCAAAGATGCCTAATCTCTGGGTGTGAGCAATAAAAAGCAGTTAAAAGGCAAAAGTGAAGCAGTCTACAATACAAAAAATAAGTAGGCAGACTGTTCCAGAGTAGGACAACACTGGGTAAAGTGCAGTCAAGATGATCCTGTGGCAACAGAATGTTTAGGGAAACCTAGATAGCAATCCCACAGGCCACAATATGCAAAAAATATTAAGCCTGTAGGATTGCTCTGGAACATAAGCATATTTAATACATCTTGCCAACAGTAAACACAGTTGCGTTTTCAAAATTTGAAGGTCTGAGTTTAGGCAGATTTGGAGAAAGGCTCACTTTAAAAAGCGACTCACCTTCATTCCAGCCAATGACAGCATGTTGTTCAGTTTATACATTCCTGACTGAACTGGAGTAGTATACAACAGGGCATCGTTGAACTGTAATACAGGATGCTTTTTAATGACTACAGTTTGTTAAAAGACAGATAACTTCAGACGTATTTTACTGGAAGTACAGAATTTCAGATGTATTTTACTGGAAGTACAGAACTCCTACAGCACTGAGATAACTGTCCAGAAGGGCATCCTCTTCTTCCTATTATTCCACTTAAAATCCAAGAAACATTTTCATGTATGAATTTAGACAACAATAGGTATCTATTTATAGCCTCCTTGTGTAAATATACATTTGGCACGAGTAAACAGTGCACGGATGTCAAAGAACAGACTGTTAAAAGGGACAAAAATGTTTCTCATGTACACAGGTACATGATATAGCAAACTACTTTAAAAGGTATTAGAATTAACCATTCAAACAAATCAAAGCAATCCAGAAACTAGGAGATAGCAATGGATTAGCAATTTATAAGGACAGACTTAACTATACCTTGTAAATTTTACCAGTTTAAAGTGCATCTACTGTTTATTTCCTAGTCTACCAGACTGAGATTTGTTCGGGGCACTTACTGAACAGTTACTAAGAATTTTTTTTTCTGTACTGTTCAACACATGGATCCAAACTTCATGTACTGCACATAAACAAATAGCAAAAGTGTCTCGTAAGTTTTTGCTATGCAATTCTTTGCAAAATAATCAAATGCTTTAGGAGCCTTACTAAATATCCACTACATGATAAATCGAAAATCACTGTCTAATGGTATAAATGCTAGCCTGTACCATTTAAATCTAAAAAAAACCCCAAACCAAAGAAACCCCTTGCCCCATAAAGCAAAACAAAGAAAATCCAAGACAGAGACACTGAAATTACCAATATCTTGTTTGTAAAGCTTGAGATAGCACCAGATTTTTGAGAGTATTTCCATAACTTATATAATACATACTCCAGGACTGCCTAGGGAATTAATTCTTCATAAGAAGAACTACAAGACTACAAGACAGAATTCAGCCAGGACTGTGAACCAATAATGCCATAAATTACAGGGTAACAGCTGCTTTACTGCCTAAATAGAAGAGATAAACAAAAGGTTCGAGTGGAGACAAACTCCAGAGATGCACAGAAGTTTCAAAACAAAGCAGTAGCAGAGACAGGAAGAGAACCCAGTATTTAACTTCCACCCAGTGCTCTGCTCGGGATGCACGTGGGCTCCTGCAAGGGGAATGAGAGAGGAAGAGGGAGATGGGAGGAAAGAAAGGAGGGAGGGAAGGGTGCAGTAGCAGCAACGAGAGTTCTAGGTTTTAAGATCTGGTACAGCTAAGAGGCATGGAGTAACTGTGTTACTTTCCACAGTACCACAGATCATGTCTTCTCATGAATGTTCTCAGATTTTAAATGAACGTTGTTCAAAATAATGTATTTTAGTGAGAAATGGTTTTCCATTAAAATCAGTGCATATGCCACAGATAATATCTCTAAATTAGAACAGACTGAATAGACCAGCAACAATTAGTAATTTTTTCTACTACCTGCAGTTATTAGTTATGTTTGCAGTGTAATTTTTTAACTTAAAATTACACTAGCATAAGGCACATAGCAACATACACAGAATCTCACCAGAAAAAACATTCGTGGCTGCATGACCTTCCGTGACAGCTTCATCAGTGTTCCCTCTTTCAAAAAGACCTAGTAAATTAAAGCAGGAAATGCAAAATGTAGCTTTTTAGGGTACAAGCCATGCAAATGAGCTGACATTTTTATAATTATTATCATAATTATGATAATTATCACAACACTAGAAGTACTGCACAAGTTTTGGGATTCAAGGTTCCCCTTCTGAGAAAAGCTGTTTGTCCTTAGGTTTCTCTAAGAGTGAGAGTGGATGACTGTTCCCATGCTGCACTTGAAACCATGACAAATACAAGGTTGAGCCTGAGAACAAAAACCTGCCTGCAAGATCTGGCAAGGAATCATATTCTAAAAATTCTAAGTTTCCATCTGATAAATGTCTTAAACCCCCCGCCCCCCATAGCGAGAGGCAGTATTTATCTGACAGTTAAGAGCTTAATAATGAAGCAATGGACCAATTTTCTTCTTGGCATATTCCAGTGTCAAGTCTTTGCATATCATCATCACTTTCACTGCAATCTGCTAAAGGCCATGTGGGGGCACCTACCCTTCCTGGCTGTACGATCTCATGGTGCCCATTTAAACTGTATTGGATCTGCATGAGTTTCTGAAAGTTATCCTATGGGGGAAAAAAGCAGAAGGTTAGTACTTGCCCTTCCATGCATTACTTTTTTTAAGGAAAATAAAGGGAGAGAGAGAGAGAGAAAGCTTTAATCAACCAGCTTCATAAGGCAAAATACTTACTCCCTGCTTCATGATGTCATTGGCATGGTTTGCAACTTCTATGACAACAGCTAAAGCATCTGAAAGATGAAGGAATGATGTTTTGGTTATACAGACCAGTTAGCATTGGTGTAATGTAAAGCACAGATACCACACTGCATTTCCCCATCATTCCAAGACTGAAGGACCTTATTGTACAGTCACTGCATTCAGGAGCACTTCCCATAAATCCCAGAGTCTTTGGATCATGGTTTAATAAGTATGCCCTAGCAAGTCATTGCTTCAACCAACAGTGTCAATTATTTCTTACAGCTACTAAAAACAGTCCATAGGCAAAACTAAATTCCAGTTTCTCACACAACAAATTACTTACTCTACTTACAGCAGAAAAGTTAACAATATTTTAACAGAGACTATGTACAGACTCAGTTTTTGCTAATTTCTCCAAATGCCATCAGTGCCAGTCATGAAAGACTAGCTAGAAAAATTATATAAATCTCTGACATTTCTTTCTTCTGCCTTTAGTTTTGCTGCACTTCAAGATAACAGTAAAGTTCAAATTTCAAAATTTCAAACCTGTAATAACAGAAGAAAAATAAATCTCTGAAAAAAAAAGTTACCAAATATGAGCGATATTATTAAGTACTGATATTTAGTAACCAGTATTAACTGTAATATATGCACAGGTGTGAGTGCAAAAAGCAGTTATATAAGATGATTATGTGAACACAGTGAGTGTTCAGTCCAAGGATCCATCCCACACAAGGGTCTTACCCAACAACCTGCAATTTGCTTAAGTAGAAAAAAGACACTTACTTAACTGAAAGCTATAACAACTGTTCTGATAAAAAGTAGTCTCTAAAGTATTTAGCACCTTCTGAGTAATTGAATTACAGTCAACCACTTCAAAAAAAGAGTACATTTGGTTAAAAGTCCACAGAGAAACTCACCAAACCAGATAAAACCAAGGCCTTGCATTTTTTTCCTAGATAATCATTAGAGTATTAGTACTGTAGAATGCATACACTTCCCTTATTATTGAGTCATATTCAGAAAGGAAGTTAAAAGATACAGCTTTCTGAACTGAATGATTCAGAAGTTCATGAAGCTATGTAAGAAACTAAACAGACATGAACAAAAAGCTCCTCCTAAGCCAATTGAAGGAGAATTTTTGTGCAAGACTGTCGCAAACCAAGGAGATGCAAGCACAGAGTCAAACAGCTAAAATACATAGCACATATCAAGCATTTGATCTAAATTTAAGTTTAGATATAGATGTCACAGTATCAAGCGAGCCTGCTGAAAAATAGCTGGTGGTCTCTTACTAGAAAATGTTGGAGCTGCTTCAGGCAAAACACTCCCCAGCTCCCATCCACATGGAAGAAGATGAAGTGAAATTCAGCTAAATTCACAAAGATAGGAATGACTACCTAATTCTCTGTTATACTTCCCTTTATCTCTCAGTTACTGTTAAAACTGTAACATTTTATTCATTGACTTCAAGCAAGATTGAAGAATTTTAGAGAAAATTATAAAACTTGCTGGCTATTGAAGGGAAAGTTCCAGGATCTCAGGACTACTTATACAGCCAAGACTAAATGAATCTAAACAACAACATAAAATAATCTATATGGTCAAAGTCCATAAACAAAGTGGTTTTTTGGCAGGGAAGAGCATTCCACTTATACCACTTAGCTGAAGTAATGTATTCAAATGAAGGTCAGCAAGAAGAATTGTGCTATTTGGGTTTTTTTCCAAGAGTACTAATCACAACCAAACCTAGTCTCCCTCTCCACTCCTTCCCCTCACTCCCAGTCCCTGCAGTGGAATTAAACAACTAAGTAAAGTCAGAACTAAGTTAAGCTTAATTATTTCAATAAAGATCTTGGTGAGTAAAGATTAGATCTTCTTTTCTTACTCAGGTTCTAAGATGAACTATCAAATATGTCAAATATCAAATTAACTGTTTTAAGTTAGCTTTAGCTTCTATCTTTGATAAAAGAAGGGAAAGAAAAACACTGAAAGATATAACTACAAAAACCAGAGAAGCTGGAAAAACCACAAAAAAAGTGAAGTATATATTTAGGTTGCTCTCTTTTCAAGTGGTCAACTATTTAATATGCAGTCCAAGTATTATTTTGTTCACAGCCATAAGAAGTGCAAGATGAACTTTTCTATCTCTTGAAGAGCCATCAGTTAAAATATTTTTGGCTTTTATTTTCAACACACTCAAATATGTCTGAACGTCCTAAGAAATAAATTTGCTCATATATTTCATGGTATTGTACCAGCAGACAAAGCAAACTTGACTCAGTACATTGAAGGCACTCATTTATGAAGTTCAATCAACTGCATCTGCACAACCTTTCTAAAGGTAATGGGCTTGCACAAATGTGACAGGATCTCATGCAAATGAAATGGAAACATCAACTGGGAGCTTTTTTTGTACTGCTGAGGCACACTCTGAAAAAGGAAACAGCCTGAATGTGCATTGCATTGATAAGCTCGAGTTAAACCACCTAAATCCTGCACTACTATGAAATGTTTGGTCCTGTCCTCTTCATCACCAACTATTCCTTTTCACTTCCTCTGATCTCCTTTCTCCCCACATGCAGGCAAACTTGTGTAAGTCACTTGTGTTTGTGCAGCTTATGACAAGTCAAACTGCAGAACTCCTCAGGTTAAATATCACCCATGGCAGCTCCTTGATCTTGTTCACTTCTGCCACATGGATGCTTGTCCTGGCACAAAGAGAGAGCAGGAGGCCAGAAAGGCTCGTAGCTTGAGAGAGCAGGCTGTCTATTACAAAAGGTCTACAGATGGAAGGAACTGTCTCTTTCGATGGCAGTGCCCAAAATATCTGTTTAAACTGCCTGTGGAATTTCACTCTTATCTCTTGGTTTCAACTCAAGGGTGAGCTGATATGACTGCCAGCTCCAAACCTTTTTGAAACACTTGAAATCTTTTAATATCTCTGCTGAGAAACTTAGAACTAAACAGAAAACATTTCTATTACTGACTTGGCATTTCGCATGCATTTAAACTCTGGAAACATTAGTACATAGGGTGTTATTTCTTTAAGGAGACATTTACCTTGAGTGTCCCTATAGTCTGCAGATTCTTCTAGAAGATTCTTTAAATAATCTGTATGAAGAAAAAAATAATATAGAGATAGTTTTGTTAAATAAATAAACAACACCAGCAAGTACTAAACCCCACCTTTTTCCTGGAAATCTGCTGTTCAGATGTACTAGTTAATCCACAAAGATCTACTACTTCAGCTTTTAAATCTGTCGAAGTAATAACAAAGTGAAAACCAGCATTTCCATAATGAGAGTATATCAGCAAAGAGATAGGTTACTGAAACAGTGGTCTTCTCCAGTGGAAAATGATATACTGCATACATTATTCCAGAAAAAAAACCAAGCAAGTGAAAAATTAGTACATACTTGCAATCACTTACATTTAAGCTGATGCAAAAACTTTTCAAGATTATAGATATTTGTCTGAGCACCTAAAATAGTCTGTGTGAGATAATAAAAAAAAGTAGTCCATTACAGAAGACCTGATTACGATTAATATTTTTCAGTAATAAAAATAGTATTCTTCCTTCAAATGTCCAAATAGGCATTTTCTGTTTTCAATGATACATGTATTTCAACCACGAGATGGCACCCTCGATCCATTAAGACTTAGTTGTTTTAAAATCTATTTCACTCCGCTAAAATTAACTCCAAATGTATGACTATACAAGAAAACATCCCCCTCGAGTTTCCATTTCTCGTTTGAGAGTCTTGTTTGTCAAAAAGTGCAATATCCTGTCAAAGATTAATATATATCCTCAGTAAAACATCAACCATCTATTCTCTATAAGCCACAACTTTGAACTCCTTAAAATGAAAAAGAAACCAAAACAGAAACATTCCAAGACATATACATTAGATTGATAAAAGCAACAAATACTGATTTATAATTACCTCTGAAACGAAGTATTAACATTCAGGCAGATCTAATGAAAACTAATTACACATAATGTAGCAAGCAGTCAATTTTAGCTTCTCAGTTGTACAAGTTTAGTGTAGGAGTGAAATAATTCAACTCCCATATGCTTGCCCTACCCAAATTCATTCTTTCATTCAAAAAGGATCAGGAGCCAATTGTTCCTGCCTTCATAAGATGTCTTGTTTCATGTGTGCCCCTCAGAGACCATTCAGTGTATTGTAAGCTTTTCCTTATGCACAAAATTAAAAGGGAATTATGAAACATGTTTCTGCAGTAGAATTGCTACGAGGAGTGCGAGAACTTGTCACAGTTAATGAAAGCTTTAATAAAAACAGAAATACAGGAAGAGAAACATTTGGCATGGACATTTTATTGTTTGGCAGAGACCTAAGGGAGGATCCAAGGGAGAAGCACGAAGAACAGGTTGGGGCGCAAGAAGAGGAACCAGCTGGGAAGGAGCTCTGGGAAGCCTGATTGGCTGGGCCATGGGAACACTCACAGCTTTCTGCTCTCCTCAGAGTTGTGCCTGATCATTAGCAGGCCCTGGTTAACATACCATCTTTTAAGACAAGCCTGACATGGCACCAAAACTTCTCCTGCTGTACTCCATCAATATTGCGTCCTTCATGCCCCTCAAAATCTTGTGCTGTAGTAGCTATCACATATTCCAATGCAATATTTAGGTGGAAATACATTCCATTTTAAAAAAGTTAATCTTGCTTCACCCTGGGTTATGCTGGTGAGAGGCTCGAATGAGGGGAAAAAAAAATTTAACAGGAGGTATTTTGAAAAGAACTGAGAAGAGTATGCACTGGGTTTAATTTGGTTTAACCTGGAGGAACCTGTTCTCAGATACGGACGGCATCAGTTGCCCTCTCCTGCCCTGCCTGAGGATGGGTGGTCTCTCAAGTTGGAGCTGTGCCATGTTGCTGAGGCAGAGCACTCTTTGGACTCCATGATTAAGCCAACAAATTAAAGCTTTACAATTGCAACTTGATCTTCATTGGGGCCAGCACAAAAGACTCCAATAGGAATCTCCCAGTATAAAAAACAAATCCCTACAACTTACACAGAAATAAGGCTCCCAAACCACACACTCACCTCTACAGGCTGGGAACAAGGGGTAAGATAGGTATAATTTCCTCATCTGCAAATGTACAGCTGGCACTCTAGGACATTGTCCCTGGTACATGAAGACATTGATTTAACATCCAAAGTAATTGCAGTGGAAACATAAAACCAGAAACCCAAGATGGGAACTAATTATTTCTTGGCATAGTCTTGCTTTATAACATATTTTCCAAAACACCAGCACTCAAATCCATTTTTGGATGGGTATTTTCTAGCATTTTAAATTATATTATCAGTGAAAAGAGAAAATCGAGATTTTAATGTAACTGCGTTAATTTAAAATTCTGTATTTAAAACAGAAGGCAGCCTTTATCTTGCATCTTTATCTTTATTGGAGGAGCCAATAAAACTCAGAACTGTAAAATCCTGAAAATGATAAATAGGTAATTTTCATCTTAGTATGCTCTTTATCTGGTGAGTGAACCTCAATTCACAGCTAAAATTCAGCTACAGAGAAGCATCAGAACAGATATTTTTAGTCTCTTCTGTGAATACACACTGGAAATTCTGTGCTTACAACAGCCTTCTGGAGGTACTGGCATAAATTACACAGACAAGCTGATTTCACAGACATGAAAAATGTTGCAGTAAAAATTTTGCAAAAGTATTTCTAGATGAAGTAAATACAGAAGTTAGATATTAAGGTGAAATGGCATCTAATGTCTTTGTAAAAATAAAAATTCTCATCTGAAATGTGCTTTGATTGTTCAGACTAGAAAGACCTTAATCATACCCTCAGAAATTCCTAATTCTGCTGGGGATACCCCAAAACAAACCAAAAATCAGCATAAAAGCACACTAGCACTGTTTATATCATGAAAATTTCCTTATGTCTACTTCTACCTGTCAGCAGCCCCCAGTTCTCTTTTCCCACTTGCTGGGGCCAGTGGCTATCAATTCTCCTGCTTAAAATTATCTTCTGCATCATTAACTACTTTTTGTCTTGGGTTGTCTAATGTAATTAAATTAAACACAAAGAAATTGTTCTACAACATGTAATTGGCCTTGAGTCTGACAACTCTATTTTCAACCTGCAAAGCTGCAGAGTGCAAAAAGGCTTGTTTTTCATCCCACTCAGCCTCCCCTCACTATAACCCTGTTAAGGATAATAAAAGACACCCTCTGCCTACCTTATGTCGTGAAAAAGAGGAGAGAGGCTTATCCTGTGACAATCAAGAGCCTATTCATATTGCAGTCTTCAAGTCATCTACTCAAATCAGAGGTTTTTGGGAGAATCACCTCTCCTTCATTGCTCTCAGAAATCAGAGGCCTCTAATAAACCTCCCCCATAAGCTATCTAATATTTACTGTATAGAGCCAAGGGCCAGTATGTGAAGAAGCTGAAGTCCACTTACTGGGCTGGAAAAGCTGTATAATTAAACAGAAACACTGCTGAGCTGTGCCTCTCCTTGGCTGATTTGAGTCCACCTGCTCCTGCTTTTGTTAGTACAAAAGTAACTCCACTTCAAAGCACAGCAACAATCTTGTGATGTGACCAAGTAGCAGCAGGTTACCAGTACAAAGCTGTCCCACTGACACAGAACATCTAAATAGGAAGAAATCCCTGCTGACTCAGGCCTGACAGCTTCGTTTCCTGGATTATTTTCATTCTGCTGCTCTTGCCCTCATCCCCACAGATCCCCCCTGTCTGCAGCCTGGGCAGCTGCTCCATCGCTCCATCTCACCCACTGCAACAACAGAGACAAGTATTTTGCATGTCCTCCAGATGTTCATATAGCACAAGTTTATAGAGGCATTGCTCAATCTTACACAGAGCTGTTGGAGGGCAACACAGCAGATGGGTCATCCACAGAGACATGGAAGAGTCACAACTCAAGGACAACACACACATGATAGATTGAACAGGCTGAAAATGAAACAGATCCAAAACAACACTCTCCAGCCTCAGCATAATTAAATTTTTGGCCTGATCTCTTTTATTGTTCACACAGAACAAGAGAAAATTACTTTTCTAAATTTGCCAGCAGCATGGCAATCCGATTCCTTTCAACAGCACTTGCAGGTGTATTTAAAGCTGGGCAGCCATAGTTAGGTCTGCAGACCGGGGACACCCACAATAAACCCCATCAACACAGGATGAGGCTTTTTTCAGGTCTGAAAGAGTCTGTCCCAGCCACAGTGGCAGCTAATCATCACAAGGAATTCCCCCTCAGCATCTGAGATTTGTTTCAGTGCCATCCAACCTTGACATCTGTAGCCCTGCTGTGTATGTTAACAATGGTGTTTGCACCATCCTGATCCTCTTTTCAGCTAAACTCTGCTTCATTTAAAACCTTTGAACTTATCCAAGGCTCTGCTGATTTTGAAGTGTGTAACAAGCTATACTACGCCCTAAGTCAGTATCCTTTTAAAATAAAGTCCCCAAATGCTGTTTTATGGGTTGATTTCATCAATTAGGTATCATTAAGATTTTCCCCTATAGAGTATTCCATTTAATAAGAACTCTTCCCCTTTTTTCAATAGCTTGGGTTCAATGAGATGATTAAAATGAAAAAGTAAATGTTAATAACTTGGTAAAATTTGGTAACTGCTCTGTAACAATTAAGTCTGTATCTGCCACAGCATCACTAGTCTAAACACTTGCTGGGGAAATGCCAATGAGCTGCTACAGAGCCAAAAAAAAAAGGTCACAGAGCATTTTATTTTGCAGTTACTACATAAACAGAGGCTATTTTTAAATTGCTCATCAAGAAGCAATGGCTCTCAAAAACAATGCCTTAAGTATTTCCAAATCCTTACAGGAGCCATCCCCCTCTTACAACAAAACACATCTCAAAATACTTCACAAAGAAGGCCTCTGTCACTGCCCTCCCTTTACAGACAAAAAACGCCACTACATCGTGGAGATGACTTGCTCAAGGTCACCCAAACATGCCAGTGCCAGAGCAGAGTAGAGAGCCCAGGTTTTCTAGTTTCAAATCAGCTCCTCTGCTGGCCCTGGCAGCAAGTTTAAACACTTACTGGTGTGCACTAAAAACATGTGTTTTGCCTTTAAAAGAGAATGGATTTTATAGACAAAACACCTGGGTGGGGGAGAAATGGAGGAGCTACTTAGAGAAGTTCACAGTTGCATAGATATCTTTCTTATCCTTGCTCCAATTTTCCATACTGCCTTTTTCATTTGTTAAAACTCCATCCCCCCAAAGAAACAAAGCAAAACCCAAAGCAGAACAGGAGCATTCCAACCCTCTAAGGAAACAACAGGCTTCTATTACCACAGATTCAAGCAAAAACCACCACAGGTTTCACATTTTCTCTGTACAGTTGAATCTACCATCAGAACACACCACAGTGCTGGAAATATTAGGACCTTGCTTGCCTATCTTACCACAATCAATATTTACAAGGAAAGCCTCTAAACCCAGGCCATGTTTTAGAAAGAGCTTCACATATTGTGACATGTTTTAAGAAAGCCTCACATATCTGAAGTCAAATAAATACACTTTACAGATGGATACAACTGTCTGAAATTAGGTGTCCTGGGGCTGTGAAGACTGGCTTATTAAGCCTGCAAAAAAGCTTGACTGTACCTGTCAACAGGAGCCTGTACTGCGGAATCCTCTGAACTGGCTTGAGCAGATAGTGCTTGAGGGCCAGACTAGCACAGCGGGGGCTCATCTGAAAGAAACACCCAAAATAAATAACAATTCCACAGCAGTCAAAGGTCCCAGCAAAAGAAAACATGGCTACAAACAACTACTGATTACACTGGATAAGCTCTGAAAAGTGCTACTGCCACAGTGTTAAGCACCACACTACATAGAAGCATTTCCATGTGGAAGACAGCATGTAAAATTAATTACCCATGTGTTAAAGACATGGGTAAGCACTCATACTCTGTAGATTCTAAACACGTGCTCTGACATAGGAGGAAGAGAGGTGGAACTTCCCAGAAATAAAGGAAACAGGACAGCAAGGGCAACATGCTCCTTTGTGATTGCTGTCAGTGTCCATTAGGCAAAAAGGAATGCTCACTACAGAATTTTTAATTAATCCACACCTCTAAATCAACATAGAATTAAAAGATCCATGCTTCAAAAATGCTAATTATCTTGAGTTTGCATTCAAAATAATGTGACTCCAAAATATCAAGCCCTTCAAAAGGCCTCTTGTCTTCTTCCTGTCTCAAGCCAAGACTGCAGCAAAAAACCCACCAACAAAACACGAACTGATTGAGGACAGTTTCTAAAGTGGAGGACCACAATTGCTAAAAAGTCACAAAACAGGATATATCTTACAAAAGAATACAGTACCTCGAAGTCTTTGACTACTGAAGCAAATCCTGCATTCTTCTTACACTGTTCATCTAATAATGCAACATTTTTATCAAATTCTTTGATGTAAGTTGAATACATCTTCAGGTAGGGACCCTTTTTAACAAATATATCAGCAATTCTTTGATGCTCAAGCCTAGAAACAACAACAAAAAAGATGCAATTAGAGCTAAAAACAGCATACATCTTAACCCTACAGCAAAACATCTCCGTTTTTCAGAGTAAGATGTGGCTAGTTTATGTTCTGAACAAAAAGCTTACAACAGATAGGCACCCGTCTCAGTTGCTATTCTGCAAAACCTTATTAGGTACATGTCAACACCCTAATACACAGCCTTTTAACAATGGTCTTGAACTGTTTGAACACTTTAGTTCAGGTGGATTTCTGAGGAAATGGATCTTCAAACTTTGAACTCAAGAGGAAGTCTTTACCCATTGCAGTGCCTGTGTTTTGTATAGCTCCACCCACCAGTGGTAATTGAGAATGGTCTTCAAGGGGATTGCGGCCATCAATCAGCATTGTGCCTGATCAGTAGATCTAAACTACCTCTAAAATGCAAACCAGTCTTCTGAACAGCCTCCTTTTTCCCTAATGAAATCAGTGCACTTGTCATGCTCATGCAGGGACCAGAACTTTCAATTAAAAACAAAATTTCAAATAAAATGTGTGATTGCCACAAAAATGTATTGGCATGCCTTCTGGACCTTTTGGGATGCATCCAAATGACAAAAAGCACATCTAAATGAAAAATCATCTCCTATACTTCCAAAGTAAACTCTGACATTTAGGAAGGTACATGAAACACAAACAAGAGTCAAACCATGATCACATGGAGTCACATAAGCAAGCCCCTCAGATAAATTTCAACATCAAAGGAGTGAAATCCCTTTGTTGATAGTCACCAATGAGACAATCTCTCTTCCAGTTCCCTCAGGAGGTCTCGATTGAGTTCATAGAGCTGAGGTAGGTAGTAGAGGATCTGATTCAGGATCCTGTCCTCAATCACTGGCTTCCCAAGTTGCCTAGAGGCATGCGACACAGCATCCCGGAAATCCTGCAGGAGTACAAAGAGGACAGAAACCCCCCTTGCCATGAGTGAACAGCCTTCAAAGCACCAACACAGAGAGCACTACAGAGTTCTCATCGCAGACATTCCAGGCACTGCTCCCTATTACCAAAGGCAGGGCGGGTACCATCTGGGTTATGTTTTTCTGCAGCTTCGATTTACTCCCCTGGGACTGCCTTAATCCCTTTGGTTTGACACTGGAGCTTTACTTTCTTGCTCCTGTATGCATAATATAGAAGTTGTTCATTATTTCTACAACATGCCCTTAAGAAATGTGTTGGTATTACTTATGAGGAAACTAAAGCAGGCTAAACAAGGCTTGTACCTGCAAGGTTGCTAGAAGCTTTGAGCGTCTCCTTGCAAACACAAAGCCAAAAAGCGAAACCGTTACATCAGCTGATACAATCATAGTATCTTACTTAAAAATCATCCTAGTGTTCATAACTCATCTACAAATGTCATTTTCGAAGATGTTTCTCTCTGACAAAAAGCAGCGTCAAAAAAAAATGCTTTATGTAGCAGCTCTTCTATATACAGGAGAATTAACATCTAACAAAAAGATACTGTAACAACAAGGGAATCATGAGATTTCAAATGTTGGCAAAGATCAAAACTAACACTGACTGGTCCCTTTGAAACATTTACAGTGAGGAGGAGAACCCTACTTACTCTTGAAGGTTCTTACAGCATTTTTAGGCTATAACCAGCTCCCAACAGGACAGAGCTGAGGCTCACTGGTCCTCATTAAACTACGTAAAATTAAACTCTTGATCCCACACAAATCAGCATGGCCAAGATTGAAACGCAGTATCCATTATACAAACTCTTTTCCCTATTCACAAGCAAAAATCCTTCAAAAAGTTTAGCAATCTAGCATTTCACTTGAAAAACAACACTTTCTTAACTGACAAAAAGAAAATACAAATTAGGTGGTGTTAAATATTACCGTGTCTCACTTGAATTTGGGCAAAAAAGAAAATTAATCCAAAGTAGCTCTTCTGGAGTTTATGGTTAATGAAACCTAATATCACATGCACAATCTATAGGTATCCTGAAACAGTGACCAACAAAATGTTTTAAGTACAATAATAAGTTATATTTCAAATGTGCAGGGGATCTACGCCTGCCTTTGGAAACCTGTAGGATCATCAGGTTGAGTAAAAAAACCAACTTCGTTCCCCTTTTCCCCTTCCCCAGGTCCACTACTACAGTTCTTACTAGCTATCCCATCAGTCCAGCATCTGGCACTATTTAGGGTCTCTCAAACTGAAGCCTCAACTTTCCCCTGCTCTCCCTCCTCATTACATCAGCTCTGGGCAACGTGAGCTCCAGACATGCTTTCTTGGTTTGTGACCCTCTGGGTCATGAAGGCTGTGACTGGGCAGTTCTGACAAGAAACTGAAAGGAGATACAGGGCACTGGCTGTAACAGGGGAAGGCTGAGAACTAAATGCAAGGGAGTTAAAAAACAGATGGCCTTATTCATATGGAAATGTTCTGGTTTACATCCTCTGTGCAGTCTAGTGACACATAGGTTAACTACCAGCTGCATCTTATGGGTCTTTCTGACCCTGGGGCATTGCTTAACACTGAAATGATACATGGAATTACAATGGCAAAAGCTCAAATAAGGCATTCTGGAGAGCTTCATGCAAAATGCATCATCATATTATGATAATTTTCTTCCCCTGCCCCCAATTATATGCACACACAATATACTGTATGCACTTTGCCATAGGATGAGACAAGAATTTTGTTTGAATGTCCTAAGGCTACTTGCACGATGAAAAGCAAAGCAGTTTTGTCTGTACATAATCAACAACCCAGGCTTTCCCCTGACCAAACAACAAAAGGAGAGCAGGGAGCCAGGTTTAAGCACCACTAGATAACACAGGAACGCCAGCTGTAGTTAAGAGCATTTATTTAACTTCTAGATACAGCATTCAAAGACTCTGCAGGGCGTTTTCCAAATACAGATTGGGTTTTTCAACTAGCTTGACCCAAAGTCCATGAGCTTCATCACAGTTTATAGATTATGCCATGAAAGGCTCTATCATGGAAACAGCCAACCAAAACTTTACTTCATCACCCTGTGTCCCCTTCCACAACTGAGTAAACTGAGGAAGTGCTGCAGAAAGGAAATACAACGAAGAAAGATAATGTGAACCTTTCAAATTTCAAAAACCTGCAAAAAGACAAGAGCTAAACTTCAATGCTTTTTATTTTCTCTTTTCTTTTTTTTTTTAAATTATCTTCACTACTGACTGTGCATTTGTCACTGTAATCATATTGAGATTTATTTTTAACCTGGTAGTGGGTGTGAAGTAACTGTCATGCCAAGTTCATCTTGAGATAAACTCAAGAGTTGAATTCGGAGAGCACATGCCTGGGGATCGGGGGTGGGGAAAGAAAAACAAATGTAACAAGGTTGGAATTAACCGTGTTTACACTTGAAGGTACTGGCCTTCTGAAAAAGGAATCTCATATCCAAAAGGACAAAACATAGATCGGGTCTGGTTTAATTACCAGATGTAAAATATGCTAGTTTACAAATTAAACCCTGAAATTTCACCCCAAGGGGTGGAAGGTATTCAGATGACAACTTTTAATGCAAGTAGGTGAATGACTTAGAAATTAGAAATGGCAGTAAAAGCAGTAATTTAAAGCACCAGGACCTAGCTCCTTCTAAACCTAAACCAGTTCACTGCTTAATAAAAGCAGAATTGCTCTTGCAAATAATATATACATTGCTCTGATATCTATACATGCCTGCATGATGTGATTTATATTACAAACATATTTAGCACACTGTCCTATATAAAACTGCTGAAGAGCACTTCTTTCATCAGCCTGTTCAAAGGCAATCACCTAGGTTGTCCTAGAAATTATTCCGTTTGAAGCAATGCAGCAATCCATTACAACTGAATTTTAAAGACAGATTTTCTAATTAAAAATGGGTCTTTCAAATACTCCCATCTTACTGATTAAAAAAAACAACAACCCCAAAACAAAAAAACAAACCCCAAAACCCAATTTGCCACACTTTGGAATGAATGTGCTTATTTCATTGAAAAATATTTGCAACTTTATACAGGTTTCATATGCTGCATGACAAAACCCAAAATATTATGCTAGTTATACTGAATCATCCCAGCTTCTTACCAGGATATTTTTCTTTCCCTTAGAGAAGTTGGGAGGCTATTGTATATTTTCTGAAATTCTTGTTTACAGTTTCTAGTTCTACATTATATTCTGGACCAATAATAATCTTCTGATACCACTTTTTAGTGATTAGGTAAAGGTAATTGTTTTCACACAGCTACTTCAAGAGGACAGCACATATCACCATTCCTGGAAAGAACATTCTTTCCAAACCAGAAGCAGTTTTAGTTTATGCTAGGCTGAGACAGCCTCCCACTGGGTACTTGGTACATACAAAAATTCAGTCTAGGCATATTAAAGGCTTCTGAGTACATATTGTTGCTGAATTACTGTCTGATTAAACACTTCCAACTTGAAAATGTGTAGGAAATTCTATTTATCCTTTTAGTATATACTCCCATTATAGCTGTGGAGTTTTTAAACAATATTTGAGAAGGTTACCACCATCACTGCTTTTGTTTCCTCCCACCACTCCTTCAATGCAGCTTCCTTAAATAAGCAAAACGGCTGTGATATCTGAAATAATTCTGACCCTCTTCTGAATCATCTGTGATCAGCCCATGCACTTCCCTTGTGCAAAGGCCCTGACTCACAATCCCTCAGCTCTTCCCATCAGAGGATTCCCAGCCCACAGTGATCTGCCTGTGTCAGTCTAAGGAGCAAAGGACAATTTTAGTTGTAAACAAAAAGAGCAGACTAAAACCTCGCTCACTGCTGAATGGGTCAAGTGCACCTTCAGGTATCTAATAGTTGAATGAAGATAATTTCAAATGGGTGAAATTAACTTCTTGGAAATTTAACAGGAAGAGAAAGTACTACATAATCTAAACATAGGCACATAATCTACTCCTAAAGCTTCAACCAATATTCATCTTGGATCTGTTCTCCCAGAACATACCATCGGCAAAAAGAAGTCATAATCCCTTCCACTGAGGTACAAATCCCAGATAAATACACCCGCAGATAGCTCAAATAATTTAAGGAAAAAAACTATGTTTGCACTTGGATGCTTTTCAAGGAATACAGACATACATCCTATGGAGAAGGAGGAGGGAAGGGGAGGAAGTTTCATGACAGCCAGGCTGCTAGATATGACAAACTGTAAACATGACTGCTTAGGAATACAGCTACAGAAGATTTCACAAATAGATTATTTAAAATATAAATAGACACTCCTAGTTAGAGTCAGACTATTAGCCATAAACTGCTAAGTTAAACTACAGCAACTATAGTTAATCAAGACTATGACTAAGTGTGGATCATTACATTTTTCAAACATATGCCATTACTTTTGGAGAGCTGCCAAGCCCTTCCACACCTTTTTTCTCAGGTAATAAAATAATTTATAAGTCTTTAATGAAATCATGTAGTTAATTTTTTTACAATAATCAATGATTTGACTGTGGCATATTCACAGAATGTTATTTCAGGCAACAGGCTGGGTAGTAGAACAATATTTCCTTCGAAACTAAAACTATTTCATTAGTCTTCTTAGTAAGAGGACTACAGTTACAACTCATTGTGAAATGTCTCAGCAGTTCTAAAGTACTTCAGAGACAAAAAGATTATCAACATATTCACCTCAGACTGGTCAAATATTTAAATTTTGCAGATGGAGAAAAAGGAGATGGAGGTTGAAAGAATTTTTCACAGTCAAACAGTAAGTCAGTTGTAAGCCAGAACCAGAGATCAGAACTTTGCTCTGGCCATAACCATTTTATTTTTCATTACATTCTTTTTCCAAATCTATTATTAATTATTTTTCATAGTATCTGGCTACAATACACATCCATCTTTATAGATACATGAAATTACATATAGTTTTTATACAGAGAATTTTGCAAATTTCTTCTGAAAAATGGAAACATTAAACCAGAATTTTTCAGTCTTCTGTCTCTGGAAAGACACACAATAGAAAATAATACTTGACCTCTTATCTGCCTTCTCCAATAAGAGGTTGATCTTGTGGCTGCAGAAATGCTAGGAGGTGCCTCCTGACAAGTTCGTACTTACTTGGTCTCAGACTCCAAATAGGGACAGAACAGGAGTCTAACTCAGAAGCACAGATTTAAAGGCTCAGGCAAAAGCCCACAGGCCTAAGCTTTTCTTTTCACACAGCAAAAAGTTACACACTAAGCCTTGCAGCAAAAGGAATAATCTCAAAAAACCAAGTTTCTCTGCTGGACCAGAAGCCTTGCTGCTTATACCATAGTGGCAGGGAAGAAACAATCAATAAAAGTGGAAAAACGAAAAGAACAAAGAGTTTTGGCAAAAGAACAACATTCAGAACAAAAATATACCCAAAAAACAACAAGAAATAAGCCAGGCATCTTACCCTCAGCACCAGAGTGCTGCTGACGAGGTCCTCTCACTCATGCGAAGCAAACAATCTCTAAAGAAGCCCACAACAAACAAGTGCAAAGGGCATCAATCCTGCCTTACTCCTTTTCCAGGAACACTGGTTGCTTTTTAGGCACAGGGCAAATCAGAGAGAAATGATAAATTTCTCTTATATCACTTGTGTTTTACACCCAGTTCACTGCTTCTTTTTTCTTCAAGTGTCCTTAGGGAAAAAATAGTACTTCCCCCATATTCTCAACCCTTGTTCACTCTCAGGAGCCAATGCATGAACTATCTTACAAGAAGAGCTAGTTTAAGCTCCTTTGTTTCCAGGAGTTTCTTAAAGCATTTTACTGGAATCTTGTCCCCTAAAAGAATACTAACATTGTAACAGAAATACCAGATAATTCAAGATTACATCTAATGTTTGATTACAGCCTCAAGCAACCCCATTTGCTGTGTCTGTTCGAGACTCTGTGTCCAAAGCCAGGTGAGTCTCTTATCTCTGTTATGACCAGCTTCTTTAGTATTTATAGAAGTGTCACCAAGTGTTTATAATTTTGCAGCATGTCTTCAACAGAAACAGTCAGATGTACCTGTAGTGTGCAGCAGGGTCCACATAGGCTGGCACCCTGGTATCTCGGAAGAGTTGCTCTACCTAACTTGTCAACATAAAAGAAATAAAAAATGCTAAAAAGAATTCAGTGGTACTTGTAACCAGTTTGCAATCACATTCCTACCTTCTCAACTGCTTTACATTCCACTTCAAAGGCTCTAAGAAGAAGCAAATTAAAAAAAACTTTTTCTTACATCAACAGTCCTGTTCCTTGGCTCCATGTGATGCATTTAGCTGATGTTGGTAAAACATACTGAGGAGAATATTATTCATTTCAGATCATGGCTAATGAAATTAGTCACTAAATTTCAAGTGGAAAACTACTAATAGATGTCTCAGAAGGTGCAATGGAGCAGCCCCCAACCAGCCAAATCTTTACTATGGGTAAATGAACCCAGCCTGGGGAGAATCTAAGTTCAGAAAAAAACTCAGAAAGTTTTCAGAGGTCTCTTGACTGGCAATTAGTAACCCTGACACTGAAAGTAGTAAGCCAAAGTGGTCAGTGCACGTGAAATCAAAAGGATAGTTTTATCAACATCAAAATATTATCCATAAGAAATAGATTATTAAGTCAACTGATTTAATAATGTGTGTGAAAACCACACAAATCCTCAGGCATACCACTCTGCGGAAATAAAAAACTGGGTGTCTGCAGACTTTCTCAGCTATGGCAGTTTTTACTTAGTGAAAAATGCACACACACACAGATGCTCAAAACCAGTGCCCTCTCTGAAAAGGACACTCACCAAGGTTCTGCTGCAGGCCAACTGACAAGTTGAAGACAAAGTATTTCCTCAACTCCTAGCCTAGAATCCTCCCTATTAGAACAGGCTGAATACATGTTGATTGTTATTGCTAGCCAACAAAAACATTTCTAATAGTTTTTATTTGGCAGCTAGAAACTAGTAGACTGCCATGAATAGAGTTGCAAGTTATCCAATAAAGGAAAAGCAAAACACATCCTATACCACTGCTCATTTACACTGTGGGGACAGCTTTGAAGTTAATCCTAGAAACTTCCTAAGCTCTCTACTCTTCCCTTTTTCACATTGTTCCTCTGGTTGCTTGCATCCTCCTTACCAACAGCCTTTCTTTCAGTACTGCACACATTACCTAAAAAACTGGTACGCTGAAAAGCAAAGACACCTTTAAAAAAAAAGTTAAATGTCTGAAAGATATGATGATTTAAAATTATATAGCTTAAAAGTGGTCCTTGCCTAGGACAACTCTCTTTCTTTAACCAATATTTAAAATTGAGTTCTTTATGAGTAACCATGTTGAATACAAATTACATATTGGCTGCAACTGACTGATCCAGCTCTTAAAAACCAAGCTTGAATAGAATCAGAAAAATCAATTACCAGGAGGAAAGCAAAAGAGTAATCAGCAAATGATGTGGTTTTTTGTTCCCTGAAAAAAATCTCTGTACTACAGGACTGTATACAACCATGTGTAAGAGCCTTTGTACCCAGTTTCACAGAACAAGCTTCTCAAGAGACTGAGACAGACCAATGCATCTGTGTGCAATATAACCACTTCTATGGCCCAAGGAAAAAAACCACTGTGCTTGCACTTAACAGAGTGACAAAATGGTACAAACATATACCATTTAGAACTCGACAGAAAACACACAAAATGGAGCTAGAACAAGAAAAATTCCTCATTAATTTCCTATTACCACCTTCAACACAGCATGTTTTACAGATGACCGATCTGCACAAACATGGATGAAATACTTAACCTTTGCTGTATACAACATATTGCAGGTAGTACAATCACAGGTTTTATCAGAAAGAACACAGCTGTCAAGGAACTGCAGCCTCAAAAAAATAGGCTGCCATGGTGATGGCTGCATCCTTAGAGCTATTAACTATTAATTGGATTACTCCAAGAATGTGCATTTTAATGTACCATTTCTAAAAGTAAATTGTTCCTGTCTCTCCCCACCATTTACGGAGTTATTCTAACCAAAATCTTTATTTTTGTTGCTATGTACATATTTATAAGCCAGTACAAGCTGGCTTATAAATATGATCCTGATTAGCATAAATTAATACATATTCAATTTTCAGTATTCAACACCCGCACTCAACTGGAAACTGCGTAAATTATTAAGGTGATCCAGATGGAACCACCAAAATATTCATCCATTATGTAAAATTTGAAACTTAAAAGTTCAGCTTAATTAGATTAAATTTTATATTTTGAATATGTAGATGCAGCAGAAAAAAAGGCACAGCCACTACAAAAAGCCTAAACATAAAACTTTAATAGATTAAACAAACAGAAGAGGAAACTGCTTTTTTTTTGAGTACTTACAATGTGTAAGAGCTTTAGCACATCCACAAACCTATTAGAAAAGCAAGAAAAAGCAAACAGTTACATTTTAATAGCCCAATTAAAATAAATTGAGTAGTTATTAAGTTTAGCATAGACACTTACACTTTCTCTGAGCTCATGATCTCCTTGGCAATATGGTAAACCTTTGTCTTCTTTCCAGCTGCCTTACTCTGCAAATAAAATTATATGTTACACTATGCACCTACTAAAACTGTCATAAAGATCATTTCCAACTCTTAGCTCCTTAAATTCAATGTAATTATTTTATAGTTACTTCTAAGAAAAACACTTCATATTGCTTTGAAATCTCTTGCCTTTGACACTTTCTAATTTTTCAGGATCTGTAAGAAAATCAATTTAGCTTTTATCTGGAAACAACCTAAGAGCAGTTTTTACAACACTGTCAGCCTTTTCTATTAATTATTACAGGAAGCACTGAAGCCCATAATGAATTAAGTCCTAGCAAACAACAGTTATTGTTTAGCAAAAGTACTAAAGTGCAGATAATACTTCTATATTATTTCTTTTTTTTTCTGATTAATACAGCAGCAGTAATATTTGCAGTGAACTCAAATGTGTTTCAGAAATATCTTAAAAAACATGTACATCCTCTTTACAGAAAAACAAGATGACAGGACGAAAATAAAAAGAAAAATAATCACATTGAAGAGAAAAGCCAGTTTCTGACAATCTACAAATGGAGCTGCTGGAATACATAGCAACTGTACTCCAAAGATGCAGAAATGTGAGCCTTGTCATCCACCTGAAACAGTGTGGAGATGATGCTGGGTTTCATGCAAACATCTGGCTTCTAAAAAACCAAAGGCACTGTCCAACATCAGATAAAAGGACCAGGTATAATAAAGCAAGTGGGGCAGGCATCTGGATGCAAATGTGCTTGCTACACGGTGTAACTTCCATGTACGGTCTCCCTCAGATAGAACACTGCTCTCCAAAACAGCTCTCAGTTTGCCATATGCTTCTCTACTGCCAGCTGTCACCTCATCTATTGCACATTCAGGTTTCCTTTTTAATGGGCTGCAATGAAAGAGAGGATGAGGAGCCCTAAAATGTCACAGGATATACAACTCAAGTGAGATGGAAGTCCTGGGAAGGATGTATTGAGTATGGTAATATATTATGGGAACTGAACAGTTTATCTAGAAAATCATATTATCAGTTGTGTTTTATCCACAAAACTTTGTTTCAGAAGCACGAATGCTGCAAGACTTCTCTGGAGATTTAGTTCTCCAAACTGATAAATGAGTCTCAAGTGCTGGAAGTTAAATCATGGAACAGATAATTCTCATAGGAAGTTTTAAAGATATTGCTGCATTCAAAATAAAAAATAAATCTAAATCAAATTTTTTTATTGGAATTCAAATGACACTGTGCCTAATTAGTAAATTAAAATTAATTTCAAAATTAATTTATTTGGTATAACACCACATATGTGCAAAATCCATTATTTATTTTATATACTATATAGACAGACATCTGCACACAGATCTGGGATTTTACTTACAAAATTAAACTTATTTCCAAAGAACACTTAGATCTATCCAGTGTGGGTCCATCACGTTCAGACAAGATTGTAACACCTATTCTCAGGCCTCTGTGCCTATTCAGAAAGCACAGCTGACATGCTCCTTACAAGACTGAATTCACAAGTAAGTCAATTATGTGGAGCAATGTATCTGCCATCACTGTAGATATGTCATGTTGCAAATGAGATGAAAATTAGTATTTTGAGAACAAGATGGTACCGCTAAACAATTACAAAAAGAAATACCACAGTTTGTTTTCAACTCCATTTGAAAGATTTTTCACATACCAGCTAGCACTGAAAGGGCCACTCTGCACTTGCTCAGACAAAGACACTCTGGCTCTGAGAGTCTCTAATGGGAGAACCAAAGGGATACAAATAACGCTCTCTGGCACAACACTGGAAAGGAGCCCTGTGACTCCCCTAACAGATATAAAGCATCAAAACAGCCAGATGCTTCGGTAAGGAAAAATAAAACAAGCCCAGCTGATGACCGATGCAGAGACTGCTTCATTCTCCTCTGCAGCTGCTCTCGCTGTGAGGAAGTTGGTTGTTAATTCCCAGCTGCCGGCCACACGTGCCGCAGGCAGCTGAAGCCAGCAACAGCAGATGCCTCACAGCAAGTGCTAAATTACTCCATAAAACCTGCCTGAGAACCCTCCTAATGGGGACACTTTCCTGTAAAACGCTGCTGTGAAAGTTTGAGGGCATTTCTAGAGGCATGCAAGGTAAGTAAGCTTCTGTATGGGTACAGTCTTGCTTAGTTTCACAGGAACAAGCTTTTCCCTTGACTCTTTCCCTTTCCCAATTTATTCCTCTCATTTGGTTTAACAATATTCAGGCCTGACACGTCAAGTCTTCTTTTCTAGCACCAAAAAGTTTAATTGGGCTTTTTTGCTTATCTTGTTGGGGCTTTGGGTTTGGTTTGTTTGTTTGTTTTAAATTATTTTTAAGGAAAGGAAGCAGATGTAACTACTATCAAAGGAAACAGCTGCCAGGACTGGCGCTGAGGGGAGGCACTGCTCTACAGGCAGGCTGGTTTCAGGGCGTCCAGGACTGAGAAGTAAGAACATGGACACCCCAAAAGAGAGGGATAGGACCCTCATAAACTCATTTCATTCAGAGTAGTTAAAACAGTCTTCCTGCTCCTCATTTGAAGAAGTAAGATTAAAATAAGAAAAATCACTCCAAGCTGGCACTCACAGAAAGTAGCAGAAGGTCAGACCCCATCCGCAATAGGTGGTTTAACTTTCAACATATCCCAACAGGTTACAACTTCTGAAATACTACAAGAGTGAGGAACAGCTTCAGAAGATAAAGATAAAAAGATACCTGTTTATCTTCTTGAGGATCAGTCTCCCCTTTGCTGGAATCAGAATTTGTGTCATCATCTTCATCAGAACTGTTCATGATATCTTCTTCATCTGACTGGAGATCTCCCATTACCACGTTGGGAAGATCATGGTGTTCTTCTAAGGACCTAATATTAAAACACACACACCATACTTTATTTATGTAAAGAGCTTTCTGTTTCACCCCACATTAAATGATCTACTTGGTATCAGAGACCCTGAAAACAGTAGTGGGTAGTCTGAAGATTACAACAGCTGGAGGCTTTTCAACAGTGGACTCATAACTCTGCAACATTTTATTTATGCTAGTATTGATACATTGCTCACTGACAGCAAGCAAAAGCCACAGAACCTCTGGAGTATTTATATTATTCATGTCCATCAGAATTTGCATAACAATAAAGTCTGATAAATCTACTCCCTTATTGCTATGTGCATGTATAGAGCAACATTTGTACTGTGTGCCAGTAGGATAAAGAAAGATCATAGCCATTTTGCTGTCCTCTATCTCACAGCAGCAGGTCTGTTCCAGATATGGTACTCACACTGGAGTTTTCTGTGTAGCATTCTAGATGCATGTATACATACAGGCCTGTTTCTCAATGCACGTGCTAAACAACTGCACCAGTGACAGCAATATCAGAACCATTCTGTCCAACAATACTTCTTAAAAACAGCAAAGCTGAATCTTTTGTGATTAAGAACACCCATCCCCCACAAACAGACACCTTTTGGATAGCTATCAAAGCTATACAACATAACCCTGTTCTGTTCCTGTACAATCATTATAGAGATCTCTTTTTTCTCTCGAGCTTCAGCTATATTTGCAATACAGGAATTGCATGAGACAGGCACACAGTCTTCTTCCTCTAACTAGCCTTGACAACTTCAGTAGAGATTTAAGAAATGCAATTCCAGAAGAAAATAAAAAAGAGGGTAGAGAAAGATAGGGAAACAGACTAGAGGAAACAGAGCCTTAAGCTTTTTTTAAGGTTACATAGAAACACAGCAAATCTCTGGGCTGCTACTTTTAATCCTTAAAAAATATCTAATAATTTCCAATTACAGTAAAGCTATCTAAAAAATCACATAATTGGTGTTCAAGGTCTGCAAAAAGATGCTGGGATGCCACAGATTTATTTTGACATGAGCCAAACCCCATTTGCTATCTTGCAAAACAAAAAGCAAATCCAGAAACCCTTGCCCATGAGCTGCTGCAGCCAGCAGAGATCTCACCAGACTGATCAGCACCTAATTTTGCACAGCCAACACTTCTCCATACACCTGGCCCTCTGCCTCCTGAGGCAAGAGGTAGTTACGACTGATCTTTTCCTAGCTTTGAATCAGAGAAAAGCACAGATGGAGGGTAACTATTCACACTTGTCTTCAGACTATCTTCTCTCTGTGATAGCTACCAGAAAGTAAACCTGTCACCATGGATCCCAGGGAAGGTGTCTGCCAGTAATCTGAAAAGCAGAAGTATTCCTCGGGGCTTGGGTTCAGTTTTGGGACTGGAGCTGTTAAACAGGTTTGTCAGTGACATGGACAGTGGGACTGAGTGCACCCTCAGCAAGAGTGCCCAGCAGGTCAAGGAAGGGGATTCTGCTACAGCAAGGTGTTGATTACTCAGTGCTCAAGATAGAGTTAAAAACAAACAAATCCCACCAACAACCAAACAAACCAACACAAAAATGCTGATCACAAATAGAAATGTATTTGGAGATAAAAATTAGCTGGCCTGTGGACAAACTTCGGTCAGCCATGAAGACGTAATGAAGATTAAAATAACTTGGTTCTATTACGACAACACAGGAAGGACTTGGGAAACTCCCAAGCAGTTACTGTCTCCCAGAACTGTATGGGGTGGGGGGAAGGAGGCGACTGTAAGGTCATCCTTGAGTTCAAACAAGTTCCTGAGCCAAGACTGCAGCACCCTGGGGGCAGAGAGACACCCCTTTGTTTCAGTTTGGAAATTATCACCTTCATGCAGGAAGAGAGCAGCCACCAGAGAGATGAGTGCTGATGACAACAGCATATGGTGTATGCCAGGAACAGTTCCCATAGAGTCTCCAGGAGTTTCAGGAAGGCAAAAAAAGCAGCTTTTTACTGGAGCTTTCCCTGGAACCATCTACCAGGAAACTAAGATTTCTGTAGTTATTCATTAACTTCAGCAATTCAGAAAACTCCTTGTCCAGTTTATATAATCCACAGTCAGCTGAGAATATTTATTTTAGCAGATGACATCACATTTTCTTCTATTATGACAAACATATTTATTACATCGTAGCATGACATGAAGTAGATATATGCCCCAGCTTTAGTCAAAACCTGCAACAGAAATTACTGCTATTCCTTCCTTTACTAAATTAGTCAGCTTTACCATCCACACCTGTCACTGAATCTATATCTGATCAAGGGTATTTTTCCCCCCACTGCAAAATACATTAAGTGCTTTATCTCTGACCACACTGCAATACACTTTTTAGTTCATTATTCATTAATGTCTATTTTTTCTTAATAGACATTTTATTGCCCTTTCCCCAAGCCTGAATATTTGTTTTATTTGCTGTTTTAATTTCCTATAACTGAGATTCCTTCTCATCATTGTTTTCACACCTGTGACATCACTGTTCTTTTGCTTCAGCATATTCTACTGGATGCCCACTCCCAGACTTTGTTGTCTTTTTCCATTTAAACTTTTCAGGGCAACTGCACCAAAACTTAGAAGTTTTAGAAAATCTGCCCTTCTGGAAGTCATAGACAAGAATACTTCCAGGTGAAGCTGTATTTTACTTGCACAAACACAATCCCCTTACCACTGAAGGATGAAGAACAAACTAGCTGGCTTGTGTTGTGTGAACATTTTCTAAATGTAAGATAATCAGGTTATCTAATAGAAAGTTTCAGTTAAAAAAAAAAAACCTACTCAAAAATTTTACTAATTAAGAAGCGATGATTCAGGATGTGTAGTAAGTGTCCACAATGACAGCCACTCACTGTATAAGTTTTTTTCTTCCTATAAATCACAATGTTTAGGCAGTAAGCTCCTTTTCTGGCCTTTGTGGCGCTTATGCACCTACTGTCCACATAAAGGAAGCTATGAGAGCTGAGAGAACCACATATAAAATCTTGCATACAGTATCTACTCCACCAAAGCACCTCTTACTAAGCTCTGTAAGTTTTTATCCTGTAATGGCTCAGTTTACAGCCCCCTGGTTCTTCCACATAATACACCTTGTTGAGAGGTTTTTTTTTAGTGATATTTTTAATAGTTTTTCCCTTATTTTCTTTGCTTTTTGAAGAAAAAACACATTGGATGATTAGATGATCAATGATCAAGAGTCAGTTCACACTCAGCTATTTTCCAGAGTCAAACAAGCTGTTGGTTTGGGGATAGGATGCAATACTTGTAGCCATGGGAAGATGCCCTCCTGGTGGTATCTGCAGTTGTGTCCTCTTCCTCAGAGAAAATGGGGACAGGGTCACTGCGTTCATTTGTGTTTATCACTCACGTGCTGAAGAGCACGTAATTATCATACGTTACACCTTAACCTTTCAGGTAAATGCTATGGCTTTTCTGGCGAAACAGAAAGCAGATTGTATTTACTGATTACTCTTTGCTGTACTTTTACCTCTGCAATCTTCTGGAACGTTAAGTGTATGCATGGTTCTCTTCAAGTTATCTCTGGATGAAGCGAAATCCCTTGCACTTTAACTGTCTTTAGAAATAGTAGTAAATCTTTAAATAAACAGAGTCTTTTCTAACACATGTTAATTCCCCTTTTCCAAAATACCACAAGCATGCAGTAAGGCTTATTTTAAGTGGCTCAGAATTCTGATAGGTATTTTGGGGATACTGTGAACTGTCTCTATCTTGTTCCCTCTTCATCACGATTCTTTGTCCTACCCACAGCAATACCGACAGAAACTTCTGCATTATCAGTCATGTGAAACACCATCCATGCCAACTCACTGTGCTGCGCACTGAGTAAGAACATCTTGCTGTATCTCGTGAGCAAATTATCTAAATATAGATGTGGGGCTTTTTTATTTGACACATAAAATGAAAGAATCATTAGCTTGCCCTGGAATGAGCAGCTTATAGGATGATGCATATATGTTGTGCTGTATTTTCCTATTGCAATAGTAAAATACTAATGAAATAAAACAAAGTGGTCCTAGCAAGACACAGCAAGATAAACTATCAAAACTTAAGAATTACCATCAGACTATTACCACTGGAAAAATAAAAATAATTCATTGTCTTCAAGAGATGACCAAGACTAGTTCGTCTTACTACAGAAACTTCAAATACCCCTGGGGCTTCACTTTTAGACACTCTTGATTTGGACCCTGCATAGGGCACTATAGCCTGAAGTCACAATTAACATTTCAGTCTCAGTTTCCAATTCCTCTAGAAGGCAAATAGTATTTTAAGATTGACCAAGATCATTCAGAAAGATTCTCTGCCATGGAATGCTCCAACACTAAGTATTTTATAGTACATTGGATTGACTTCAAGTGTTAGCATCACCATAACTACGAAAAAGCAAGTTTCCACAGTTCCAAAGTATTTGCTAAAATAGATTCATCCATGCTGCTGCTTTACACACATTTGCTTGTGATCTTCATTATTTTTAGATCTTTTTCCTACTTTCAGTAAGTAATAAAAGTATGTAGGAATGCTGAATGAACAGAACCTTGCACACAACAGTCTGCTAAACTCTTTATTTCTCATCCTTTGGTTGTTTTAAAAAAAATCTCCATTATAATCTGCTTTATCCTTCTGTCAATTCCTCCAGTATTTAATTGCATGGTTTTGGTGGGTGTTTATGTTTGTTTGTTTATTTTTAAAGTAAGCCTTCAACATGCAGGTAAAATTACACAAACTGAAGTTCCTACTCAACTAAAAAATACACACCAGAACTTCAGAGAGCAACTAAACATGCCCTATTATAATATTTCATATCAAATCCTTTTCATATCATTACAGCATTTCACAATCTTTTCACAGCTGCTTGCACCTCATTTTTCCCCAGAGAGGAAAGAACTATTATTAGTGCTTATCCATTTTCAGTTTTTAATATCACCATTCCCTGCAATCAAGTGTAGTAATTAAGGCATATTCAGCTGCTGGTTTTTTAAGACCTAAAAGCACACTGGTTCTCTGTAGGCAATAGCTGATAATACTGTTACATTTTTTTCATAGCCCCTCATAATTCCAGTAGCTGTAAGCATGACTCACTGATTCCCTACATGAACCCTGGTTGTACACCTCTGGGAAAACACGATGGTAAAAGACTTAAGAGAAACAAAATGTTTTATGGAATCTTTTCTGTTTGGTCCTATCTAAACTCAGAATCTATTTCAAGGAATGACGGTAAATAGAGAACTCGAGTAAATATCCCAAAACAATTTAGGAAGCAGCTTCCTGATTTAGGTGCTCAAGCAACAGAAGATGTTTCTGGAAAGCCAAAGCAGAAGTGAAATTATTGCTTGGTTAATAACCGCTGCATTTTGTTCAGTGAATTTGTTTTGCTTTTATTTAATGCTTCTCTTTAAAGACAGTCCAGTATCTTTATTGTTTAATTACTACAGTTTTTTGGAAAAAAAAAAATCAGTTCTAGAAAGCAAGAATACTTGGCAAAGTACTAAGATAATAAAGGATGCCAACCAAGATCACGAGTGAGCTCCTACAGAAAGTTTAAGAAAATATGTAAAGTATATATTGATATATACTGATCAGCAAGATTAGTAAAGGCATCACTTACTGCACTTTTTGGATAAATTACATTTTGCTGCAATACCTCCTCTCCACAACCAGCCCGAAGAAGCCGACACCAGTATATTTCCTCTTGCAAACCAGTCTAGAAAGCATAAAGATGAACCTCATATCCCTCCAGGGAAACCTGGAGCCTAACCCATCATATATTCCCCTCTCATTTTAACTTCAGATTCTCTGAACAACATTGACTGTCTACCATGAGAGCAAAAAAATATGTCCCCCTGCTTTTGATTTCTCCTTCAGGCATACTGGACCATGAAGCAGCAAATGAGTATGAAATGCAGCCTGGGCCAGGGGCATTACTTATCTGAATTATTCCTACACCATCAGTCACCTCTCTGGTTTAATGACAGACTCACAGATGAAAAAAGCTGAAGTTGAGATCACGTCTCTCTTCTCTAGGTGTAGTGGACTCAGAGAAAGGCTGGTGGATGCCGCTGTGTCTCTCGCAGCGCTGACTTGGCTGCCAACGCTGGAGACTGGTTGGTTGCCTTATTGCAGCCAAGCTGCTTGGGCTTCAACTTCTCTGCCAAAAATGGTGCTTTTTCACAGCAAGAGAGCAAGCAAGGTGCCCTCACAAACATGATTTTACACAATAGCATTAACATTATGCCATTTGTTCTTCTGCAGTAAGAAGTCAATGATATTAGTAAGTTCTTCGTATTATTAGGACTAATAACAAGAAGAAAGGCAACCAGTAATGAATTTTTATTGGTGTTATCATAAGGAACATGACAATTAATTTTTATCTTCTTTTTATTTATACCTTTTAAGACTGCCTAAATAGATTATACCTGTGAGATTCATTAGTTCCTTTTGCAAGCAATTCTTCCATAGGTGGCATGGCAAGGAGTAAAACAAACTTCTACAATGGTCTTTAAAATAAAAAGCACCACAAAACAAGGGGCAAACAAATTAGACCAATCAATCTGTGATTATTTGCATTGCTTAGAACTGCTGTGCTATATTCTCTCCAGGCTGGTTAGGGAATTTTAAGGATTCAATTACAAACATAAACACTCAAGAATCACAGCTAGAAAAAAGAAATGACCAGCATCCAGCTGAGCAACTACAATTGAAAATATTTGGTGAACTCCAGGCTCATTTTTCAAATTACAATTTAAAGACGTAAAGAATGGAAACAATTATTTTAAACAAAATCATATGCACTGTATGCACTCATTAATGTCTACATTTTTTATAGAAAGCCAGGTTCCCTGATGACAGAAATACACTATCAAAAGAAAAGCTCAGTACATTCTACTTGAAAGGGATTTTCATTCAGAGCTGTTTGCACTTTGAAAGCTGTCTGCTGCCTCCTGGGCAATGGGCTGGCTGCTGAGAGAGGCCATGTGGGTATGCCAGGAGTTTGCTCTTGCCAGGAGAAACACCAAGAACTACGCTCTTTGTCCCAGTCCTTACCTCTGGCATTCACCGGTTACACCTGGGACTTCTGGGCAAGGAGGATACTATAAACACTGTGAGAGCTGCCATCACATTTAGCCTGTTAGATCATGCCACTGGCAGCTCCTTCTACACTTGGCTGAGCGCGTTGCAAACTTCTACACCTGACTTGCTTAAACCAAGTTATCCCAGCATGTGCAGCCAGCAGCATTCAGTTTAGCATTTGTTATCCTCAGGTGAAGACAGCACTTAGTCCTTTCCTCAATGAGAAGAAAGAAAAATGCAGCTGACTCACATTCGAAACAAGGGAAAAAAAAAAAAAAGCATTTGTCATATGTAATAAACAAAATTTATTAAGTAATCCAGTCTGTCAGTCACCCTACTTCAGGCACACTATGATCAAAACAGTCATGCCCCCACTTCCACGGCACAATTTTAAAAAGCACAGTTTAAAAAAGGTGCAAACAGGTCTCAAATAATCTCCTTATTTAGCTGTGATTTGCAAACACGAGCTCCTGAGGCCAGAGGCACCCAAGGATGGCTCACCATAGGCAGCCTCCCATGCTCACAGAAGTCATCTTCAGTGAGACCGTTTGTTGACAATTCCTCAGTTCCTTGGAAAGTTCAACATAAACACACATGCATGCTTCAAATGTTTCTAGACTCACCACAGCAAAGCCACATTAAAAAAGAAAAGGATAAGCAAGAGAGAGGTCTCAGTTCAGAAGTCTGCAAGAAGACTGGTGCCCACAGTGGGACAGCTCAGCTCCTGAACAGCACAGCACAGCCAACATTGTGACAAGAGAGACAGACATTCAGACTGACAAATAATCATGAATACTAACCAAGATCACAAATGAGTTTCTATGGAAGGCTTAAGAAAATATAAAATGAGATTACTCATCAGCAAGATTAGTAAAGGCATCAGTTACTGCACTAGTTTTTTCCCCTGCAGTACCTCCCCTCCACAACCAGCCTGAAGAAGCCAACACGAGCACGTTTCCTTTCTCAAACCAGTCTAGAAAGCATAAAGATGAATTTCATATCCCTCCAGATGCACCTGCAGCCTAACCCCTCATAAATTCACAACTGTCACCTGAACTTCAGATTCTCTGAACAACGGTGACTGTCTACCACAAAAGCTAAAAAATCCCCTCCCTCACTGTCGTCTTCAATTCCCCCTGCTTTTCATTTCTCCTTTGGGCATATTGGACCATGAAACAAAAAATGAGAGTGAAATGCAGCCTAGACCAGGAGTCTTACTTATCCTACCCATCTCAGCAAAAGGTGCCAAAAGGAGATTATGCCAATGCAGCAGAACATAATTCAGGAGGATACAATGGGACAGTCTTGACCACTGGTACTGGAAAGTGAAATACTACAGCAAAACCTAGGGATTTAAACCCTTGCCTGGAAGCACGTAAAGGGAAAGGGGTCCCTGTTTTGGTTCTTCCCAGCACCACCATAAATTATGAGGGATTACCTGTCTCCCAGGGTAGGTAAAGAAAATTTACAGTCATGAGCATCTTTTGCAGCATGATTTTTGAAAGCACAGTTTACAAAAGGTGCAAACAGCTCTCAAATTATCTCTTTATAGAGACTTACAGCAGAATTTAGAACTTTTTGCCTTCCCCTATCATTAACTCTTGTTTCATAGGGAGAGTTGCAATGCTCATGGACAAGACCTTGAAAAAACTCCTGGCAAAATCAATGTAAAAAAGGACCAGAAAAATATGGCACTCATTTACAATCAGGACCTCTTATTCTAACTTCTCTCAATTCACAAAACAGATCCTCGTGGGATAAAGTAGATTGGGAAAGGACAGCAGGATCAGAAGAAAAAGCAACACTTTGTTTTCCAGTTACACAAAAAACAAGGAAAAAACAACAAAAGAACTCCAGCACACACTAAACAGACTTCAGGAAAACTACAATATAATTGTGACAAAAAATGTCAAAACAAATGTATCAAATAGGAAAGGGACAACTTAGACCAAGTGAGAACAAATCTTCATATTAATACCCATTTCAAATAAAATTGACCTTACCATGCCAGAGCTACCATGACATTTCAATGAATAGCTACTTCTGCTCACTATAATCAGAGTTAATGCAAGGCCCTACCCAATATCTTCCCTCTTGACTCAGCATTAGTTTTGTAATTTTTGGATGACTATCCCTGAAATCAGGGCTCCAATATCTCTCTTCAAACAGCTGCACATTCAATTTAAAAATAATGCACATCCTATCACACTCAGGGTTTTTTTACGTATCAAGTATCAAGAAGATGACAAAAGAGAGCTGAGTAACAGATTACTCAAAAGGTAGTGACTTAGATCTGAAATCAAAACGGAATGGCTTAGCTCCTAAACACACAACTCTCTGCATGCATGGGAGCTGATGCAGCTTCCTGGGCAGCACATCAAAAAAAGGGTATGAAACAGTTTGTTCAAGAGCAACACAGACTAAGAGTAAAGAATAACTGAGCTGCTTGCAAGGTTAGTCTTGGGCTATCCCGTTCTCTAATCTTTTGCACAAATTAGAAGAAGAATGAGATTTAGACATTCTTTATAAACTTTTCAGCTCCTCTAAAAATCACAGAACAACCCACCCCCACAATTACCACAGGGAAAACAACAACAAAAATCAAGTGAACTCTGAGCAGTTCACTGAGCCATAAGGCTTAGGCTGCAGCTATCAGAATGGTAGGTTTGGTAAAAACTCCCTTTATTTATTTATATGCATCTTAACGATTTCCTTAGTCCTCTTCTGCTTGAGTAGAATTGTTTTTCATAAGCACAAAGATGTTTTAAAGACAAATTAAAATTTTTATAAACCTCATATTTTTATATGAAACTTACTGGATTCTAGCTTCTAAAATAAAACCAGCATTTCTTTACCTAAGTTTTGTCTAGTGCATTGAAACAACATATCTGCACACTTTTGTAAATCTATTCATTAAAATATACTTAACTAGATCAAATACAAGTGTTGAGTAAATGTGGCATATTAATATCACTCTTGGCATTTAAACAAAAAACTGTATTTTGATCGCTTTCTTTACACATTTACTTTGTGCCACCCAAAAATCCTACTGTTTTACACATACCATTACATTAGAATGCAGTTGGAATATCACTGTGCCACAGAGCTCCACAAGCACATTTCCTGAGCTGATGCTGAAAATAACCCACAGGAAAAGGCTGCTGTTGAGCATATAAATGGGTCTTTCATCAGTTCTCATATCACATTTGACTCTCCATTCTACATCTGATGTATTCTCTAGAGCTACATTTTGTTAATTTATATCATGGTTGGCAAAAGGAGACAGCGTACACGTTGGAGGCGGGGGAGAAAGGCCAACATAGGTGACAAATATGCAGTGTTAACTTAGCCTTCCCCACCTTTAGGAGAAGGAAATACCTATGAAGAATGCCAAAATTAGGAAAAACACAAATGGAATAAAATAGGAAAGCAAAAGATAAAGCATTGCAGATTAATTTACAAAAGTGCGTGATACCAGAGTTCCTGCTACCCATGAACAGGGGGGTTAGGAAGGAGCCTAAGGAACACAACAGCTTTATGCACTGCTTTGCTTCCTTCAGGCTCCCCCACGTCACACTAAGCCACCCTCCAGCTGAAGCCAAGAGCCAGCACACTGAGCTGAGGGCAATGTCACCGGAAGGACAAGGACATCCTTGTATTGTACCGGGGGAGCAATGGGAACAGTAGTTAGGACATTTTTGCTATCTGTGGTGAGCATTTCTCAGTGGGAAACAAAGGATAGTGGAGTTTACCCTCGAAATGGCTCTTTTAGTGCATGAGCATCAAGTAAATTTTCTAGACTGCACAAGACTGCCACCAAAGTAGCCACCAAACCTTCTGGAGAGCAGGTGAGGATTCACCCAGCAGCTGGGCAGTGCTCACAGAGGTGCCTGCCTCATCACCACTGCCACCATCTTACTGCCTCTCACACTCAAAAGCATACCCAGCCCTAACTACCTAAATAAAAAGATAAGGTTGAAAATTGAAACCACATCTGTTTTTATGTAGCACTTGTAACACCACCTGATAACTTACAAGTCTTTCACTACTGCACCTCCAACTGTCAAAAGTTTCCCTGGCCATGCCAGCCCTCTTCACCCATCTCCTTCTTTTACCAAAATCAAGAAAGAGCCCTCGAAAAGAGGGATGAAACAAGTATCAAAGACAAAAATTCTTTTTCATTACCATCTTGGAGATCTTCACAATTATTTGCATTTCATAAGAGGTTTCAAATATTTTCATGACTGGATTGTATACCAGAATAACAGTATCGGAAAAATGTAGCTCTCCAACTTGTTTCTCTGCCTCATTAAAGATGGAGAGGATCAGACCTCAGAATCTCTCCCACTGATTTAATCTCAAAACAGATTAAATCAGCACATCTCAAAAACATATTTGCATGAGAATGTGTTAAGATTCTAATAAAGTTCCTATTTATTCTGATTTTAAAAAATAAAAAAAAAGGGGGGGAGGAGGGGCAAGACATCAGCATAGTTCTACCAGCTTGCTTTAGAAGACTTGAGTATTTTCCCAGAGTGCCAGAATTTTCTTCTTACAGTATATGCATTTTGTTTCAGGTTGTTTAGCAGACTAAACTGTGAAGTTGTATAACTGAAAGATACTCCAATGGCTAAGGAAAACTTCTCTTACTGGAAAAGCAGACCATGGAGACATTAACTCACAAAGTTTCTTGGATAGAAAGAAAATCTAAACCAGTCCATATACTCTCCTGAGTAAAAAAAAAAATTCACTGCGAGGTTTCCACGTAGTTTGACATGTTACCCTAATAGTACAAAATAATTAATTTGACATTACAAAATAGAGGAATTCCAGAGGCAGGGTTCCCAGCACCTGCATTCTTCCCAAAGTCCTTATGCCAAACATGAATATTCCCAGGCAACTGTACTACTACTACTTCTTAGCAAGATTTCCATGCCTCCCTGATTTGACTCTGATTAGACACACCTAACAATTATAGAATTTGTTTCTTCACGGTCTGTAAGAGCAAAAAGTGAGAAGTCAGCAAAATTGCTTATTCCTTATATCTGATAGGCAAGAATTGCTTTGTCCATTCTTGTCCATTCCCAGCTCTGGGGCTGGCACTGCCAGAGAGGCAGCCTTGCAGCAGACTGGGAGCGGAGCTTTCTGAGCCCTCTGACTCACTCCTTTCCGACAAGCCCTCAGAGCTGGCAGAAGCCTCCCTGCTGCACCACAACTTGTATGTGACAAAAGGAAGGAAGGGAAAAGAAAGGCAGGCTGAAGGAAGCAGAACACAAAAAGAAAGCCAGTGATTACACGTGACCAAGGATAATGAAGCCTGATAGGAAACCTAAAAAGATTGTAATGGAAGCTATGTCATTAAAACCTGATGGACAATTGCAGAGAAAGAATTTTACGTACAACTAAGGGTGGCAGAACACAGCTAGATCCACAGCAGACACTGGAAGACAAGATGCAGAGCTGATGCAGAAGGAGAAACTGACCTCCCTCAGATCAGAAAATAACCCATTATAATCTTTGAGAAACAGGTGAAATAAAAAAAAAATCCACATACTTGGCCTCTATTTATCAGGAAGTTATATCCTTCAAAAAATTCAATAAAAAGAAGAGATGGGTTTTAATGTATAACACCTCCAATACCTAAAATGTATTTTGTACATTCAAATCTCAGCATAAGGGTTTGAACTTGCAGTATTCTAAATGCTATTTAGATCATGCAGACTTTAATAATTTAGTGCTTCTGAATGGGAATTTCTCAATTGCAAAAAAATACCCAAAAACAACCAAGCAAAAAATCAAAACACCACCAAAACCCCCACAAAACCACAAAACAATCACAAAAGCACCAAAAAAACCCCAAATAAACCCCCACCACAACATCAAAGAGGAATATGTATCAAAGCGAAGTGCTTAACCACTTTGATTTGAATATGAAATTCAATATTCCACTAAGGTTTTCATGGACACTTAATTGACCTCTGGGGACTCAGTCATCAAAGCAGAATTCAGTACGTAAAACTAAACTTACTTTTGCATTGACATGCTCTTTTCTGGAAAACCAATGGATTAATCTCAATCAGCAGGTGCAGGGAAAATGCTAAGTAATATTGAATTAAACCAACATAGAAATCATAAATGATTGTTGTCACATGGTACTCCCTCCTCCCCAGGCCTTTCCCCCCCAAAAAAAATTCTAGCTGGAAACAAAATGACACAGTTATAAATAAATTAGCAGTCATGTACATTTGCAACATCTTGAAGGAACACTGTCAAAAGTAGCCAGTAAATACAGTATGCTATTCCCAGAAGGCTGAAGGAATAGACTCACTCAACCTGAAACACAATTCCCTTGCCCAGGAAAATGTAACCGATACCAAAAGGAAGGCCAAAAGATTAAAAAAAAAAAAGTTTTCTGCAGCATGATATATATTCCAAGGCACATTCATTGCTCCTTTGCATCTTTAGTTTACTGGACACATGTACACTCAATATTACTTTCAGATCTAAGGAAGATTTTGCTGTCCTCCTCAGAATAAAGGTTTGACACTAAAAATATGACAACTAATGCATAAATATTTCTCTTTCATTTGGAATCTTTAAAAGAATGGTGTTACTCTGAAACAACCATTATAACTACTGGTATCTGCCAACACTAAATGAACTGTGGTGTTACCAGCATCACTGACTTTTCATCTCACTTTTCAGGCCTAAATCATTGTTTTTGAAAAAAAAACCAAAAACACCCCCTGCCCCCCAAAAAAACCAAACCAAACAAAAAACAATCAACAAAAACCCAAACAAAATCAAACCCAAACCAAAAAAAATGAATCACAAAACCCAAACAAATATAAACTCCCCAAACCACAAAACCCACCAAATCCAGAGAGCTGCATTGCCTGTTGTTATCTGTGACTGGATAATGATATTTAAAACTTTTTTTCCACTTAACAGCACATCTTCTATCTCACAGCATCTAGTCCTCACTCACTTTGTTTATAGAGTCCTCATAAAAACACATTACTCTAAATTATCCATCTTAAATTGGCAGTCAAACAGGTAGGCCAGACCAAAATAAACAATCCTGAAACACCATTTTGAAAGACTTCTTTTTTGTATAGTGGAAACAAAACATAGATTATTTGCTCCCAAGGTACTAACACTACTTACTTCATTTAGAGTATTCCCCTGAACCGCTTAACAAAAACCAAATCCATTCTGACTCCCATCAGCAGCACCTGTTTCACCCCAGTGGTTCACACACCAGATCAGGACCTTGACTCTCTTCCTTTCAAAGCCAAGCCTTCTCTTTTCAGTAGAAAGGAGATTGACATCAAATAAGTGAGAAATGAAGTTCTGACAACTGATACCTACCATTAATTACCAGGGCCTGCCATTTGCATTTAATTCCTTGTGGAAAGGCTCAAGCAAACAAAACATATCTGAACTAAATGAGACATATGAAGTTCAGATAAAAATGACAAAAGCCATTACCATTCTCCATTAAAGCATGCTGGTTTCACCAGATGGGATTGTGAGGAAATTTCTCAATAACCACCAAAGCACTGAGTACATTATGAAAATTTTATGTCTTCCTCCAGAAAGAAATGTAGCATGAGCTAAAGACACCATTAAACTCTTCTGGTAATGGCAAGACTGGCATTCAAACTTAACATATTGAATATGTGCTATTTCGACTTGAAGTGCATGCAATTGGTCTGAATTTCTCAGAAGAACAATCTCATTTGTACACTGGCTTTAATCATAACATAATTTGCTTTGAGATCCTCATTAGCAGTGCAGTACAGGAATATGTGTGCTGTGATCTATGAAAAAGAGCTGAGTACGTGTTCTGACAGGCTGGGGAAAACGCAAGAGGCAATTATTTCAATAACAACAGCAGCACTGTTTCTCTAACTGGTTTTATAATACTGCCTGGCCCAGGAAATGATAAAAAGCTCTTACAGAACTATGCAGAAAGGGTAAGACAACATTGATAAGCTTCAAAGGATTTGAGATAACACTGGATGGGAAAACTGGAGAAGCTGCCTGCCCAGCCCGTCTGGGTGAGGACCCTTACACCTCCCAAGGCAGAGCCAAAACAAATATTCATCCCTGCCCTCCCAGCAGCACTGATCCAGGTCAGGAGACTACTGTATTGTTATGTTCCCCTTTTCTCCCCTAGGGATTTCTTTATTCTCTGAAATCTATTGAAGTAACCACATGCATTATTTGTTCCATAAGGTGGTTTCCAACTACTTAATTTTATTTAAAATAAACACATAAGTGGCTCTGGTTATGGTTTTCTATGTGTGCTTTTTAAAGAAAAACAACACAAACCCAGTTGTGCCAAGAACATCCAACTTAGGAAGCAGCTTCAGGTATAGATGTGCTAGGGAGTCCACTTCAACCTTACATCACCACTAGTACAGGGGAAGGTTTGTGTGGAGAAGGAATAACTATAAATATCACACATTTAGCTAGACAAGAAACTACAGAAATTCACTTCAGGAGCAACTGCAGTCTCACATCTACCATGCTTCATACAGCAAAACTATCCTTTTCCTAAAGCAGATAGATACTCACCTGGATTCAGAACAAAACAACACAAACCAAAACGAGTCACATAAACACATGAAATGCATCCTTATTTAAGTTTGGCCTCACCCTTCTTAGGTGCACCAATTTGAGTGAATATCAAGAGAGTGTGGTCAAAACCCCAGCAAGATTACACTTAAACAAAAAGCATACACTCTGTCAGGAACTTAAATTTTACGAAAGATTAGTTTCATGTAAACTAAGAAATATCCTGCTGTAAACTATAAATACACTCAACAACCACTTGAATAAATGTACCAGTACCTAGCCCATAACTAGAAATCCTACTTTTCGTGATAAGGTTTCACGTTTTCCAGCAAACAGACCCAGGTTGATAATATTAACCATAAAACAATTAACATAGGACGCCTCTTAAAATATTTGTCTCTTCCTGTATAAGAGAACACAGATTCTTTGGAGCATATGTCTGCTATACACACATCCAAAGTTAAACAAAGCTTAGTAACTCAGTGAAAAACGAAGTTAAATGTGTCTACTTAGAAGCAAATTCATTTATTCTTGTTGTTATGCATATGTTCTCAATAGTGTGAAGAAGTTTGCTGGGGACTTTGAAATATACAGGCTGCATATTTCATTGAAATCCTTACTGTTGGTTTGAGATAAATCTTTAGGATCTGTAAGACAAACTGATTAGCTGAAGGTAAGAAACTGCATGATACCATACTGGGTCAAAACAATGCTTCACCTGTCACCACACTGACAGACACACTAAGTGATGCAATTTAGGGAGAACACATAAATCTGTCCACTCTCTGTGGCTGATTTCTCAGCATTCAGTCACAAATATTAAAAGATCTGTTCCTGCCTATTCCATTTACCATCCATTGTGGACATAGAATCACAGAATCAATAAGATTGGAAAATACCTCAAAGTTTATTCAGTCCAACTGCTAATCCAGCACCACCATGTTCACCACTAAACCATGTCCCCAAGTCCCACAGGCAGACATTTCTTTAACACCTCCAGGGACAGGGATTTCACCTCTTCCCTAGGCAGCCTATTCCAATGCCTGACTGCCCACCCCTTCAGTGAATAAATTTTCCCCAATATCCAGTCTAAACCTCCCTGGCGCAACTGGAGGCCGTTTCCTCATATCTATGAGCATATCCAACCCCTTTTTGAATCTGCTGATCTTATCTGTCTCCACCACCTCCTGAGCTAAAGAAACACGAGAGCAACCTGCAGAGTTACCAAACACCATCACACTAATATTCTGTGAGTCTCACAGAAATTGTGCACTACTATCACCTTTGCTGGGAGAACAGGCAGATACAGAAGACTCACTGTATTTAGGGAGAGGCAGCAGCTTCTGTTATACCCAAAAAAGCTTTCCAGACCTGATTAAGAATTTGCATACCCAAAAGCTTTTCCCAGCTCTATCAACTGATCTAAAAATATACTAATTCCCCCTACAAACCTAGCAACTACGCACTCTATGGATAGCTATTCCAGTTCATTGTGAGATTGGTACGGTTCATTCCTCCTCATTGAAGTATTCTTGGATACAAATACATGACTGTATTTGATTTTCTTTAATTAAACCAGGAAAAATTTCACAAATTTTGAGGAATATATGAGGAATAACTAGCTTACTTTTCCTCTTGACTCATTTCCAAGTGCAAGCAGTTTACAAAACAACAAAAGCATACAGAGAGATATACAGGAACAACTGCCCTGTTGACATCTAGAAAAAGGGGTATAGCCTCTCATGTTATCATTTAAACATATTTACAACCAACAGAGTTACAATACAGCTGTTTAACTTCCCTTTTCTTTTTATTTTACCTGTCAAGTCTCCAATGCCTGCTTGTAGTTTCACAAGGCTCCTCAAATTCATAGAAGTCAGTGCTCTGGTCTTCCACACTGCTGGAGTTCTGCCACTCAGAGCAGAGATTTCTCCTAGCACCCATAGCAAAAGGCAAGTTCTCATACTCGGGTATTTCCTCATAGTGACGCACATTCTCATACTCTGGAGCACAAGTGCTGGTTGCAGAATTCAAATGCATTTGAGACAAATTCTCTCCCACAAGTATATGCCTATCTAAAGACTCCAGCCTTTGGTTATTTCGCATCTCAGGTTGACTTCTGTTTCTCTGCCTCTTCTTCTGTGATGCTGGACTACTTATTTCTACAGAATGTGCCTTGGCAGATTTAGCTTTCCTTTCACTGCCTACAGACCCTATATTCCTGTTGTTATTTCCATACCCATCCCCACTGGAAAGGTTGGCAATAGCACTCTCCACTGACTGGCTGCCTTTAGACAGAAATTTTTGAAAGTCACTTTTCTTTAAGCAAACTGACAGTTTCATGTTCAGAAGCTTTTTGAAGCTGTTTTTCTTGTGATGGTCTTTGCAGGGCTTGTCTGTCCTGTCCATGTCCACAGCAGAGAGAGACTTGGCCCTAGGCTTCGTCACAACAGTCAAGTGGCTGAAGCTGGTAGCAGTTTTTAATGATTCAGAATTTCCTGAAAACGGAAGAATAGGATGAGGTAACTTCCAGACAGGTTTTTCAGAAGAACGTTTGGGTATGTCACAGGACGAAAGTGCATCCTGCTCCTTGGCTCGTGGATGTGCAAAGTGAGATCCTTCTAGAAGGCTGTTCGATTTGTCCTCACTGGAGGTGTAAGAACTTTTGTCCACAAGCTCTGCCGATGCAGCTTTTTTCAGCAGGCCAGCAGCTGGAAGGCCATGCCTCTGTGGTTTCTTAGGAACAACTTTCGGAGAACTCTCATCCTTTACTTTAACTTCTTTGTCTTCCAAGTTTTGTGGGGAAACATGGAGGGTGTTGGAAGCAGATGAGTGCTGACTGCTTGTCAGTTTGAGCTGCTTTGGCAAACTCATGGACAAGGTATCGCACCTGACAAAGTTAGTCCTCTTGTCCACAGCACCAGGCCTACTGGTGTCATCTGTCCTCTCATCCATGGAGTTACGGTCTGCATTTAAAGAAGATTCAACACTTCCTATCAAATCAGGACTTCTTTGTGATAACTGAGGCAAAAGATTTTGTGAAGCTGACTCTTTCATACCAGGTTCCTTTACCTGAGGCATTTTTTCTGCATTGCTTTGAGTTACCTCACATTTCTCAGGATGAAACACTTCTGCATTATTGTTATAACAAACACTTTGACCAAGGATATTAATTTTTGCTGTCTTTTTTATGCCTTGGTCCACAACCCCATAAGAATCTTTCTCTGAACCAGATGGTTCCTTTGTTCCTTCTCCTGTGGTGTCTATGCCATCCTGACGGATTAGACATGCAGCACGTGGCTTTCTTGGTTTAGGGATAGGAAGCACTTTGGAGCTCAGGACTGAAGATAAAACCTCAGGGGAGGTTTTATCAGCATCTGCTTTCATCCCTACTTCAACCGAAAACATCCTATTGCTACTTAAATTTTCGTTCTCTAGGATTTCCTTGTCCAATAGGGAAGAACAACTGTGATTATTTTCAGTCAAACTAGGACAAATTTCAGACATCTGAAACTCATCAGCAATAATCTTACCATCAGCATTTTGTTGCTTCCCTTTAGCTTCCTCAGAAGATGATGAAGACTGTAGAAATTCCATAAACTCTATTTTAACATCATTCTTGGAACTGCTGCCATCCCCTTTGTCAAGTTTGTCTGCATACCTGTGCCTCACAGGACTGCTGTTAGGAAACACACCATGAGTTAGGACATCTTTAAGTTTCTCTTCCAAAATGCTGGCTTTTAAAACCACCTGACTTGTATTTACCAGTTTTTCATTGTGACTATCCCCCAGAGATAGTGCATTTCTTTCACCAAGTTTGATGTTCTCTAAGGTGTCAAAGTGCTCAAGAATGATCTGAGTTTTACAGGTGTTCTCTCCATTTCCAACTTTATGAAGGCATTCAAATTTGCAAGGTGACACAGGTAGAATATATGCTGTGTTTCCAGTACTCCCTTCTGAGGTTTCATTTTTATAGTTCAAATGGTCTAGGGTTTGAGAAGAATCTTCCCTGTGCTCCTCAAAGCTTTTTGTGCTTTTTCGTGTAGACAATGGAGGTTTAACTTCTGGAATGGAAGAGCTCTTGAGAACCTTTGGTTTTGGTGCAATTGCTGGCTTGGTTTTCCTTGCTGCTTGTATCCCACCAGAAAGTACAATATCAGGCTTTGGTGCAACAGGTGGAGGTGCTGCCTTGTGTCCTAGGACAAATTTTGGTTTGGGGGCCACTGGCGGCTTCTTAATTTCTAGAAAGGGTGGAAAACAAAGATTTTAGTCACCACTGCCCACAGAACAACTTCACCTGCAATATAGTATTATTAAAAGTTTTGTAACATTTAACTTGTGATCTGCAAGATGGAAATGTTGGCATGGATACATTTTTCTCTTAAGAGCATGCCTCTCTTCCCTAACACCACTTTTTTACTAGTTGCCTTTCTTTGTTTTAATAGGCATATCAAGGAGTGGTAGGGAAAGTTTTTAAAGACTTTTCGTAAACAGTTTAACATATAGTACATACACTCGCTCAGATGCTAAAGTCTGATGCCAAGAAAAGCCAAGCAGATTTGCCTGGTTTTGCAGCTGTAACTGTAATACCATTGTAAAATGGTGCAAGTATGTTAAGCCATGAAGTTAATGGGACAGCTAGACTAATGACCAGACTAATTACCAGGGCAGTTCAGTCCCTTCCTCCACCAGCCAGGGAAATGTGTAACCTAAAATTCCTCGTTCCCTTCCTCTCCTCTTCAAACAATATTGAGATGAATTCTTGTACCAGTTAGAGATTGCCATGTCACTACCAACAGTTCAGTTAGTCTGTGGTATGAAGTTAATGCAGTAATTTGTAGCAAGGCTGTACATTTCTATTGCAAAACACTATTTCTGTGCCTCATATAAAATTACTCTTCCCAACATATCTGACCTAGAAACAGTCATCACTACTATGAATTAAGACCAACTTGGCACAACAAGATGACAAATCCTGTGGAGAGTGTATAGCACTCAGGAAAAGGAGCTTATGAGGAACTTTGAGACTGTGAAGTTTTGATCTTGCTGTGGTTTGGGGTTTTTTTGTTTGCTTATTTTGTGGTTGCTTTTTTTTAAGGTATGCCTGAAACATTTGAATATTGCAGGAGAATATTTATGATCAATTAATTTCCACATGCTGGAATAATTTCAGATTTCTAAGTGCTCTGAGTGATTTTTGATAGGTGCAAACTGGTATGTGAAGTAAACAAGTGTCCCATGCTGTTTATATATTACCTCTATATTTACTACCTTTGTTTAAATCAATATTTTGGTACACTTTGAGTAAGTCATATACATGCTAAATAAAACCCTCAAGAAAACATACTAGTTAATGTTTCACATGCAATTAGATAGGGTAGGCCATTGATTTATTATTCCCTTTGAAATGTGGGTTTGGTGTTTGGTTGTGTTTTACCACCATTATTACTATAGATATGCAACTATACCTTAGTCTCTAGCCTAGAAACGCAAGAATGTTTTAAAGTTTAGGTTTGTTTTGCGGGGATTTGTTTGTTTGAAGGAAAGCTAGATGGGTTAAAAAAAAAAAAAAAAAAAAAAAAAGGTCAATGCCCTCAATTGCAACTATTTCCTAAACAGCAAGCCAGAAACAGTAAAACCATGCTTTACTAGGAGATGAATCACTAAATGGTACCCAGACTCCACTTACACTTAGAATGGCTGCCCTTGCTGCCATTACATTAGCAAAGAGGTAAACCCAATGGCAGAGACAATTTTAAAGAAATTCTGCAAGAGGGAATCCAGAATTTCTTTCCAAAGGTATAGCTCCCTATAGCCACCGACAACAGTAACCCAACTACCACCTACTGCCAAGGCTATACCACCTTCTGCATCCCATCTACAGGCAGGTTTCCTGCAGAGAGATGAGTCAAAAATTTGCTATGCCACCCTCTTTGGGTGGGTAACTACAAACAGCAGCAAAGAGCTTTACACTCACTTTCAGGCAAGTCAACCGCTTATTCAGTTGGAAAATGAAGTGATGGCAATAAAGGAGCCTGTGTTCCACAAGGAACAAGGAAGGAACAAGGAAGGCATACCCAGTTTGTGACAGAACACAACACAGTAGTAGATCTGGGCCATGTTCAGCAATATTTGTTGAGCTATTAAAGTTCCCTGAAAACAGGAGAGAGACAGGCTGCTTTGGAACCCTTCCTGAGGCCCAAATGAGACAAGCAGATTGAAAAAGATACAAGAGATTAAACACTGGCTAGGTAAGCAATAGCCTGTGGATTGTTTTTCCCACTCACAAACAAGTCCATAAACCTTGGAAGTTTTTATCTCTATAGTGGGACTACCTAACATTTTGGATACCACGAAACTAGATTACTATGCAGGGATTTCAACTAGCATTTATTAGGGAACACACTCAGAAATTATGACCTGACACCATTACCTGAATATGAACTACCAAAAACCCCCGTGGTTTTATCAAAACTAAACCATGAAAATGTAAAGAAATGCAAAGAAAACAAGCCAGTTGTTTATAAGCCAGTGGTGGAAACCAGGATAATGAAGAGCAGAAAAATTCACTCTGATAGTAAGTGCAATTCAGTATGATTTCTGAAGCCTACTAGAATTTTTCAAATTACTTCAATGTTAAAAAGCATTGAGACATACAAAAGAGACCAGTAAATTGTGTGGGATAATAAAGACACCACTGTCTGCTTTAAAGTGATTGCACATTTCATCTAGAATAGATATGGGTCAATGTCTTAACAGGCACATTACAGTCTCGGTATCAATACAGATCTGCAGTCAACCGCTCCATCAGAAAGGAATGTGATGAAGAGCCCTTTCAAACATAAATGTGACGTGAGAGGAAAGACTCCAGGAAGGGAATGCATACCAGTAGTTTTCCTCAACAAAATATCTTTAAGTTTCTGAAGAATACAAGCAATTAAATACTTAGAAGAAAAGTACAACAGCTGACAAGAGTAAAAGTATGGTAGATTTATATAAGAAATCAAGAATTAAAGTTCAGTTGTTATAAACTGTTATAATTCAATTCACTGTTGGATGAAAAACACAGTTCTACATAACAGTACTCTAAAAGGGACAATTTCCCATCCAGAATAGAAAGAAAACTAAGTAGGAGGCAACTGTTATATATAAAGGTGTAAAGAATGACTGGAAGTCATATGAGAATGACTTTTTGTTACATGGCAAGTATAAGCAAGCCTCTTTGGTGAAAAACAATAAATATAATCAAGGAAGCCTCATAGAGCAAATGCACAGAGTGGTTAGTTCTTTGGACAGTGGGCTTTTTCCTGCTGCCATATGGAATTAGCTATTCACCTAAGGACAGAGATGCTTGATAATGCTTAGGAGAGTAAAAATTGAAGAGAATTTGTAAATCATTGTACATTGTTATTTTATGAGAGCTCCATCCAGGTCTGAAGCTAAGCAGTAAATAATCTGATAAGGAGAAAAGATGAAGTGAGTTGAAAATATTTCTATACATAGCACCTGCCAGACTTAGTGAAATGTTATGTCACCTTCTGCCAATCTCAGAAATAACTATAGAAGTATCCAAGGTCTAAAAAATATGCTTGAAATCTCAAGGAGACTCATCCTGATTAATTTAACCAAGAATTTAAAAAGTAAAATTGTAATAGAATATATACTTATTCATAAGTGAAAGATTTTTGATAACAGATGTCTCTTGAATAAAAAAAACCTCCAAACCAAACAAAACCAAACAAACTACCCCAAAACACTAACCCCGATGAGATTCCATAGCTGACCAGTGAGGTTTGACAAGTTCAAACTAGAAACAAAGCTCTAATATTATCATGAAACCCAAAGGATAATTAACTACAGAAACATCTCAGCTATTCTTGTGGGGGAGCCACAAGCACTTACAGACAACTTAAACTCACTTTCTGACACACGTAGGATTTTCAGAGGAACCTTTGAACTAGACATTGGATTCTCTAGCCTGTCTTACTCAGGAAACTAGAGAATCACTATGATTTTCCCTCCTCCCCCCTCCAATCTTAACTCATTTCTCAAAGAGAATCCCTGCATCCAGGGATTCCAGTAATAAATGCAAATCTAAGAACAGAAATACAAAATTTTATTTGCATAAACAGATTAAATGTTTAAGAGCCAGAGAAACTGTCAAGGAGATATCCTCCGACTTGTTTGACTATGCAAATGAAGAAATCCATAAATAAAATGACTAGCAATGCTGCCATCACCAACAGGAAATCTGCTGCTCACGTAGGAACAGCCAACACCATGCTCAGTGCTGAAGGGAAAAAAAAGGGTGCTTAAAAATAACAACCTCTAACTGCCTTTAAAAAGGTGGATTTAAAAGGGCATTATTTTTCTAGCAACCAATTGCCATTAGCACCTCCCATGCAGATCAATGCAGGTGCTCTTCGTCTGACTTCTGGTCACAGCACAGAAACAGACATTTATCTCTCTGGTGAATTATGTCCTTCAGCATTCTGAGGAAAAAGCAACACCCATTCCCATCCTGCTGATCTCCTCTGTGACCAACACTTGTTATTGCTTGACTGGTAAGTGCTCCTGTTCTTCCTTTGATTCGTTTTAGAGGAGGATGTGAACATCCTGAAGCAACTTCTACTCTCAATCCTTTGGCCCTAAAGTGCTCCCCCATTTCTGTTCTTCAGATGATAGGATTTGACAACTGAGGGCCTCACTTAAAAACACTTGAGTGTCTTCTCCTATGCACTATCATGAGAATGAGCAGAAAAGCCAGTAAGACGTTGCAATCTTAAGCATTATTATTACACAGCTTTAAATCCCTCTCAAATTTTTACCTCTTGACATCATTCCTGCCCTAGACAGGAATAAGGAGAAACAATGATATACAAAGGTAAACTGAGGCAAAAAATCAAATAGTGCTATTCCTTCTGCAATAAGCTCTACTGCTGCTAAAGGAATACTTTTCCCAGGTAATTTTATGCCAATATCTTTGAGATCATGTTAGTAACTTCTACATTTAGGAACAACAAAAGAACAGGAATAAGTCATGTTGACTTGCATCTGTCCATGAAAAGGGGACAAATGGTTCTACACTCTGACAAGCTAACATAACTCGGTATTCCTTTCCTTGCAATGCTTCACACGAACAGAGGCTCCCCTCCTGGTATTCAGGATGCCCTGTGGGACTACGTCAAGTCACCCGAGAGGTACTCTGGGCAAGATCCTGCAACTCACCCTGAAGTAATGTCCTTTCTGAACCACAAAACAGTAGGAAGACAGTAAAACAATCAATCAATGTGGCATCAGATTTTGACAGCAGCTGAGCTTAAGGTATGGGTACATATTCAAATTACTATGGGGTAAGCCAAGGTGTGACTTTAACAAAGCTGCTACTTTATAGAAGCTGGTCATACGAATACTCTTATCTTACCACACAGTATATAAGGCAGTTTGTTCCTTTTCACCTATAAGGTAATATATTTTCCACATACTACTCCACAGAGCTATTTCACACACACTCAGAAAAGGGCTTTAAACAGTTACTGCTCAGCAGCTGCTCTAGAGCAAGCATATGCTTTGGCTTTCTTGTGGCACCTTGTGGCACATGTATACTGTATTCTCAGATATAGGAAATCACATCTGTAGGCTATATATGAAAATAATATGATGCCCAGAAGGTATCTACCAAGAGATCGATGTGCTGTTTTTTCTTACATGAAGGAAGAGCTTGCTCCAACAGCCAGTTTACTGTTCCTGAGACTACTTCTGGCATAAAACACTACAACTCACAGACTCAAAGCAAGAAAGCCAATATGGCTTTTAAAGAACAAGTAGAGAGAAAGATAATTATTGCTATGTTTGGGATACACTGAGAGATTATTGCACTGGCACTCAATACACCGCAGAGAGAAACAGATAAAGTATTTTAAAACTCCTGTTCTCCAGCAGCCTAAATTTTAAAGACTCATTACAAGGCTTTTCAGGTCAATTACTTTGTTTTCAGTTACAGAAAGAAAGTTTCAGTAAGTAAACACCTCAAAAAATTGAGAGATCATTAATTTATTTCCTGCAAATGTTTATTTATTTTCTCATTATGCAGAGGCTCTGATTTTCTCAGGTGCCACAATGCTCAAAAGAAACAAAAAAAAAAAAGGAATGAGTCATAACATACCGGAAGGTAACACATGTAGTTTTTAAAATACAAGGGAAAACCGTGGTTTCCAAGCCACTACAGTTTCAGAAAATATCCTTATTAAACTGCAAAAGGAAAACATCAATTTCAAAATCTTAGGTTGTTCGCTGACTTATTGAAATAAAACAGGAAAGTTAGGGATAACTTCAGTGTAAGGACAAGAGATGAGTAAACAACCTTTTAAGATTACATGCAGACAGAGCTGAGTAACTCTAATGAGACTTGACATAGTCGAGGGTTAAAGGGACATTAAACCCTGTAGGCCTCAATTTTTTTCAATCCTTGAAAGCAATGAAGTTTGATTGGAAAAGTCATGTTGATTTTGTTTATTCTGTTTCTGCTATGTTTTTTCCATTTGAACTACATTTCTGACATTAAAATACATTTTTCTCATTGTTGTTGTCAAATCCAATTTCAAGCCTAAGCTATATGTTCTGCCCACATTAAATAAGCTCTATGGATTCACATATAAGGACTGTTTCTTCAGCAAGAAATAATAAATGTCAAACTCATAACTCTGAGCTTTTGTTTTTTCCTTTTAAAGGCAAAGCACATACTTGAAGCCAGCATAATACTTTCAGGCAGAAAATGAGTAAATGGACATTCAATGGCATAATTTATAGTGTGTATATATAAATATATTTTGTACAGTGTATGAGAAAGCAATGGCAGGACTATAGCTGTAAGTGAAGATTGAAACCAACATATAGATTGATCACAACAATAAGAATCTTTAAATTATGCAAAAGCATTTTTAAAAAGTGCTGTAGTTCCTTAGTTCCAACAATTCCAGATTTACATACACATTTTAAAACATGTGAGCAATAGCTGTGGCAGACCTCCATCACAGAATTATGTTCAGCTCTGGACTGAGACGTAACTAAAATAATTTTGTAGAGGAAATAGAAAAGATATGCGGCAAGACACTGAATATGCAATGCATTATTTAGAAAGGCAAAAGGTAAACTGGAGTGAGGTTAAGGCTGAGTTTATCAATCTCAGACCTTTTGCAACTTCTGTCCTTGGGGAGAAGCCATGTTTGGCATTTCTCCCCATACGACAGTCCCTAAAATAGCACAGTATCTCTCTTAGAGATAGCCCAGCATTTCAAGAATACACCTGCAAATCCTACTTAAAAAAATATTAAAGCAATACAGATGATGGTGTACCATGTTGCTTTGTCCCAAAGGTACATTAAAACAAGACACAAGAGAGGCACTTAGACCCTTCAAGTCAAACTGAAGGAAAGATTTCAAGTTCCACCTGAAGCCTTGACTGACAATAACATTTTTACTGAAATGCTGTATTACCAACCAGAAAGCTGGGTTACAGAGCACAAACTGGAGTAAGGCCAGAATTCACGATTAAATAATTTCAATGTAGGAAGTAGATTCTACATATCATAGGACTGAAATTAAAATACAGGAGTTGGTAAGTTTTTATGTGAGTATTAGCTTTATAAAGAATGCCTAAATATTACAGGCACTAAGTTCTGCAGCAGTAAAAAGAGAGGGAAATTAAATCTTCAGAATTGTCTTCTGGCAGTCTTCAGCCTTTTCATACCCTGCCTAGGAACTCCTTAACTGAAATGTCAAAAGCTGTCATGATGCTGTCAGCAAGATTATGAATCTCTAATCTTGTTTCACCTGTTCCCATTTATTTTTTTACCTTCACATAATATATATCACACACAAAATACTCTTCATCCTCTCTTAAATACCTCTCATCTTCCTTCTTCCTGCCCACTAGTACACTTTATGCCTCCCTCTTGAAAAAACTTGCTAAAATTTAGATTTGCCTTTAAACTGTCCCACTTTCTTTTCCGATATTCCTCAGCATCCCTTTCTCTTTTGCTTATTTTGTTCACCAGAACCCCTTTATCCTTATCTTCCCCATAAACACTACCACAAGGTACACTTAAAGCTGACTTAGTCATACCAGCTAAGATCTAATCGTCCTGAAATCACTGTTTAGTACTGAAAATCTACCCAACTTCATGAAACTAAGTACTGTATCAAATTTTAACAGCTTTAAGCTCTTGAGCACCCCCTAACACTTACTTTGTTTGCACAGCTGTTTAACTCTTAAAAGATTAGGAGTGAACTGCACTTTCAGCGGCACTACTAAAAACAGGAACACACAATGCAGCTGTTAAGCAGATATATCCTGCTTTATTACACGGTTTTCAAAATCTAGACAAAATCTGTTCTGTCACATATATTAAAAATAGGACTGTTTTAAATTAAACAGAAAGATGCATTAAATCACTTTTCATTTTCCAGTAAATTCTGATTAGCTACAAGAGCTCGGATAACTAACACTGGAGTCAATAACAAATTGACATACTTGAGAAGAAAACACTGAGAATTGCGTTGATTTTTCTGCTTGATGACTGTGTATTGCTTTTTCTTCAGAACACCCACCACCCCAATCCCTACAGGAAGCACTTTGCTGCTTCCCGTTTAACCCTACAATTAGCTGTGTTTCCATCCAATACATCATAATTTACATGGCAAGTTTTCAACGCAGAAACGACTCCTGTTCTCGTCTTTAGGCAGACAAGAAAGCAATCTACTAATCTAACAGAGGGCTGAACAAAAATACTAAGCACACCACCGTGCAGGCAGATATAAATACGAGCAATTCCCTTAAACACGGGGTGCTCTTGTTCTGAACCAAGAATTTGCCTTGGAGCTCTTTTAGCCGTTAAATTGGCAGCGGTCAAGAAACGGGGGAGGAAAGGTAAGCAAAGCACTGAAGCAGGTCAGTTCCAAGCAGCAGCTGGAAAGGCCAAAAGCGAACGCTTTCCAGCACCCCCGTGGGGCTCCTGCTTGCAAGAGCCCGGCCAAGGCAGGTACATCCCCGGAGTAAAGACGCAGCTGACAAACTCTCGCAGCTCCGCGGAGTCAGACGGAGCGACAGCGACAGCCCCAGCCCCGGTGCTGCCTCTCCTGCCAGAACCCGGCGGGTTTCCCCCGCCGTCAGCTCAGCCCAGGCGCAGGGACCCGCGGGGCGGTGAGCGCAGCGTCCGGCTCAGCCTGCGCAGCTCCAGCCCCGGGCAGAACGTGCCCGCACGGCCCCGTACCGAGGGGCCAACGTACCGAGGGGCGCGGGGAGCCCGTAGCAGACTCCGAGAAGGGCTGTCCGGGTGCGGGGTGCGCCCCTCACCGCCCCGGCCGCTCCCGGCCCGCCTCCCAGCGCAGCCCCCGGAGCGACCAGAGGGCGCAGCGCACGGCGCTGCCGGGACAGGGAGCGCGCCGGCGACTCCGGTTCCCGTCCCGCGGCGCGAGCCCCTCGTCCCTACGTCCCCGCCGCCGCGGGGCGAGCGAGGCGAGGCTGTCCGGCCACGGGGGCACGCGGACTCCCCGCCTGCCACCGGCCGGGCGGGCGGAAACCGCCGCTCCCCAAAGTTTCCCCGGGCACTCACCGGCGGAGCTCATGGTGCTCCCCAGGCGCGGAGCCGCGCTTCCACTCGTCCCTTATGCCACGGCCCCTCTGAGGGCCGAGGAGAAGGAGCCCATTGTTCCCCCACGCCGCCACCCAGCCAGAGGAGCAGCCGGAGCAGGAGCAGCTCCCCCCGCCCGCCACCACCGCATCCCACCCCGCGTCCGCGGCACACGGAGCGCACTCAGCCACCGCTCGCCGGCGCCCCCTCCCGGACCCGGGCCCTCGCCCCGCCCCGGCTGGCCCCGCCCCAACCAGCTCGGCCCGCAGGCCGCCCGAAAGTGGGCGCTCCGCTGTGCTTTCTGGGAGCTGTAGTTCTCCTCGGCACCAGGCAGCGCCCAGTGGGGCGGGGCGAGGCGGCTGGCGGGGCGGCGGACTCAGTTTCCCAGCGTGCCCGCGGGGAGGGGGTGGCATGGCGGGCAAGGATGACACCGGAGTTCGACGAAGAAGTGGTGTTTGAGGTGGGCGCGGGGCGACCCGGTGCGGGTTGGGCCCGGGTGTCTTCGCCCCTCGTTGCGCCGCGGCCCCCGGGGACGGCGTGCTCCGGGCGGGTCGGGTGGACGCGTGGCGTGAGGCGGGCGCGGGGCCCGGTCCAGGACAGCGCCTGCCGCGGGCGGGTAGCGTCGGGCGGGACCGGCGGGAGCGGCGGGTCGGGGCGGTGCTGTGCTCGGCGTGTCCCGCGCCCCGGAGCTGCCCGGGACCAGCGCCGCGCCCTCCGCGCAGGCCGAGGGCGGGACGGCTCAGCGGGGCCGGGCAATCCTTTGTGCGGCGATGCCGGGCTGCCCGGCCCCGCTGTCGGGCGGCCGCGGTGGGAGGTGTCGGGAGGCCCGTGACGGCGGGGGTTCCCTCAGAGCCGCCCGTAAGCACCGCTCGGGCTGCGAAGCGGCGCCCGGTCAGCCGGGCTGAGCTGCAGGGTCAGGGCAGAGCGAGTAAATAGCTAAAAAATTCTGCCTCTGAATCGGTGTCACTCACGCAAAAGGTGTCTTTCAGCGAGCACTGAAACTGCTTTATCTCTCAGTAGTATTTGTGTTACTACTGGCTTTGCATAAACCGTTTCTAGTTATATCACGTCTTCTTAGAGCCACAATATCATCTTGGCCTGATTTAAAACACTGGTTAATACATCGGCTGCTGTGGTTTGGTAACAAAATCGGTTCCGTTTGCAGTAGGTAAATGTAATTGTATCTTAATGGAGGACACAGCTGGTTTTGCAGGTGTACAAAGTGGTAGAGAAATGCTGTCTTTAAAATGAATAATTATTATAATAGCAATAAGGCTTCTCTTTCAACCAGAATGGAAAACACTCCTTACATAGGCAATTTTTGTTTTCTCAGCTGTGTAAGTAGTATGTCTTTGGTCCATACCACAAAGTTTTGTGTTCATCCACAACCGACCTTCAATCCTAACAGCAAATTTGTTGTTTATGTTGCTGCTATGTTAAATTGCTTCCTTTCATACAGTACGTCTGTGGTGAGAATTTATTCCACAGGTATAATGCCTGCACTTTGCATTTCTATCTTCAGTAAAAATAATACTTGTTTTACAGTTTCACAGTCCTTCAGTTCATGCAGCAGCTACCATTTTGATTGAAAAAGTTCTGCTGTGCAGGGAGTAAAAGATCTCCTTGCATATGCTCTTCACTATTATCCTTGTGTTTTGGGAATAGATTTCCATCACTAGTAAAGGAAGGCTCTTGGATACATTTACTGTACCAAGTGTGTGAGTGTGTATATCCATACACACTTAAAAGTGTACTGAGTGACACAGTAACAGATCTGTCATATATTATGATACATCATAAGAAAGTCAGATATGCAACAGTAGGATAAATACAGGCTGTTTGGGTTGGCTAATTGGTTGGACTTCAAAACTGGATGGGCTGCTGACTCATAAAAATGAGTACTGTGAAATACACATAGAAGTTATCTTCTGAAGTGCTCAGCAGGGTTCACACTATTCTATAATGAAGGCTCCATAGAGAATTATGAGCATACTTCACACACGGGCCAGAGATGGGAATTGGCAAGGAGACAAAAAGTATTGGGGAGGTACTTAATGCTATAACATATTTGCATTTTTAATTTTTGTTCTCTTGGGCCTCAAACTCTCTCCCTTAATTATTTATTGTTTCTGGTAAGCAACTACATTTTTTCTGCGCCTCAGTAGGTCACTTCCCATGTTCTTCAGCAATCACTCTTGCAAGAAGGCCATTAGCATTTAGACCTCAGTTGCTGTGTTGTTTTCTCTGTGCATTTGGAGCTCCCTTCAGCAAGATATCGATCGATGTTGTAAGGAGTTGTAGTGTGCTAACAAATGCATAATCAGGAGAGAAGGGATCTTTCATGTGTCTCATATCCAAAAGGATAGGTAGGAGAGGGAAGTAAATGGGATATGTTTCACGTGTTCCATATCACAGTTATGCCCAGTGTTATTTTGTGCATGTTTTTTCGGGTCATAGCTCTGTCCAGCTGGTCCTGAAGACATCGATGACAAGTGTCCACATTAAAAATTTTGCAGCATCAAATAGATGATGGCCTGCTGATAAATACTTCTGAGCTTCTAAGGACTTGTCATTTTTCTCACTGTCAAAGTATCTTTTACATTAATTTATCTTTGAAGGAAAGGAAGAACAAACATGGCATTTATGCTCTGGGAAAGCAGTGTTTTCTCTCAAGTTTAAATGCCACTGCAGATCATAATGATTGAACAATAGTGAATGATGGGAAGTTAGTCTATCCACTAAGTGCTGCCATATTCTATCCAATTTATAAATTAATTCCTGCAGCAGCCAGCAATTTTTATTCACTGACCAAATAGTCCCAGCACTTCAGTTCTTGCATTTATTACAAGCATCTGCTCTTTCAATTAAAATACTACAAACACAGTGGGGAGGAACGGAGCCCAAGACAGGCAGAGATGCCCCTGATATGCTGGCCTGGGCTTGTCTGCCCAGCAGTGTGTCAAATTAAAAATTGTGGCAGTGTAGAGCAGATTGTACTAAACAATGGAGGAACAATAAATGGTGTTCTTTATTCGTGTCTGTCTTAATTTTTTAAGGGAGATCACAAGATAACAAATTTGATGTTAAGTTGCTTAAGGTTTTTATGCAAAAACCAGGTGACCGTTATGCTGCAGTTACAGTTTACCTCAGAATCCTTTGGAAAATTTTGGCATTTTGTGTATTTATATGAGACTGGAATTGTGTTAGGTTTTTTTATTGTTGTGTGGATAATAAGATCTCCTTGTTTTCTTTTTTAATGTATAAAGAAGCTTCTTTTTCAAACTAGCTATATTTCTGCATCATTATGCTAGTGGAGGGACTGTGTCAGAACTTTGTTACTTTTATGATTTATAACTGCCATCTGATTTCTGACTGGAAATTTATTCAGGGCCGCTGCATACCTACTTGCACGTCTCCTAATGCTTTCTGTTATCTTACGTGGTGTTTATCTGTCTCTAGAATTTACAGAATCACAGAATCATTTAGTAAGAAATGACCTCTGAGATCAAGTCCAGCCTTTGACTGGTCACCACCTTAACGACTGGGACCATGGGATAGTGGCTCCCTCAGCTGCTCCTTATGTGACTTGTGTTCCAGACCCTTCCCCAGTTTCACTGCCCGTCTCTGGACACGTTCTAGCCCTTCAAAGTCTTTCTTGTAGCAAAGGGCCCAGAACTGAACACAGTACTCAAGGTGTGGCCTCACCAGTGCCACGTGCAGGGGGAGAATTTGCCTCCCCTAATGTGTTCATAGAAAGCAAACTTGTTCTGGCTAAGGATTATGTTAGAGTTGGATAAACCAGTATATCTTTGCTTCCTTTCATGAAACAGATTTTTCTGTTCATCGTTTTTGGTTTGGCTTTTTAGGGTTTTCATGTCTATTCAGTTCATGTTTCTTTACTACATAGCATGGTACTTGGCATTCTTGCTGGGGTTCTTATGCAGGTATTTTCATTTTTTGCTTCTGGGAATATTTAATTTCTTGCATGCTAGGCCTACAAAGAACATTTTCATGTCTTCATATCGTTTGACTCACCTCTAATATGATAGGGTAACGACTCATATGTTTCCTTGATTTTATCAAGAGCTTCCCCATTATTGGAGAGTTTGTTTTTATTAGTTCCTCTCTGTAAGATCTTGCTGTTGTCTGTTTTTAAATTGCATGCCATTATCAATACTCACTAAAGGTCATCCAATGCTTTTTCTATTATGTTTCAATCCTTTTCTGCATATATGGAGCTACTTGGTGTTATCAGGAAATGTCATTAGCAAGCTTTTTGATATAAGTTTAATTATAGTAAATATTAAAGCTTTTAAAAATTAAAAAGCCTTGACCAAAGACTCATTTTTTATGAACTCCATTAGTAACCTTCTGATCCATAGCTTTCCACTCAGTGTAGACCACTGTTATCTTTGCCATCAACATGCTTGGTTCCGTTCCCATCTTTTTTATCTTAACTGATAATGGCACAGTATCAAAAGTCCATATACATACAGCATAGTGTAAAAAGTCCATATAAACTTCCCGCATTTCCCTTGTCTACTAAAATTAGCTGTTTTATCAAAGATAGATGTCAAGTAAGTTTGGCACAATCTACCTCTAGTGTATCCATGTGATACTTTCTTTGATGATAATTTGTTTTCTTCTTTATCTTTGAATTTTGCAAGAAAGAATAATTATTCTCATAGCATGCTGGCTTTTGATCAAATTCGTAGACCTGTCATATTCTTGATTGCTTTTTCTCCTTTTGAATATAGGCACTATGCTTGGATTTTTTCTGCTTTTCAGTTTATAGATTTGTTAAAAATCCTTTCTGCTGCATCTTTCATCTCCTGTGCCCATTCTTTCAGAACACTGGGATGAAGGTGATCCAAACACGGCATTTTCAGCTTCCAATTTCTGCTTTCAGCTGTGTAATTTGTCCTATATTTTAATGAGTTTGTGCAATCTTGTTTGTTTTTTTGGGTTTTTTTACCTTTTAATAGATTTTCAAGCTGTGCTCACAGAACCCCAGAATGTTTGAGACTGAAATGAAAGGGACTACCACCCAGCTCAAGCAGGGTCATCTAGAACCAGTGACACAGGGCTGTGTCCAGATGGCTTTCGAGTGTCTTCGAGGATGGAGATCTCATAATCTCTCTGGACAACCAGTGCCAGGGCTCAATTACCCTCCCACTGACAAAATGTTTCTTGATGTTCAAAGGGAACCTCATGTGTTTCAGTTTGTGCCCATTGCCTCTGGTCCTGTCACTGGACACCACTGAAAAGTTCCCATTTCTGTTCTCTTTGCACCCGTTCTTGGGATAGGAGACCTAATCTGAGGTTTTTCCAGGCTGACCAGTCCCAGCTCTCTCAGCCTCCCCTCATGTGTGAGATGCTCCTTCCTTCAAGTTCACCTAGACTCTTGTTGAAGCCTAATCCCAGAAACTGATACTTACTGTGTCAGAGTGGTTCTGGTAGAAGAGTGCAGGTGACTTTTGCTGTTTTCCATTTTATTTCTGTGTATTCAGAAAAAAGTTATTCAGACTGCACAAATGTATGATTTCGTCACACACAATATCAAACTGCCACCACCTTAGATTTTTAAGGGCTTTTGCATATGCAGTGTTTGAAATATAAAGCTTGACATGTAGAATTGTGTGCAATGTAATACTGAATTAATTTCATTGGCATAATATCTCCATTTAAAAAAAATTATTAAGAAAGAATTTTTTTTCCCTTGAGACATTGTTTTAATTGATTAATGAGGCTTGTGCTATTCCTACAACCAGTTCTGTCCATATTATTTACTTAATACTGCTATTCATTAGCTGTTTTGTTACTAATAGAAATACATGTTAAAGAATAGCCCTGTCAAAGGACTGGCTGAGTGTCGTGATGGTTGTGTCACTGTGGAATCTAATCTTTTACTCTAGATCTAGAGAATCTGATCATTACTGTAACTCCAGACTTTTAAATTTGAGATTATTCAGTCCAGTAGAAATCCCAGACTGAACAATACAATATAAATTGTGTATGTGTTCTTTCATGACTTCAAATTCTCTTTTGTGCAAATGGGATGATAATAATACCAAGTTAATAAAATTAGTCTTTCTTTGGTTCACCTGTCTGCATCAATTCTCAGAATCTATGCTAATCTATATTTAAAAAGAAAACAAACTGGGGTTGAACACAAAGAGCATCAAAAACCTCATGTCCAAATTCAGAAGCTCTACTGAACCCACAAACCAGAGCAAAGATTTTGAACATGTAACAGGTACTCTCATTTCACAACCAGCCCTTGCTCAAGCAGTCGGTCTTCCCATCCTGGGAGGGAAATATGCACAGAAATGGAGTTACCCTTCCCAGAGTTTGAAGAGACATGTTCTTTGCTCTTTGTCTTCTTGCTGTAGTGGAAGAAGCTAATATGAGAAATGAATGGAAACAGTGGGCAAGTGGTTTCCAAGGAGCATGCCATCCTAAGAGAGAAAGAAAGCACCAGAGCCCAGCAGAGCTGGCCACTATGTGGCACTGGGTCAAGCCTGTGGGGGGAGGTAGGAATGGTCGAGTCTGCTTAGGGGGGATGTAGCACGGAGGAAAATATTGGTCCAGCATCTTAATGCATTCTAATGTCTGGTTCAGAAAGACAACCCTCAGTGCTCATTTAGGCATCAAACCAAGATGCTGCTTGATGCTGAGGGGCATGGAGGATGCCTGCATGTAATGTTCTGATTTCTGTAAGATTTTAAAGGGAGGTTCTAGGAAGAGGCACCACTCTTTCCTAGCATAATACAATACAGAACAGCCTTTAGCTGGATGTGTTCTTTACATGCCTACAATAGTGAAATGTCTAAAATGTGGTATTTCATAGAATGTTGGTGCACCACTAAATGTTCAAATCCTTATCTGAACCCTTGTAAACCATATGTTTAAAAGGTTGAGCTTTTATCAAAACACTCAAGTCACGTGTTTTCACAAATGTTTTCTTCACCTAAATAAACTGTTCTAAAATGATTTTGTTTAAAAAATTAAACAAAAACAAATGAAAACCCCACGGAATCTAACCGCAGAAACTTCTTGCTGTGATGAGAATTTTAAGTCACTTTCATTCAAAAACCTGAAAACTTTAGGACTTGCAAAATAATGTGATTTTTGTCAAGCATCAGGCTCGTAATGTTGTATTCTAAGAAATAATGTCTCAAACATATATTAGGAAAAAGAAGCTGAAAAACAGCGTTCCTAGACCTTCAACAGTGCTGTCAGTAATGCTCCCTTAGCAAGATTTTTCTCACTGAATGTTGGGTGGATTATAGATGTAGTACTCTTATTTTTTGTATGTACATGAAATAAAGCCAGTTACACAGCTCTGTCAAAGCCACAGTTCACTTGTCATTCTAATGAGCTGGTTTTGAGACTGTGCTTTGTGTGCCTGAAGTGTGTGGGCTGTTGGCAGAAGAGGTGTTTGGGCTTCAGTCTTCTTTTGCAGTTTATTCCCATCCTCTTCCTTATGCTGGCACCTGGATTTATGGGTGATGCTGTACGAGGGCTCAGGAGACTGATTGGAATATAAACTAACCTGGCTAAGAATGCAGAAAAAAGAGAAATCCATCTCTTTTATTTCTACCACATTGTTTCCTTGTTCCATCTCACCATTTGGCTGCATAAATGTTACCGTCAGTGTTTTAAAGTGGTACTGCAGCTTTCAGCTGCGCCCACTGGTAGTGGCAGATTAAATTGACAGAATTGGCGGATGCAGCCTGGGGAGAAGGCTCTGCTGAAGATCTCAGTGTACTGTATAAGCACTTGGACTGGTGACGGATGGACTATTTCAGATATTTTGCTTCTCAGCGGTTTGCTAAGTTGAAGGGGAGGACACACTTTGCTCTTTTCTTCACATGACTGGGAGCAGGTGATACCAGAGAGAAAATAAAATAAACTGCAAGCTTAAAACTATGTGAAGAACAATCTGGTTGTTGCAAAGGCCAAGTCAATTCATCAAGCATTTCTGGATATCAGAACAGATAGATAAAAGTATTATATGGGCCATATGGTGTGTAAACCTATATTGCTGTCGCTATTTTTAATCAAAATTTTTAAGATGAAAGTACATGACAATCCAGAGAAAGTCTTTTTAATTTTCCTCTGTATTAGTTGCTCTGGAGTCATTTATAGCAGGACTAATATGGCAGTACTGCTTTTACAACTTCAAGTCATGAATCAGCTTCCTTGAGACACAAATAGAAAGAATTTCTCAGTATACTTTTCTTTTAATCTTAATGTGACTGCCTTTTGTTTCTTGAATGCCTTTCTCTTCAGTAAAGATGTTTGCACAGTGTGTTGTCATTAGTTAACATGATCTATAATAGATAAACAAGTTGATTATTTGGAGCTAATGTTTTAAAGAGGTTTCAAAAATGTATCAGAGATACTTCACTAGTTTACCAGTCAGATGCAATAATTTAATTGAGTTTTGAATGTAAATGAAGAGTTACATCTGTGAGTTGTTAGTAACTGGTATAAAACAAACCAGCCTTGCTGTATCATCAGCCTAGTCCAATGACCTACATGACGAGTAATTTCCCACCCAGATCTCGCGGTACAGAGTTGGCTGGCTTGTTACCCTGTCCTTCAGGGAAAGAAATGTTTACCACATTTACTTGCAGTTTTTCCAGTATTTTTTACCTCTGTCAGAAAGGACCTGCTCAGCTTTTCACCTGCATTTGCAGGTCCACTTTTGAATGGGTAAACAGTGCAGAGCTCTCACTGAATTTCAGTGCTTTGCCTAGTATGTAATATTTTTTTTCTGATGGTTTTCCACGGTGTCAGTAATGTGCAACCACCTGCTGTACAATGCAAAGGAAAGAGCATTCCCATGTTAGAGATACAGTGATACAGAAATACACACGTAAAATTTCCCAAACTCTTGAGGACATGTGAGTCCATGCAAAATTAGGTGCATATCATAGAATCATAGAGTATACTGAGTTGGAAGGGACCCAGCTGGGTTATCGAGCCCAACTCCAGGCCCCTTGCAGGACACCCCTGTAATCACATCATGGGCCTGACAGTGTTTCTCAAATGCTTCCTGAACTCAGACAGGCCTAATGCCATTACCACCTTCCTGAGGAGCCTGCTCCAGTGCCCAACTACCGCCAAGGCAAAAAATTCCCTCCTGATACCCAGCCCAAACCTCCCCTGACCCAGCCCCATGCTACCGCCCCATGCGGAATCCTGCCACTGGCCAAGATACTGTGCATCAGAAAATATCTGGGAACAGTAATGGAGTAATGGCTTTAAAGTAGTTCTCAGAGCCTATTTGTAAATCAGATGATACAGTAGTGCTGGAGAAACCAAGGTCTGTGCTGCTGTGGCGGTGAAAGCAGAATAGGAAATCTAAATGACTCTTTGGCTGCCTTAAAGTCATTGTCTAATATTAGCCCTGTCAGCAGCGCCTGGCTCTTTGTCAGTCGGCGCTCAGGAGGAGGTGGTTACCAGCCAGGAGAATATGACCGAGGCTTTTAAATACTCTTGCTTGGAAAGTCTTATTAATGGCTGAATATGAGATCAATGTGCAATAATTCTTTCAAGCAGCATCTTTTTAAAAGCCTTTAGCAATCTGTCATTCTCATCTCCCTCCTCCCAGTTAGAAAGCCACATTAGTCAGGAGAAATCGCATGATCCTGGGAAGTTTCAAACTGCATCCACTGATGCTGCGAGGAAAATGCCACTGTGCAGGGACACAGGTGCAGTTACACTGACGGCTTCTTCTCATCCTCACCTCGGATCATCCTGGAGGGACAAGCAGAAAGAAACGGGGAGGTGGGCGAGATTCTGTCAGGTGCATGGGAGCAGTACCAAAGAGAAAAATGGAATACGCTCTTCCAGGAGACAAAGATCGCGCTGTCTGTGAGTGTTAGCTCAACTTTTTCAGATCTGTTTTGAGAGAGGGGAAGATTTCAATACTGGTAATTTGTTCTGAGTTTAGCTACCTGTTCAACATACCTTAGCCTTTGCTGTCATTCTGGTAGAAATGTTTAATCTTTTGGAGTTTTTAACTGATAATTCATAATTTGTGGTTATTTTGGAGATGGCTTAAGGTCCCACAGTGGTTTTGACATATTGGAAAACCTCAGCTTTGAAAAACATCTGTATTTTAAGAGGAGATCTTTAAGTCTCTTATTTTGTGCAATGTCATTAAACAGATTAACCTTCTACGGTTAATCTGTTTCATTAGCTACTAAGTGGCAAATTTTATCATAGTAAAGAATATGGGTGAGAAGCCCCTGTCTTTATTGGAGAAATCCTGAGTCATTCACTTCATGATGCATCAGCAAAAATAATTGGGTGTGGTTTTGATTTTCAGCTGCTATTGTTAACAAGACTATGAAAGCTAACAGTGTCTTAGTCTGATATGTGCTTGCAAAGGTTTTTCTCAGAATACGCACAAAATGCCTCACATTAATGTGATATCTGTGATTGCAAGGCTCTAATAGATGTAAGTATTTGAATATTTATCTATCCAAAGCAAACTCTTTACTGAGGCTAGGGAGTTCTCTACTAAAACAGCCTTTCCATCAGCTTGCAAGGATAAACTTTCTGGCGTGTCCTGAATTGCTTAAAATAAAAGTGTCGCATTTATATCACTTGCAGAAATGTAAAAGCTGTTGGGGTTTTTTTTTCCTTTTTAATGTTGGACTGTTGTAAAAAGGAATGTATGAATTCCGGGCAAAGAAAATTGGGAGGAAAAAAAGGCAGAGGCCTCCTATTTTCCCCAACCAACAAGTATATTTTTGTAATATTATCATGATATTTGCAGGTGAAAACAGCTGAGCCTGACAGTGCTGATGAACAACAGCATGAATTGAAACCAAGGAACTTTTCTCACAGTTAGAAGTGCATGTGCAAGAATATGTGCATATCTGCGATCTTTTTTATGGGAAAGAAGGCTTTTAGGAGTGAGAGGTTTGGGTAAGGATCTAAGCTAAAAATTCAGTGCTATAATTTGTGGTACGTCAGACGCATTATGAGATTTAATTATTGTTTTTAAAGCTTCGTGAGAATGAAAAATGCTGTGTAAGCATTAAGTGTAGTACTTCTGTCTCTTGTACTGAAACACACACTATACAAAATAGGATATTTTAATGGTACCATATTGCAACTTTGTAGTTGCATAATTAATGATTTTCTGATTCCTTCGTAATAGTGGAAATTTTGTGGGAATGTCCACATACATAAAATCTACCCTTCAACTTTTAAAAATTGCTTTAATGGATTTTCTAGCCATTACTTATATATGTCATGGGAGATATTGTCTATAGATTGGTGGAGACATGCTCCATTTTTTCCTCTTTTGGTTATAGGGAACTATGAATTCTACAGACCACACAGCTTTGCAAGTCACAGGCTTATTAGGCAGTAGGAAATGAAATACAGTAAATAAATAAACAGTGTGGGTTTGTGTTAGCATAGACTAATGTATGTATGCCATCTGTGGTATTTCTAATAGGAGTGTAATCTTCAGATTTTCTAAGCAAAATAAAGCTGCCTGTGCTACGCAGGAGACCTCACTCTTAATGGAAGAACTTTGTGATTAGTTTGTTAAGATTCTTAATAATCTAATTTCACAAGGGCCTCAACCCACTTTTTATTCGTTGCTTTCTTTATCCACATCTTGCATACTTCTAGTGGATTCATAAAGGGGAACAATGGTGGTTCTATGTACATAAGGAATTTTAGTCATAGCACAGTTCTTGGTCATTGAAGTTTATAAAAATACAGGGTTTTTTCCAATATGCAAGTAAGTTCTGCTAATAGTATTTTAGAAAGAATGGGAAAGACAAAGCATGTGGAGCCAAAGAAATCTGTTGGAGGAGGTTTTTGTAGCCTGAGTACTTTGTGAGAAACTGAAAGAGGAAGACTATTATCTACTTAAAGGAATAGATGATAAACATTCACATTAAATTTTAATTAACTTTCATTTCCTTACCTAATATTCAGAAAACTGATTTCCAGTTCAGAGCAGTGATAAAAAATGTAAATGTACCCATTATGAGACCGTGTAAAAGCCTTCTAAGGGTTAATCAAAGGGATTTATTTAACACTAGTAAGGTGCCTATATTCTACCTTAATGACAAGAACAAATAAAATTACTCTTCCTTGTTAGGGGTTGAAATTTCATTAACATTTGGAGAGATGGTGTATTTTTTACTATTTCTGTAGAGTAGAAAATTTACTAATTACAGTTAGAGGGAAGATTGTGACATAGCTAGGTAACCAGTAAAAGGGAAGAGTTGGGCATTCTTACATCTCTGCTATATTTCACTTACTTGTGATAGCTTTCAGTATTTCAAATAATTCAGTCTTCAGTGGATACTCTCTGTCTGTCTCTGCCTCTCATTCTGCCTTCATCCGTTTTTGTGAGGAAATGGAACTAAAGAGCAGTACACAATTGTTCTTGATCAGCTTAAAAAAATTATCTCATCATGGACCCTAAAGAAATGTGCACCCAGAGATACAAGTAGAAAAACTCCTTGGTATTTTTGGTTTATTTTGCCAGCTGTCTGTCAGTCAGTTCCAATAAAGTACAAGAACAATCATGTGCCATATGATGGCTGAACTTGCGCTTGGCAAGTATGGTCAAGATGATGGTCAGGTTTGGCAAGAGCCTAGATATGAAGAACTTTCCTTGAAGTTCTGCCTGGAGAAGGCCTTAAAACTATGATTTTTGAAGAAGACATTCTCTCTTCACCCACTGCTTTGTCTGTGTCTTCATCTCAATGTGGAAAATTTTGGCTGGTTCTGACTGAAACCTCCGTGCTACCCTCAAGGTTCTTGTGTGGAGGTGTTTTAGGCTGTTCCAGGTGTGTTGGCAGTGCACAGCCTGGCTCTGTATGAAAACCATTTTAAGAAGACAAGGTTATGCATATCCATGCATATTCTGAGTTTTGTCCTGAAGTTATTAGGTGAATTTAACAGTGTCTTAAATAGAACAAGTATTCTAATCTATTATGTTTTCTTTTCCATTTTAATTAAGGAATTCCGGTAAAATAGCATGTTCTACTTAGAGAGAAACAACCTGTCCAGAACAGCACAGTTTAATTAGAGTTGGATGCATTTTGAAAAAGTACTCAACCATGGAAGAGGGGTACTTGGAAAAAATGTAGGATTGTGTCGTCACACTGGAAATACTCTCACAAGGAAATGGGTCATTAACCTATCCTAGTGTTTTGCACAATCATTGTCATTGGGGGTGAGTGTGATTGTCTGCACCTGTGCGTTGGTACGAATATTTAAGTTTCAGGTAATGACTGGATGCTGAATCTCTTCTGAGTAACTGAAACAGAGTAAGCAGAAGTATGATTTTGCATGCTTTAAATAGATGAGAGGGATTAAAACAGTGCTTTAGTAATAGGGTTAACAAAATTTCTAACGGTAACTAGTTAATTGGTTAAGCTGATAGGAATAACGGCTTCCAAGTTTTATTGCATGGCAAGCAGTGATTTGAGATTTGGCTGTGTTAGTACATGGTCGGAGTAGGTGGGCCCCTTCACAACTTGCACCAGCAAATTGCTGTAACAATTAGTAGCAGATGCTCTGTTGGTGCTTATTTCTGCAGACCTGCACAAGTGTGCATTATTTACTTTAAAGTTTTTACTTTTTAAATACAGTATTGTGGTTGGTAGTATGTTAAATTCTTAAGATGATGTTGTTCTTCCTGTGCAGTTTGCTAGTATTTGCATACTCCCATTAATAAAATTTTTCAGGGGTCAGAATTAATCCCTGTGTAACTAGGCTATATCAGAAACTGCTGAGAGTTTCTCTTAAAAATGAAGTCTCTTTACATGTGCTGAGTAGAACTGGAGTTATCTTGGGTATTGTTTTCATCAAATCTGTCCTAGATACTGCCATATATGTAGCTGTAAACAGAAAAGTAAGAGTTAAGGAAATCTAGATACGTGGTGCAGATGACAAGAAGAAATTTCAGAGGTCTATATAGATAAATATCCAATCATTCTAAATATCACCATTCTCTGGTGATCAGAATTCTGTGCTTTTTCTATTTTATTATTTTATTTTATTATTTTTACTGTTTGTAAATGATTCATTTTGTCAGCAGTTTAAAAAAGTTGGGTGGAGTTTTTTTGTTTTTTGTGTGCTGTGGGATTTTTTTTTTTAAAAAAGCCAGAATACTAGTACCATCCTTGGAGAGAGAGAGCAGAAGCCTTTTTCTAAATTTTTTTCCATTTCTCAATCCATTCATTGTTGGTTGTGTGGTTGCTGAATTCACAGTGGTGTTTTGTGGGAAACATGGAATGATTTTTAACATGTGTTTTTTTTTCTCATTTTTCTTTTTATAACTCCCTTTTCAGAATTCCCCGCTCTACCAATATCTGCAGGATTTGGGACACACAGATTTCGAAGTATGTTCCTCAGTGTCGCAGAAGGCAGAGCAATGTGCAGCAGCGGAAAGCCAAAGAGAGCAGACTGTGCGTGCTGCCCCCAAGGTGAGCACCCTCGTGTTGCTGAGCATTTATCTTCTCACAAGAGAACTGCTGTGCCTCACAAATAGGAGAAATCAGAACAGAGAGAAATCGCTTCCTGTATTTAAAAAAACAAAGGAAAAAAAACCCAGAAAATAAACCTCAGCCAGTTATCATATCTTGTCTGCAAATGTGTTTGGAAAATCATGGTTAATCAGTATAGTTTGGAGTGTTCCTTTGCACTTGTGTAAGCTAGGAAAACAAGAAGCTTTGATAAATAATTTTTTGAGTGTTGAAAATTATCTTCTGTAGTGGATCTTATTATGTTAGCTTAGCATGACATTCTGGGAACAGAACCTGTCATTTTCTAGAACAGAATATTTATAGTTTCCAGCCCTTCCCAGGCATTCAGTTGCTAAGTATAGCTTTGTCTGTGACAAAACATATTAAGAAAGAGGATTTCTGGGAAGTAGAGATGCAATAACCAATCTGAAGGAGATAGTTGATGGGGATAGCTATTGCATTTGTAATAATGATTGCTTCTATCACTGGTCACAAAGCAAGGCTGAATTTAAATCAGGATTTAGCTCACAATTTTCTTTATTTTGAGCTACTTTTAAAAGTATTCATGGAAATATTAGGTCTACTACGTTTGCTTTTCAGAATTGTCAGCGGGCACTCACCATAACCCACAAGAAACCACCTGAAAATATATTTTCTCTTTAAAGTTAATGGCTTTTGTGTGGTATATTTACACTAAAGATACCTATTCTGACGTAGTGTAGGAAGACTTTGATTAAATGTGTAATTATTTATTTGTTAAATGTTGACATTTGTTCACTGCTAATAAAAAATTAGGATGACATATTTCACATGTTGATGTTCTGTTGGTAACTATGAAGTAATGCATGGACTGTCAGCTGTATTATTTTGCATAGTTACTTCTGTGGCACTCAGAAAATCAGTAGAACATTGTGTTTGTGCACATAATTTCCAGTGAATTTTATACAAAAGGGCTGTGGGATTAAGAACCTCAAAAGTATTAAGATATACTGCTTTTAAAAACCTCAGGTATTCTGGGTTTTTCCCCTCCCTTCCCCTCAAGCATTTTACACTTAATTTTATTGTGTTGGGAGCAATTCCTCCAGTATTGTGTCAGATGTAGAAGTAGTTCTTCATGGTTGGCCTTGCAACTTGAAGGGAGTGGGTGTGTGAAGAGAGGCTGCCCATTTCTTGCAAATACTCGGTGACGTTCACATCGTCTCGTCTCTGTCTAGACAAGGATACACAGTGGAAATGAGGAAGAAACCTGTGTGTAATTTCTAGTGATAAATTGTCATAGGTTCTTCCCGCTGCAATTCCAGTACTCGTTGGGAAGAGTTAACACTTTTATTTTGTAATTTGGTGTCAGAAAGTCTGTTTTTGTAATTTGATTTCTGTGTCCTGTTTTGGGAGGGTGTCTCAATAGGAAACAAAATGGGGGAGAGGCAGCTGGCCACACATTTAGGAAAGCTGGATTCAGGAGGATCTGAGGCTTTGTTGCAACTTTTTTATGACATACAGACAAATGATTTGCATTCCTATACAGTCATTTCCTCAGTTTTACATGAGACTGTTATCATTTCCCTTCTCTTGGCCTTCACTGGCCTCGTCTACTGAAATGTTAAAACATCTGGACAATAAATGGTTTCTAACTTCGAATATGTACCTACCCACAGTCCTAATATAAAATGATCTTCCTTGAGGCTTGATGTAACTATGATTACAGGGAGTAATGGTGTTCCACTCTGAATGGTTCTCAGTACAGGTATATCACTTCTATTCTTTAAAGCAAGTTTCCAAATGCCTTAAACACTTTATTAAAATAAAAATGTAAAAGAGTATTGGTTTGTCTTTGAGTTGAGATTGTTTCCTCCTCTTGTGTTCAGTCAAGTTGGAACCCTGAGCTGCTGTAAGCTGGTGACATGCAGCAAGAATTCAGCACAGTAAAGGTCTACTTTGGGATCTTCAGGGATTGAAAAAAACAAATCTGGGAAGAAAGAGAGGTTCCTAGTGACTGAAACAAATGTTTCTGTTGCATCTTGCTGTCCTGCCAAGCAAAGCCTGTGGTTCAGGCTTAAGGAAAGGCAGAGGCACCAGTTGAATTTGAAGCACGTCTTAAATAATTCTCAGGGTGTGTGGTTTTGGTGGTGGTTTTTGGGCGTTGTTTTAATCAGAATATGGTCTTAATGAACATTGAGTCAAAAAGCTGTAAAGGTGTTTTAAGGTTGTGTTCTGGGGGCTGATGAAATGCCAAGCTCCCATCTGAGGGATTATGGAGATGTGATTTGGCATAGTAATTGTAGGTGCAGTGTTCCTGGCTATGCCAATCTCTGGAGAAAGTTACAGCTCAACTCCTGGTCTTGTGATCAACTGATACTCAAAAGTACTGTTAGCAAGAGCTCCTAGGCTTATTTTCTGGAATTAAATCCCATTTGGGTAATTCTGCTTGATCTTTACAGAATTTATCACTTCCCATTTACATCTTTCCTTTCTCAGTCATTTTCCTAGACTGCTGTGCATATCTGAGTGTTTAAGTTGATTATACTGTCACACCTTAGACATGATGATATTTTATTGTTAGAGCAGAGCTGGTCTTGGTGCAGCTACTGAGGATCGTGTTGGGGCTAGCCCTCAGTAGCTGTGCAGGTGACCTGATGTGGGATGGCAGAGGGACCAGTCCTTTGCCTTTGTCTGGGGCTCCCACCAACTAAATGCAAGGTATTCAATGTGTAGCATTGTCTTCTTCTGAAGTGCACAGAATTCTTCTACAAAAGAAAAATAGTTCCTAAAAAATTCATTTTTAGATTCGAATTAATTTATCTAAAGTATGCTTGTACTGTGCTAATATGTTTTTAAATGTTAGGAGTTATGCATCTTTGTTATTTGTTTACAGAGAGTTTGACTGAGTGGTGTTCTAAAGCTGTAGGAAGGGTACTCCAGAAGCATTGGCAACATGACCTGACTTGTGTGTTGGTGAAAGTAGTTTTACTTGTCCGTAACACTCCCAATGGGAATGCAAACTGTGAGACAATATTCCAAGGATCCGAATAATTCATTGTGTTGCTGTACTCTATTGGGTCACAGGCCAAGACAGTGGGTTGTCTTGTTTTGTATTTTCAAGCACTGACTTGCCTGTTGAGTGTTTATGCAAGCTCAGATTTTTATTTTTAAACTAAACCATGGAGAATAAACTAAAAGATTGCTTAAGTAGCACACTAGGTTCTTTTTTTCAGTAACTCCACAGTCTCGTTTAGTAAGCTGGTAGCAGTTTAAAACTATCCTTAGTGTAGCTTTAAATGTTCATTATGAAAATCCAAATACTTACAAAGGCTAAGCAGTTGAAAATGATAGGCTTCAAGAGGCATAATCTTAAATTAAATGGATGATTCTTTTGTACCCTGCTTTCAATGTACAGAGAAAAGTACTTTGCAGTAAAATATCTGTCTGAAATTCAAATGAAGAGCAAGACTTTTGTTCATTTGATTTCAATTCTCTACAAATTGTAATCAGAAAACTTTATTTACTTTTGCACCACTCCGTAAGAAACTTGAAAGATAATCCAGTGCTGGAGTTAGTGACAGTCTTCTGACTTATGTCATTGCCCTTGAGCAACATCAGAATACAATCATTTGGATTTATTCCATAGTCTCAAGAGTGAATTGCTGGGGTAGCTCCTCCTAATAAGCCACAATGATGTCAGTGTTTTGGGAAGAGCTATCATTATCAGATCCCTGTTACTGGTTTACTGCTTCACTGACCTAAAAACACTTCCTTGTGGTATAGATCTCAAAATCTATCTGTACACAGAAAGATGGGACACGTGTAAAGAAAAGCTTGAGTTAGATTACTTAAACAGGCACCAAAATAAGTTATTTCAAAAATGGTGTAGCATAAGGGCTTTAGGGTAACAGTTCCTGATGTTAAGGCTGTTCTGCCCTGGCTGCTGCACCATGCTGGTCACACTGCCTTTCAGAAGGCTGTCAGGCTGGTCACAGGTTAACTACAAAACTCTCAGCTCCTGTTGCTTGGGTTAAATAAACAAGAAGGGAATAAAAATAAAACAAACAAAAACAAACAAACAAAAAAACCCCAACAAACAAAAAAACCAACAAGAAGGAAAAACAGAAGCTGTAACCTTTTATACATTGAGCTATTAGAATCTGTATGGGGTTTTGTTTTATTATTTTAAAACAGTATGCCACAAAATGTAAGCCCTACACAATTAATTTTTTTTGGCATACATTTTATTTAGTTGTATTACATGTCAGCAGTCTGAAGATTGAGACAGGGCCTCAGAATTCATGAAATATATATAAGTAAATATTTTGAAAAATACTTCCTGTCAGTTTAGTCTGAGGTAAGTAGATACAACAATGTGTCAAAAGCTGCTTTTTTTTTGTTGTTCATTGAATGGCTGCAGACTTAAGCAAAACCATGCATCTCTTCAGTTATAATCTGTCATGCATATTGTTTTAGGAAGATACATGAGTAGAATGTGTGATGACTGAGAGGGAGTCCCTCTATTAGTGGCATTTGAAGTTATGTTCAAGCTCAGGCAGCTCAGACAAACATGTGGATTTATAGGTTGCATGGGTAGCAGCATAGACACAAAGTACCTGGTGGCACACACTGGTGTGGACAGGGAGTTTCTGGGGCATTTCCTCTTCTTACCATCACCCTCCCTGTCTCTGTTCACAGCTCCTCTGGAGTCTTGTGCTCAAGCTGCAGTGGGCTGCTTAGGAAAGGTTGTCCCTGTCCCTGTCTTTCACTTTTCTTCAGCCTGTCATTTAACCTTCAGGTTTTTATCCTCTAGAAGAGAGAAAGTCTTTCATAACAATGCAGTAGCTGCCAACTTGTGATCAATCTAATCTTAGCTGTAGTTATTTTTAACAGAACAACATAACAATCTTTTATGCTCCAAATAAGTGGAGTTACCGAAGGTTATATTTTATTCTCTTGTTCACAAGCAAACTGACGGGAAGCAGATGTTCTCTTAGTGTACTCTGAAGTTAGGCCAGACACAGTAAGTGAAACTTCCTTACAGGTACTTGGGTCTGACTTACAAGAAAATCAAATGCAGAAATAAAGGCATTGTCTGTTGTTATTTATTTAATTTTGGCTTTGTTTTTCAATTTGTTTTTTTTTTTTAATTGGAGTAATTTCTGTTCCTTTCAGCAAGGCATCCTGTTAAAACTAGTTGAGTTTTTTAGAAGCTGGTTTCCTTTTCCACAGTATAAGAAAAATGATGACATACTTCACCGACTGGTAAGTGATTACTTTTTTTATTTTTCCACTTCCTTTCCTAATCCACAGGTCTTCCTCTCTGCATCTCATCCTCTGAACAACATCTTTAGTCTGTATTGTTGGTTTTGGCTCTAAGAGTTTTACTTATTCTTTAGATAATACTTATTCTGGTTTTTAGTTACTGTGCCAAATTGGGCACAAAAGGACAGGAACAATATCAGTAGCCAGGTTGAAGATGTTCAAACTGTGGAAGGTAATAAAATAAAATAAAATATGTGAAAAATTAAATTCTTGAAAGCTGAAATGAGTTTAATTGCAATGTGGGTACCCCTTTGGTGGAAGGCAGTGGGGAGATGCTGACTGACAAAGTCCATGTGTTGCAGCCTAGTGCCTTGTAGAGACCACTTAAGAAGGTTCTAGAGCTTCAGCTGAATATTGCTTCACCCTCTGTTTCAGCTTGTTAGCTCAGGCCCAGCACCACCACAGTGCATCTGTACTGGCCCTGCACCCATTCTGGCCTCTTTGCTTCTGCACTGCTCTCTACAGGGCTTCTGCATTTGGGAAAGGCAAAACAAACTTTGTTTGTTCTATCTTTGCAGCATCGCTTTCCAGTCTGGGCTTGTCTCAGATCTGCTTTAACTTGTACTCAGCTTCTTCACACTCCTAGTATGGCTTGCAAATGTCACTTTAGTCAGACTGTTCCAGAATCTAGAATTTTGATTATTTTTTTTTCTACTATGATGTAGGGATGATGTCTTCAAATGGAGCTTCAAAAGAAAATGTTGAGCAACACAAGAAGTTAGAATTTTCCATTTCTCACAGAGTTCTGCTGTATCTCAGTTCTCCTTTATCTCAGGACAAAATTTTCTCTGAAAATCTCTCTTTGATTGGCTTTTTTTCTTCCTCCCTCTTCCCCTATGAATCGAGGGTATTATCTTAACAGCAATTTTTAGCCTTACTTTCTTGAGATGGAGACATAACCCAAGAACATGGAAAACATGTTTGTCCTGTTGCATACTACAGTAGAGTACTGTAGAAATGACACAGGATGCGTCGGAGGAGGGCAGAGTTTCCTCTTGCACACAGTCCTGAAACAAATGTTTTCCATTAAAAGTAGAATGAAAGTTATCTGAGGTGACATCTGTGCATGGAATTAAATTTCTAAACTAGCTATCTTATGGTTTCATAAAGAATCTCATTCTGTCAGTGACAGAATGAAACAGATTTTGTACTGTGAAATGTCACAGTAGTGTTAAAAGTTTCTATTAGGGGCTTTTCAGAAATATCTTCTTTTCTCTCCTGTAATTAGATAGATGCAGGGATGCACATGTTCAGTGTTCATTGGGTTTTGTTATGACATTCTTGACTTGAAATAATTACGGTTTGGTGCTGTATTCAAATCACAGTTTCAGGGGGCTTCTCTGATGGCTGTATTTGTCTTCAAGAGTTGTCTATTTGTCTTCAAGAGCTATAGTTGGGGAAGAAAGTAGCTTATGGCATCAAATTCACAAATAAGTGACTCCTTGAAATTTATCTGGAGTTTAGCAAGTGTGAGGTCTTCGGAGCCCCATGCTGTTTCATGTTTGGATTGAGTTCCCTAGGGAAATGTACAGAATCCTACAGGAGAGTATTCCACTGCTGTGGCTTCGGGCTTCACTCCAGTGCATTGACCCTACTGTTATTAAGTGTCCACAAGTGACTTTTTGTTCACTGATTTGCAATCTCTCTCTTTCTCTCTCTAAGTTTTGTTTGTTTGTTAATGACATAAATGATGTCATGACACTTAAAAAAAAAAAGTATTTTCTGGGGTTTTTTTAATGATCTAATAGATACAGTACCTTACTGATTCTTACGCAAATATATTGGCATACTCTGTGGCCTGTTTCCAGTTATTGTTACTATCTAGGTCAGATCACAAAGTCAGTGTGATGCACCCTGCAAGCCTGAACTGCTAGGTAGTGTGTGAGCTTTTAAAGTTAAACAAGTTTAATAAAAAAGTAGCTACTCCTGATATATCTGAAACATTCCTGTACTCTGGGAACAGATTGTTGTCAGTAAAGTGTAGAGTTGTGTGGGTGTTTTCCTTGTTTTGCTAACTTAATTTTGAGAATTTGCATATTCTTTACTAATGCCTGATTTTTCTCCTACCCATTTCTATGTGGTAAGGATGTTGGATTTCGATTTGACACGCTCCGTACCATCCTGCAACAGGAAGTTCTGCTGCAGGAGGATGTGGAACTGATTGAATTCCTTGACCCCAGTATCCTGTCTGCAGGGCAGTGTAAGCAACAGGAAAACAGACAGCTTCCAACACTACGCTCCCTAGCAACTCCTAATATTTGGTATTGTATTGAGGATATCTACTGTTATATTCTCTGAGAAACAAGCAAAAAGTATACTGTGAATTATTGAGATAAAATGCAACATTAAAGTAACTGTATTTTTTCTCATGTCCTCGGGTCTTTATTCTAATAATCCCCAGATTTTTGTATAAGCATTTTTTTTTAATTGGGCGTTTTGTTGAAAGAGTGGATTTTGATCTGAGATAATTACGTGAGCATGAGTGAATACTCCCAAACTAATATATTCCATAAGGAAGAACTAACAGAGTTGATTAATTCATTAATTTCTGAAACTGTATAGAGGTGATTTTGATAAATGAGACATGATTGTGAAGACTGAATTGAAAAGTGTTGATTTTGGAGTGATCTTCATAAAATATGTAATGGGTAGGGGGAGGTGAGGTGGGATGTGCAATTAATTTTCAAACATAGAATATCAGTAGAAAAAACTACAGAATATTTCAGTAAGATACACTGAAGTCAGCAGAGTCTTGTGGAATTCACTCAAGAATACTGAAGGAGCTGACTGCAGCAGTATCTGAACAGCTGCCACCTGTATTTAAAAAATAACACCAGTGGTTGTTCTGACAGAGCGTCTTGCTTGGAAATGTGGGAATCAGTAGGAAAAAATATCGCATAATAAGGGCCAGTGCTATTTTCTCACACATACATTATTAAAAAGTAGATGAAATTATTATAGAGTCTCACCTCAACTGTTTAAGTTATGTCATTATTGATGCTCTCTGTCAAACAAGAGAACTTTTGAACCAGATTTTTCTGGTCCTAGCATTATTGATTTTCTTTTTACTTTCAGCTGATAAAGTGCACTTACAAAATTTGTGAATGTTGTTTACCTTCCAGATGACACCAGGTTTGTGTTTTTGTAGACTAGAGGTCAACATTGGCTTGGAGAAATACCTTGAAAACGACAGAAAATTCAGTAAAGACAAACCTTTAATGCTACCCTTGGGAAGGAAAAGTCGAGTTAATAAACACTAAGTGATGAATAGTTGGGTATGCAGCACTACTCCAGAAAAGGTTCTCCATATTGCTACGATGAATTAGTGTTAGAGTGTGTACAAGGTGGTGATCAGTCATCATTTGTTCTGTTCAGAAAAGGGAAGGATATGAGGAAGAATAATGCAATTAATCTGCCACTGATTCAAACTGAGACTTGGGGGAAATCTTTTGAGCTCTAAGGATACTTAGGAGTTGGAATAGCTGTGGGTTGTGGAGTGTCCATTTTCATCTTTGGTCTGTCCATGATGATCTGGGTTAACCAACCAGAAGCTGAAAATGAGCAGAGTGAGCTCCTGAATCCCTTCTAGTCTTTCATTGTTGTGATTTATTTTATTTGTGGGACTTTATTTCTTTAATGTACCAAGGAAGTTAGAGACTGTGTCTGTCCCTTTTAAAGGTGTTTACGTATTTGGAATATTTTAGTCCTGGACCTTTACTGAAACCTATCAGTAGCCAGTAACCCTAAAGAGTTAACACTTGTAAAGCTGGTTAAAATTTGACCACAAAACTGTCCAGGAAATAGAAACCCAGAGATTGTGTCTTATTTTAGAAATGGAAAAATATTCCTTGTGAATACTTCTGAACCTAAATGCAGGATACACAGCTTTAAGGGATAGAGGAAAAAAGTGTTTTTCATTGAAAACATTCTGGAAAATTATATTTGTAATGCACCTTGAAGCTGGTATCCCATCCATCTCTCTGAAGATTGTGATTATTTTACAAAAGTGAGTAATAATACATATGAAACACAGTGTGCTTTCTAGCAGCTATTTATTTACATTGCATTTTTATAGAGGACAGTGACAACTTTATAAGCTTTTTAAATGTCTTTGAGAAATAACTGAGACACTAGGAACTCTATTCTTTAGGGATTTTCAAAAGGTGCCAAATTATTTAAAATGATTATTCAAGCCATCTTTATAAAACTGTGTTAGAAACTTGTGGTGCATTGGTGTCCAAGTTAAATGAGTCAGACTCTAGAAAAAAAATACAGCTGGCACTACTTGAGGGATTTGCTACCAAAAGAAACATGCCCTTCCCTACTGTACTCTTGAACCTGGAAGTACAGATATTACAGTTCCTACACGCCCTGGCTTATAATGCTGAGTAGTCAGGTTTTTTCCTTTTTTTATTTTCTTTTCTATTTCTTTTTAAGTCATATGTGTAAGAGAAACTGACCTTTCAAAGTGGTACATTACTCTCCTACTCATGCTGTAAAAAAGCTGATGAAAGGTTTCCTTAGAGTATACCAGCCAAGTAATATCATGTGTGTATTCATCTAAACCTGTCACTAGGAGTAGTTTTCAGTGTTTACAGCTCCCTTCAGGACCTACATAAAATCCCCATAATAAGATGTTGTAATCTCAACTGTAGCTGAAAACTTTGTGATTTTCCCACTTGTTTGCCCTCAGTAATGTGTGGTTGGTGACACTGTCTCTGCAGGGATGTCTCGCTGTTCCTTGCCTTTATAAGTGCCCTGCTTGTGCTGCCTTCGTGGTGGAAGGAATCATCATGGCTGCTGTGCGGACCAGTGCTGCTTGTCTATGCAGTTTCTAGAGTGTGGGGCACATGGAGGACAGCCAAGCTGCAAATGTCCCTGCGAAAATACTGTATCCAGCTGGAAGAAACAGTGGCGAATAGCCGAGCTTTCACTAATCTCGTGAGGAAAGCTCTACGACTCATTCAAGAGACTGAAGTAATTTCTAGAGGATTTACCCTGTGAGTCTGTATTTCACTTTATTTAATACACAGATCCATTCAAACCAGCTGTCATCTAAAATTGTCTTGTTACACTGTCTCCTATAACAAGTGGAATTACTGAAAAACTTAAAGGTTTTAATTTACATAAAACAGTATAATCACCATTCATACTAAAAGTATGAATTCTAACAACTCAGTGTTAAAACCCTGCATCCTGACGGTGAATTAAGTCTCACAAAACTCATATGCCTTTGAAATGTCCTGCGTTGCTAACAATGAAATATATGAACAAATGGATTTTGAACTAAGTTAGTTATCTATTTTGGGGAGTCATTTAGAGGTTTTTTTTATCTTATATTGCCAATTTGATGTAAATAAACTGATCTGCAAGTAATCAATCATATTTTAGAAAACAGGATGACATGAAAACCATTCTATTTTTATTTAACAAATAGTCTGAAGTAGTGACTACACAGCAATCAGCAAAGACCATCAAATGTCATTTCCCACCTCAAGTAAAGTTAACATTAGTTAACATTTTTTTCTTGCATATGATTGTTGAAACATTTAGATTCTTAAATTATTTACTGTTGAATTTGCCTCTCTTTCGCTTAAGAGATGCAAAAGTGTTTCTGATTATTTAGCTCTTGTAGTTATTTGATAAGTTTTGCTTATTTGCCATGTGAAAGGACATCAGAAAGTGTTCAATGCAGTGATTCCGAAGCCAACAGGCCTGTTTCTGTGCACTCTCATTGCCGTGGATGCTTTTGCATTGTAACCACCTATGATGAATCCAGATCTGTGCCAATTCTGCTTAAGGCTAAAGGAGGTGGGAAATACCAACACCTAAAATACAGTCAACATCTGAAAAAAAAAAAAAAATCAAAAATTCCCTTGCGGGCACCAAGAAGATGTTTATCCAATAGTTGTGCTAGACCAACCATTTTACATTCAGACACATGTTCTTACATGCAAGTTTGCAACTTTAAACTTGAAATTTTGGATTAATTTTCTAGCTTGAGATACCTTCAGTGTACTTCACTGAAGAAATGTTTCATTCTTCCTTTGGAATGCATAAGCATGTCTTCAGTCTGCTAGCTATGTGGTTTTGTTTTGGTCTGGTTTTTGCTGAAGAAGCATATACTTGAGCAATAGGCAGTCTTATCTTTGCAAACGGGTTCTTAAAAGAAATTATTGTTCAGGCTTGTCCAAATTACAGATGAGAAAAACATTTGGATTTTTGCCTAAGTTTAAGCAAACGAACTTGTGGTCAATGTCTAAATTGCTTCTGCCTTGTTCTTTCACTACATATCTTAGATAACTGATTAACAAAAAACAGACTGGTCTTTAAGCTGATGCTTGATCTAATAGCTTCTTTACTTGAAACTTTGGCAAGCTTTTCAAAAGACTTTGACATATGGATGGAGTGGGAGAAGTCTGAGTGTGCCAGCATCCTCATTGGAACAACTGTACAGTATAAAGAAGTTGGTGCTGTACAAGTTTTGGGTTGATTTAGCCTAGAGGAAGTTCTGACTCCAGAGTGTCCTCCATCCACGTATGCAAGAGATGCTGCTGCACAGGGCAATATGAAATTCTTTGCTTTGGGTAGCTCTATGTGTATGATCCAAAATACTAGTTTTCCCTTTTTTTTCTAGAATTTTCTACAGTAAACCTCAGCAGAACAATGTTTAGAATGTTCTCTCTAGTAAGGTTGTCAAAGTCTTAGTGCCTTAAGAAAGAGTCTCATGTCAATAGAAGGGGTTGCATTTGAAAAGTTACTGAGTCTCCTCTTGTGTTATTTTCCATCCTTGAGGGAATGAGATTTCAGTCAGGTACAGCATCCTAGTGAGTGTTACATATGCAGCTGTTTTAAGGTACTGCTAGCTCAGCATGGTTTGGCCTGTGCATTGACTGTATTGTGACTGGAAAGATACTGAGGCTGTCATTTAAATAGTACCAAGTTCAGACTTCGACTGGTTGTACTGAGCTAAACTCTGACAGGGCTAGTCCAGGTGTGCAGCTTTGGCCTGAAGTTCTTGGTGCTCCACTGCTGGTTTTCATCTCCATTACATCATCCATTGCTTCTCCCGTAGGCTAATTTACATATCCATTGAAACATCTATGGCTTTGCTTTATTCTACCTTGTTTTCCCCTTATTATTTGATACTGTAAATGATAGATTATTACTGATGAGATTTTGGTCAGTTGTCTATAGGTTAAGTGGTTTACTACTGTGTGGTAGTGACTGCTACATTCAAATATTCAAACATCCTTTTGCCTTCATTCCCCTCCCACCCAGTAAAACTGACTGCAGCCAAACAGATCAGGAACTAAGAACTTGAGCAGGGAGCTTGGACTAGATGGCCTCCAGGGGTCCCTTCCAATCTTAACTATTCTGTGATTCTGTAATCCTGTTGAGCTTCTCTTATATTAGCTTCTCTCAAAGACAGCTGGATATTCTGATTCCAGCATGGCCTTTGGAAGTGTTTAGTGCTCTGTTGGAATTTCAGATGTGTCTGCATGGTACAAGCTCTGTGATGCAGAGTTGGTCAAGACCTCAGCTGGGTGGCTTGGATTACAGGAATTGTGTGGCAAAGGTAGGGCAGTGCTCTACTCAGGCAGAAGGGCGGTATTTCTGTCTAATTGCTTCATTTGCAGTTAGCCAAATGAAGCCTGATTACAGGTCGCAGCATGGAATTTCTGCAGGGTAATGAAAGCATGTCCATTGTCTTGCATATCATAAAACCAGAACTGAAGGAATACATAATGAAAGGCTGCAACAATAAGCAGCAAGTGTTTATTCCTATGCCTGTCACCAAAAAAATTAGCTTCTTTTCCAAAATGCTCTCTTTCTACTGTATTTTAAACTAGAATTAAGCTCTAGGAGCTCAATACGTATGGAGGTATATTAGCTCTTTATAGAACTGCTTTCATGCCAGACTGCAGTAATAGGTTTTTTATAATGTTAATTAATTTTTATCAATTTTAAATAAACTTGTTAAAAGTAGAAAGCCAATTTAAGGTTTGGCTTGTAAAATTAATGAAGAAATATGTTGTTCTATACAGTAAAATAAGTTTGGAGCTGTAGTAAAGGGGAAATTCACCCTTAACCTTTTTTTGCTACTTGAGCCTGATTTGCAAAGCTGACAACATTTTGTAAGTCAAATTAAAATACATAGAGGATAAGAGAGAGGCTTTTTACAAGGGTGTGTGGTGATAGGACAAGGGGGAATGGCTTTAAATTGAAATAGGGCAGGTTTAGATTGGATATTAAGATGAAAATTCTTTACTGTGAGGGTGGTGGGACACAGGAACAGGTTGTTCAGAGAAGTGGTGCATGACCCATCCCTGGAAGTGTTCAGGGCCAGGCTGGATGAGGCTTTGAGGAGCCTGGTGGAAGGTGTCCCTGCCCATGGCAGGGGGTTTGGAATTAAAGGATCTTCATGGTCCCTTTCCAACCCAAACCATTCTCTGATTCTGTGAAGATAAATGAAACACTAGGAATTTAGGGATATGACATGCCTGACAGATAGACATATATAATAGATCCTACCGATTTAAATTAGTAGAATAAGGAAGAATTATTTTATAAAAAGCATTGAATCAATCCATTCCAGAAGGAAAGCAGATTGTTTTGCTGAATACTGGCAGTATGTGCTGTGCATGAGTTATATTTGTTCTCTATAGGAGTTGGAAAAGTCTGCATCACTGTAATAGAACATAGATCTCTGTCTCATTTTCATGGTAGAAGAATTTTGCTCCTTTTCTTTGAGCTTGCTTCTGACAATTCACATGGGGCTTGAGCCTACAAACTGGTGTAAGCATTTATACATAAATACTTCCATTTGTTACTTTCAAAAGCTAGGGAAAAGTTAGAGATTGTCATGTACTGCATTACATGCTGTGTTCCCTAGTGAAAGATACAGCAAGGCTAGCATTTTACATTTACATTTAGAAATGGAAATAAGCACAGTTTGTTTTTATTTTTTCTAGATTTTAAAGTAGTTATGAGATGTTATATAAACCATTTTAATAACACATAATTTTAAATGGCATGCAGATATTTTATATTGTATTTCAGCTAGCATATTCAATATATAGCAATATTTGGCATGATTCTGCTTGTGTTAATGATGTTAAACATACTGATAGAGGGTTCCAGCCTTGCTCACTGGGTGGGCTGCTCTGGTTTTCATATTTGATAGTGAAGGCCATAGGCTATTTCCCCTCCCAGTCAATGTGCAGCACAGTCCAGCTAAGCACATGGAGTAGGACTGACATTTTCCCAGCAGTGTCAGGTCTGCTGACTTGGTCAGCTTTTTAGTCAGATGGACTACGGAAATAGTTACCAATGCAGCAACCCACCTCAGACTTACCAGGAACCCTGTATGCTTTTCCCTTTCAAGTGACTGGACATGAAATCACCACTGTGCCCTGGGAAAGGTGAGAGCAGAAGCAGGCTTCTAGTCCCCAATTAATTAATCACAACTGATTGTCTTGTTGTCAGACTACGTTCATTCATGAGTTGATTCTAGTAAAAACAGTCCCAGCAAGCAGAGTGCACTTAGGTTGTTTCCGGAGCCTCAGTCACAGGTTTGACCTCAGTGGGCATATGAAAAGATATAACTGGAGCTTAAAGCTCCACAGACCAGTTTAATGTTCACCCAGTTCACTTTTCATTGTATTTCCAGATGAGGTGATTTCTTACAGTGCTAAAGCCATTCTGAGGTGTATTCTAATAGGCAAATGGCATTGTTTCTTGTAAATGGTGTATTCACATGAATAGCTGGATATCAAATATATTTTCAAATATGCTTGTGTGGTGTATACATTTTATGTGTTTACCTCTCAAGACTCTCACAAATACAGCTGTCATTCTCTGCATGATGATAAAATCTATGTCACCGCTTAAACAATACTTCTCTTCACCTAGAAAACTTTCTGCTTCAGGAAGGTTAAAAAAATATCACATTTTGCATGAAAAGCTTTGTATTGGCACATTTTTTCTGCAAAAATTATTGAAAAAATAGATTTGGATATAAGGATGTATATGTTAAATACATGTTTATTAAAATTTCCTAAGCTGACAGTGGGCTTGTAATAGTTTTGTATCCTGATTGAGATAATGTTATGGTATGTCTATCATTATCTACCATCACTGTACCATTTTGGAAAATTTTAGAAAAAATAAATGTGCTCAGGAGTTCTGCCACGGCTCAGATGAGAATAGAATCAGGCTATCTACTGAAGAACCCTGGCTGCTGTCTGAAATTTTGATTAAATACATCATTGATATGATCAATTTTTTAAAAAAATTCATAGTTACTGAGTGATTTGAAAAAGCTTTCTAAATAATGAAATAGGAAAACTGATGTACTGTTTTTTAAAAATACTTTAGGACATCTGTACAGTTGTATCACATTTTACTTTTCAAGTTTGCTTGACAGGGTCAGTGCCGCTTGCCCATTTAATAAATCTGGACAGCATCCTAGTCAGCACCTGATTGGCCTCCGGAAAGCCGTGTATCGATCCGTCAGAGCCAACTTCCGAGCTGCAAGACTGGCTACTCTCTACATGCTGAAAACATATCCTTTCTGTAAAAACCCACCAGTTCAGTTAGTCCACGTTGCCTACCTGCAGTTGTGCCAATGTTTAGTGTCAGGATGTCTAGAAACGTACAGTAGCTAATTACATATCTAAACAAGGTAAAGAAAAGGTAGCAGTAGCATAGTAAATTGGGGCTTGTGTTTGGTTTGGAACATGCTTAAAATTTTTGTCTTTTTGTGTACTGTACCGTGTGAGATAAGATCCAATGCACTGAAAACATTGTCTCATTATTGATACCTTTTCGTGTAAGTGTTGATGATGTGTTTAAGAGGCCTTCAGAATTTTGTTTAAAATTCCTCTTAGCCATCTTTTTCCCTTGCACCAAAATATCCTCTCCTCTGAACAATACAGCCTTTCAGTCAACATTCCTGTGTTCAAAGGTAAGTTGGTTTTCTCCTACCAAAATTATCTGCAGCAAATTAAGCTTTTATGTTAATGTATATCTCAAATGTGTTAGAAGGAGATCTATCTGATGAACAGAGAATTAAAAATTTTAGGTCACGGCTTTATTCATGGTGACACAAATTACATAAACTTGATATGTTATCATTATCACTTCAGTGGAACTAGAAGTTCAGCAATATTTGCTTGTGGCTAGTGTACCCTCTTTTAATTAGATAGCTGCCTTCAGTGAGTACAGTTAAATAATTTTGCCCTAATTAAGTTTTGTTCCCACGTAGAAGAAAAATATGCAGTCACATTTTAGCTCTATACCAGGCATTTTGTGTCAAACTTGGTGGACCAGCAATTTAATGAAATGGAAAGTCATGTTGCTTACATTTTGTGTGGAGGGACAGTTGGGTACTAGCAGAAACAAGTTAGCATTTTCCTACACCAGTCTTACTCTGATTTGTTCATGGCAGCAAGAGTGCATTGCTCAAAGTCACAGAACAAAATGCCATAGAAAAGAGTATTTCTCTTTTTAATTCAGAATCTAAGGTTATAGTAGGATGCAGTGGCTGAAAGTCTAAACTAGCAATTAGGCACTTTGGGTTAAGTATTTACAGGATGTCGTGCAGACCAGTTCAACAGCTCTCTGCACTGTCCTCTGTTGAATTGTGTGGTAACTCAGGGAATGCTTCACTCAGCATGCTAGTCTTAAGAGCCTTGTGAGTTCTCCATCATGGGAACCTGATGTCATTATATACAAGCTGGAGGGAGGAAATTTTGTAGTTTATGTTACTGGCTGATGTTAATAATCTCATCCTCAGCTGATGCAGAATGGTTTGATACTCCATTTCCGTTGAACTATATTGATAGGTAGGACCTGGGCATTGGACTGTGTAAACTAAAAAAGCTTGGATTTTGTTGTAAGATGATGTTCTTTGTTGTCAAGGCATAAATAGTGGTATTTTTTTATTAGTGATGAAACCAGACATTGGATAGCAGTGTTTTAAACTGAATGATATCTTACACCATTGGGATGGAATGCATATAAAATGGATTTTAGGTCTTTGAGATGCACTGAGCACAGGGAAATTTGCAAATTTCCTGTAGTAAATCTAGTAAAAACTTGTTCCTTCTCCTCTGTAAAGGTTTAGTTATTGCATCATGAACTGTTAAACACATAACTTTTAACTAGGGAGAGAGAAAGTTCACACAAGAAAAGAAGTAAATTAAACAAAAAGTAGTACCCTCTTGGGATTATAAAAGTCTCAATCAGATATCCCATGCTGATAGGTCTGAGTAGAGACACTTGGGCATTTTTCAGTGCCATTTTTCTTCCTTGACCAGTCAGTTCGTGACATGCTTTGCTCACCCCCGGTGAACAGGTGTGAATTTTGTAGACGAGCAGCTTGGATTTCCCAGGGATCCTGTGAGGCCCTCATGTTAGGTCTTTAGATGGGAATGTGCTTTTGAAGACTGAAGTATAAAAGTTTAATTGTTAAATACAGGGATACATTAGCATTCTTGCTTTTCTCTAGGTAAATAAGAGTGTCTAACTTGATAGAGGTTAGACATTCACTGTACAGGTATTTTATTCTGGATTTGACAGTTCATTATTAAGTAGCTTTGCCTTCTCTTCTTCAAAGCTAATAAGGCATGCAAGTTAAATGAATGAAATATTTTCATAGAGACCTAGAAAAACTTCACTAATCTAAGATAGTTACTGTATTTTGGCTTTAATGGAAGACATTAGGGCTAAAAATACTTGCTACTAGATCAAAGTGCTCAAAGGAAGTGCATTCCTGTATATAATGGTGTGTATATGTCTAAACTTTCTAAATGTTTAGTCCTTAGGAAGCTAATGGGGGCATGGGATCAGTTCTCTGCTTTCATCTGTCAGAAATGGGAGTGGAAGGGCTTCAGCAGAGGAGGGCAGGCAGGAGGTGCAGGAGGCCACTGGGACACAGTATTGGTAAGTGGCTCCTTGGTCAAACCTCTCATATGAGATGTTGCCTGGAATTTATTTTTAGCATGACTTAGAAATCCACATGTGTCCAAACTGCTTTTTGTGGCATTCATGCTGTTGGAAATGTCATGTTGCAGGAAAAGGCTAACAAGGAGTACAAGTAGTTTCTAAGATCAGTGGTCCTGAAGGGTTTTGACCTGACTTTTCAATTTCTGATGGAGTTACCATCCTCATCCTATGTGCTCCCTCTGCTGGGCATGCTGTCAGGTTAATTTAGAAGAGACACCATTTATGTGAGCCAGCTGCTGGTGACAATAGTAATATTCTGGTCCTAATTAATTTATATTGTAGGGTTTTGTGTGAACACTTAATAAGCTTCTTTCTTTCTGGACATTAGGGATAAGGGAGGGAGAAATGTGTTTGTTTAGATCCTGGACACTTTGCTTTACTGTTTCCTAGGACACAGAATATTACTTTTTCATGCAATGTTCTTCTACTCAACTGGTAAACATCTCTTGAGCAAATCACTTTTGTGAGTTCAATCCTGTGAGAATTTAGCACTTGGAAAATTTGGGTGTGAAAGTGGATGGAACTTGTAGCTTCCCCAGAAGACATTAGCTGGACAAGAGACAAGTGCTTCTAATTGGCTTTATGTGCAAGAGATGAGAGCATTCAGTTTCTAGATCAAACTGTAAATGAAAAAACTCATACTTTAAATTAAGAGACCATATTTTCATTAATGCTTTACAAATATATATATTTCTATGGAACAAATGTAATTTTGTACTTATGGCCATAAGTTTGTTTCTGTTTTAAAATGAATTTTACTATTTTGTGACTGGGTTACTATCAGAAAATGTGGAAAAATCTTGAACTGTTCCTCCCCAGCCTGAGGTTAGCCTAAAATTAATGCTGTTTTAAAATAAATGCTGCCTAGTCTACGAATTCTTTTATCTATCTTTTGGTATCAGTTATGTTGTGCTTGCTTCCTACTTTTTTAAGCATTTTTGAGGACTAGAAATGTAAATTTTCCTACTGAGATTTTAAATATGCTGAATGGTGTCGACAGACACCAGTTTACCACTCATCCTGCCAAGATCTTTACAGTCTTTACAGTGATATAATCAATAAAGTTAATGGTATGACAATCAGGGAGCTCCTGTTCTTCACAGAGCTTTCTGCAATGTCAAAGACCTTTTACTGTAAAGATCTCTGAGCAGGCCACCCACAGACAGAACTCTCAGCAAATTCACATCCTGAGTTTAGTCTATAACACAGGCTACCTTTAAAACTTAAAACTGCAGAGTTGTTCTCTTTCCTCTGTTAAATATACGATTTCTGGTTTAAGATTGACATTAACTATGTATTGGAAACTCAATATTTAAAAGTAAGCTATTTCACTCAAGGGATGCAGGGCTTTTTCATCAATCTACTTTGTTTCTTTTTATGTGTTTGTATTTAGACGTGTTTTGTCAGTGTCTTATCTGTCATCCTTAAAAGAGCCTTTAAAACTTGTGCTTCAAATATGGATTGCAGAACTTTCAATTAAACAGGATTCAGGTGGATTTGGGATGAATATATGTGCTTTCATAAAAAATTGCCTGGAATAAGAAACCTTATTAAGCATTTCTTTTCTGTGTGTTTAATGCAAAAGTGGCTTTGTTTACCACCTTAACTCCAGCTAAACCTACCCTCTGAACTCGGAGAGCGACAATGTGACCAGCTACATCTGTGTAGTCCCCTTTAAGGAGCTGGGTTTGGGACTGAGTGAAGAACAGGTCTCTGAAGAGGAGGCACACAATCTGACTGATGGCTTCAGCTTGCCTGCACTCAAGGTAAGCTCTCCTAGAAGGACTTAACGCAGCCATGCAGGCTCCTGGTGAAAATCTTTCTGTTGTCATGAAGTCCTGTGGCTTGTATGTCCTAGCCTGTAGCAACACACTGAACTGAGGGTAAGGTGTAATCAATTAGACTCTCATCATGTGTTTCTACATTTATCAGCATTCTAGAGAAAGAAAAGTTACTCAATACAACATTAGGATTTTTTTCTGCAAATCATGCAAGTTCAAGTCAGTGTTCTATAATCAGCTTGATCAATCCCCTTAAACATGATCTTTTGCTCTCTGATTTCACCTGATCCCAGCTGAATAAAATAATTTCCAGATTTGTACTTACTTCTTTTTTTATCTAGTCTCTTGACGTGAATAAAAAGAGAGACATCAAAAGACACAAATTAGTTGTAATTGCCGAAGGGAGTAGCTGCATTTAGTCACACTGGGTAGAAATCATAAGCTTGGACCCCTGCTGTCCTGAGCCAGTGTGGTTCTTTGATCTTTGAAAAACATGTAACTGAACAGAATGACAACCATATAATGGCCTTTTTATCTGTTTTGTTTTGTTAGGTATTTTTTATTTGCATGAGTCAATTGGAAGGAAGATCTAATTTGAATACAAGTCTTCTGTACTCTAATGGTCCTCTGCCAAGGCAGTTCCTTTTTAACATTGTTTTTTTAATGGAAAATTCCATTATTGTACGACTTCTATGTTTCTATGGGGTTGCCTTTTGTTGCATTTTTTCCTCTTTGATTTCTTTTGTTCTGACAGTAAATGCTACCAGTAATAGTGATTACTAAGCTTTGAGGCTTTGTTTAATTAGTTGTAAGCTAAGAGCTACAATAAAGAGGAGCTTTGGGGATTTCTTTTCTTACATTTCATTAGCTGAAATTCTAATTGCAACCATGTAAGCCTGCTAATTTACCCATTTCTTCTTAAGCCCAAGAAGCCAGTCAGAGGTGCCCAAGCTTGTAAGCTAAGTCTTTGTTTACCTGCAGTTTGCAGCAACTTACCTGAAATCTGTTTTATTTGAACTGGTTAGGATGCTTTCTGGACACAGTTAAGCTCACAACAACTAGTAAATCTGAATATATGGTAACTCAGACAGCAGTGTAGGCTGGGTGTGGTATAGCTGAACCAAGCTAAATTAACATAAATCAGTCCTAAGCAGATTCCTGTGTAGGTAATAAAATACTTTGATAACCTTGAGACATATTTGTGTGGTGAGCCTTGGATGTATGTGCAGTCCTCTTCAGTTTTTTTTACTTTGAGAGAACTTGTCTTTATACTAAAGTGCAGGTCATGCTAAGCCATATGACAAATGCAGCATGTGTCTTTTGGCTACTTTGTCCTTGAAGTAAAGCAATTTAAAGAGTGAAAATTTTTCACTTGAGAAAAATATATCAGTTTAAGCTGAGGAGAGCCAGTTAGATATTTTGTGTGTGTCAGCAAAAATAATCAGTAGTCATTGGCAGAGCAAGCTACTTGCAACCATAAATACATCTGGAATTCCCTTTTCTCTTGTCATTGTGCCTTTTTTCAGGTAGGTTTTTGATTATGATTATTATTATCAGTTCCTGAAGTCCACTATTTCTGTGTGCTACTTTTTCACTGCCTGTGATTTATGTCTGGTAGAAGGGATTGGTCTTCTTTTGTGCTTATTACAGCATGAGCTTTTCACTTTTTATCCAAAGCACCACATATGCAGGGACACTTGAGAGATTGCTTCCCATTTGTTTGCTTTTCATTTTTGCACCCAGCCAAATCAGTCTTGCATGTGTGCCCCAAATTAATTTCATGTTATTCATGTATTCTTTTTTTCCCGTGAGCATCTTTTGTAAATTGAGATTTTTTTTTCTTTTGGAATATTTTATCAGTTTGCATCCAAGTATTTTTAATGTGGTGAGTAAATATTTTGTCTTCCTTGGTCCTGAATGCTTGCAAACAAGTTTCAGTCTGCACCTCATAATCACCTACAGCTGATCCCTTTTAATAAGGGCCATTATTGCAGAGAAAAGTATCATAACCTTTCCTTTTGATTTTCGACATAAAAGGTGCTGCTGTTCTCTCATGGTCTACTGAGCAAACTTCTCTAAAATAAGAAAAGAGTTATTTTCATTTCATTGGAAGTGGAAGTTCTCAAGAACTTGAAATTGTGGGCTGCCTTGCTCCCAGATTGACTGGCCTCTTTAGTACCATATATAACATTGTGAATCAATTCATTTCTTAAAAGCCTTTCCTTCCTTAGTGGTATTGGTGGAATTTCTTACTTTGCTTGAAAAAAGAAATAAGTTAGCAGCTCAAGTTTCTTCAGATGCAAAACATTTTTTTGTTGAAGTACAGTGCAATTAGGCTCATGTTTCAAGGCTGGGTATGGGGCATTGCAGTAGCTATTAGATTGTAAAAATGACAGCTTGGCCTTATAAAGGGAAAAATGTGTTTGCTGGCACTGGAATTTTGGCAGCCCTTTATGAGCTGTAGGGTATGTGGAGATTATAGCAAATAATGAAACTGGCTGATGAGAATATGAGGTTTTGGACTCTGACAACTTTCTGAGCATAATTGCATTTAATACCCTTCATCAAGAAATTAACAGTCACCTAAGGTTCACAAGATCTGAACCTCACGTGCTTTGGAATACCCTTCAAAAACAGTCAGTGTATTCTCGCAGTGTTTCAAAGTTCCTGCTGCTGGCCAAGGAATGTTTTCCCATGGTGTATCTGTACATTTACTTTGGAGGCTGACTGCCTTCCCAGGTGCACAGAGCTAACCCTACCCTGTTTTGCAGGTCCTCTTTCAGCTCTGGGTAGGGCAGAGTTCAGAATTCTTCAGGAGGCTGGCGCTGCTGCTCTCGCCAGCCAACGCGTCCCCCAAGCCCTTGGCGTCCCCGGAGCGGCTGCCCCACCACATCCTGTGCGATGTGATCCAGGGCCTACCTCACACCCACGCGGCCTGCTTGGAGGAGCTCAAGAGGAGCTACGAGTTCTATCGCTACTTCGAAACTCAGCATCAGGCGGGCTTGGAATGGCCAGCCAGGACAAAGCCCAAGTCCAGAGAGCTGAACAGTCTCCAGACAGCAGTACGCAGCTTGCAGCTTCATCTCAAGGCACTGCTCAATGAGTAAGTTTACACAGGAATTAACAGAATATGCAGAAGGCTTTGGACTTGAAGTTCTTTGGGTTGTCAGCTTGTATCCCCAGTTAAAAGCAAAACGGGCAGATACATGCAGTCTTTGTGATCATAGCCATATTTTTACACATTATGGGTTCAAAGATCCTTGGTTTACTATGGAATCTGATATTTTTCCTGGCTATTCTCTGAGTATCTGTTGAAAATTTGAAGATAAGCAGTGCACTAAGACTGTGCCTTGCATTTGTCACTCCCTTATAAAAAAATTTGAAAACATCATTATCCTCCATTGATTTTGCAACATACCAAATGCTTTATAAGGACATTCAGCTCATAGTAACTACCTAGTAAATATCCTTAAATATTTGTCACTGCCTTGGTGAAACAGTTGAGACTCTCCTGCTCCTTTAATCTTACATAAAAGAATTACTATAACAAATGCAGGTGAGCAACGTATCTTGATGTAGAAAAAATTATTTTAATTTTAAAATTTTGAGGCATCTTTGAGGAATTGACTGAGTTAGATTCTTAAAACTTGAAGAAAATAACAGTATATTACATTAAATACTTGAGAGAACAGTGAAGTCAAATATTTATTATTACTTACTGCTGTTCATCTCTTCATCACTTAGGGTAATAATTCTTGAGGATGAACTTGAAAAGCTTGTTAGCACTAAGGAGACACCCGAATTGACAACAGAAGCCCATCAGGTTCTGGAACAAAAACTAAAGTTTATTCAGCCTCATATCCAGGCTAGCAACAGCTGCTGGGAAGAAGCCATTTCTCAGGTGGAAAAAATGAGTGGAAGAAATCCAAAGAAAAAAGGTAAATGTGAGAGATTAATTTAGCAACTAATGGGATACACTTCAGAGATGAAATTGGCAAATGGATCAAAGACAGTGTTCAGCCTGTGTATCAGAATTTTAGCTGAAGAAGGTCTTACAATATAAACTTTCGTCCTTATGTCACACTTTTTCACTGTGATGGCTTTGAAGCTTTTGTTTCAGCAAAAAATGCAAAAATGTTAACTCAGTCTGTTAGACCTGTCGATTCAGATGGTTGTTTTCAGATGTAGACTGATCGTAGCTTTTTGCCTTTGGTTGGTGAGTCACCTGTGAAGGGGTAGGATTTGAATGACTCGCCCCCAAGATCTTCATTTATTTACTGCATTAAAATTATGCCATTAATTGAAATTATAATGGCATTGTCATGAAACTTTTTTGACAGTCACATTTCCTGGAACATTTTAAATTGTGGAGGACATGTTGAACATATAATACCCATTTACCTCCTCTCTCAGAGAGAGTGAGCTAATATTTGGTGTTCTTAAAAAGTCTTATGAGCAGCATATCCCAACATTTTGTTTGTCGTCCCTCTCCTTAAGGATCTGTACTGCCCATGCTGCTCTTGTGAAGAACAGCTTAACCAGCTTAAATGATTGAAGTGAACTTAGGCTCTCCTGACATGGAATTGAACCTGTAATTTCTAATCTTTCTTTTTTCCAGGAGCATTTTTTACTGTCCTAGGAAGGCACAGCCCAACATCTGAAAAATGCTGGTTATGGAGACTGCACTAGGCAAATTGGAGGGAACTTGGGGTATCAGCAAGTTACCCACAGAAATCCAAATCTGAAGTGCACTAAGCTCTTAGTGATGTATGGGTGGAATATCTAGTAGATGGATAAATATTGCCGTGGGCCTAGAGGCAGGCAGGCAGACCTTTTTCATGCTTACATCAGAAATGGGAGCACTGGGAGGCTTCTTGCAGCCTCTGTGCAGGTCCAGACATGGTATAAATAAACTCCTGTACTTAGCCTAATAGTGCACTCTTAGAGCTTCCCCCTCAGTGCTGTGTAAAACAGCCTGTGAAGATGTTAGATGTAGCCTGATACATTTGCATGTGCCAACCTGTTGTGTTTTGTTGATGCCCTCCGCAACCTGCAGTTCCACTGATCTTTTTTCCCCTTTCCTTAAAAGTTCTTTCTAGACTACACACCATAGTATTTTTAGTTATTGTAGTTTTATTTTTACTTTGTGTATAAATTTCACAGCAGGCATTTTTATTATAACTTGCTTCCTTTTAAAGTTCAGTACAAAAATAACATCGTGTGTGATCTAGAAGGAAGGGATTGCGTGGGAAATAAAAAATAAAATAATACTTCACTTTTGCCCACTGGCTTTCCTGGAAATGTGCTGGGATTGAACCTCTATTTTGCAACAAGTTTACTGAACTACTCCACAGGAGCTGCTTTAAATTATGTTGGTCATTGAAAACTGATTTTATCTGGCAAAATTTGACTTTCCTGATATATTTCTAAGCCACCAGCTTCTGTGAATTGACCTTTTCAAGCTGTACATGAAATCAAGTTCAATTCTTTTGCTGTCTTTCTACAAGTTTTAACAGCTGGTTTGTCAGTCATGTTATGTAAATTACTTCAATAAATTGTCTCATTTTTTTCAAAACATTCTGAAAGTTCTTCGGGAGAACATACCTTCCTGTTGAAATAATATAGCAGCTCAGCACATCTTTTATATTTATGCATTATTATCCAAACCTAAATCAGTCTTTTGACAAGACCTGTTACAAGAAACCCATGGATGTAGAACATTGTGTCTAAGTGGATGCCAAGCACTTCTGCTCCAATAGATTTTTAATTCAACTAACTAGTTCAGCCAGTAGAATATCTCTATAAAGAGGTGAGTCTCCTTCAGCAAGCACTACATGCTTCTTGCCGTGAATCATTATGTGTCAGAGCTGCTTTATTACAGGTACCTTAAACAGCAAAAGCAAAGCCTTTCGGGGTAACAGATTGAACATTTACACCTTCCTGTCAGCCTGTCGGTGGTCGTGACACCAGCATGTATCGTAGATTTTTGCATATGGTTCCTTCAGGGAATGCAATTTGGCTTCTTCCTTTACAGGAGTTGGTGTATTTCTAGAATCAGTGCCTGTACTCACTGATCCCATCTCGTACAGAGCAGAGCCTTAGAGCAAGTGGGGCTTTAGCACATTGAAGGGAATTCACCTCTATTTAAATTCCTTGGGCAATCATGGACCTATCTATCATTCTTCTACATGTACATCTTTGCTCATTTCCTAGAACTTTCAGCTTCTTCTCTTTATTCTTTCACATTTTTTCATCACTAAGAAGACTAATTTATTAATTAGACCCTCAACAATTTAAGCATGTAGTAATCTACTGCTAATATTACACAATGCAATGTCCTGTATGGTTAGTTACAGCACTGTATTAATGATCTTTGAGACAATGACCCTCAAACTGTTTAAATTCCATCCTTTTTCCTTTTAAACTGTCTCTCTCTTTGCAAATGTACACAACTTTTTTAGATATTTATAAGAGCAAGGCCATGGTACTCTGCTGCAATCTCACCATCCCTAAGTGTTCAGTGTACAGATTAGAAATGGAAAATAGGGTTAGGTGGGGCTTGGCCAGGCCATTTAACCCATTTCCCTTCTTAGGGATAAATTAGTATTTGTGAGTAAACGTTGTTTACCTGTTCCTAAAAAACTCTCTTTAGGGACATTTTCCAGTATTTCCAGGCATCTATTCCAGCTCTTAACTCTATTACCAGTAGAATGTTATTGCTGAATTAGAAGTGCCTCTTGCTGCAATTTAAAAGCAGTACTTCTGATCTACCCACAATGGAAATCCATTTCCTCTTGATGGCCCTTACATCCTTGAAGATGATTATTGTGGTTCTTTCTGTCTTCTCTATATGACTCTCAGCTCTTCCCTTATGACTATACTTTATTTAGTCCTCTGATAATTTCCAGTGTTTTCCTCTATACTCCCTGTACTTGGCCCACTGTATTATTGAATGAAGAGGCCCCAGACTGGGCACTGGGTTCCATCCACAGCCTGATCAGTGCCATAGTAGAAATGTTATTTCATGTGCCTAACAGTCAGTGCTGTTGCTTGTATGTCCTGGTTTGTAGTGTAGCTTTTTGCTCGCAGCAGAGTAGAGCTGATGGTGAGATTCCTCGCCTCTTTCTCAGTGGTGCTCCCCAGTCAGTTGTGATGTATTTGTGCACTTGGCTATTCCAAAGCACAAAAATTTGCAGCCGCTGTCACCAAACTGCTGGATCTGAAATCCATTTCTACCTAGCTTGTTTCTCTGATTTTCCAGTGTTATTTTTTATTCTAATGGTGCCCTTCAGTGTTCTTGCAGATTATATCAGCAGATTTAATGAGATGCAACACTTTTCTTTCCCCCATTGGAAATAACAGAGAGTATTGGACTTGAGACAAATCCTCACTCAATGTATTCTGGTCTGAAAAAGGTGACCATGCTGTGGTGATCCAAGAGGCTGTTCTGTGCACCTATTAGCAACTTTTCCTGGCCTATGCATTTTGCCTATGAGAATGTCATGACACCGTGTCAAAAGTCCTACTGAAAACAAAATGCAGAACATTTTTGGTTCTTTCTAAACATAAGACCTGTTACTCCATTGAAAAATTAACATCTTCTATTTTTAACAAATCCACACTGGCTGTTACTTGTCTCCCTCCTACTTCACAAATATCTTCCTTTAAACTCTCCTTAATTATTTCTTCCAGTATTTTCCTGTTATTTGAAGTTGTTTTAGCTATATTTTTTTTAAAAAACTAGTGAAGAAAGTCTCTTCTCTAGTTTTACTGATTTTGCTTGTGATCTGCAGGTTTTCAAAGCCTATAAAATTTCTGAGGTTCATTAGTAGAAGTGTTTCAGCACAAGTTCCATTGGACCCAGCTTCTGTCAGAACAACCAAGTTATTTAAGTGCTCTCTAACAGTGTTTCAGTGTAACCTAACCAGCCTTCTTGCTGTTTTTTTGTATGCAAATCCTTCTTACAAAAATACCTGGACCCTGCCTGAGTGAGTCAGAAACATCTTTCAATTATCAAATTTATTTTTTTTAAATCCCTTTTCTTCTTTCCCCTAAAGGCAAAATTGAAGTTTCCTGTGACAACCTGCAGCATACTACATTACCTTTAACACAGCCTGCCATATACATAGAAAACAAAGATCCAATCCCTGAAGAGCAGGTAAAAAAAAAAAGAAAAGGATAATTTAAAATAGTAATTGGGGATTATATGCTGTATCCATTCTTTTTTTCAGTTGCTTGTGCAGTGACCTTGTTGTCTTGCTGAGACAGACAAGTAAGTGGCCAGTGCCACTTCAAAATTGGACTTATAGAAAAAAATTGTGTGTATTCCTTTTGTTGTTCCAAGGGGAGGTATTCCCCATCCTGGAAAAAAGAGCACTAGTATTCATTTCTTGTAAATGTCATTAAAAAGTGAGTGACTAAAGGAGAGCAGCAACACAAGTCAGAGTAATATATAAAAAACTGAGAATTGCTAAAAGGCAGTATATGAAATAGAGTCCTATTTGCATATTGCTGGATAAACTGATACAGCTGCAAAAGTGACAAGCTCGAGCACAAACCGTCCTGCCTTCAGTTTGCTTAGTCTCTGCATTTTTTGATACCTTTTTACTGTAACAGTAAACAGTTTTGTATTGTTTGAGGAACTCCTGGGTGATGGTTGGGGCTGTCTTGAAGAGCGGCAGACCTCCTCCATCCCAGAACTGAGAGCAGATGCATTCTGAAAGCACACTGAACACCTGTGCTCTGCTCTGTCCCTACTTGCTTCTCCCCCACATATATTCTCTCTAGATATTTTTCCATATCAAAAAGATGGGACTAATTACTTTACTGGTTATTTGTTATAACACAAATGCTGCTCTGTTTTTTTTATGCTTGTGATCCAATATATTTTAAATTGGAGGAGAAGTTTGCTATTCCCTGTTATCCTCTTAATAAAGATATACATAAGTTAGGTTAGCAAGATGCCTTGACTACCAAGAATTGGTTATGGTGTAAATTAACAAAAAATAAACCCACATCAGCATTGCTTATTTCCACCTGTAATTATGGAGACATGGACTCCCATTTTCAAGGTATATCACTTGATCCTATTTGTGTATGAAGGTAAATCTCGTTAACTTTCCATGAGTGGACTTGCTCCAAAATCATACAGCTTATCACCGAGAGCAGTGTTGGGTCCACTGACTCTGCTCAAACAGGGCTCCATCCTATTGGCTTGTGTTGACATCACTTGATCATGAATCAGATTGCAGGATTGAGTTCACCCTGACAAGGAAGATTAAGAGTTTGTTTCGTTTCTTTCCTTTTCTTTCCTTTTCTTTTCTTTTCTTTTCTTTTCTTTTCTTTTCTTTTCTTTTCTTTTCTTTTCTTTTCTTTTCTTTTCTTTTCTTTCTTTTTCTCTCTCTCTTTCTCTCTTTCTTTCTCTCTTTCTTTCTTCTCTTTCTTTCTTTTCTTTCTTTTCTTTCTTTCTTTTTCTTTCTTTCTCTCTTTCTTTTTCTCTTTCTTTCTTCTCTTTCTTCTCTTTCTTTCTTTTCTTTCTTTCTTTAGGAGCTGGAAGCATATGTTGATTATTCAGATACAGATAATGAATATAAAAGGGAAGATTTTTACTGCTTTTCCCAAGAAGAAAGAGAGAGACAAGAGCGAGAGAGACAGGAATCTAAGAGGGTGTTACAAGAATTGAAATCTGTACTGGGATTTAAAGCTTCAGAAATTGAAAGACAGAAGTGGAAACAGCTATTATTCAGTGAACATGGTAAGCATCCCTTTTGAAAATGAATTCCTTCCTGTCTGTTTGTCATGAATTTCTGATTATGTTAGAATTCAGACAGTGCTTAGCTGTAGTAGTGTCTTTGACAGAGCTGTGTGGTCTTAGTTTGCCATTCCATCTCTTTGTATTTTAGCAATCGTTTTACTATATAATGAAAAGAACTTGGAGAAATGGGATTTGGCTTTAAACAAAACACTTGAGCTAAAATACTAAACACACAAAAATATTAAGACAGCATAAAGAGAGCTGTCAGGCTATAAACCATGCAGATTGAACTGACTTTCTTTCATGGCTTTCCAGTAAATATGAATTTTTATCAGGGTGCATAAATAAATTACTTTTCAGAATTTGAAGAAAGTACCAGAAATTATCCCAGACATACAAAAGTATATAGGTTAAAGAGAAGAGCTAGACTTTGAAATATTAGAGGCTCATAAAAGAATAAAACTGGCTTTTGTTTCAGTGAAAACGAAAAGAGTGGGAGAGTGAATACAGAACATCTTCACACCCCTGCCCCCCCCCCAAACCATCTAAGAAGAAGAGTTCTTTCAAATTAGCCTTTACTAAATCTGAGGACTGCTGGGTAGCTCCAATACTTGCACTTGAAAGCAGGAATATGAAAATTTCTCTTGCCTCAACAGGACAGTTTTTCTGTTACAGCAATAAGACTGGATACAACTTGATTCCTCCCACTGCTTTAGCTATTTGATTTACTATCCTTAAAATTGGCAGTAGTTTGTCTTTTCCTTTTTTTAGTTTTTATTTCTTCCTCTTAAAGACAGGTTAGGAAAAGCTTCCTAAAAAGTTCTGTATTCTATTTTATGAAAAACAATCCTCAAGGCTGGCACCATATCCAAGGATTCTGCCTCTGCCAGTGTCTACCAGAAAAAAGACCATGGATTGCATTTTTTCAGTAATTTACTGGGAATACAAAGTAACAGACCGTACCTATTTATGAGACTGTCTCTTTTGACATCAAACCATAAAAAATATCTGTTCTTTATAACTTTGTTCTTTATCTCCGTTAAGCTACAACTATGGTAAAGGAGATCGCTAGCTGGGTGCCTTGACTAACAGATTAAAGTCTTTGAATATTTCAGGATCTTTTTCCACAATAATCACAGGCAAGGAAAACACAGGATTTCTGGAATTTGATTGTCCTGTAAAAGCAAGATTCAAGAGGACTATGGAAAAGTGCCATTGGTACTGTTTCTCTTCTTGTTGAGTTAAAAGCCCCTGAGACATCAGATTGCACCAGAGTCTGCTCTGGAGTAGGATTTCTGTATTATCCCTCTGGTGTTAGATACAACACCACACAACTCTTCACATAAATCTCTTCAAGTCTTCCTAACTTTTGGAGGAAGAACGGCTCCTACCTCCAGTTCAAGCCTTGACAGACTTGCTGACTCCTGACGGAAGAGTTCTTGTCAGGAGAATTTGCCTAGGATATTTCCTTAAGTTAGCAGCTGATACTTGGCTGTATCAGCATATCCTCAGGCCATCTATGGCCAGAGCTGGAAAGAGTCAGCTGACTCCTGTAGTTTGTAGTAACTGTTCACCAGAAAGCCTTTGTGGCTCATGTTGGTTCCTTTTCCTTTCCGTGTTTAGATATTACATTGGTTTAGGATTAGAGATAAAATGGTGAAGAGGGAAGAAAGTATGATTTTCTCCAGCTGCATAGGACTAATCGTTGATTATTTCCATCCTGTACAAATCTGGAAAACATGAGGGCAGTTCATTAAAGTAATTAATATTGTCTCCTTTTGGCTCAGATTGTGTGTGTCTAATCTGACAGATATGGGCACCAGTTACAACATCTACTCTTTTTTAAGGAAATCCTTCAATATTTCTTCAAAAGAAACACAAGTCAGTAAATATGATGTAATGGACCCTGGCATAATATGGTTTAATTTATCCATACACAAGTCAGTCCTTAAAGAGACATTTTTATGATCTCTGTGCATTTCTGGCTTGCCTTATCTCGAAGATTTAAACCCAGAAAGGTTCATATTCTTGTCTCCATTGGCCCAAGCCAATGGATGGCCATGATACCACTTTTCCATAGTCCTCTTGAATCTTGCTTTTACAGGACAATCAAATTCCAGAAATCCTTACCTGTGATTATTGTGGAAAAAGATCCTGAAATATTCAAAGACTTTAATCTGTTAGTCAAGGCACCCAGATAGCCATTACGACTTGACCTAATGAGGACATCAGCGTTTTTGGTTTGTTTAAGGAGTGGCTGGTGAGGGTTTCCACATAAAAGGTCAGCTCCAAACAAGTTGATGTGTCTCAAGAACACAGCAAGAAGTCAATTGGAGATGATAGGTTGGATTCCAGAAGAAAAAATGTCATCTTAGCAGAGCACTAGACTAAAGCAAGTTTTCCAAGGCCCAGTACCATGTTAATATTTCTTACAGTCTGCATAGTAGGTAGTTTATGGGAGTGCAGGTAAGCTTATGTTTCTGGTCCTTTGGCCTCCTGTTGAGACGCTAAATGGAAGTGCTTTTGAAAATGTCTGCTAAGTTGTTAGTGGCTTCCTTTCCATTTGTCAGACAGTGTAAAACAACTTTCTCCTGGTGCAAAATCACTTCTAGCCTTTCCCTAACCTCTCCCCTGCTAAAAAGTTCATTCTGTCAGTGGTTGTGTTGTGTCCAGCTGTTTCCCCTTCTCCTGCCTTGTCCATACAACAGTTGCTATCTAGCTATTTATCAGACTTGGAAAGCCATGCTCTCAAAACTGATGAATTTCACCCATTTTTTTAACTCGTCAACTCCACAAATTGGCCAGCTACCAGTCTCAAGTCTCTATTTATTTTTGGAGAAATTTTGCCTTTCAAAGTATTCTTTGGAGGAAGGAGGCAAGACATTTGCTCCCAAATGATAAGATTACTGTGCATATTCCTGTCTCTTCAAACAAATGGGCAGAAATAAGTAGCACCATATTTTTTATGGGGCGGGGAATGAACTACCCCACAAACAACTGAGATGAGACTGGTGCAATGCTCCTTTGGTGTGTAAGGCTTTAAAGCAACAGTACAATACACATTCAACTTCACAGTCTTTCAGTGTGCTAATGACAGTAATTCTCAATGTGACAACCGTAATGATGTGCCTGCCTTCAGCTAGCTAAAGTAAATATTACTGAAATAGGATGCAGTTGAAAAATCCTAATACCGTAAATTTTGTTTCCCATTGAAAGTTTGTGTATTTCCCAGAGTTATTTTCATCTCTGCTTACAGGGGTAAAGTCAGAATGGAATTAGAAAGGGAAATGCAACTTGGGAATCTGCTGTTGCCACTCTCATTTATGTTCGTGCTGCTGCTATAATGGAGCTGCTGCAGTTTAGGGAATCTGTTACTTGGAAATGGACATTATATCGTTTTCTTAAAACGAAAGACGCCTGTTCTTCAAGGAGTGATTGTACCGAGTTACACTAACCCTTAACACTGGGAGGAGAGACTTCCTGGCAAGCATCCCGTTGCTGGCAATGGGACTCGCTGCTGCTACTAACTTCAAGAGAGGCTAAATTAAACCACACTTTATTTGTGAGGACACCTGACCTGACTGTGTGAATATGTGTTGTATTTGTATATTGTGGTGTATGAGATCAGATATTGCCTATAAGGACTTTCTCATGTACCAGCTGTCTTTAGTAGACTAGGTAAACTTATACACAAGAAGACAGTTAAATCTGTATGCAGTACAGTAGTTTTACTTGGGTTTTGCTTTAACACTGAATACATCCTCTGTGTTTGATGGTGGCTTTAAACCATCAATTTTGTGCTGCCTCTTCACGTCAGAGATTTTAAGGAATAGTTACAAGTAGCTGTCACATTTCGCTCAGCTTTGTGATTAGAAAACACCTTTATGTTAAGTTTTGGAGTGGGTTGTGTTTCTTTTGTTTTGGGATTTTTTTAAAGTATTTCTGACCCTTATAATCTTGCATCTTTTCAGGCAAATAAATTATTTATATATAGCAGCTTGCTTTTAGTTATCATTTAATTTTTTCCCCCTTTTTAAGCTGCAGTGAAACCCTTGTCTCCTGTAGAACCACTGAAGCTAATAAATAATGTGGAATCACATATGAATTTGGATACAGAAAAGCAGGACTGCAGCCAAAGTTGTGATAAATCTGAAGAAAAAGACTCTAATCCTGAAGTGAATGCTGCTGATAAAAGCAGGACAGAGTATTTGTATGAAGATCCTGAGATAGAGAAAAACAAAGACAGTACTGCAGATGAAGATGTTTCAATGGGGGCTGAAAAAAGAATGTATTATCAGTGTGAAGGGGAAGCTGAAGAACTCAAGCCAAGCAGTGTGGATGGAGTAGAGGCTTCACAGCCTCCCTCTAAGGATGCATTACATTCAAAAATCAAAGATAGGCTGGCCCAGCTCCACATATCAACAGATTTTAACTTCACATCTGGTCTGGCTGCACAAGTTGCTGCCAGGTCTTTCACTTTTACTACAATGCAGGAAGAGACTTTTGGAGATGATGGGGAAGAGGAGGAGGAGGAAGAAAAGACACAGGAGAATGAACACCTTGTGGAGAACTGTGAGAATGAAGAGAGAGGCTCTGAAAGTGAAGGAAAAGTATAAGTCTGAGCTGAACTTTATTAAACCAACAGCAGGCAATTTGATGGGAAAAAAGCTAAGGTGGGGGGTTGAAGCTGAAAATACTGGATGGAAAAAAAAGGAGACCTAAATATAATACATCATGTTCCCTAAGACTGATACACTAAATAGGACTTCTAACTACATTGAAAATTTGCAGGTAAGAGAAGTTTAGGCTGCATCCAAGAAATACATGGCTGTTCCCCTTTTAAGATCCTAGTGATGGGGGTTGGAATTTACCTTTGTGTTTTCTCTTTTTTTTAATTTATATTATAACATATTGTGGTTTTTTGTTTCTAAAAAGAAGGAAAAACAATGTTTTTATTTACAACAGGCTCCATTTTTTTGCTCTTTGATTCTTTCGTCATGGTATCAATGTTTGTTCCAACAAAAAAGCCAGGACATTTCTTTTGGAAGAACCTGAACTGTTCCCTGTGATCTTCCCCCACCACTTTTGTTTCACTTTTTTTGTCTCCAGTGTGTTGGCTAAGCCAAGATAGGCATTTGTGATTCTGCAACTAGTGATGTGGCACCCAGCTAAAATGTAGAATTTTAAATAAAAACTTGAAAGAGCTAGTATTTGATGTGTCCTGGGGTATGGGGCTGAATTAGTATCAATTTAGTCAGGCTTCATATTAAGGTTTATTTAGAATTTTATGAAGGGTTAATAAATGATTTCTATAAGTTGTAGTTCATGTTAGAGAAATGTGTTGTAAGTAAATTTTATGGAAGGTTATAAGCACACCAGTAGAAAGTACTATAGACAGCTAGAAGCCATCTGTTGGATTGACTGAGAGGAGAAATAAACACCTATTTATTTAGCCAGCTATTAATTATTTGTTAACCTTTTGTAAATTGAACCTTAATGTAATTGTTTGATTTAATACAATGATCGATTGTACATTTTTGCTTATGTCTCAAAGTAATTTTCTTAATGGAAATTATCTGAGAGCTTAACATGCAGTATTTTGTTTGAACACTGTACTTGCTTTCCTCTAATGCTCTTTCACTTTTCCTTAGATCACAGCTTTAACCTGTGGGATTAAGAATCCATGAGAGAACTACAGTTGTGTGTTTTGTTTCTTGTAATTTAGTTAACCAATGATGAAGTCTGGGTGTTTGGTATGAGGTTATGCGAGTTGCTTTTTTTCTCTGTGGTAGGGTTACAAGGAGCAGGAAACTGATGCTCACCTCACAGAGGAGCTGGATAATGGTTTCATTGCCCTCTCTTCCTTTTGCTCTCTGACACAAAATGAAGCAAAGCTCCCATGTCTCTAATGGCAAGTGCACCACTTTTTTGTGTGGAATACTCTATTTGGACCTGGATACACTTCCGGGACAAAACACAGTATTAGTTACTTAGAGTATTTATTGGGTTTTGCAGATTCTATAGAGTAAAAGGTTTTTTAGATGCTGGTGGTGCAGAGCAGTATCTTTCCTATGATGCTGTCACGGCAAGTGGGGAAGGTAACACAGGTCAGCAGATTAGGGTGGAACTCTTGATGGTATGTCAGAAAACAAATGCTTTCTTTCAACCTCCCTGTCCTCTGTGAGTGATTTTGCATGAACACTGTGAAATAGGTGGACTTTTTCACAGATGGTAAAGAGGGAAATATCAATTGATAGGGAAGGGAGTAGGACTTACAGTGTTCTTTCACTGTGTGATGCCTGTCTTCTCCCTCACACACCGGTTTTGGGAAGAGAATGTTTTTCTGTTTTTCATTGACCAGTAACACTGTGTTCTGTGCCCTTTGTTTTGTGTATGTGACTGGAAGCTGAGTGGCTGATGTCTTGAAGAGGTTGTAGAAAAAAAATCAGATACTTTTCATAGTGTATTCAGAAGATAAACCTCCTCTTAGTGGTAGAGTATATTCTTGTGAAACCTGTAAAGATTAGGCTAAGATGATGAAACACTTATTTTCTCTGTGGTAAGCAATTTTTTTTACCAAGTCTAGAACAGCTGCTTTGGATAGATTGTATTTGAAGCATTGGCCATGCTTCTGAAAAAGAAGTCTTCCTCATTCTTGACTTGAGATCCTTGAGTTCACAAAGTGCCCAGATATTTTTTGTTCCTAGCTAATTGTTCTGACAGCCTAAAGTTATCTTCCATTAATATTTTTCCTTGAACTCATCCACCATCATCTCATGGTTTGATGTTGTGTATCCCAGAAAGGGTACTCCTGAACTTTTTCTTTGGGATCCAAATCATAGTGTATGATCCAAATCAGTGTGTATGGCTATGATACCAACTTGGAAAGATGATCAGATTTAGGATATGAATTATCACTGTGCTCACAGTTTTAGATGAAGTCAGCACTAGCCTGAGTTGCATTGGTACTGAAATTGGTGACAGATGTCACATTTATAAAAGCTGCTATCTCTTTATTCCTTTGCTGCAGGCCTTAGTAAATTTCCTGGAGAATCCTCTTTGGTGGCACACTTGGGACCTAATTTTATTATCTGCTCATCTTGGTAATGAAACTGGCCTAAAAAAGCCCTTCCATCATGCGTTGTTCATTTTCATCCATCAGCTATGTCTGCATGGGTTTTTGTGGCCATGTTATAAACCAGTTCATGAGTCTACCTGGGTCAAAAATTCACCCTTTTTATTAGGCCTTTTTGCCTTCCACCATTCTTACTGCAGCGATGCACTAACAGCAGCTATCTCCAAACAGCTGTATCAGCACCTACCGTGTTGCTGGCCTGAGACTCAGGATTGCCCATGTCTACATTATTGGCAAAGTGTACACTACTGGTATAGTGCAAAATTACAGCCTTGACATTAGACATGGCTATGATCAGTGACTTTTTGGAGGAAGTCATGATCCTTCTTTGAACAAATAGATTTTCTACAAGCAATTTAACTGATTTTCATGGTCTTACTTAATGCAGTCTTAGAAGTTGCCCATATGAACACCTGGACTCACTTGTTTTCTCTGCCTCTCATCACCTCTGTATAAAACAGCCATCAGGTCATTTATTTTGATCTATTTCTCCTTGAAGAAAAAATATTGCTAACAGTGTACACAGCTCAAAGCCTGACTTCTTTTGATTTGATAACCAGGTTCCATTTATGTATGTCATACACTCTGTTATGATCCTGATTTCCTCATGTCATTTGAAATGACTATATATATATGCTGTAGGTTTCTTCAAGAACCTGACAGATCTCTTGGCATAATTTATTGCTGCATTTAAAATAATGTTTATAAACACACTGAAGTGTGCATTAGCTCTAACGAGTTGTCTTAATATATTGAGCATGTCAAGGTCTGAGTGCTGTTCTGTGTTCTTTGGCTCATTACCCAAGATAGGGATTTTTGTGAAAACAGAATATTTGCTTCTTAGAGCTTTGTAACTTTTTGAAACATTTAGCAGGAAGTCCATACAAAATTATGGGTTATGATGAGGAATATCCGCAGCCAAAATCCTTTGTGAAGAGCAGAGCTAACAATAAATGCGTTTTCCCAATCCCATTTCCAATTAGCAGTTTTGTGAAGTAAAGAAACAAGTAATTAGATAGGGTTAAATAATTTCTTCTCCTTCTGTCCTACCTGGAAAGCCAATATTTGCTTCTTGGATTGGATTGCAATCTAACACTACATCTTATATATTGCTTCACTTTACAGCTAGGTAAAGGCTCAAATCTAGGTAAAGATCTGTGATAAGAAGCTAACTTGTCCCTGTTGTTAAGTGTATGTATTCATGACAGAAATTAAACAGTTGTGTCATGGAAGCAAATGTAGAAAGTTACAGATGATAGAGCATCTTTCAAATGCAATTAAATGTGCCTCTGTCAGCTACAGGCAAGATTTGCAAATGTGAAGGCTTCTGCCATCAGTCACAGCAGTGACACAGTTTTACTCCCAGCAGAGGATTTCTGGACATCACTGAATCTTGCACAGTTTTCTAAATGCAAGATGGAAATGTGTAGAGTAGCCAGTTTTACAGAGATTTCAGACTTTGTCCCAAGCACGCCTGTCTCTGTGTGACTGTTTGTTACAATATTGGAAATTTTATGTTTATCAGAAGTGTAAAATTTGCAACTTTCTCATTAATTTGTTTGGTAATAAAAAACCAGTTCTATGGCAGACTGTGTGGAGTTGTTTGCCCACACTGAATTTTGTAATCTTGTAGGTTATCCCTTTCTTCTTTTCCTTTTTTTTTTTTAACAGGAACAAGAGGATAAGTACACTAAACTGCCCTTGTCCTTTAAACTGTTTCGTGAAGGGCAGCTGTTGTCTTGCAAGTGGGTTGTTACCAGGGCTAATTACTTTTTAGAATTAACTGGGTTTCATACTGTCTCATCTGAAAAAGCAAGCAGAGTGTGAGAATGGAACTTGGTCAGTGTAAAGGGCCAGGCTGCTCTGGGATCTTGTCTGTGACAGGGACTAATAACAGATGCTGAGGGAAGAGTATTGTGTAGTGATACTTCTCCAGGCTATTCCTCAGCAATTTGTGGCTCAGGGACTTCTTCACTGTCGGCTGTCGGCTTAACAGGTTCCGATGGAATCCTTTTCCATAAATTTGCTCAGCCTCATGTTTGGTCAATTATTCCTAGTTCCAATGCCAGTATGTGGTCATCTTTGCATCATCATTACCATCCTGTACACACAAGAAGATTTGTCAATAAACTTTTCTTGATTTTCCACTTTCTTCAGTCCCTCTGCAGAGGTCATGTTTTCTGCCTTTTGTTTGCTTTCCTTAGAAATCTCTCCAGTTTTTGAAGTATAATGACCAAAGTATGGTGTAGTACTCCAGACTAACCTCAGCAGTACGGAATACAGAGTAATAATCACCTCCCATAAAACACTGAAGCCTTGAAATATATTTTCGTCCATATAGAATGAAAAATCTTTTCAGATCTTTTACCCCTAGCTATTAGGATGGCAAATGAAAATATTTGGTCTGATGTAGGAGAAATATTTATTCACTGTCAGTGGGATTTGGCTGGACAATGTTTTTCTTTGCTAACAAAACAAAAAATTGTTAAATCAAAATGATCTCCCAACAGCTGCCACCTGGTCTAACACAAACTAAAGATGCCAAACAACACTTGTTTAAATTTCAGCTTGACTTTTCAGAGCTTTTTTTGGTTCCTGATGAATAAGCATGTATTGCAAAATTTATTATCACACAAGAAAAATGGCAGTGGATATAGGGATATCAGAGACCAAACTGAAGGCCTCTGTGGCTAAGTTTTAAAATGCTTGGTGGTGTGCTTTATTCATTTTCTCATTATATTTATTGCCTTCCTGTATATGTTTTTATTTTGCCATGTTGGATTTTAAATGCTAAAAAATACATTTGATTATTCAACTTGGAAATTTATGCAGAAATTGGATAAGTGGTAGTGTAAGTGTGATAAGACAGGGTCATAGCTAGGTGTGAAATCTACCTCCCATGAACTTTGCTTTGTAGATGGATAAAGCAGTCTGGCTTGAGCTACAGCTGGATATGAAACTGTTGTCGATGTGCTGCCACCCCTCACACTGCCATGGCTCAGGTTATTGGCAAGTTATCAGAACACAACTTGGCTCAGCAGGGTGAGCGCACTGTTAGCCCACGTTACACTTTCTGAATTGAACACAGTATTCTGAAGAAGTGACTTCAATTTAGTAGAAAAGGAAAAAGTTTCTCTCTTAAAAGTGGCTTATTTTAAAAGGCTTGAATGGCACCAAAACTTGAATACTTTCATGTGATCAGCATATTTTGATCCTTGTACCTTCTCAGCTTTAAATCTTAAGGCCTCATGGACAGTGTGCTTTAGAGGACACAGTTTTATGGCAGCTTAAATCACTTCATGGCCACGAAATCCCAGTCCCTCCTCTAGGCTGGCTTTTGTAACCACTTAGTGATTTAGGATATGGATAGGACTGAAAGTGTATCAGTGTTTTAACTTGTAACTGGCTTCCTCAGTCGTAGTGAGGATGATGCCAGTCATTATTTCCCTCATTCATTTTGATTCCTTTTGCTGTTGTTGTTCTTGAGGCCTAGGCTGCCAAAGACCATTTGTGTCTTATTCCCCAAAGTTTCTAGGAAGAGTTTTTGATACTGCCAGTAAAACTGAAATTATTGTGCATGATTTTTTCTACTTACTAGTTTCACCCTTCTGGACCCTCTGACACCCATGGTCCTCTCCCTTTACCACCACTCTTAAGAGGTTCAGATTTTAAAGTAACACACAAATTCTTTTTACATGTATTTGTAACAGGAATGACTAGATCTAGAGTTGTGTACTGACTTTCTCGACTTGAGAACTGAAACAGAGGGTGGACACCATAAAGGGCAGCATACAGTCAAAAGAGAAATAATAATGTATAGCAGCTCAAATTTATACCACGTTCTTGGTTTATATTGGCTCTTATAAGTAATTCTGGCTTATTGAAAAGCATTTTAAAGTTGCATTTTAAAAATAACTGCAATTCTAGTACAAGGTTCCAAAATAAGTGTCATTAGTTGGCTTGATTTGTGCTCAAATCTTAATATTTAAAGATTGCTTCCTGACCTTCTCCAGCTGCATGAATGAGAACTGAAAATAATCTCAAATTTCAAAAAGAAAGTGACCAATCCTTTCCGTTACTTTGTGCTATTAAAGAAAGGTCTATTCCTAAACAAACAAAAAGGGAAACATCAGTGCTTAATATCTTCAGTAGCCATTACTGACAAAGAATCATTCATTTGATCTCAAGAAAGCACCATAAACACTATTTTTAATGCTTGATATCTGTGTTTCAATAATAATAATAATAATAATAGGCTTTAACTGTATCATGGGATAAAAGCCAGAAATCTACAAACTGTCCTGTAGATCTTTCATCCAAAGGCACAGCTGGTGAAATTTAAACAAGTTCCTGTTGGCTGTTCCTGCACTGCTCAGTATGACATTGTACTCCAAGTTTTTCATGNGAACTTTTTCCTTCCCACCTTTCCTTTTCATAAGCCACACAAACCAAGTGGGGAGGATTTTATAGTTTGTTTTTTACCTATGGGACTATATGTAATGCACCAGAAATTTAAACATTAGTGGCCATACTGCAAAAGATGGGGCCTGGGATGGAGAAGCTCTTCTGGTCTGAGCACTTCTAGGAAGGGTTCTCCTGAGGTTGAGTGACCACAGGAGTGCTGAGCTAGCTGCAATGACTCTGCAGGTGTCTTTCAAAGCTCCACTTTTTACTAGGTCTGTCCTTTTCTCCAATGGTCTCTCTTTTCCCCTGTAGCAGCCTTCAGCTCTTCCAGCATTAGGAATCTGGCCACTTTTTTCCTTCAGTTCTGAGGCCTTTGTCTAAACTTTATGAACTTCAGGCTAGAGGGAATCCACACCAAGATGCTGCTGTGCATTCTCAGTCATAAACTCATAAACAAAAGGGTTTTTAGGGCTGGTGCAATGTCTGTCTTGACATTCCTTCCAGGGAGCTTTGACCTACTTTTCAACCAGGTCTCCTATTTCTTCCTGGACTTCAGAACATTCACTTCCATGAATTTTCTTCCCAGGTTAATGATTATAAGATGGTAATGCCTCGTCAGCAAGACTGACCCTTTAACACATGTTTCTCGTTCCATGAGCCTTACTTGCTCTTTCCCACAGGAGGGTGGCACGGGAATGGCTGAGCCTGCCTTCCCCTACATAAGCTTGCTGCTTTCAGCAGTAGTGGCTGAACACGTACTCTCCAGCTGCTATGCCAATGTGCTCTGTCTCCACAGCTGCCTGGTCTTGAGCTCAGGAAGTGCTGGGATCTAGCAGTTGTGCTTAAAATCATTCCCTCTGATAAAGAGCATGTGTTTTCAGAATACAAGTATTGCTAAATCTCCCTGAATGGAACCATTTTGAATTTTTATTGAGAAGCATAAACAAATAATTTCTTGATTTAAGGGGTTTGAATGGCTTTATAAATGTATATATGCATACACACACACACACACACACACACACACACCCCTTCATAATATAAATGTGTATTGCCAGTTATCCCACTGCAAGGCTTGTCTAGCAAAGAGGTTGTATTTTTCTCATATCAAACTATCCAGTTACTTACTTGAAAGGTAAACAAAAACATAATTCATGCTATCTAAAGGAAAAATAATTGTGTTCTACCAAGCAGTCTGTGTGGAGGTATTTCAAACCTGATTTTACACCTTTTATTAGAAAAGCTGATTCACTTTGTTTTCACTTAGGAAGGCTTTGCACCTGAGCTGCTGTGAGTGCCTGTATGCCCATCTGCCCTGTCTTAAATGTGTAAACAAATACACGTTCCCCAACATCTCCTGCCTTCTAAGTCTTAGCACTTCCCAAAACAGGACCTAAAGGCAGCATAGATTGCCAAGGAACCACAGGGAAGGGAAAGAAAAGAATCTTGATAAGCTGCTGCTTAATTGGTTAATAAATGAAAGCTGAAATATAAGAGAAAATGTTCAAAAGAACAAACTGCAGCAAGAGACTTCTGGCAGGGCTGCCCAGGGAAATCACATGATACATTCTCAAGTTTGCAGACACTGGGAAGGATCTACAATTTCTTGTCCATGTGGAGACAGGAAATGCTCACCAGACTGGTAGTGTTCAGCAGCTTTTTTAAAAAGTGTCTATTTTATCTTCGTTTCATTTCCACAGAAAGATTTGGTGCTGCTGTCTCAAGCTGTGTGTAATCAATCTCTGTATCTCTTCCTTTAAGTTCTGTGGGAAGTCAGTCTCCTTCCTTCCACTGCACTGAAAACCCAGGTGCTTTGGTGCTGTGGGAGCGTCTCCTGCACCTGCCCTGCCAGTTGCTGATGCTGCTTTAAACACATCATTTGATCGGTCTCAAGGAGGTTTAGATCAGCAGGTCCTTAAAGCAGGTATGAAGCCTGGGGGCTGGCTGCGTTAGGGCTCCAAGAACTCAAGTTCTGGGTTGGATGTAGGCAGTAGCAGGAAGACATTCCTGGATGCTGACCTTTTGTTGTGAGAGGGTTTCCTGCCTATGATAGTTTCCCAAACTCTTTTGTTTCTCCTTTTTGTTCTTTCATTTACCTCCATTCTTTTTCCCATGGATATGAATCAGGACCTAAAGTCTATTGTACATTTTTAATCATGTACATCACCAGAATTATTTTTAAGCCATTTTTAAATTTGTGCTTGGGTTTCCCCAGTTTCAGAAGTAGTTTTCTCTACTGTAATGCTAACCACTTTTAAGGTCTTTTTGGTTGCTATTATTTCTTCAGCATCTGTAATAAAACTCTGCCTCACTACTGTTCTGTATTCTTTTTTGTCTTTATCCTGTATCCCTGACAGTTGCCTGGGTGGAATGAATGTTGTTTATCCATCCTCCAATTAGAAGTGATTGGATGGAATAGAGAATGCTTGTACAGGGATGCATAAATGCTCTATGAGCACTTTGCTTGATGTTTTATGCAGAATTTTTTTTATAATTCTACTTTCATCCTGAAGATGAAATTAATTTTAAGCAATCCTGGCATTAGTTTCTGCAGTATTTTTTGCTGACTCCTTAGTACAAGCACTTTAGTAATGAGCACTGGTTACTCTTGTCTGAAGAAGTGATGACTGAAGAAAGAATGTTATTCTGTGTGTCATGCTTCCCGTTGCACCTTCCCATCATCCTTCAGAGACCTGTGTGCTGTGGCAACTGTTAGCAAAACCCCTTTTAGCAACAGCTAAATGCCTGTGTAGGTGAGGCTTTAGGAAGAGAATAATGTGTCAGTTGAGGACACTGGTAGCAGGTAGATCTTTAATCCAGGAAGGGGGCTTAGTTGCTCTGCAGGAGGTGTATTCTACTTGTGTGCGACTCCTAAGAGACAGACTTCCTTTGTACGCTTCAAAAGTGCCAGAAGAGTGGCAACAGGACAGACTGGCTCCTTTTATCTGGAGCTTTGTGGCTCCCTCTTAATGATTAGACATTTTTATCAGAACTTATCCAAGGCTGTATTCTGCTGCTGTTAGGAGCTGTGGCTGATGCACACCTCTTCCTGTAAACATTCCCTGATTAGGTTTTACAGTTAACAGCTGTTGACCACTCATTTCACTTAGGTATGACCCACTCTCACCTAATTCACATCCCCAGGAAGCCAGGCTTAAAAGGTTACTGGGAAGAAGGGAAATAATTTCATCATGAAAGGCAAGAGGAAACTTGGTGAGGCAGGAGTATTTTTTGTTATCTTTTGAATCTTGCTGCCAAATTGGTTCATAATTCATTGTGCAAAAGGTCTTGCTTACTGTTTTCAGGTTTGTGTGTTTGTTTTCATACTGAATATTGAACAGATCCAATTGCTGCTGTTAAGAGATGACTGTCTACCAAATGGGATCCGTAATGTTTTCCTTTACTTGGAGACTTTTTGAATGCTAAATTGCCTGTGTGTATACTTCATAATGTACTATATACAAATATTCTTCAGGAGTTGATACTACCACTTCAGTAAATATTTTCTATGTTAGAACTGTACGTTTCCTATACTGCCAAGAATGTATATATATATCTATGAAGACTTAAGATTGTATCTTTTTGAGCAAGCCTCTTTCTTCAACCATCTGAAACTTTCTTCCTGTTTCTCAATTTCTCTGCTGATTTATTAGACTCTTGTGTTATATTGTGTACTTTTTGTATCAGTTGTACTGCTGTATTTCTTCTTTCTCTCATTAAAACCTGTTATTCTCATCCTTCTACTGTGCTGCTTCATATTGGGATAACTCACACCATATCAAGTAATCTGATCTAGTGTAGTAGGTCAGCCTGAGGTGGAGCTAGAGCAGTCCTAAAAAGCCAGTCATTCAGAATTCTGTTGTATTATTCCACTGATCCCAGCATGTTATCAGTTTTATTGTATTAAGCTTTATTTTGCAGCATAGTCCATGCTTTTATAATTTAGTCAAGAAGAAACCCAGATTGGGACTCCCAAGGTATAAACAAATAGACAAAACACAGAAAATGCACTGAGAGATGAAGTCCGTAAGTTTTATGGATGGTTGTTTCTGCTGACATTCACCAAGAAATTGGTGGGCTTCCTGAGGGAAGCAATTTTTGAGGAGAGATTGGAAGAGGATTCCAAGGGCAATTTTTTTCCTAGAAATGTGGCTGTCAAGTCAGTTATCTGTGCTATCTCCATGCTTAATTCATCTTGCAGATAAATGAAGAGGAAAAAAATGAATGCAGGTTAGGACGTGTTTGCTTACTTCCATTAAAGAAACAGCTGATTTACAAATAAGAAAATGCTGTCTCCCAAGAATTCACTCCATGAACAGATAGAAAAATGATAGTGGTTTTTTATCCTCCCAGTGAAAAGCAAGATTTTCAGTGTTTCACTGATGTTAATCCCTTTTTAGCAGTGCAGTATCTTCCCTAACCTGAAGCTCTCAACAGTATCTGTTCCCCACAGAATAGTATGCAGGAGGAAGGAGTTCAAAGGGTTCCTGTACAGTGGGCCCAAGGTATTGAAAGAAAGAAAGAAAGTGAATAGAACATGCATGGGCACCTGTGTGTTGAGTATATGGCAATTTTTGAGGCTAGGAGATCAGCTGGTAAGATGGGAAAATACCAGAAACATCTGCTCTTGGAAAATTAAGGATGAAGTTAATCACATCTTCAGCAACATCTTTATAGTTATGGTAGCATATGTGGAAATAGCTATGTCACCTAGCCTTGGTTTTCACACAGACTCTTAATCACCCTCGCCTTCATTTAAAAGTATTCCTGTGCCCACAGTTGCACCTGTGCATGAAAAAACCCCATGGAAAGTCCCAGTCCATTTAAGGATTTATTGTCATGGTGTTGTGATAGCAAGAAGCAGAAACACACATGGTAGAATAAACACGCTGGTTCTGACCACACCTGACATGGGTTATATGTAGGTTTAGATTAGGCAAATGCCAGTCTGTGCAACTGCATACATTTGCTATTTGCTTCTAAAGTTGCATTTAGGGGTGATGCCACAGTGGGAAATATTAAGGAAAATTCTAGTGTAGAGAAGAACTAGCACAGGCAATTCCACAGGCCAGTGTAGCCTTTTCAATCACTCACAGAAGTGTTCGCAAAAACACTGAGCCTAAAGCTGATCTGTCAAGACTTCAGTGGGGAACACTTGGAGAGAAAGCATGGCAGGCCAGTAATTAATGTGTTGGAAAATGCTACTGTCAATTAGCTGTTACATTTAAACCCCAACTTCTCTACCACTCCACCAGTTGCTTTGTGTGCATGTGAAGTGACAAGCTTCCATCAGAGATGAATGGACTGCAACTATAATACATGCCATTGTTTGATAAAAATGAAATATATTGTTTTGTTAAGCTAAAAAGAAGTGAAAGAAAGGAAGAGACATTCCATGACCTGTCTAAGCTAGCTGACAGCAGCTCAGCAAAAGACTGCACAATTCTTTTTGGTGTATATTCTGTGTTCTTCTGCTATCAACTGCTTCATAGCTATTAACAGTAGCTTAATAGATCATCATGATCATCATTATCACTGCCTGCAAGATGTATTGGTAAAATCAATAGTGGAAAGCAGTGACCTCTGCATTCGTGCCTGGCACTCTGAAATTCAGTTTGATTACTGGCTTGCATCACCCTTAAATTGAAAATAACTACGTGGTTCCCAAAAGCCATGCAGTAAATAAATTGCAGAAGTTGCAATTATTTCAATTTCCTGCCTGTCTTTATTTCTGCTTTGCAAACTTCTACAAGAGAGCCAACTGTTGCAGCACGTGCTTTAGCTCCTGCAAATTCATCCTCATTCTGAGCATACAGGAGCTGTAGGCTCAGAATGAGTATGTGATGTATTTGACCATCTCCTGCTATTTCTCCAGGTTGCCTCTAAAGCTTCCCTGCAACTATTAATGAAATTAGGAAGCTAACTGCTAGCAGACAGCTGGCTAAAGTAATTGCAATTAAATTTTTATGACTAGTGCCCATAAAACAAGTAAGTCTTGGTCAGACATGCACAAAGAAACAGGAGATGAACCCAGCACCTTTCTCTCTCTTTTCTTGTTTCTTCCTTGCCAGTAACTACCAGTAAAGATTCTGTGACTCAGCAGCTGGGTTTAGACAACCCAAACTCCTTAATGCGGCAGAAAGGAATATACAAGATGGAGAACTTGTAAACATACCAAAAATGTCCAAGTACCTGATACTGAGACTGCAGTACTTGCTGCTCTGAGTCACACTGCTTTATATTTAAGAAACTAAACAAAGAAGCCAAAGGTCTCAGAATGAAATTATTAAAACCAATGCTGATGGAAAGTAAAATACCTGAACATGAAATCACTTGGAAATAACCCATGCAATAATCATTCTTTATCTTAGCTATTTTTAAGGTCTTTAGTAGACTTGCTGTACCCATTGATACCAGAGTTGGCAAAGAGCAGCTTTCCTTGGTTGTACATCTGCCAAAGAGAACAGAAAAAATGCTGAATTGGCAAGAGCAACCTCTTATTCTAAATGAAAATGATAGATTGAAAAACAAAGAAGGTTGTTAGGTAGCCTAACTTACAACTTTATTAAGGCTTTGAGCTTTCACCTTTCATGACTTTTTTGTATAGATTATTTAAGAATTAAAAAATAAAACTCAGATTCTTCCAGTCCTTCCAAGATTTCCAAAGAGCATATGGGAGTGTACAAAACAACATTTTGCATGCTGCTTCATGGTCTATCAAAACTCACCATCCATCCTGGTAACATTTCAGTTTAGGTATGTCATAGTATGACATATTTGAAAATGAATACAGGAAAGTACCTTAGACATAGGAAAAAACAACTGTTTGGGTTTTCTCTTCATATATTAATGAAATATTTTTTCTTTGATGTGTTGTTGTTGTTTCATGTTTTTACTAAGAAGGAATAAAGTAGCATATCCTGCTTCTAAACTTCTCTAAGTAGCAATGAACTTTCCTGTTTAAATACCATATCTCTTAGGAAACTTTTCTAGAGAAGAAAGGTGACCAAGGTTATTTTGACAAGTGATTATAAACCTATAGGAATTAACTAGGCTTGATATTCAAAGCAGTAAGTTTTCAAAGTGTGGGCAAAATCTGAAACTTTAGCAATTTTGTCTCCCTGAAAAAGTAAACCACAAAACTAAAGCTAATTCAGAGGTGTTCAGAAAGATCCTGAAACATTTCCCAACTCTTTTGAACTTGATTTTGATTCTGAAGTGAATTTCATGATATATCAATCATTGGAATGTTTCCTGAATCTGGTATTTATAGATTGCTATGACATCATGGCATTCTCAACAAAGCTGATGAGTTAAAAGCCAAATTCTGTTTTGTGCTAGAATTCCTAAACAAGTCAGGTTAATGATACATATTGTAGTAAGATGTCAACAAATGAAAGGAGGCAGCCTTCTGGATTTTTAGAGTATTTCTATTCACTCTGGGTTTTAGTCACAGTATCACAGACTAGTCTATGTCCACAGATTCAAAATTACCAGATGAAGTTCAAATAAGAGAAATACTTTTCCAACAAATTACGAAGACTGTTCCACACAGATATAACACATGGATGATGTCAGACTTAGGACTTGAGGAAAAGCCTGACAAAATACTATATTTAAGAAGAAGAAAGGTGAGAGCAATAGCCTTTTCTCAGTCAGTGATGTAGTTGGGCAAGATTCATGCTGACATGAAGGCCTATGTCATTGTTCTGGCAGTGTAAAGGAGTCTTTGTCTCAGAGAAAATTGGCTGAACTGAATTTAAAACTGTAAGGATCATTTAAGCTGATGTACTATCCAAAGCTGCATGTATTGTGGGATGTTACCGGTGTTAAACAACTGGAAACATCTGGCTTACTTAGGGAAGCTCTTAGCATGCAGGACTCCATGAATACTTCAGGGTAATGCATATTCAAGCAACAATGGATGTATTCACTAGAAGGAAATGCAGAGGACCACTGAATGGCCTTCATCATACACTCACACCAATATGCATTAATCTGTAATATAACCAGTAATGAATGTAACACAGAACACTTCTTTTACTTGTGGGTAATTGAGAGGGTAAAAAAAACATATAATGCATTTCTCATTTTTATAGGCAAAAATTATTACAACAGTACTGTTTTACTCAACTCTGAAGTTTTTTTTGTTTGAGTTGAGCAACATCAGTCTCATTACTGTGAAGAGCTGTATTTACCTGTGTGAGGGGAGCACTTAGAGCAGTGCAGACTTGGAAGTGATGAACAGTTAAATCAACATAATACATGTCACATTATGGCAAAGGTCCTCGTTTCTCTGTCCTCTTGCTTAAATTCAGTCTTGGGAGCTGTGTCAGCATCATAACAAAGGGAATCCTATAAGCTCTCCTTGGGGTACAATTCTGAGTGTATGTTGGCAGGTGGAAATTACAGTAGCAGTTGGCTTCAGCTACTGATTCTCTGGCTCCAGGGACCCTTTTAGGTCTGTGTGCTTTCCCTTGAGAAAAATTCTTACTCATTTGTTCTAACTTTCCTGGCTCTCTATTGATTTTCCTATTATATATTTTTCTTCTTCATATCATGTACTATGTTTCTCTCCCTGCTTTTTTTTTTTTTATAATGCCTCATCCTGCTTCCTGTAACTTCCCCTTCCCTATCATATTTTTCATTACACAGATCATCCAGTCTCTTAGTTCTCTATCTTTCTTATCATTCTCCCTCAGTTCTTTCTTTGCCTATGGTGGGAGCACAGAGAACATGAGAAGAAACCCCCAGCCACTTCCAGCCCAGCTTACTTCTTCTGCTCCATACACCAGGGATTTGATTGGCTTGGTCCTTATGTGTTGTGTTGTCCAGCTGAGCCTTTCACTGCCACAGGGATGAGGAAGCCCCACACAACACTGCTCCCATGTTAGCATTGTGTAACCACAGGCATTATCCTACTGCTGAAACATGGTGGGGTGCACACCAGTTGTGTTGTTTCATTTGGAGCTCTGATAGCATTTCAGTGTGTTTAATGATGGAAATGATAACAAGCAGATAGGGAAGGAACCTTTGGCCATTGTGGGATTGCCTACAGAGTGCTTTGCAAATAGCACCACTGTTCTCCGATTTGTGTGGTCTGTAAGTGTCCAAAATGAAGAGGCTGATAGAAGGGGTAGGTACCTCTATTCCAAAGGTGATCTGATGCATGAATTCCCACTGCACTGAAGCTTTTCTAAGTGAATATAAATGAGAAGTCTGCCTCTGGCAATCACCATCACTGTCAAAGGAATGTAGCCCTTTCCATCAAAATTCACCTGGTTGATTCTGTGTTGTTATGGCATGGAGGAATTTCATTATTCTTTCCACCACAAGCAATCAATTTGTGCCTTCAAGCATAAAATTCAAGTATGCTAGAAGCTTTGCTTCGCTTGCATAGTATGTAAATGTTACCAGTCAAAGTTTCCAGTGTTTTTCAAATTCCTGTCACTCTTATTATGGCCTTCTGTAACACGTGACTTCACAGGCTGGCATTTTATGGCATAAGTAAAAATCTTCCCTTCTACAGGACACCTTTCTGGCTTCCTCCACCTCTAAGCACCAGGAACTTATAAAATAAGAAGGTTCAATAGCAAGCAGCTCTCGAGGTCAACTTTTCTCAGTAAGTATAAACTGGCATAGCAAAGCTTTTACTCCTACTGGGATAAATTTAATCCAGAGTGTTTTAAACCCCAGGTCTTTAGCAAAAGCTGAAAGATAAATTTGGATGGTGGCATTTTGGAGTGCGGGGATATTTTTTTTTTCCTCTCAGAGCTAAACATAATTCTGGCAAATAGCCCCAGACTGAAATTCTTGAGAGAGTCATAATAAGTAAGCCAGGGCAAAGAGGAATGTTTTTTTTCTCCCTGACTAATTCTTCCACATTAAAAGGTGAAAGGTCAAAGATGAACTTCAATACTAATGAAATTCTGAACTTCTGTACAGTAATATGTCAGAACAGAAAAAAAAAGTCAAGATAAAAAATGTTGTATTGTTGGCAACAGTAGGTTGGTTTTATAAGAATATATATCTCCATCCTGACTTCTTTTAACCTTTGGGAGAATGGGAACTTTGAGATATTAAATGCAGACGTTAAGCAATGCACAGTAGGGGTTTTGTGAGTTCAGCCCAGCCCATATTTTCCTCTTCTGTGCCCTTCTGCATCATTCCAGCTGACTAAAGGAGTCAATTAGGGCTGTCTTCAAGTTATCACAAGTTCTCTTTCCCTAGTGTTTTTTTGACTGAGATGGTCATTCTTGAGGTTAATTTCCTTCTTCCTTCTGTCGAGGAATATTTCATGTGGATTAGCAAACTTCACATATTCTTATTATAGAAATGATTCTGTTCATCTAAACTGCCCCTTAGAGAGGCAGCTGGACAAATTAATGTGTGTGTATGCACATGCACATTCAGATGTTCAAGTGAAAAAGATTTGCTCATGCTGAAGTTTATTTAAATTTAATCACCATAGCTGAAATACATTTAATGAAAGCTTCGTTATCTCTTTGGGTTTTGTAGTACCACCCATTTTGACAAACATGGACAAACAAGATGGTGAGCTGTCCTTTTCATGTTATAGATTATCTGTGCTGTTGATGATGACATACAACTTTTAATCATCACAGGGTGTGAAAATAGCAATCTAACCTGTGAAATACCAAGTGTAACTTGTAACTTGAACAATGCTGGAGTGGCCAAATGCATACCAACCAGCATGAATCTGCAGGAAAGCAAGAGGAACAGCCAGTGCTCCAGAAAATATGACCAATGAAGAAGGGTTGCATAAGCTGTGCTTGTTTAGCATATGGACATGAAGACTGAGTGCAGAAGTACAGTTATGGGAGACAGAGGACATAAAAATATGCTACAGAAAGAAAGAGAACAATCTGTTTTCCATGTCTATGATAAACAGAGCAAGAAATAACAGGCTTTAATTACAGGAACTAAAACTAGATGGGAAAAACTGTCAAGCAATAAGAGAATAAAGCATTCAGATGTACTTTTTGTAAATATATTGTTGCTTTTCTGTCACTGAGTCTTTACAAACTGCTTAACCAGCAAGAGTGGACGTCAACTGACCTGAGGCTGAATACCACAGGAGAGAAACAGGCATTTCCAGCATGTGACCTGCTCCCATTATACCCTGGAAGGAGATTAATTCCACTGTGGAAGTGTCTGTTTTTCTTCAGGGGCTGTGAAAGACTCCAGAAAAATCAACTCAAGTCTAAAGGTCTGTTTTGCAGATGTCTACAGCTCTGTCAGGGCTGTACCACCTCTTGTCTCTCTAATGCCACTGACACAGTTGTTTTTGTACTGGTGAAAATGGCAAGGCTTGATGACCTTCTCAGGTTATTTCTAGACTATGGAGAAAGTCAAGAACTGTCATTACAGATTTCCCTAAACTAAAGGCCTAACTGAAAGCCAAATTACCTGTTCAGTAGGACGACAGTAACAAAAATTTGTTGTTGATTAATGGCTGCTTGGCTGAATAATTTGGAATAAGAAAATGAACAATGTAATGGTTAATAAGCAAATAAGTACACTATCACAACACAATAAACAAAATGTTATTCTTAATCAAAGATGCCAAGAGTAGAAGAAGCATAGATTTCCCTCTAAGTTCCTGACTGGCCTTTTCAAAATATCTTTTGTGAACCATAAAACTGTACAAGCAGTTTCTGTGTGTATTGTTAGGTTCTGTATATAAATGGAGGATTCCACATCCTGGGCTTATTTTTTAAGCATTATTTTTACTGGAGAAAAATTACTAAAACCACTGTCATCTTGATTATTTTCAGCAAAAAATGGCAGAAACTATTTTGAATTACATTCTCAGAAGACTCCCATTCAACTATTCAATCCAGAAAAGTCCAAATTTACTGGCACAAATTCCTTCCATGCTATTGATAAGCTGCAGAATCAACTCAAAGCATTTAGCCTGTGTCCCAATAAGTGGACTTAAGGAGCTGGCAAGGCTGGAAGGCAAATGACATTATGGAACCCAGCCTTCCTTTAAAAAGCTGTGGATCTTGAGACCAGCTGAAATGAAATGAATTGGTGTAATTTCCCTCACCTTTTTCAGGAACAGTACTCTATTTTTCAAGGGAAAAGTGTAATAAAAACCTTATCTGTAAAGTTCCTCCTGCTGATAAATTAGCTTGGCTGGTGCAACCAGTTACAAATGTGTACTGTGCCTTATCACTATGCTGTCTCCATATTTTCAACCTGGACTCATATAGGAATATCAGTGAAATGTTACTAGTGGATTTAATGAAATCTGTGCTATGTTTCCTATCTCAAACCTGCATGCTGGACCACTGGCTGGAGATGGGGAAGTTTGGGATTGGTTAAGTCCAGCTGATTTCACATGACCTTTTCTGGGAGTATTGTACATAATCACATCTAGGAGAAAACTCATGGATTCTCCTGCTCTTCATCCCAGGCCTTGCAGCTATGCTTGGATTACTGATTTCTGTTTATAGGCGTGTATGGATTTCACCACTAATGGCAAATGCAGCAGGTGTTACTGAGGGCAAGTTTCTCCTCTTCCTGCTTTGTTTCCTTTTCATTTTTCCTTTTCTAGCTTCCTCACACATTTGGTGGGCTTGTGGCTGGTTTTCACACTTAGGAGGTTGCCAGCAGCCCAAACCAGGCACTCTGCTGCTTGCTGGAGAGGCCTCTGTCATTGTTTGAGATAAATGGAGAATCTGGACTAATAGACCAAAGCCATCTGTGCCTATGCTAAGTAAACACTAAGTAAATGTCAGTAACTTTCACAGCCCTTGTTGCTTTCTTCAAGCACAGGAACACTTTTCCTGACCCATGGATCTGGGTTTGACCTCAAGTTGCTTTCTTCTCTCCATCACATCACAGTATCAGTTTGACATGCTTCAGAAACTGGAAAGTACACTTGTTGAGAATAGTGCTGCTAGAGGCAAGTCAGTCACATCCAGAGGTGATTACACATCTTGAAATGTAATAATCTGATGCCAGTGCCCCTCAGCCAGCTCTCATGATATTTAACCACCGTTCCATGCAGTATGGCACTGATGGGGGAAAGAAGGTATCTTGGCTTAAGTTCATTCTTGAGATGTGTTTTTGCATGTCTGTATGCACGTAAGCACACCGTACCTTCTTATTGTAGGTTCATATGTTATCCTAATCATTTCTTCACAATTAATGCATAATTATCAATTTGTAAACTACACAGAAAAGGCATCTACTTTGGAAAAAAGTAGAATGAAAATCCTATGGGAAAGAAAAGTGCTGAACTGTTTGATGTTTGGTGGTTATTTTAAATCAGCACAAACAATGCTTTTGAAAAGCTGCTTCTTGCAAATAGAATGTTGGTTCCCTTCTGCCTCCTGCCCCTCAAACACACAGCTCCCCAACATTTTGAAAGCACAGGAATTAAGTCTTGGCTGAAGATCTTTAGATGGGGGGCAGGGGATGAAAGTAGGGTTGTCCATATGGCAGGAAATACATGCCATGATCAGGAGTAACTGCCCCTGGGAGCAACTACGTTATTGTAATGCTTCTGTAAAAACATTTCCTTGAGGCAGCTAAGAGACTATACAGAAAGCTGTATAAAAGCAAATGCTTAATATCATACAACATTTCCTTCTTGCTTAACATGTTCATTAAAGCTTGAACTTTTTTTTTTTAGGACATGAATTCTTAAACTCACTTGTATTTATTTAGCTGAACAATAATTTTAGTAGGAAATTAAGGATGGACTCTGTCCTAAGCATACTAAGGGTATCCTTTTGATTCATTAGACACAGGGACAATTGTGTTTCATTTTGAAGGTTTTTTTTTTTTTCCCCGATCATCTGAGGAAATTCCAAGGACCAGAGGAAATTAGTTATCTGCCTCTAGAAGAAAGTATGTAAAATTAAGTAGGCTTTTAATCTTTTACACAGTTTAAGAGAGACCTTCCCCTCCTGGGAACATTAGTTTTGGTTCATTGAAGCTTTACAAATTAAAATATATACAAAATTGTTTGACATATGTTGCCAATGATGACTTCAGAGGCAAAGAACCTTCTTCTCATGAACTCTGTGCATTTTCCTCCCTAATCCTAAAATTCTACCCCAATTAAAGCAATAACCTTGCACATACTGGTATAAAAACAGATGTGCAGGATTATACCAAAGGCTCATTTAACTTGTCCAGTATTCTGTCCCTGTGAGTGGCTGGTAACTGGGGGAAGAATGGAACAACATTTAAAAGAAAATCCTTCTTTTTGTGATCCCTATCATCCATAAGCAGTTAACAATTCAGGGGATTTCAATTAACAATTGAGGAATTTCCTCAACCAAAAGCTGTGTCTGGGCCATCACTTTTCAGAGTTGCCAACAGAGCCAGCCTTCAGGAATGTATCCAATTTTATTTTGAACACACTTAGACTTGTGGCCTCTATAACATCCTGTGGCAAAGAGTTCCACAATTTAATGACGTGCTGTAAGAAAAAGAACATCCTTTCACTTGAAATCTGTTGTTTATCTCTTCCTTGGGGTGTCTGATCAGTCTGTGTGTTCAGAAACAATAATTATTTCTCGTTCTTTTGCCACACCATTTTTGCTTTATAAAGCTCTGTCTTATCTCATCTTAGCCTCTTTGGTAAACTACCTTATTTAGTCCTTCCTTACATGAAGAGCCATTCTATATTTATATCCCTTATTGAGATGTGGTGAAGACAGTCATGTGCTGTGTACCAGAATATCAAGAATGTCTAATTTACCCTCTAACTAACATTGTACTTGAATTATGACCATTGCAAAGAATGATCAAATGTTTTCAGGGATTTGTCAATGAACGAGTCTTAGATCTCTTACTTTAGTGTTAAAGCTGTTGTATCAATTTTGCATCCTTATAAATAATTCTGATGCTTTTTCCCCATGTAAATTACTTAGTGACTAAGAGACTACACTAATTTCATACACCAACTGATTATTAATGAGTATTGCACAATTTTTCTGGAGCTGTCTGTAACAAGCTTTGAATGTTCCAGACAATCAAGTGTGACCTGAAATTTTGTCACCTCTGGCACAAGACAAAATTTTTCAGAAGTTCAGAAAAAGGGAGTTGTAGTCTATCCTAAATGTAGTGACTTCATTCTTTATGATTATTCTTTTAAGCTGCAATTGGGCCAGTCCCAGATCTTCAGCAGAGGCTGTGCTGTGGCCCAACAGGAAAGTATCATAGCCTATTTTACAATCCAGAACTTCTGAGTATTATTTATTATTCTGCTTTTGAGCTGCTCTGGAAAGGACTGTGACCCTTTCCAATTTGTGACTTCTGGCAGAGTTGCATTTGAAAGTTTCTCATCTTTCTTCTGGTCTTTGCAAGTCACTACTGTAAACAATTACACAAGGAGAGCTGGAGCTGCTACTTCAGGCAGGTTTCCTTAGTGCCCTTACCCACAGAGAATGTCAGCATCCTGCAGTACAGCTTTGGTCAAGTGTAACAAGCCAGTCCTGTGAAACTGTCCTGAACTGCTACTGCTCTTGGTAGGTTAGAGCTGTTACGGCTGAGCGTGGCAACAGCTGGGTGAGTCTGATTGGGAAATTGCTTGAAGATGGGTTGGATACCCTCCTGGAAACAGCAAAGAGGGCTCCATCTGTAATGGGATATTCACTCTCTCAGTTGAAAGGCCATAGGAGTTGTAACCAGGTGAAATAGGCTCAGGGACTGATTATTTACCATCTGAGAGACATTAGGAATGTTGATAGGAAGGACTATTGACACATTCCTTCTAAAAACAAACTCTGTTCTTCCTTAAACAATGGTTAGTTCCTTCTTCAAGCAAAAGAACCAGCCCCTTTGCCTGTACCATTCAGATTTGGAAACAAGCAATTAAGACCATACTGACAGGCTAATTAGGTTTCAGGTTTTATTCCTCATGCATCTTTTGTTTCTGTCTGTATCACATGAGGACTAAAATCAAGCATGTACTGGTGGGTAATCTTTGTAACAGTGAATTACAGGTAAAGTAAAATAAAAATGAAAAAATCAATAGCAAACTCAAACTAAAATGTTGCCCATATATGAAAATGTCTTTATTTTAAAAAGTAGTTTATAAGCTCTTCTAAGGATTAATCAGTTTATCAGCCAGAAAAATTGCATGTTATCATGATTTCCCTTTCGAAACTAATAAATTATTTCCATAGGGGAATGCAAAAAAGGTAACATGGGACAGAATTAAACTACATCTCAGTAATTGGTTACCTGAGATACTCAGAGCTGTTCACAATAATTTTCATCAACTGTGGGTCATTCATATTAAAACACGTCATCCTAATCTGTTTGTACAGCAGGCCCTCAGTTCACTGTATTTTATGGAGTATTTTCTCACTTTGTCTCCTTCAGCCTTGCAAACTACATGGAGTAGGTTTGGAAGATGTTTTAGGCTTTTTCTGCATTTTGGTTTTCCTATTAATTTATCTCACTTTTCCACCAGAGAGGAAAGACAATGTTCCTAGTGTTGCCAGGAAAAAAAAAATAAGCTATGCAGTTAAATCTTCTCCAGATACGTGTTCTGTGGCGCTATGCACAGCTAAAGAGATGTCAGATAGGCTGCTGGTGTCACCCAGTGGACAGAAAGGTTGATCACAGAGAGGTATCACATAGAGAAATTTTTCTTTCTGCAGGAATAGCTCATTCCTAACTGACAAAAACAGCCTTAATTTTGCTGTAGCAAAGATGATAGGATGCTTAAAAGTACCTCTGTTTTATTGCCATGGCGGTACTAAAATGTATGGAGCAAAGACAGGAAGCAGTACAGGTTCCTCACTGTTAGTAAGAATCCAGCAAAGAATAATCAAACATTAATTAGTGGGTGTTCTCTCCTACCAGGAGAAAGTAACTATAATAACCAAGCAAAAGTGTTTGTGCTGGTGCTTATGGAAAGGTGTAGGGATTATTAAAATCCAATTTAATGCAATTCTGTGCAATGCAAAACATGATTGCATTTTTGTCACCTAATAACAGTTTGCAGCAGAGGTAAACAGTTTGTCAACAGGGGTGAACGAGATCTGGAGAATCCTCTCTTTGCAGTGCTACAACTGTTATGTGTTTCAAAACATGCAATGTATAAATGCCTTTCATGCAAAACTTCAGTGGAATAAATCACCTGGAAATTAATCTCTTACAAAAAAAATCTAGTGTTTCCAGATCACGTATGAAAACTATGCAAGTACTTAAACCTAACACCAGTGCATGTTCCACCTTACACTTTTTCCTGATTAGCAAAGAGTACTTCTCAGTGTTGGAAAATGAAAGGTTTCTTCCTTTTTTTAAAGACTAAAACATGCTGTTGAGAGATGTGCTTCAAGACTTTTTGCCAGAGATGAAGCAGAAATGGGGTTAAGTGCACATAAGTGGCTAGATCATATAAATCATATTCCTTTTCTAATGCTGTGGCAACTGGCATGCACTTCTTGCCCCTTGCAGGTGGAAAGAGAATGACCTGATGCATTGATATTCCTGAACTTCTAGTAGATAAAGAAGAGTTAAGGCTGCTGGGACAACAGTCAGTACTCCTGAAGAGGAGAGATTAGCAGTCTGCTCTCCTGATGGCACAGATACTCTTAAAATGCAGTCACTCATTTGTAACCAGATTACAGAAGTAGCACTGAAAGTTAAGCAACTGACTGTAATAGTTTTAACATCCCCAAAATCTCCCAGGAGCTACATTAGGCTCTTTTCTACTAAGGAACCCTTGTCATCTCTAAATGCTTCAGCAGAATTGATACTATATTTGCGGGAATCCAGACAACCCAGAAGCAATAAGGGAAGTACAATTATACAATTAAGTAGGTGGTAAATTTTGCTTGACCAATTAAGCTAGTAACGTTCTTTCTAAATAAATCCTTATGAACTCAGATTTCTCTTTCAGTTCAGATAGCAATGGTTATTTAGACTGGAAGTTTGGTGACAGGGGCTTCTAAACATCTCAACTTCTTTGTGAGTCTATTTAACTCTTCCTAGAATTATTTATAAAGCCAGACTTCATAGTAGCGAGCACGGGGGAGGTAGATAGCCCCTGTGCAACTTTCTTATGGATTTGTCATAACCCTCTGGAATCCTGGCTTTCAAAATCTTGTGCTTCTACTGCTAGTGCACAGGGGCCAACTGGACCAACAGGATCAACACTGTGAGTTGAAGAGGCAATACACAATCCTTTTTTTCCACTTATTTCCCAAATAGGTTTTTGGGTCAGGCTTCCAGGAGAAAGGAAAAATACAAAAATTTAGGTCTGAAAACATCCTTATTTTCTTCCTCTTAAAAGTAGATAGTTAATTCAGATTTAGGCCTTGATACTTGGGCTAGAAATCCTGTCAGTGCTGAAATGTATGGCAATTCTCTCAAAGAGTTCATGAAGGCCAAAATGTCACTTCTTCTATTCTAACTTTGTAAATGCTAATCAGAAATTATTGCTACTGTGACCAGTTTCTCAAGGACTGGAAAAATAAGACATAGTGAAAGAAGTAATTTGAATACCTTAACTGGTACTGAAGCTGCATGTATGCAGATTCAAATCCTCTTAACATTTAAATTTCAGTGCAGCTCCACTCATATCTAACAACAAGTGGAATATTTTGAATACAGAAGTCACTGATGTTTAGGGTTGTTCCCTCTATGCCAAGAGGATAACAATGCCTGTTCAGTCTCTACTACCATTTACACTGTTTACTGAGAAATTTGCAGGTAACAGACAATGTTCATGGAACACTAGCACAAAAAAGCCATTCCTTGTTTTAAAGTGTTCATCCCATTACTTATCCTTTACTTTTTTGCCTTTGCAAACTTTAACTTACTCATATTTCCAGTCCCTCTGCATACAGACTTATACAAATATACTTTTTGCTGTGTATTTCTTTAGTACTCGGCCATGTGAAGGGAGGACGGTGTCTTTTATTAAATCACTACTCATTAAGTTTATACTATAGGGAAAATTATCTGGTTTGAAATTTTCTAGCAGCATGCTTCTGTGTGGAGTGTTTTTTCAGTTCTTTTTATTACAAAGTGCTGATTCCGGGAAGCCAAAATGGTACAACAACAAGAAGAAGGTACTTTGTTGCACTGCTACCAAATGACAGGTTTCTGCACAACTGAAGCAAAAGCTTCTCGTGGTTACTTATCTTTGGGTCCCACAATACCACCAAAGCCACACACATACCACAGTTTCCTGGCACTCTACCACAGAGTTTTCAGGTTATAGGGCCCTGTTTTGCATTAAGGGATTGTTCAGGGTTACTCCATCAGCTGTTTCATAAAAAAAATGATGTGAGGAAGTCATCTAAGTTAGGAATGGCAATTTACTCTATCTTCAAAGATATTTAGTTTTCAGAAACAGGATTTTTTTTTTTTTTTTAGGAAATTCTAGTATTTCTAAACTTTTGTTCTCCTCTGGAAGTATATTTTAATATGAATTTCTTAATTTCCTGTAGAACACATATTTGGAATTGGTGCTGGTTAGACTTTTCTGGTGAGACAACTTCTTAGACAGTTTAGCAACCAGATAAATATAATATTATCTTACAAAAACTTCTTTAACATTTTTAAAGAACATGTGTTGGAAAACTATCTACCATCTGGTAAAACTCACCTGAGCACAAGGCACACTTCTGTTCTTATTTTTCCTTCATACAGCTCCTTTGTTTTGTCTTCACTAGTGTCCTTGTCTGTTTTTGACAATGAGACAGACTACTGTTATCTGCTCCTTAATGGATGTTTGATTGTCAGTAAGGTGATCACACTCCAGGTGTGGCAGATAGGGAATTTGATGATTACTTCAGCTGCATGACTTTTCTTCCTCTCCCATAATTCTATGAAGCACAGCAGGTCAAGCAGCCTGGTATGTCACCCACAGCTTGTCCCTGCCATGAGAAAGACAAAATATCAGGGAAAGTGTTACCAATAGATTATCAAATAAATTGATTGAAGAATAACATAAAATTCTCTCTATAAATGAGAAGCCTAGGCCCAGTCATCCCCTATTATTTAAGGTGTGCAGACATCCCAGCATTTCAGGTGTTTCTTAAAGCCTGATGCAACCAGGAGTGCTGCAGATCTGGCTTCTGCCAAAACCCAGCCTCTGAAATCCAGCCAACAGGAGAAAGAAGGCTGTGCTTTAACTAGATGAGCTAACCAGGCAGGCTTTGGTAGCAGCCAAGAGCAGACTTCAAAGGTTAATCCCTAATTGTTTGAAGATCTCATAGGCACCTCTTATCTCAGGCAGTTGATTGTAGTACACTCATCTTATATTCATGTCAATGTGCTCTGTGTGTTGGCATTATTTGTCTTTTACAAGAGTGGTGAAGACTAATTTGTTTGAGAAGTCCTTTGTAAGTTGGGGGGATTCTGTTGTTTGGTCCTGTAAATCAGGCAGCAGGAATGCCAAGATCCAGAGCTTTATCTTCACACCTCTAATGAAGACATCATGTCATCAATAAGCACCTGCCACTCTGCTCTAATGATGGTGTCTTTTGAACATAACTTCCTCATCGTGACAGCAAATCTTGTGAAGGGTTTTGACTAGGAAAAGGAAAAGATTCTAAAGCCCATGCCCTTCCCCTATGGTCTCCTGATACTAATGGAAGGATTGTTGCTGTTTGGGAATGTTGGATAAATCCCTAAATAACCAAGAGAAAAGCATTAAAACTGAGAGAGCTATGAAGAGCCCAGGAGTGGATATGACATTTGCTGGAGGTATATTGTGCTGGAGGGAGTAAAAGAAAAAAGGAAATCAATCTAAAATAACTGAATCAGAGAAAATAGATCATAAGTGATCTCACAGACCACAGAGGAATGTGAGAAATATTGGTTTCCAGCTCCACAGCTATGTAAAACAAGATTACAATTTCAACATAACTGAAGCAATAATAAAACACTTAAGATTTATTATATTTTTATTTTATTATTTGAGCTACAGACTACTTGTATGAAATTAAATTTGTCCCTTTAATTTTGCTCATTTTTAGACATTGTGGAGTTTGTAAATAAACCACTGTTGCTATTCACCCATAGGAAAGGTATCAAGAAAAGCAAACTTGCCTCAAAGACACCAGGGAACCTTGAGCCACCAAAGCAGTGAGCAGTCATGTCACCTTGTTGTCCTGTTATGAGAAATTGAAAACATGATATGAAGGACAGTTGTGGATTATTTAAGTTTAAAAAGCTACTACTGTTCTCTACCCATACAAAATGCATCCTAAGCAATGGTGTAATGGCTTGGAGGCACAAGTGAACTACTTAACTATATGCAGAAACGAACTGCTAATGAACTATTACCATGAGTGCTTGCACTGGAGCCATCATTGTCCAGCCTTAGCTTAGATTCATTACTGTGAATTAATGATACACATTCCTTCTTTTACTTACATAGAGCCCAGCCACAGGCATCTTCTGTGATTTGATGTTACTATTCAGAAGCCCTTTGTGAACAAATAGCAGTAAGTAACAGAAGGTTTAATGGCAAAATGAAACAGATAAGGAACTTGCATTAGCAAAATGTGCCATGGCTGGGTGAAGTCAGGTTTTAGAGGATTGCCAAGGATACTGCAAACCTCTTTGCTTTAATGCATTGAATGAAAAGACATTCATCTGAAAGTAGCAGATTATTTAAAATCAAATACAGACCATCTTGTACTTGAAAAGGAAAGCACTCAGGAAAAATGCTGTAAAAAACATTCCCTCTGTTTTTCTGGCTGCCCTTACAGATTTTTAAGAAGGCTCACAAAGTAGTATGACTATGACTCTAAACAAACTCTGGGAAAGCAAGTCTGAAGCTCAGATTTTCTATATATTACACTTGTCAGGTGGTGGCACTTGAAAGGGCAGAGCATCAATCAAGCACAAGACACATAAGGCTTGTGTCTTACATGTAGGGCTTGTGTCTTCAAAATGCTGCTTTAGAGAAACGTTGCTTCCAAATAGTTTTTTGGAGGCTACTATCACAAATGTGGCTAATTATACAAAAAATTTAATCTTATTTGCTAGAACAGTATTTTAGCTATTTTAAAAAATCTTATATAGGCATTTTCCCAAACCTTCACAACTGCAGCTTTGTTGTTGTTGCTTTTAGAATGTCATATGAATGCTCTGAGGTAGTGATAAAAACATCTCATGAAAAAAGAGAGTAAATTCTTACTGTGTGGTATAAGTAAGCAATCAGAAAAGAACCATTTAGTGACAGGGGGAAAAGTAGGTTTTTTATCTCTTCTCCTTGTCCCCCTCATTCACCTGAAATGGTTCCTGCTACATGCTGTGAGGAGGAGCATCTGATCTATAAGGAGAGGAGTTTCTTACTTGGGAGCTTGGCTGTTCTCTTTCCTCTTCCCTTGTGATCTCTGCATACCTGAGTAATTGAGAGAGCATTTGCAGACTGAATTATGCCCTTCATTAAGGGCTGCAGAGGAAGGTCAGACATTTTCTGAAGGTGTATGCAGTCAATTCCCAAAATACACCACCACTGCCAAAATCAGTGACAAAGTGGGCCTTGACTGGGGAACTGATAGTGTTTTTGCACTTGTAAATGTAACTCATCTACTGCATGGTACAGAATGAAAAGCTAATAGTGAAAGTTAATCCCACAATTGCAGAATCACAGAAATTATAACTATTTTGTACTTCTTTTTAACAAAATCTTGGTTTGCACAACAACATTCTGTATTCTCTAAAAATGTTGGACATTCTACCATGGTACAGTGTAGCTAATAATTTAAATCTTGAAAATACTAATCTTTTTCAGATTTGCATCTGTGAATTACATCTTATCTAAGTCCTTTCAGACAAAATTAATACAAAAATTCTGTGGCTAAACATACTTAAGGGCTACAGACAAGAATCAGAAGAATTTTCTCATAATGAACTCTAATCGCCTCTAAATTTCCAGTTTTTCCAATTGTTTGTCAAAATAATAGCAATTTTGAAGGAAAGAATTTTCTGCTAGTAGAAAATATGGATGCAAGAGAACTACTAAGTGACAGGTATATCTGGTTTTAATGATTTCTTATTTTGCTATGCTTACCTAGGGCAGAGGGAACTGAAAGGATTAACTGGTTTCTAAAGATGTAGTCAGGAGCAGGATATGGATTATGTTGCCCACTGCCCAGCTCCTCATAATGATGACCATGTCCAGTGGCAGAGATTTCTGGGGATGCAAAACCTTCATAGACAGATGTGAAAGCAGTCACTAACAGGGCCCTAAAAAGAAGGGTACTAATCTTGGAATCCACCTCTTGAAGAAAGACAATCACCAGCTGTGCTTAACTTTAAAGAGAGTATTTATCAATCCTGTTACGATTACTCACAGATTTCATTGTAAGGCAATTAAATTCTGCCTGGTTTTTGAGGTTTTGCTGTGTACTACCTTTAACTATTTGGATTGCTGACAACTGGAAAAAACTAGAGTTATTTTAATTACTGTTAAGAAAAGATTATTTGATTTTTGGAAGAGAAAACTATTACTTGAGAGATTCTTTCTGACTATGAGAAAGAAGCACTGTTCAAAATTCAGAGAAAAGATCGATAAGAAACAAAGCTCAGAGAACAAAGACAAATTCTGATTTATCACAAAGTTTAGACCATTTTCGGTGTTGCCAGCTAATCTAACATGAAATAACAGTTACAAGTATTTAAAATGCCACTAACTACAGATGATATTATGATGTAAGCAAATATCACCCTCTATATTCATTTTCAAAAAAAAAAAAAGTTTAGCTTATGAAATACAGTTTGAATTTTTCTTTCTAAACAAATAAAATATGGGTTCGATTTTGAATATATTCATTTACTAGTTTATCTTCCCTCATTTAGAATGTTTCCTTGCCCATGTAAGCAGAAAGCTGTGCAAATGAGAAGCTGGGAGGTTTTTTGCTAAATATAATGGTGTTAGAAGTAGGAGCTTCACGGATTGTGTTCTAATATCTAAGCCTATGAGCTATACATTGTGGACATCCTACAAGATGTCATTTAATAACTGACAAATTAAATTTCTCAGAGGTTCAGGAGTAAATCAAAATTTCTCTTCAAATTAATAAGATGTATACATATTTCCTATTTGCAATGCATGTTTTTATATTTTCTAGGCTAAATGGTTTCATATATAAAAGGAAGATGGAAATAAAATCTAAACAAACAGAATTTTATTTTTGTTTTACTTGGTTCATAGATTTCTTCTGCTTTTTCAACTGTTTCATCAGTATATTCTTCCCGAGTGGCAAATCACTCAAAAAGCCTACTTCACCAAAGCACGTTTCAACCTAACTATAAGACAGCATTTGTCATAAAGATGTAGAGTTTTGGCTGGATAGTTAACCTAGATGGACAGACAGCTTATGCATGAAAGACCAGAAAGACATGGATTAGAATTTTTTGGGGGCTTCATTCAGTACCCAGTTCCTACATGAAAATAAATTATAGCCACCTCAGAATGGACAGTCAGTACACTTAGTATTTTCTCTGGCAGATCAGAAAATTCTAGATAAACTACAGGTAATATTTAACCATCCTTTCAGAGGAAAAAAGAGTATTCAGTTGTGTTCTAGCTGCACCAAATATACTGGATGTAGGGTGGTAGACAATCACCAAAAATTGTGAATAGGAAATAATTAAGGAACTTAGACAGAAAAAAAGGCAGGAATAGGAACCTTCCTACATAAAAAATAACCGTCCCTTTGGGAAGGCCTACAGTAGGTGGACATTGGCATAAATCCACAGGAGTTCATATTTAATCTCTAGAAGCTCTTAGCTTCATCACTCAGTGGCAATGCAGTTAGCACATTTAAAAGGAAATAAACTTGGGAAGTGTATTTTATGGGAAAGCTCATTAACTCCAGAGTTTGCAGAGCAAATAATATTTTTAAACAGCCTTCACAAAATGCAATCCTGTAGCTGTTACAACACACCAACCCTTCAAACTGTGGAAGAGCCACACCCTGCATCATTGCCAAAGACAAGCACACACCTTCATGTTGCTACCTGTAGAAGAAGCTAATTGCAAAGCACCCGGCAATCCTCACTGTGATGTATTTATTAACTTGAAAGGGCAAAAAAAGATTTACTAACTCCAACAAGGTTTCATATTTATGTTTGGATGGAAGAAGCAGACTGAAGTCTCAAAGAGTGATCCAAGACAGTTCGTCATAGGTGAGGAAATATCAATTACTCAAGGTTTAAGTCTACCAACACGTTTTAGTGCTGCCATTCTCATTTAAGTCCTGCAAAGTTAGCTTGTAGCTTAAGAACTGTGGACAGAGACAGCTCCCAGACCTTTGTCTGATGACTTCTGCCTAAAGCAAGCGTACTGAAACAGTGCATGTTTTGGAAAGCGATGCTGTATAGCAGGAAGACCTGACCTCTCCTACCTCTCAAGCCAGGTATACTTCTCAGGCAGAGGCTGTGGAGTCAGACATGGACAGACATGGGAAGCTCTAGTCCTTGCTTTCCCTTTAACTACAGTGGGTAGGATTTGGTCAACGTTTAGACCCCAGTAAAGAAGTAACATTTTAGTGCATACAAAGTTCTTTCTTAAAATTGTGGTCACTAAAGCCTTTAGCATTATCTGTGCACATGGACATGAAGAATGCCCTGGTGACACCAAGCATGGGTCTTGGAGGTCTTGGAACAGCTGCTATTTAATCCAAAAGTCATTTTGCACCAGCCTTTTCCAGTCTCTGGCACTCCTACTCATTCAAATATTATGTTCAAAACCTAGCAGCTTTATTAAACTCATTAACATTTTCATAAAGCTCCTGAAAACATAAAATTAATTTGATATGTGTAAGATTCTATGATCTGTAACATCCTGTAATTTGTATTTGATAACACAAACTCTTTCAATAATTGCCTTCAATTTTGCAGACTTACCAAAACTGTAGATGCAGCATGATATTTTCAAATATCGTGAAGATTTGAATATGCCTGCAGATTTTATAGAATAAAGTCAGTTTACAGAAAAACCCAAGTCCAAATAAAAATATTTGTCTGTGTGAAACACTCATGGCAGCTGTTCAGAATTTCATTGCCACTTGTTTGAAGTTATTTCTTTATATCAGCTGCCAGCCTGGTAATACGAGCCAAGTAAAGAACCGGGTATGGGTTTGGATACCTGTCATTCTGTCAGGGCCTTATGTAGGCCTGGTATAAAATACTAGGCATGGTGCCAGCAGCTGTATAGTAGGTAGCAGGAATTCAAAAAATCACCCATCCAACCCCTGTAAATAATGGGTTTGTTTACAAACTCCATGCCTGAAGCCACACTTACTGATTAGGGTCACAAACGTTCTACCTTTGTTGCTGGAATTTTTGCAGCATGTTAGGACCAGCTCTGGTAACTAAAAAGCAGTGAGAGCCTTTTCACAGACTTCAGTGGAAATTGGATGAGGCCTGAAGTAAGGCAAACAACTGCCTGCTAGTGAATATGTCCAAAAGCAAAATGAGGAATGGCTTGTTCATATTCCCAAGCTCAGAAAAGACACAAGATGCTTTCAGCTGGGAGGATGGGCCTACGCTGAAATCCTGAATTAAAGCAGTTTCGGGCAATTTGCTTTTCCTTCTTGCCAAGATGCTACTTGAGTAAAACAGAGGTAAAGATACCCACTCATGTAGGTGCTGTTGTGAGAGATGTTCTTTGTAAAGAACGGGTTGACAAGAGAAGCTACGGATGTCCTATTCCTGGAAGTGTTCAAGAGTGGGCTGGATGGGGCCCTGAGCAACCTGGTCTAGTGGAAGGTGTCCCTGCCCATGGCAGGGGGGTTGGAACTCAATGATTTTTAAGGTCTTTTCTGGCCCAAACAATTCTATGTTTCTATGATATGCTAAAGAAATACAAGCCTCATGTTCGTTGCAATTAAGACACCTCCGAGAGAGCAGATGTGAAATTAAAAAAAAAAAAAAAACAAACCAAAAAACAAAAGTTAAGAACAACAGCAAGAAAAGTAACGCAATAAATATAACTTGTGCTATACCTGGCTGGGCATGCCTGCCATCCCAAGGCCATTTCTATTCCCTGACCATTCATTTTTATTAGTCACCAGACCTCCTTCCTGATTAAACATCACTGTTAATGCTGTTGCTGTAAACAAGCAGAAATACGAAACCTGTTTTTCCTGGTGTATCTCAGTACAGCCTAAGCAATCCAAGAAGCTCTCTTTGATCTATGAGTCCTTAATTAAAGAGCCACTTTGCATATCTGCTCCTTCATCTGACTCTTCTCATGGTACAGGCCGGTGAGGCAGGTATAAATTTTTATCCCTGTGATACAGACTAGAGTTGGGTTAAATTCTTGGTTTAGTAATTCAAATTAAAAAGCAACTGGTGTCAAATGGTATGATATTAATGCCATTTCTGATTACTAGTTCATTCCTAGGAATTCTAAAACACTTCAAAATCTATTGTAAAATTTAAAGGAATTGAAAAATAAGGTCAAATGACATCTAGATGTCATTCATATATGAGCCCTCAGTTGGCAGTTTCGGGAACATTTTTATGTCTCTATATTTAATATTTATTAAGAATAACATGGATGCTGATAACATCCAGAAGAAAAATGCTGCTGTTCAATTTACATGGTTTGGTGCACTCCAATCTTCAGAGGAAATCACCTGTGTGCTTGCTTTACCACAAGAAGGGATCTGCTTTTTACAGCTGCATTTGAAATTGACACAGAGGATATAGAAAATACCAGTGTTTATCCTGCAGTTTAACAGTAGGCCCCTTTAGATATGAGACCTACCCTCAAAATGAAGAAAGCTGTATAGAAGGATAAGCATCCAAACAAATCCTTGCAATTGTTTTAACAAGACGGTTTAACACAAGCCTGGGAAAATAAATGAAACCCAGTAAAATAAACAGAACCAAGATGAAAACGTAAAACTATGAGCAACACTTTTCAAATTACTTTTCTTAAAACAGGCATATACTAAGATCTCAAAAAGACAATTATAGTCTTAATTTCTATCCTTATTAAAAACAGACTGTATAAAAAGGAGATGAAAGAGACTTACAGAAGTCATATGCATTTAATTAGAGGAGCCAAATAACCACAAGTCTTTGGTGGTGGTCAGCCACAAATATCTCAGTTCCTTATTGTAGGTAAACTGTTCTGGGTTAGGTCAGTAGCCCCATTTTCCCCATAAATTTATAGCAATTACTTTTAATATGAAAAATCATAATTAAGATTGAACAATACATAGAACAAATAGTATTTCATCCGCTCTTTTTAATGACCTATGTGCACCATGAGGCACTAAGAAGTGGCAGGGGTAAAGGAGACAAGAGTGTGCCTGCAATTTGTCTCTGAGAAATATCCATCTGCAGCTCATGTCATGTATTCCAAGCACCCAGAAGGCTGTCTCCCAGTTGCCTGCTGGTCTCCTCTGTATGTTTAAATTTTCTAGTAAGCCAAAGTGCATCCTCACAACAAATGGGAAATTCAATTTCCAAAGCAATTTCCATCTAGCTTAGCAATTTAGGTAACATAGTGCTTTGGGGCTGCTTGAAAAAATGGTGGCATTTGACTCCTAGCAGGGACTTGTAGAGGAGGAAAATTCCTTCACCTCCATGTTTCTTCACCTCCAGCTGACTTGCACACAAGATACAATTGGTGTTTTTCCTCTTCCCAAGTCAATATCCTCCAATGCCAAACTCTAAGGACTATTCATTTTTCTGAGCAAAATTTTGGCCCAGTTATATGTTTTTGAGTGAAGAGGGTAGATGAAAAACAATCAACCAAAATAAACCCAGGCCATTGTTAGATACCCAACAAAAATATAACTCCAGGCTGCAGAAAAAAAGTTAGGTTGTACAACATATCACCTCTCTCATGTCCATTATTGTTCACATTGTTCAAGTCCTTGTATAGCTTCATGCTCTCTGCACTAATGTGCAGCATCAAGGAAGTGCTCATAGTGTATCTCCCTGCCTGCTAGGAAGGCAGATGCTGCCATGTCCAAAAGGGGTGCAAGTTCCAACTATGGTGTCACCTGGAGAAGGGCTAAATATGTTGGTATAGAAAACCCCCATAGGAGTTTTCAGAGCTTTGCCAAATAGCAAAGTGCTCAGAGGACAGCTAAAATGAGAGTGAAGGAGTTATTAATCTCTAGTTTTATGGCTTCTGTTACATGCCTCTGCAGAGAACACAGCGACTAACACTCTATCAGCTCTGTATCCGGGGTATTTGGTCCAGGTGCACATGGATAAGTGAAGCCACTAACTCAGTCATGTTCTTCCTTGAACAAGCAGGTTGGGAGGAATGGAAAATGAGCAGACCTCTCAGCACAAAATCCACCCACTTTAAGCACAACCTGCTGATTTCCCAGTTCAGTATCAGCCATAGCAGCCTTAAGTTGCAGATTTCTGTTTTGTTTCATCAATAACCTTTCCTTAAGACCTCTCTACAGTTTTGCAATCTTTTAAATTGTGCTTCACATGAAAATCCTGAGGAGCTTTTTAAACATTGATAATAAATACTATTAAACACATTAGTCTCAGATAGGAAGGGGTCTACTAAGATGTCCAAGATCATGTAAGCTGCCTGTGGTTAAGCTGCCCCCAAAAACAACCACACTGACCTTCTACACACATACAAAGAGATCCTTTGACTGTGAGGAGGAGTCAACTTTGAAAGTCTGTCTGATTTTTTTTACTTCACCTTCACCTTCTTGTATTCCATGTACCTGTTGGGCTGCTCTTCATCACTATTGCTTACTTCATCCTTCTGAGAAAGAACAGTAATTTAAATATTTTTAAATTTCTTTATCTAACAGCCAAATTTATATCTATTTCAGTACACAACTGACCTTGAGAAGGAAGCAGAGGGAGTTTGAGGCTGGCTAAATTAACCCAAACCTAGGAGGCATGTATTTATTCCTATCTTTGACTGACATACTTTTCAGTCGGACACTCTATGTGCACTGTTCTACATGTATATATGAGCACATGCCCCCAGTACTTTTATCTGTTAGTCCTGAAGCAGTTAGAAAAATGTGCAGGTCATCACAGTAGTATTAGGGGAAAAAAAACATTAAAGGAAAAATGAGCACAGAAGCTGATCAATTTTGAGGTAAGCGAATTAGGTAAAACATCAGCTAATAAAAATCAAAGTAATATTATTTCTTCAAGCCAATCCTTCTTGCTGTTCCAATCTTGCCATAAAATATTGCTCAGTATAAACTTTTTGCTGACCAGGCTAAGCATAAATACTTAAGAACACTAAGCCAACTCTCATGGCACTAACAAAGGAATCTGGTGACAGCATCACCGTAGAGCAGTATCAGAAGCAGCATTTTACTTCCACCCTGATGGGCCAACAGGGTCTGCAAATCCTTTCAAACATGCTCAGGTCTTATGAAAGGGAACACTTTGCTTGTACGGAAACCTTATGAACTATTTGTGCCATAAATGTTGTCTTCAACTAGATGATTAAATGAGCTGATTGCAAAGCTTTGGGGAATATGGTAATATGGAAGGCCTCACAGCAGTTGCACCACGGACAGTCACAGGTAATCTCAGTGTCTGGATGAGCTCTGTGCTGTTCTCAACAATTGCAGGCCAGGATCCAGAATCCACGAGAGTAAATGACAGATACATTTCAGAGAGTTCTCTAAAACAGGTAATTCTAAGACATGATATGTCTCATAGGTGGGAAGACAACAGTGCTCATTTCAATAATCTGAAAAGATGATATTTCCTGTGTAAGCCCTAACCAACAAGCTTTGTTGTTCTTCTTCTTTTTCTTGGCTTTGCAAACACATTACATAGCAATTGGAAAGTGACATACAGGGGCCGGCCAAAAAATGCAAACTCCAATTTTTGCTGCAGCATCAATTCTTTTGGACTTTAGGCTACTCAGTTTCCCAAGGAGTAAAACAGTGGGAAGAATCCATTCCACGAGGAATAACATGCAAGTGTACTACTCGATATAATACATTGTAGCATATACACTTTACACACAGAAAACTGCTTGGTTTTATACAGCCACTTAATACGCAACCTATTATTATGAATGATGATTTCCACATAAGATACCATGCTGATTTTATTAAATCTGAATAAGTTTATAATTTTTCTAGTGTATGGGACCTGTCAGTTAAACAGCAAGATATAACACTTAAAATTCAGAAAAAGTGCTGCAGATATAAAATTATACATGTTAACTTTAATAAATTGTAAGTAATTAATACTTACACTTACTTATCAGCAAAGATTTTTTTTCATTTAAACTTAGCCTGCGTTATAAATTTCAATGTTTCTTCCTTGGAGAATTGATCAGGCAGTGTAAATCTTAACTATCCTGACACCTTTTCCATTCCTCAATACTATTTAAGCACTGCAGTTGGTAATCAAAGAATAGCTGATGTATTTGGAAGCTATCATACATTTTAAACACTTGGCCACTATGAGGATCCTCCAGAGTGTTAAGGCTATCTTGTACTATGTAAAAATAGAAGGCTTAAATATAAGCAGCATGAAGAAGTCTAAAGCCTGATTCTGGTCAAAATATCTTACGGCAAACTGCTTTCAGGCCTGGCAAGGCAACAAGCTAAAGATCACAGGAAATTATCAAAATGCAAAATGGTTTTCATGGACCATGGTTTCTTTTGCAAAAGATATTAAAACAGTGTGTAACAACTATTGGAAAGTTTATCTGTAGATTAATCATAATCAGAAAATACTGTGTCACCACTAACTCCTGAAAATGTCTCTGTTGATATAATTCTTACCTTCCATTACAGTAGTTAAAATAATAGTTTATATTTCTCTTTCATGAAGAGTGAAATGTTAGTCAGAACTCTAGTTTTCAAAGCAATAACACTCTCCAGATTAGTGTATTGGTTTTGTTAAGTGATATCCCATAATCTGTATTTTACATCATGAAAACATTGCCATTTATTCTAATTTTGCTTATGGAAGTAAAAACCTCACTTGGTTACATTTGATTCTGAACTCGTTCTGGACCACAGATAAGGCACCTTCTGGTGAGTATCTTCAGAATTGGAGTCAGAGATTTGGAAAATCCAATCTCAAGAAACAGAATGAAAGGGTAGAATTAGATGAATAAGTACAAACTGATGTTAATGTCAGTCCTGTTCTATGGCATCTGTCAAAAGAAAATTAAGTTAATTCATACAAACACAAAGCAATGAAGTTCTGACAATTGCCTTCTTAAACAGATAAAAACAGATTCTTTGCCTTGAAGGATACAACAGGAGAAAGAGGGAAGGTGTTTTGCATGCACCTTCAACTTAAATACAGAAAACTATGTCTAGAGACAAAAAGTGTGTTCAGAAAAAGGGAATATTCAGATAAATTCCAAATTAGACATTCATATGAACTATCTTAGCTTCCCACATCAGTAACAGTCACTGCTTGATTTGTGTGCAGACCAGGATTGCTGCTGAAAAAGGATGCAGTTAATGCAGATTCTTTAATTATTCCCAGCAACAATCTGAAGAAGTAGTTGAAAAATTAAGCCATGCATCACTTTGAGCAGCAGAGGCCACAAAGTTCTTTCAGTGTGCTTTCCTGTAAGACAAATGTGGTTGCAGCTGCACTATGGCAGGTATATTTTACCTAGTAAATTATTCAGAAACAAGAATTTAATGGGTTAGATTGTAGACACAGAAATCCATGACCTGCTGCTGAGCATTCCTTTTACCAAATTAAGAAAATAAACCTGTGATGACAGACCAAGCAAATAGGAGTTCCCAAGAGATAGGAAAGGATATGCACAGGTTAGTGGAAGCTGATTGTCTTGACCCTTTACGTGTTCATCTGTCATTAGGAAAACTCCAACAGCTGCCAGACTATACAGAGCACTGGCAGAGTGCTCAAAGGAAGTGTGCACAATCTTGAACTCACTGACACAGAAGAGTAAGAGGCTGCTTGTGAGCACAAGAGCTAAAGGGGGAATCAATACTCTTGCAAACTTAATAGCTCAGGGACACCACGAGCATGCAACCCTACAGTAAAGCATTTCAGAAATGATTTGTTACAGCCAGAAGGAAGTGGATGCCACATTTTCAGAAAACAACAGAAGAGATGATATAATTCTGTTCAGTTCCCATTTATTTGCTTATGGGGCTCTTCCTCCATGCTAGGATGCTGAATGTCTCTGCAGCACTTTTAACCTTCACCAGCCAAGGAATTTCAGTTTTGCAGCCCCAGTGACACCTGACCAACTTCATGGTCAGAATTAGGAAGAAAATGAACAAATGCTTTTTTTCTTTACAGGGCAATGTCCTTAAAGAAATCAAAAGATCAGTGCAGAGTAAGCAGTTCTTCCCTTCAGATCATCAAATCTGTCCATGTTTCAGGCAGAACTGATATAATGTCTTGTGAAGAACTTTTCAGTTAGTGCATTAGTTCTCCCATTCAGAGCACAAGTGACATTATGTCAAATATATGTGATCAGATGGTTTCCAGTAGGAAAAGGCTTAATAGAATATCTGATAGCAGTTAGTCACCCTGTATTCTACTAGCAAAGAGTAGTGGATCTGCAGTGGCTCTGTACAAAAACCTTGTTGGCAGATGATCAGATATAATCAGAGAAAGACCGGATATTTAATAAAAGATTACATCCAAAAACCAAGGAGAGTTATTGTTTGACAATTTCTCCCTTATGCTAATCCATACTTCAGTTAAATCAGACATTCAGAATAGCTGTTCAGGTATTGCATAATTCTATCCACCTCTGCTAAGAGCCATATAACTCTTACCTCTTTCTTCAGAGATGTTGGATGAGAGTGAGAAGCTGATTGTGATGGGTGCCTGACTGGCATCAATTTGCACAGCAGGAGCTAGACAGGAAGAAAGCAGACTGCAGTGCTTAGGATCATACATTGAAGGGTGAGTCTGCTTTCAAAAACATAAACTCAAAGGCTTTTGTTTTGTTTTTTGTTTTTTTTTTGTTTTTTTTTTTTAAGAGGAAGACTGCAGTAGCACCTAGAGAGCTAGAATGGGCTTCACACCAAGCTGTGGTTCTGCACAGAGGATTACTTACAATTGCTGAATGAAATGCTCTGGATGTAAATATTTTTGCTGGCGCAATATGTTATGACTCTATCACTCACCTTGAAAGAGGAGACTAAAAATGCTTTGATAAATGGTTTGAAACATTGCCCAGTTTCACTGGCTTTGTTCTTCTAAGTGTTTGTACCTCTTGCTTCAGCTGCAAAGTTATTTCATCATGTCCTAAAACACTGCTATGCAGAGAACTGCAGTATAACAAGCTATAAACTGGAGCATGTTGGCCTAATCAGCCAACTGAGAGTGTAGACTTAACAGAAAGTGCTTTTTACCCTTTTGAGGCCAAACATTACAACACAGCATATTTACACAGCATGACCTTACCTTTACTTCCGAGAGACATGTTTGGTGCTGTCTCAGGTTTTCTTTTTTCCTTTGTAGTGCAGGCTGGTAAAGCAAAGCTTTTCTTGCATTGTTCTCTTCTGATGGCAGTGATTTCACATTCTGTACATTTGGGTTCAAGAGAACCAGTTTCAACCTCCTCTGAGACTTGGCTTCACCTGGTTCCCACACTTTTGTACACTAGTGACCTCTGGGGCCAATTACAGTAATCAATCCCTTCACTGAGTTCTCTCCAGCTACAGGTTAGCATGTTCACAAGCTCCTGAGGGAAACCAGTCTCATACCGAGCAAGAAGATGCAACTTCTCTCCAAGTTCCTGCAATATGTTGGCAGCCAAGGACTTATTCAATGTGTTCAGCCGTGATCTCTCATCTGCCTGTGGGATCAAAGATGTTGGGCAGATCCTTGGGTTTGAGTATTCCATAGTGGTTTTACACAGGGACACATCACAAAACTGGAAATTTTTCTTTTCTTGTTGTATCTTACTCTTTAGGAAACCATCTTCATGCCTTTCTGTATGCTCCTCTGTACAGATGGCTCTCCTGCCTTCAATTGGGCTGAGGAGAGAGAAAAAAACCTGTATCATTGAGTGAGAGCAGTACCAGCCAGTTAAAAACCTCAGAAAACAAACTGGTTACCTTTGCTGCCACAAACGTATGTGAACAGGCAGGCAGCATGCCCTTAACACAGCTGAGACTGAGCCACATTTCCTCCCAAGGAAGACACTCCTAGATCAAGCTCAGAAACACCCCTGCAGAGCAATATGAGGAGATTGGGTGCAGCCAGTGCCAAACCAGGATCCTTGCACTGACAGTGTATGCTGAAGTGCAGTACAATGCAATTTAACATGCTTATTGATTTCTTCTCTCCTACGTAAATTTATTTTCTTTTGCCCCAGAGAATGGTAATCAAATAAATCCAAAATTTTCCTTTCTTAGATGTTACATGCCAAGAACTTTTCGATGCAATAAAACTTTGAGTGTCTAAAAAAAGTCTTATTTAGTAGCTACTGATTCTATCTATCCTATTTTGTGTTGCACTTTGGTTTTTTTTTTTCAGTTTGGAAACTGATTTTCCATGGTTTTGAGAGAGCCATCTTTATTACAATTAGAGGCCTGCCAGTGTAGAAAACTTTCTAACATTTTTTTTGAGTTTTAAAATCTAAAATACAAAGAAAGTTACTAAGAAAAGTCTTAGTCTTCAAGCCTCTAAACACAAATAAGCTTAGCTGTAACCACATGGTTACCCTTTCCAATTTCAATGGTAGCTTCTTTCACTCTGAATTCACTGAATAGACTGAAACAATCTGGAGTAAATTTCTGAAATCCCAAAGCAAGTTAGGCAAAACAAGGTTTGCCCTTGGAACAAAAATATCGATTCAAAGCAAATGTGATGAAATACAAATTTAAAACCCAGTTATCCTGGGGAGTCACACCCCTGGAGGAATGCTGTGAACATTGGCTCCCAGTACATTAGTCAGCAGACATGAACTTCATTAAATCCACAGAGCTCTGCACCCAGCAATGTGGTGTTGTTCAGTCCAAGCCAAAACAGCAGGACAAGGCTATTATGTGGCATTATATAACTAACTGTTCAAGGTTCTTAACTTAAATATATTAAACTCATGAAATGCTGACAGCAGAAATGAACATTAGGTATTCCAGCTCAAGGAGGTAGGGTTAGATAGAGGACACTGTCACCTTCCCACTTTTCTCTCTCTGCTCACACTGCATGGGCAAAATGCCAGTTCTGGTCCTGTGCTTCCCCCATCTCTCCTGCTTTGTCCTGGCCACATCTACCTTGGGCTAATTTTTGTGCCTTCCTTGGAAAAGTAGTTGACAGAAACTTCCTTGCTCCCACCACTAATGGTGTCACACCATTTCCTGGCAGTAAAGCCAGGGAAAGATCTATAGTGAAATACAAAAACAGTTCTTCTGGTATCTTCTTCCCTTTCTCTTTCATTCTAGTTTTCATCTACAGCAATATGAATGAATGTTTCCAGTTTAAGACTGGAGGAGGTGTGGAGGTGAAATAGGAAGCTATCCTGGATATAAAACACCTGGTTAAAGAAATATACAGGTACTGCCTCCAGCACTGCAGCTGTAAACATTACTTCCACTACTAACCAGAATGAAGAAGGGGTGGAGCAACTCAGAGGAAAGTAGCTACATCAGTAGGCTGTAAAAAGGAAACTGTTAATGCTTTTTACACTAAGAGTGAAGCTGAGAAATTATTTTCTGTGTGAGGTCTTAAAATTTTTCTTCAGATAAGAAAAGAACCAGCACTGTGTGAATGCGAATACATTCATACATCAGTGTATTAAATTATAAAAAATTGATTAGAAATCTCCAGTTCAAAATACCACTCTTTGATAATTTAGATTCATACCACTCTAAACTAGGGTTTTCAGGAGATATGACCTATAATTATTTCTGAGGATATACAATGTCTAAGTTTGTTATCTGAAAAAGAAGACTGCTTCTACCTGCAGTTATGGCTCAGTGAGTACATCAAGAAAGATGCTTTTATTAAAAAAAAAAAAGAAAGAGAGAGAATTTTTATAACTCTATCATAAATACAGAAAAAAAAATTTAAAACAGCAGTCTAGGAACCCTTGGCTCTGTGTAGGCTTTCATCCCTTACCAAGACTATGCACAGGCACAGAGATGTGCTGTCAGGGACACTCTCACTGCAGCGTGTCCTAATGTATGTTTCTGCATACCTGCCTAATGCAACAGCTCCTTGTCACAGAAATATAAAGAGTCTTCCTGAGGCACTGGCTTGTTTTGTTCACATGACTCTTGTAGTTTAAAAGCTATTTTAATAGTAAGCTCTGAAGAAGGCCATAAGCTGACTTACTTTTATATTTCACAGCATGCATCTATTAATGGAAACTGAGAAGCATTTGCTTTGTCCCAGTCTGAGTACACACACAGCAGTCTGTGCTTCTCACGGTGACTTTCACCACTCAGAGAGATGAAATTTGCTTCTTTTCAGAAGCACTCATACATTCCTTGAAGCCTGTCCTCCAAGGGACACAGATGTTGGGACGCTAGCTGAGGCAAGGCAGTATGTTTGCATTACGGCTGACAGGCTGTAATCTGGTGTTTGGCAAAAATAAAAAAAAAAAGCAGTCCCTAAGGAATGTGTAAAGAAGTCCATGGTGAACAGAGGTAAATGCAAATTCTTTGTCTGGTTTTGCCACTTCAACCTCACTACTTCATCTAGGTTATAAGAAAATTTTAGAGATGGCTGAGGAAGTACAACAGTCCTTTGTCCTCAGCAGTGGGTGACAGGGAGTGTCCTTCCTTCTAGAGTCTATAAGACATATTTGCTCTCAGGCAGGAAACATTTTCCTTGTCTACTTCCAGCATTTAGGCCTAATGTTAAACTTCTAGTCATAAAAATTTTCCCGTTGACTTCAGTGAATTTTTAGAGCTGAGTAAGGACTTTGAGTTTTGGCCCTAAGCTAGGAAAAAGAGTATTAAAGTGTCATAAACACATAAATAATGGCATCAGTCCCAGAAATACAAACAGAAACAAATGTAACATCCCGCTGTTCAACTCTTCTGGGGGCTGATATAGGCCACTTACTCCCTAGCTGCCCTTCCTCACCCTTTTTCCAGGATTAAACCACAGCTGTCAGAGACAGCTCCCCGACTCCATTCCATGCCATTTCTTGACACTTACATACGATTTGAAAAGAAAGAATGAAAGAAAACATAACATACCCTAAAAAAAGTCTTTTTCTGAAGATCATAAATTCTTTTGCTAGGAAAATAGTGCAACTGGAGCAGTCTCCTTAGAAGAAAAACAAGAGGAGGTGGCTCTCTGCTTTGTGTTTCAGGAAAGTGTTTCAAATCCTGCTGAATGTTTTGGACTACATTCAGCCCTTCCCTTAATTCCCCAGCCACTGCCTGCCTTTGTCCAGGAGACTGGTTAAGAAAAACAAATACCCACTGTGAGAAAACAAAAAACTCCAGCTATATACTTCCACCTAAAAATGGTATTCATAGGTCTCTCCTGGCATATGGCCTGCCCAATACTTTCACCTCATCATGCTGTCTAGTACAGCATGCAATTGGGAAAAATAGCATCCATTAGTATAATGTGTATTAAACGCTAGGAACAGCTGACTGGCAATAATAGAAGAAGGACAAAAACTCTGAGCTGGTAAGGGCATTCTACAAGATGTCTCTCACTCTTTCTGCATCCATGAGCCTGGATCCTCTTAAAAGCAGCCAGATGGGGAACGTGGCCTGTTCATGTTAATGTTCGCTTTGTCAATGCAGTCAGGCCAGCTTCTTACTCACACTTGGCATTTTTTTTTTATAGAGCATTCCTATTTTTGCACATTGGTTATCACACTATTCCCCTCTTGGTTATCCATATTCTCTTATATATGGTGCTAATTCTGGGTCTGGAAGTGACATAACCTGGAAAATTCTTAACTTCGCTTTGTCCAAGGCACTCTCTTCCCTGCGAGCCTGGTGAACACAGCCTGGGTCCAATAACACCATCTCAAACTGCAGAGACACTGTTAATCCTGCCTCAGGTGCTTTCACTCTGCTGGGTTTTATTATAGTCTATGTTGTGTTAAGCATGACACCACATGACAATTTGTTTTCAGCCTACTTTTTTAAAGAAAGCAGGTTTATGTGAAAGTTCATTTCCAGACAAAACTGGTGGAATAACACACCCAAACATAATAACACTTGGACACAATTTCTAAAAACCATCAGCTGAGTAGACAATAGTGGCTCAAAGAAGTGTCCCCACCTAAAGAGAGACAGGCCAAACCATCGAACCATGTGGCACAAGCCATCTCTCCCTCTCTGTTGGGGTATCACAGTGACTATGAATGGCGCCAGAGTCATTCTGGGAGGAAAGAAACAATGCTCTAAGAAAACTGCCTTTGTTAGGTCAGTGGATCACAGAAACATTTATTCTCCTTGTGATTTTTTCCCCTCTGGTGCATTTCCACATCTCATGTTTGCAGCTTCTGCATGAAATACATTCTTATTTTATATATCTCTGGGCAATATTTCTCCTGTCTTCCCTGGACTTCTTTAGACTTTATGGACTCCTTTATCTGTCACTTCGCCTCTAGAGTCAACAAAATCTGTGGTCTGGCAACCTGTCTGTTTTGGCACACACCAGATCAAATGGAACAGGAGCACAAGCACTCTCTTTTTCAAGTTGTCAAAGGCACTAGAGGGGTTAGAGTGAGGGGTAAGGACAGGCTGATGTATGAGAGACTAATGGATTGAAACAAACCACAAAATCACTGCCATCCGATATCTTGGGACCATTACAGTGCCCAACTATAATAAATGTACAACAGGAAGATGTAAGATGACTCAAAATGGAGAATTCAGGGAATTTGACCATTGATGCTCCCCTTTCTCCTGACACCAACCACAAAAAAAAACCCCAAACACACCAGCTCTGTAGATTCTGCTTCTACCTAATTAGAAAACTAAAATAGAAAGCAATGAATCAAGAGTGTTCTAGGCAGTGTTAATGCACATGCTTTTGTGTCACCCATTCTCAGTTTGATAAAGAGCTATTCCTCCATGGCTCTCTTCACTAGCCTCAGACAACATCAGTTCTGACTGGAATGGGGGCAGGACTCAGAACAGAACAGCAGGAAAATGGCAGCGAGAGTTAAATGGCACACCTACTGTATCATGCAAGGTTTATCCTGCTTTAGCCATAGTAACAGGGCTGTCCTAGAGGTGGTCCAGTTGGATTGACAGTAGTATATAGTAATTTGATTTAAAGGGGAGCAAGTGGTAATACAGCAGTTCCCAACTGGTGAGCCATGTCTCACTGCCCAGAACATGCCTTGAGCCTGGGGAAATCAGCATCCCTGCATCCATCCCAGGCCCACAGAAACCTCAGCTGGATGTTTCTCTGTTCGAGTGCTCTTACAAGCAAAAGCGGTGGAGAACATGCTGCTGTGACACCTGCCTGGAGCAGGGTGGATTTTGTTTGACCAATACCAGAGCAGTACCTTAGTCCCTTTGAGTCCTGTTCTTGCTGGGAATTGTAACAAGCCAGGAGTGAGGAGATGCCCATGGGTGTGAGCCAGGGAAGGGCTAGATGGAACCAGCCAGCCTCAGTGGGGCCAAGGGGGCAGAATTTGTACCTCAGGGAGGAACAAGGCATTACCAGTTTTCCCAAACAAAGACTGGCATCCAGGGGCATTTTAAAACATAGCTTTGCAACACAAGGCCTGTTTTTAACCTTTATATGATATAAATTATAATGGGACTATACTATATGGTAAGTGCATGTTCAAGTATACTAAGGAGGAAAATTATTTTTCAGCCAGCATGGTTATACTAGTAGAAGACCTGTGAAAAGTGTAAGCTCAGTAAAAGAATTTTAAGGATTGGGCTGATTTAATAATCCATTAGTGGATGCTGGTAATATTGACATTTTGTCTTGGTTTTCTACGTAGTGGCAGAAATGGGACAAGGCAGTGTCCTTTACCACGTATTAGAATCTTCCCTCTTTTGCTCTGTGTTACCTGGAACAAGTGATTTTCTTCCCCTTGCATTATTTTCCTTCTGCACACGAGTTATCTCTCGTGTGAGTTAGATTTCTTCAGTGCCCTCAAATGGTAAAACCTTAACAATCTTACATGCTGTAAAACATTTCACTCCAGCTGCTTCTACTGGGAGAAAGGGCTGTTTTTGTAAGACTTCTTTTCTCCATTTTTTATCGCGCCGCGCACTCACAAACACCCCCGACACGGCCGCCGCTCCCCCCTCACGGGCCCGCGCGCACACACCGGCCGCACCGCGCATGCGCGCTTGACGGGCCGCCCTCTCCCGCCCCCCACGCCGGAGTCCTCCGCCGTCCCGGCGTGCCCTGCGCGCACCACGGAGCGTGCCGCCGGCCCTGCCGCTCTCCCCGGCACCTCTGTGCGCGCGAGGCGGCGCGGCCGCGGCGACATGGCGGGCGTGGGGCGGGCGGAGGAGCGGGAGCAGCACCTGAACGGCGAGCTGCCCCCCGAGCCCGAGGACAAGGACGGCGCCGCCGGGCTCGGCGCCGAGGATGGCGCCAAGAAGAAGCGCAAGAAGAAGAAGAAGGGCAGAGCGGGCCCCGCGGGTAGGGGCCGGGCCGCGCCTTGACCCTCCGCTGACGGGCTGGGCGGCGTGAGGGGCCGCGGGCCGGCACACCGGGAAGCGGGCGCGGCGGCGGGCGGACGTGGGTGGCTCGAGGGTCCCGGCGTGCGGGTGCGGGGCGCCGGCGAGGGCCGCAGTCCCGGCCCGTGGCAGTGGTGCGGGCTAAGGGGAATCCCCGCGGCTCGGAGGGGGCTGGCGGTGCCCGGAGGATGCGGCTGCCGTTCGGTAGGTGCCGGAGATGTTCTTGCTCTGGTACGCGTGAGAGAAGCCACCGCTTCCCTCACCCTCTCCTGTGCCCTGAGGGGAGAAGGGTGTAAAACTGCTGCTGTAAAAGTTATCCTGCCTGGTGGAGGCTCTGCACCCCTCCCAAGTTCTCGGAGAAAGCTGGAGCAAGTCTGGGCAAATAGCGTAAAGGCGCGATGGTTTGGGTTTGTTTTAGCAGGCCGTCAGGTAGCGATGATCTTGGTGTGCGTTTATAATTATCTACTTCACGCCCATATTATCTCACAAGAGCAGGCTGCTGCTATGGCAAGAAGAATTAGTTACTCTGGCAGAAAAAAAATAATCAGAAGTGTCAGGGTAATCTACCTTTATATGCAGGTTGTACTTGTCACCATAAGTGTCCTACCACCTTACACGTTGGGGCTGCTTTAAGAGGGAAAAAAGCATTAGGTGCTCAGGTACCTAGGACGAGTACAACATAATGTTTCTGTAAAGTTTTGGGGGCTCTTGGTTACTAATGTGGAGCTAATGTTTTACTGTAAGTCATACTTCAACTTCACAAACAGGACAAGAAACTGATAAAGAAATGGAAGGTGCTCTTGATGATGTAGCAAAACAATTGGACAAGCAAGCACTGGAGGAGAAGGAAAAAGATGATGATGATGAAGGCAAGTGTAACTTACGTTCTCTCTTAACATTTCCAGTTTCAGCTTCTTCCAAGCCTCTGTTTTAACAGACTGTTTACAGGTGTCTTTCTTGGTTTGAGTTTCATTGGATTTCTTTTTGGAGAGGTGAGATGCAATCATCTCACCTCTTCAAAAGTAGAAAGTCACCTTTCTACTTTTCATCAACAATTTTGCCGTCACACAGGCATACATATAAAAAATAACAAGAATACAAGCTTTGTTAAAGATCTGTGTTTTCAAGGATCTAGCTACTGAAGGGGCATGTTTAGTTTGAGGTGAGGTAATCTGTAAGTCATCCTCACTTGCATTACTATGGTTAACAGACATTAATGTTCTAAATTATGTCTTTTATTCTTGGCTTAAAACAAAACTGAGCAAATTTTAAGGGTGCATTTAATGAATAGCTTTTAGAGTCTCTACCAGTGAGACTCTCATCTGTAGTTATAATTTTTCATTAAAATTGAACTGGGGGGAGGTTAGTACACAAGCAAGACACACCCATTTGTGTGTTGCTTGTGCTATGCACCTGATTTTCTGAGCAAGAAAGTGTCTATATTGTAATCCAGATTGGGTCCATCTTTTCTGTAGGACTATCTGATAAAGGTGCTGTATTTCCTTTGGTTTGATGGATGGTTCTCAACAGGAATGGATGGTTAAGAAAGCACATTTCTTAAATTAGTAATTTAGTTTCCTTTTTCTGAGTTAGCATATAAAGTTGGCTCAGCACTTTGAGCAGTCTGCCTAAAAATCTTCTTAGTTCACTTGCTGGAATTTGTCCTTCTGGAATTTAATTTTAATGAATTGGGTATGGAAGTTTTAAAAAATTAAATCAATGTGCTGAGGCCTATTAAATAACAAATTTATCTTTGACCATTGTCAGTCTGCAGCATTGAGATTGATGCAATTATTTTCCATAGAAATGTATTCTGATGGTTTGTTTGTGATATCTTTAAGGTTATGGAGTTGGAATTAATGCAATATGTGCTTTGCCATCATTGCAACGTGAAGAAGTATTGAGGAGGATAATGAAAACTGTATACAATGAAATCTTTGACATCACTAGAATAGTTAGAGTTCTGTCTCAGGAGCAATAACACTGATAGTTGCAGATAAATGCTGTGCTCTCCTATCCTTTCTTGCAGTATTAGCCATTAGTATTACAGTATTAGAAAACATAATGAAGTGATGCTCTGAGTGAATTAATAATCTTTTTTTTCCACATATTAGAGTTGGATGTGTTTTTAGTAAAACTGATACTTTTGCAGAAAAATCAAAACGAATTGAAGCTTTTTGAAGACAGCTGTTTTCTTGCCTGTACTGCTTCTCACTATTTGCCATCTTAATTGTGTAGTTTCAGAATTGTTTCTTTAAGATATGCTGCATTAGATTAAAATCAGTAAAATACCTACACCCTTTTTTCTTTTTTTTATTTCCCTTGATAAGCCCGTAACTGAGTGGCCTCAAAAAGGAAATTGTATAACTTTTGAACTGTAGGAGAGATTAGGAAGTGCTCTTTGGATTTCCCTTGCCGTGTTAAAATAGGCTGATATGTAACATTTTTGCATGATACTTAGCTTAGAATTTTTGTATGCTAAATTATTACACGGCTGTACCAAAATGATATAATGTTGGCCTTCTGTTTTGCAAAGATCTGAAATGGCTTTTCTGGTGGCAGTTTTTTTCATTAGCAGCTAAATCACCTGAAGACAAAGAGGGTATTGGTCAGATGCAGTAGTTATGTTTCTGGCAGCACAGTTAGTCTGCAGCAGTCTTCAAGGACATGAAAGCCTAGACAGGGTTAGTTTGGTTCGCAGTTGGCAGTTTCACGTGCAGTGATGTATGAAAAAGCCACAACATGCAGATAGCAACACCACCAGTATTTAAGAAATGCTGGGCTTTTTTCCCTTCAGTTTAGGCCTGGCCTTTAGAAAAAAAAATCCAAAAATCACTTGGTGAATGAATTGGAGTATATCTAATTAATTTCTTTATGAATGGTTTGAGCACTGCTCAAGGTCAAGAGAAATGTGACAAAGTTATCACATTTTAAAGGAACTTATATGCACTGCTAAGGATTTTTGGTTGCCTATGAAATATAGATTGATGAAGAATCTGGTAGGTGGAGACTCTGTTATAGATACAAAGTATTTATATTTGCATTTTTTTACAGAAACTTAAATTAAGATACTTAATACCAAAATGAGCTGGGGAGGGGCAGGAGTGACATTACTGAAATTTGTCCCAGCTGCAGGATTACAGCACTCATCATGGCATAAAAATACAGATGCTAGTGACCATCATGGGAGGCTTGAAATCTAGTGACTGAAACAGCTGATCAGTGTTGTTTGGTTTTGTTTTTAAATACAAGCTTCTGTATAAATATACTCAAAATGGAATGCTCTGACTTGATTCTAGAATTTCTTTCAATTTTACCTTTTGTTGTAGTTGAAAATGATCTAAATGTAGATGACTAGTACTCGTCAACTTTGAAAAGAGTTTATGTTTAGGATCAGAAGGTTTAGGTAGCTGACAGCACCTGAGATGTTGAGTATGAAGTAAGTAGGCATTAGATGTAGCCAAATGCCAAATCTGCAGGGTTGTTGGTACCTCCCAAATGTGGCTGTAAATGGTGTGCTGATTCTTGGCGCTTACATGTTGTGCTTCCTGGAAACTTCCCACTGATACATATTAGTAGAATGTTTTGGGTTGGAAGGGACCTTTAAAGGTCATCTGGTCCAAGCCCCTGCAGTGAGCTGGGACATCTCTGGCTACATCAGGTTGCTCAAAGCCCCGTTCGGCCTGAGCCTGACTATTTCTAGGGATGGGGGATCTTCCACCTCTCTGGGAAGCCTGTTCGAGTGTTTGACCACCTTTGTATCTCCCATGTGCAGTGGTTTTGCTGAGTATTGTGACCTTCCCTGTTACCTCAAGATTAAACTTATCCTGGCCTAGTGTGCTGTCATCTTTACTTCTTTGGGGTCTTTATCTTTTCAGATGCAGGAAGTTCTTTTAGCTGAAGCATCAGAAGATGGATTGAAAGCAGTAGTTTCTAGCTTTGTGTTAGCTGTTATGTCTAATACAGTTCTCTCTTGTGTCCTTCAAGAATTCCAGGCATCTGTTTGCCTGCATTGAAAACAGAGGAATATATCGGATTTTCTGAAAACTGAAGCTTTACCTGAGCTCTGTTTTTTCCTCTGTTTGGTGATATGTTTGTTGTCAACTTCCATAACTATTTTCTGACGTTTTTGTTTGGTGAAGGGACTGGAAATGCAGATGGTTTGGTGGCAGCTTCTGGATGTTGTCTTTTAATCCATTAAATTCTGCTGTGAGAGAAGTGTTTCCAGATAGTCCAGATGTTTTTGTGTTTTGTTCAAACTTCTCTAAGATTATTTTATGTTCACCTGAGCACTTTCTTTCCTATAGATGGAGAGGGTGAAGGAGATGGAGCTACTGGGAAAAAGAAAAAGAAGAAGAAAAAGAAGAAAGGACGTAGGTATCAAGCATAAAAATACAGAGTATGTGAATAGTTGGTATTAAGTGTGTGCAAGTGCTCTTCTTGGCACTGGAAACAAATTTGGGGCTGCAGTTCATGTTTTTAGGCTAAGTCTGGCCAAGTTGTATTCTTTCTGGTATCCCTGAATGCCGTTGAGGTCATTCATTGGCCTTGAGCATTGGCCAGCTAAAGTCATATGAGGGCATTGTGATAGGATGTTGTCTTGGTAGAAACCTAGATTCTAGTCAAGGGGATCTTAAATAACTTTTGCTGTTTAACTTTTATGGGTGAAATAAGATGGTTAGTATTTCCAGAGTCCCATGTGTAACACTTTGTTAAATTATGCTCAACAGCTAAGGTTCAGACAGATCCACCTTCTATTCCAATATGTGATCTGTTTCCCAGCAATGTATTCCCGAAGGGAGAAGAATGTGAATATCCACCAACACAAGATGGGTGAGTGTTTTAAGCTTAAAAAATAAATGCATTCATTTTGATGTGCTGAAAAAAAGTTAATGTACAACTAAATGGACAAAATGAGTAATGTACTTTGAATTTTGCCTTTTTCTTTAACTGGATTATCCAGGGACTCGGTGAGTACAAGTCTTCAGACCAGAAATGTTTGTCCTTCCCTACCCTTTTAATTAAGGGGTAGCCAGTACAAGCAGAATTGCCATGAGGCAGAGGGCCCTTGAGACCCAGAGTACCAACAGGCTTTGTAGGCATCTTGTAGGAAAAACGTTGTCTGAATTAGAAGTGAGTGAAGGTTTAAAATTCAGGGAGATGAGACACGATTATGCAGCAGTTTGTGACCGTTGAGATGCCAACTTTTTGTTACTTATTTTTTGGTAGGGTCGTGTCACTCTCCATTGAATTTAAAAGCCTACGTGGCATACTCTGTACTTTGCTTCTGTCTCTTGGAATGAATATATAGTTATTGTAACCTCACCTGTTTTTTGTAACTCATAGTGATGTGGGAATAATGTGCAGCTGCACTAAACAAGCTACAGCTTCTAGTGATTCACTGGAACAGAGGTCTGCATCCTTATGTTTTTACAGGAGACAGCTATTTCTTTATGCTTTATTAGGAACTAGGGCATACCAACTTTTTTTTTCCTGATTTTTTTTTTTTCCTACGTGAAGTGTTGTGGATGAAGCGTTGTGGAAGGTCCTGTTTTACCTGGGAGAGACAGGGGATGCGTGGCATAGAATTAGCTTGAATTGCATGAAAACCTGAATGAAAAGACCAAGTATTACTGAAAACTTGGAAAATTTCCAGAAAATACTGAATCAAAATGCTGAAAAAATACTTTAATCCAAAGGGAGAGAGTAGGGTAAATATTTGTGTGAAAGCATTCTCTAGTTTTCAATTACTTTTTCTTCAGAATGAAATTACTTTGAAATGGTTTTTTATTGATTATTTAAAGTCAATACCTATTTCTTGTAGAGTATAAGTAACATAAGAATCTAGTACACCCTATAAATTGTGCTCAGGTAATATGGTTTCATTTTTATGAGATGAAAATTTGCTTTTGAGGAAGCTTTTTCTTCTTTTTCCTGACTTCAATTTGAACACAAGGTGTGCTCCTGTTTATTTATAAATGGCTGCCTTGTTTGCATCCACAAGATTAGCATGCTAATGAAGAGCTTTCACAGGATAGTTCTGACAGGCTGATCCAGGAGTGATTCTTTAATGTTCAAGAGTTAAGTATTTTTCAGTATATGCATGTGTTACTTTCATAAGAATATGATTTAAGTAAACCGGAAAATTAGATGATAAACATTTTAATCATGTACATAGTTTATTAACAAATAGCACACTGTTTTTACGCTTCTGATGCATATGTAGCTATTGAAGATTAAATTATTTGCTCAGGTTTAACTATTATTTATTGAAAAGAAAAAAGATAAAAGCAATAAAAACAAACCTGTTTTCATAACAGGATTTAAGCAGGGTGTATTTTCTGTACCATGAGTGTTCTGCTATGAAGGAAGAATATATGCTTCTAAGGAACCTGAAATAGTTTCCTCATATCACGTGCTTAAGCAAATATGTGCTTAGTTTTGTTCCTAATTTAAATATTTAAATTTCATGATGCTGCTTTAGTATTTCCTAATATAAGCTGCTACTTAAGTAGTAGCTGACAGTAATGCCAGGATGTTTCATATTCTGAGTAATAGTTTCATTTTATATATTGGTGGAGGATTTTTGTGCCACGTCTCTTATTCATGCTGAGGTCAGTATGGTTTTTGTCTTTGATTTTTTTTTAAGAGTTGCACTTCTATTCTTAACTCTTGATGTCATGTGCTTTCTAAAGTTACCTCTCATCAACCTACAATTGTGTGTTTTGTGTGAGAAGTTCAACTAGAAGTGATTGTCATTCAAATTTCAGCAAATGATCAAGACTTACATAGACAACAGACTAACAGGTTTAACATTTTTGTATCTCCAGTTTTTGGGGATTTTTTAAGTTTGTGTTTTTTCTTGAAGACACCTGAATTTGAAATTATACAACTGGGAGGGCAGAAACTAAATAAGTAACATTTTATGATACACCAATTTTGTTAAAAGTAGAATTAAGGAGTTCTTGACCCTGCCTACTTGTTTCTGCCTTTGTGCTGTTACAGAGCCCAGGTTTGCTCTGGAAGGTGCCTTGAAGATCATCTAGTTCCAACCCACCTGCTATGGGTAGGGACACCTTCCATAACTTCTTCAGGCAACCTGTTCAGTGCCTCAACACCCTCACAGCAAAGGATTTCTCCTAGCTTCCAATCTAAATCTGCCATCATTGCCATAATGGTAATAGCCATTACCCCTTGTCCTGTCGCTACGTGACCTTGGAAATAAGTCCCTGTCCAGCTCTGCCTTTCAAGTTCTGGAAGGTGCTGTAAGGTCTCCCCAGAGCATTCTCTTCTCCAGGCTGAGCAGCTCCAACTCTCCTCAGCCTGTGTTCTTAGGAGTGGTGTTACAGCCACGATCATCTTCATGGCCCTCCTCTGGACTCACTTCAGCAGGTCTTTCTTACATTGGGGGCCCCAGAGCTGAATGTAGTACTTCCGGTGGAGTCTCGCAAGAATGGAGTAGAGGGGCAGAATCACCTTCCTTAACCTGCTGGCCACACTGCTTTTGATGCAGCCCAGTGTATGATTTGGCTTTCTGGGCTGTGAATGCACATTACTGGGTCATGTGGAGCTTCTGGTCCACTGACACACCCAAATCCTTCTCCTCAGAGATGTTGTCAATTTGTTCTTCACCCAGCCCTTATTTGTGATGGGATTGTCCTGACCCAGGGTGTAGAACCTTGCACTTGGCCTTGTTGAACTTCATGAGGTTCACACAGGCCCACCTCTCAAACCTGTAATGATCCCTCTGGATGGCATCCCTTCCCTCCAGCATATCTGATTTATCTGGGTGAAGATAATCTGGGGAAATTTTCTGGAATTCTTTGGCCGTTAAAATCTAGTTTACAGCGTGATCCTGTAAAGATCTGTACAAGTGAAAGCTATGGGCTGTGAACTGGAGTGAAAAGCGGGACCAAGTGGTTTGGAGCAAGATTTGAACATCTTCATCTGACATGTGGTGGGCAGCTCATTAAGAAACTGTCAAAAGCTTGTTAGCTCATCTATGTGTTGGAGGACTTGATGTTTGGTGTGAGGCCTTCATCTGATCAATTGACCTTTCACATGTCTTGATGTGCTTAGGCCCAAGCATAAATTCTTGTTGCCTCCCCTCCTGAGCTCCCACATAGCAGTAGGGCAGCTTTGTCAGTCAAATGCCTTGGGTCTGATACAGTGTTTTTACATGTAGAGGCCATTCTGTCTCCCCATGACTTGAATGAAGTGACTATATGCTGAAATACAGTAAGACAGAGTAAGAATGGCTTCCTGCCAGTTTGCTGGAGTTTGCACTCAGGTCTGTGACAGGTGGCTGAGCAGCTGCCCAGACTCTGTCAGCAGTTCTTGCTACTGAGGGTTGTTCCCTGCTGGAATCCAGAACAGTCTGAAAGGATCCTTGAGTCTCTGTCCCCAGTGTTTCTCTGCAGTGCACCTTCTCAGTCTTCAATGACTACTGGGCTGGCAGAAGTCCAGTTTTCTAGTAGTAGTGCAGGGGCCCGGGTGCTGCAGCCCATTGCTTTCTTTTTTTGCTAGAATTTGCCAGATTTAGGCAAACTGTAAGAGGAGTAAGTGTAATGCTTGCTATTGGAGCAAGGAAACTGCTCAGAAAGGTAAATATAGGACTTCTCATTTGCACTGTTGTTACTTTTAGCTGAAAAGGAGCAGAAAGTTCCATGGAAACAAGCAAAGGGGTCTCAAAATATTTGGATCCTCTGATTATCCTGAGAAAGATTTATGGACTCACCTATTATCCTCCTTTACCTTTTCAACTCTTCCTAAATTCTTAGTGTATATATATATACTTATAATATAGATATAAGTATATATTGTTAGTTCACAATGCAGCAAAATTGCAGGGCATACTCTCTTGGTTCACTTGTACTTGTTTTTTTGGCTGGAAAGAAGACTCTCAAAATGGAGCTTAGTTACATGTCTATGAAACAGATAAAAAGCTACACCTTTGGATTTCAAAAACTAATCCTTTACACTCTGTGAACTCAGTTGTTTTCTTAGAACCAACTAATTTACATTAATTTCTAAATTTGAAAACTTAGGTGTATTTCAGCATCTTTGGTCCATCTTGTCCACCGCACATTTTCTTTTTAAGAGCCACCTGCCAGCACGTGTAGCTGTGTATTGTTCTTGGTAGTTTTTATCTTGCATAGCATGTATGGAGTTTTTCAAGTCATCACTGGGGTTTTTTGCACTGTTACGTGGCTGCAGTTTCACCATTTGAAGGGTTATCTCTACTTTGTAGTCAGAGTAGTCTTTTAGTTAAGTTCTGACAGTTGATGAAGTACTTAAATTACATTTGTTTGTTTGCTTTCATGGAACCTTATGTGCATTGGATTTTTGCATAATGCAAAATATATTCAAAGCTGATCTTATACTTAGTCCTGTATTAAAAAATAGTTGTGTATTTGTTCTGTGAACCTACCAAAGACCCAGAATGAGTGGTGCTCTTCTGTAACAAATGTTAATTCACCATCCAGCCCATTTAGAAAGTAACATTCTGGCATGTGTCATAGTTACCATGCACTGTGTTGGGCATTATTACCTAAATATTCTGAGTGTGAATGAAAATAATAATGGAACTGCAAGCTCTTAAATTTTGAAGATGCTTATTGTCTGTGTCAGCAACAGTTTCTGGGCCAAGCAGCCACACTACAGTGCTGAGGTTCATCTCTATACAGGAACAACCCTGTCTGAATGAGTAAGACTGTGAAAAAAATAAACTTTTTGCATGAGTAGAGCCTGTTGCAGTTTTTTTTCCCTGCTAAATTTAAAGTGGAATTGCAGGCATTAATACGAATTTTATATGCCTGTTCCGTCTCTTTGAAAACTTAGGCAGCCTTCAAGCACCTTGCTTATCTGGGCCTTTGGTAGGATGTTACTGCCTTTCACAGCTGCTGGGCTGTGGTGCTGATAGATATTTTTTTTTTACCAGGCTTCCTTTTTTTTAAAAATTGTGCAAGTCGAAGATCTTTTCTATTACACAGGGGAATGTATACCTGACTGGTTAATAAACACTTTGCAGGCTTTAGACAGAAGTTGTAATGACTGCTGTGGTTATAGTAACTTGCTTGAAGCATTTCTTTTATTTTCAAGGCGAACTGCTGCTTGGAGAACAACTAGTGAAGAAAAGAAAGCACTAGACCAAGCCAGCGAGGAAATCTGGAATGATTTTCGGGAGGCTGCAGAGGCACACAGACAAGTGAGGAAATATGTTATGAGCTGGATAAAACCTGGAATGACAATGATAGAAATCTGGTGAGAACACACATCTTCTGGAAGACCTTTGCTGTAGATCTTTCTTCATTTTCCAGAGGGGGAGAGGTGTAGTCTCAGTTTCGTGTGCTTAATTCATTGTGTAACGACTGTTGGGGAGATTTGTATTTGAGGTACAAATTGGTACAACCAATGTTGCCAATTATTTCCTTTAAGTTTCCTCTTGTATTTTTAGCTTATGCAGCATAACAGGGCCTGGGATTATACTGAATTTTAACCTAAGCTTTCCATTATGTTCACTTACTTTGATCATATGCTTCATTTAGATTTCAGTGCCTTTGCTGCTCTGCAGTGGTGCTGTAGCACTGCTGCCGCTTGCCAGAATTGTCATGAAATGCCAGGTAGACAGTGTAGGTGCAGTCTGTGGCTGGGACTGGGCAAAGGGGCATAAAAGCAGCATAGCTGTGTATTCAGTCCAGGGCAGGAAGGTTTGGACTGTGTTAAGTCTTCATGGACTGGCTGATGTTTCTGGTGGAAACACAGTGGGGTTTATTTTTCTCATCTAGTAAGAAATAACTGAGCAAATGGATTAAGATGAATGTGAATTTGATTAAGTTTAAAGAAATAATTAGCCTGGACTGATTTTTGTGACTCTTGCAACTATTACTTTTTCTGTGCTTCAGTTTATCTAGAGTGAATGTCTACTGTCCAAGTACTGCACTGATCCAGAACAGTTTAGCTTCCAAAATCAGGTGCTTTCAGCCTGGTGTGACTGAGGACTGTGCTGACAAGAGTAGGATAGTAAGAAAGCTAATGAGAGCTGATTCCCCAGGTAACTGTGCAAGGATAACAGGAAGACATAATATGCCATGAGGGAAAGTAAAAGAAAGGCAGCTCACTGCTCTGGGTGAAACAAATCTGTCTAGCAAATCTAGCAAATTACACAGTTTGACTGTTCTAAGCAGGCATTTTCTCTAAACATGACTATTTTTCCTGAAGTACCTCAGGCTATGGGGCCTTGCTGATTAAAATACGCTCTCTTTTTTCATGTTTCTCTGGCTTTCTTAAAATCAGAGTATGGTGCCCTGCAGAGAGCTGCAGTTCACCTCATTCGCTGACACTAAAGGACAATGCACCAGTGGACACGTGTTTGTGGATTTGCTGTAGCTAACATCTTGGGATTAGACAAAACCCAAAAACAAATGCTAGTCTCACAAGGTTTTCTTTTATCATAATTATCACTTTAAACTTTTAAGAAAGGTTCTTTTATAATCAAACTTTTTAAAATAAGTTAGAGGCTTTATCTCCTTTTTCTCACTTCCTTTTAAATCACAACTATTGTAAAGAATGCATTTAATTTGCCTAAACTTTGGTTGTCTAACCTCTGCTGCTCAGGAAGAATGGGTTAAATGTAGCTTGTAAAGGATAAATATTTTAAACTTAGATTAAAAACACTAGAGAAGTACTCATTTTTGCTCAAGAAAGGGTAGAGGGAACAACACAGAGAACTGAAGATTGTGTTGTGCTTAGGTTTTTCAGCCTGGGGTTGTCTGTCTACTTAGCATACATATAGTTTGATTTGCCATGAAAACATTTGCTTTAATATTTTTCTGAGTTTTTGTTCTTGCATTGATTTATTTGAAGTCATCATAAGAAATGCTAATGACAACTGTTCTATTCTTTTTTTTCCTTCTCCCTCCCCCCTGCCTTTAGTGAAAAACTAGAAGACTGCTCACGTAAGCTGATAAAGGAAAATGGTTTAAATGCAGGTCTTGCATTTCCTACGGGGTGTTCTCTGAATAATTGTGCTGCCCACTACACTCCCAATGCTGGAGATCCAACAGTCCTGCAATACAATGATATTTGCAAAATAGATTTTGGAACACATATTAGTGGTTAGTTTTCATTTATTAATTAAAACTTTGAGAACATTCTTCAGTGCAAAGACTGTGAACCTAACTAACTTCTGCTGATTTCAGGTCGTATTATTGACTGTGCTTTTACAGTCACATTCAATCCAAAATATGACAGATTATTACAAGCTGTAAAGGATGCCACAAATACTGGAATAAAGGTATGATCATTATGTAAGTAATTTACAAAGTCTTCTTCAGTAAGTGTTGTGATTATTTTCCATTAATATTTGCACTTTTTTTTCAGTGTGCTGGGATAGATGTACGTCTCTGTGATGTGGGAGAGGCCATACAGGAGGTTATGGAGTCTTATGAAGTTGAAATTGATGGGAAAACATACCAAGGCAAGTTCTTTTCTTTATATACAGGTAGTTGTTTTAGAAGTGTGTAGATGTATATAGATTTGTTCAAATACTGATTTTGACATATGATGTTGAAAAGACTTTTCTGCTAGAAGTATGGTACATATGAATCTTGCATAAATACATGTTTATGGCTGGCTTGCCTTTCCTCTGGAGAATGTATTCCTCTGGAGTTCTTGGCTTATCCTTCCAAGTATGGTATGTTTAACAGATAAGATGAACGATAAACAGCAGTTCTGACTGTACAGATAATTTGATTATTTGCTGTTTGGCTTTATTAATAAGTTTTTGCTACTGTTGGAGTTGCTGCTCTTTAATAATGAAGCTTTGCTAAAGCATACAAAACTAACTTGTGTCTTGGCTGGTGTTTGTACAAAATGCATGGATAGTTCTGTGTTTAGTTCCTCTGCAATATGATGAGTCTCTACTGTACTTTTAATATGGGCTAACTAAGCAAATTGCCTTAAAGGGTTTACCATTTGTTAGGAAACTGCCTGTAACATGAATGTTTTCTTCCAAAGTGAAGCCAATTCGCAATTTGAATGGACACTCCATTGGGCCGTATAGGATACATGCTGGAAAGACAGTACCCATTGTGAAAGGAGGAGAAGCCACAAGAATGGAAGTAAGTTGAGTTCCTTAATCTTTCTGTTGAATTTCCCCTGGGTCACTGCAAGAATAGTATTTCCTGTGCATTTTCAATTTGTAGTTTTTGTGATCCTGGTGAAATAATTGCAGCAGAATAACTGCTGTACTGTGTAGTGCTCCTGTAAAGGAGTAGTTTTATCTCAGTGACTTCTTTATTTTAGGCCTGGAATGTTCAGGTATCCAACACTTTCTGAAATTGAAGCCTTGGAACCCTTCTATTAAAAGAACAAATGACGAAAAAAAAATCCCAAAAGAAACCCACCACTGTTGAAATCTGAATGGCCTTAATGATGCTTACTGAAACTCTTGCTTAATTATTTCTCAGTGTCTATACATTATTTAAATGGAGTGTTGGAATGTTGCATTTAAGAGCATGGAAAAGGACAGAAATTCATCTTTTGGGGTGGACTGGAATTCAGGAAATCAGTTTTTGTGAAAGGTGTTTGGACTTGCAGGTCATTCATACTCCCTGTTTGTTTATTCTGTAATGAAATCTTCTCTTGCTCAGGTAATTCTTGATAAATATATCTGTAGTGCAGTTTTGGCTAACTTTTGGTGAGTACTGTTAGATTTGGTATCTTTCTTGAAAAGCTTCCAGTGCAGGTTTTCTCTGCAGATACAAAATAATTAAGTGTATTTGGAGTTAATATGAGATGCTAGTTGAAAGATGTTTGGATAGTGCTCTAGAGCAGAGGAAGGGCAATGGCTGTACATGATGTGACAAACTACCAATTGGGAAGGCAGTATTCAAACATGGAACCTGACATTGAGCCACCAGTTTCACAGAAGATAAGAAGGCTCATTTAAAAGATGGGTGATAAGATGCTTGTAATTTCATTCTAAGCCTCATTGCTAATGATCCACCAGTAAGTCTGACAGGGTAAATAAGACTTGTAAGAGCTGAATAGGCACAGGTGTGGTCTAGACAGGATTATTTTCTGTGGTAGGCTCACTCATCACCCAAAACTTGTGTCATACTTGTTGACCTATGATGTGCACAAAAAGACAAAGTTTTAACTATTATCTTACCTATAGGACTGTGCAAAGGGATTAAGAGTATTGGAAAAGGAAGATGGAAAACTTGGCTGGTTCTTCTTTGTTTGACTTAGTTAATGGTTCGGTTTTGGGGAGAAGTCATTTTTTAATTTCAGTTGCTCTAGGTTACTTAGGACACAATCCTACATCATTTAACACAGTGAATTTTGCCAGTGAAGAATGTGAAGCACAGCCAAGGTCTTACTGTACTGCGCTAATTATAGTCTCAAACTGCAATCCAGTGAGTTTTTTGTGACTAACAGAGCCCCTGATGATCCTTATTCAGAAAAAGTGTGTGTTAAGTGAATCGTGTGGCAGCATTGTGTGGGGTTTTTTGTGGGTTTGTGGTTTTTTTAATGAGTCAGTTGAATATTCAGGGACATCTTCAAGAGTTTATGTTGAATTTGAAGCCTGTGTTACTGCTTTTCTTATGGCTTCTTATTTTGGGCTTGTGACTTTTAAAGTAGCTTAATAAAATGAACAGTGCAACTCATGGTGTCCATCAGTGTTCGATGCCCTGGCTTGTTAAGTCCCTGTCACAGTCCTGCTGTTAAGGATATGTGAATGCACTCAGCAGAAATGAGTTTGTATAATGGCATTTCAGTATGATCTTGGCTAGAATTTTGATAATGCCCTTGCAGATATATATCACCTTCATTTCTTGAAGAAATTCATCTTGTGGAATGGAAATGAGCAGGTTAAGGGTATGTACTAGGACCTGTTACCAGAAAATTCTTGCAGAAATTGAGCAGAAAGTTCATCAGTGCAGTAAGTGTCTGTAACAACATCTATTTGCTGTGTCTGAACTATACATTTCCTAGGACTTTGATCTGAATAGCACAGGAGAAGCACTGATTTCCAGTTAGCAAATATAGTTTCTTAGATGTGATAGTTGGATGCCTTGACAATATTTTAACGGCAATGACTTAGAGAAATTGTGACTACAAACATGCTGATACTTCTGGCTTGAAATAAAATGGTAGTAATGTAAATAGTTGATGATTTGGAGATATCTGTAACTCTGATGTGTGAAATCTCCATGCTGATATTTTTTCTACATTGATTTGGTGATTGAATCTTAATTACTTGTATTCAGAAGTTGCTCAATATAAGTTGTTATTCAGAAGTTATTCAATACTGAGATGTTGTATCACAGTGACACAATGTCACATTTTCATATTGCAACATGTTCCTTTTTTCTCTCCTTAGGAAGGTGAAGTGTATGCTATTGAAACCTTTGGTAGCACAGGAAAAGGCGTTGTTCATGATGACATGGAGTGTTCTCATTATATGAAGAACTTCGATGTTGGGCACGTGCCAATAAGGTTGGATTTTGTTGGTGTATTTTGATAGAGCTACCACCCCCTTAGATTTGCTACAATGTATGTTCTTCACTTATTAATAAGACTGTCAGGATTCAAAGGGCAGTGCTGGCAATATTCTTGTTATAAAGTACACTCTGATTGTAAATCTGGAGCAATACAGAATTATTTCAAAGAAACTGAAGACGGAGAAAATATGTTTTCAGACTTTAATATTGTTTTTTTAATAATCTTCCTACCATTATTTTTTTTATGATTAGTAATATATGGATTATATTTGTGTCTTCATCTGTATACTAAGTGTATTGTGGGTTTTTTTAGTCAATATCTGTACTGTGGTTATGTGCCACAATCTTTGTCTTATTGCTGTTCCCAGAATGTGTTCAAGGTATTTGTGCCATCTGTTTTATTTTATGAATATTTTGAAAGTCTTGAGTCTTTATTTTAGTGCATTGCTGTAAAATGAAGGAATCACTCATTTTTAGTTTCACTGGGTTTGCATTTTGGCATTTCTAGGAATGCAGCATATTTTCTGAAGCAAAGACTACTCCGGTTGGAAACAGAGCAGGCAGACATGCTTTTCCATAGCACATACTAGGAGTGTGAAAGAGATGGGATAGTTCTTCCCATCCTGAAGCTTGCAAAAGAGCTTCTTGACTGCAAATAGGCTTAATTCTTAGAATATCTATAAATATATATATATATTATGCCTATATATTTTAAGATGCATGAATAAAAATCTTACCAAGTATTTGACTTCAGAAGTGAAAACTCAACATTTTAAACCACCAAGCTTCTGCCAAAATTAGTTCAATTACTGACCACTCTGGAGCAAGAAGAATTCTGTTTTTCTTTATAAAATAAAATGTCCTTTTATTTTTAAAGAGACCACTTCCTGTTCCTCTGTTTAGTTTAGCTTGCAGATGGGTTTACAGTCTGTTTTGAAGGCTGTCTATTTGCAGGAGGAGAATGCACTTTATTTTCTGAAGAGAGCATCTGATTGATACAGAAAGACATCCCAAGTCCAGGCAGTCTGAAAAGACTTTGCAATCTAACCTTACTCTTAAATTGGTATGTTTTATTTCTGTAGTGAATGCTTGCTGATGATACCTTTCTTCTCAAACATGTTCTTGTTTGTTTTTTTTTTTTCTTCAAGGCTTCCAAGAGCGAAACACTTGCTAAATGTTATCAATGAAAACTTTGGTACTCTTGCCTTCTGCCGCCGGTGGCTGGATCGCCTGGGGGAGAGCAAATACCTGATGGCGCTGAAGAACCTGTGCGACCTGGGCATCGTGGATCCGTACCCGCCCCTGTGCGACATCAAGGGCTCCTACACGGCGCAGTTCGAGCACACCATCCTGCTGCGCCCCACCTGCAAGGAGGTCGTCAGCAGGGGAGACGACTACTAACTCAGAGCCACCTCAGCACCTTTATACTCTAGGCTTTCTTGGAACGTACTATACCAGAATTAATTTGCAACACATTGTCTGTTTTAACAGTGGACTGATGTTAATACTTTCCATATTTGGAAAGGAAGGAATTTAATCTAAGGCAAGTCTTCTAATTGTAACTAACCATGGAAAAAGCTTTCAGGCCTTTAGAAATATTTCGAAAGTTACTTATTTTTTCTGTTCAGGGAAATATGTGCTATAAAGCTCAATTTTTAGTTTGGAATGAGTTATACATTTTGTTCTGAACATTTATGATAAAAGATGCTTTTCAAATATTTATATGACCATATTCCTACTTGAATGCTTTGAATGACTACACCTGATTTCTGCGCCCCAGTCCTCTATGATATTGCCTTTTAAAGTTCCTGGAATCCATTTTGTAAAAAATAAAGACAAATTTTCAAATCTGAAAATATATATACTTTTTAGAAGTCTGGTTATGATTCTGGTCAGGAGTCCACTGGGAAACTGCTCTATTAAATATTTTACAAACTTGATTTGCCATTTCTTGTCTTGAAACTGGACCTTGTCTTACACTTCATATGAAACTTGGCCTTTCATGCTTGATTAAATAGTCTTGTCAGTGCTGGGATACAGGGCAAGTAGTCATCAACACTTTACAGGACATAATGTGACAACTACAGTAAAGGTGTGTGGTAAAGGTTCAGTGTGCCAGTCTTCAGTTTAGACTTCAGCTGTATTAGAACATGTCAAATGCAGTTGGTGGTCTCTGCTGCTGGTGGCATCAATGTGCAGCTTTGGGCTGAAGTCAACTCACTTTTAGTGTATGTCCCTACATAATCTTTGCCATTGGCGTGGCCTCTGACATAGTCAAATTTCATGTGGTTTCCTGTCTCTTTAAAGTTCATGTTTGATTGCACAAGATGTGGGGACAAGGAAAATGATTTATTTTGGAGTGTTAAAAGTTACTTAGTGCAGGCACAATAATCTGGAGTATTTGATGTTTTCTTGACATAAAAATGTGATTATCTGTCTCCCTGCTGCAGTGAAATCTGACTGTTGAATCTCATTTGTAAAGGTAAACTAAATCCCGTGGCTCTTCAAGCCTATATGCAATATGTCTTCCAGTGCTGTACCTTTACCTCATTACTTGCATATTAAAATTTTCAGTAGTTACTGGTGATAAAAGTGACATCTCTGTTAGTAGGTTGGTAACAGTGCCTTAAATATAAGTGCTTAGGAAACTAAGACACTTCAACTGCTCCTTTATAGTCACAGCCTGTTCTACGGAATTCTTACTAACTTACAAATATTAGTTCCTTTCTCAACTCTGTCTTTGGGTAAAAGCTGTATTTTTCTCCTTTAAAACCTGAGCATGTGAGCTGCAATTTAGAGGGGAGCAGTGTCATGTACTGCCTACAGTTTAAAAGTAATAGGCATGGGTGGGGTTTTTTCCTCAATTACAAGTATTGTTTAAACTCAGTACTTTTTAAACTTGCAGAAATGGATGAAATGGGATACTGAAATGTGTATTTCTGCTGTTGCTGTTTGGGAATCTTGGCATCCCAGCAATGAATTTTAATTTATGCAGCTGTGTGGCTATGTGTGTCTCAGCTTCCCAAGAATCAGTAGCTAGTGTAGGTGCTTGTGCATTGCAAAGTAAAAGCTGGCACTTGAAACAATCTCTGGAGAGTGGGGTTGCTGGGTACATTGCTGCTACTATTTTTATTTATGCTAACAAGACCATACTCTTCTGCACTTCTTGACGTGATATGAGCAGGTTCTTGTAGCCTGGCTGGCTTCCAGCTCACCTATTTTTGTACAAAGTCTGCTAGAAACAAGCAAGACAAATCTGTTTCAGTTCTTGCCTACTTTATCTGCAGTTTCCAGACTTTTCTCTCTAGAAAGTGCCTGTTTAGTAGTAGCTCAGTGGGACTTGGGATTGTTTTTATAGCTTAAGGATTTCTTAACTTCACTGATGGTTACTTTAAAAACATTCAGTTTTACAGATGAATTATGTGTTTTATTCCCTGTCTCTTTTTTTCTTTACCTGAATATTACAGACCCAGACAAGCACAGCTAGTTTGGACTATGACCTCTTTTAACTTTTTAACTTGCTGCCTGTTTGTTAGTTCACATATGGAGGCTGATAATCGTGTGTAACAAGTTGCAGTGGAAATGACTCAGAATAACACTTGCAAAGCGTGATGATTATTGCCTATAAATTTAACTGGCTGGATCTGGATACAAGTGTCCTGTGTTGCTGGCCCTCCTGCATCCTCCCACCCTCCTGCCCAGCAATATAAAAGGCAAGCCCTGTTTCTATCTCCTTAAAATAAATGAATTTCCTACTGCTTTCATGCTCTTCAGGCTGCCTTTTCCTGTTGTGTTAAAAGTCCTAGCCATGCTGTCTGGTATGCTCTCTTGTCACTTGACTAAATCAAAAGTTTACCAAAGACTTTTGAGCCAGATGTTGAAGTCTGTTTTCAAATACCCAGTAGATGGGGTCATCTTGTTTCTTGTATGTGCACCAGAAATGGTGATAGGTTTGTAGAGATTATTAGCTACACCAGAGTTCAGAAGCTGCTTGGCAGGGTTTTTCTTTCACACAGAACCGCGTGCGACACATCATTAGAGCATGTACAGCTTGACGCTGAGTGATGTGTCCTTTTGATGAAGGCATGGACTACGATTTTCCTAATTTTAGACTCGACTAACATGCTTCTCCTCTTAGATGTGGCTGGTGGGTGCAACAAACACGGCCAGCCAAGAAGTACAAGTTTTGCATGGAGGGATGGGTTTGGTCATCTATGATTCTGAAAGCTGCTGTAGCTTGCGTACTTTTTGGAAAACAAAAACTTGTTAAAACTACAGGGGCTTTTCACCTAAAAGCCAGGTTCTGCTGCTTCTATTGAAGAGGCAGTAGTGTTCAGAGTCACAGGTTTCCTTATTAAACTGTTTTTTCTGCTTTTCCATTAATGGTAGATTGCCTTGGAGTTTATAGCACTTCACATTTTGGCTAAGACTTGCCACTGTACAAGAAAGACCAGGGTTTTCCTTTTAAGTGGCAGATTTCATTAAAAAATGGAAATAAACTTGGTCCTAAGCATTTGTAAGGACTATCCCCATGAATGTACTCTCCTACTCCAGACTCAAGCTTGTGAAATAACAAACCAGTTCTAGCACTAGCATTGCGGAAGCTGCTGTGTAGCCACCTGGCTTGCAAGGGAGGTGGTGTTTTAAGGGTGAGTGTAACCATAACATTTCAGAGAGGAGGCTGAAATACAGCATGAGGGGAGGCAAGTGAGGTTCCTGTTCTAGCAAGAAAATAACTGCTGTGTCTTCCGAGGTGATTGCATCATGTTTGCTTCAGTGTATCAAAATATACTTGTATTTCAGACCAGTACAAAACCACAGTAGGATGGTATGGAAACTTAATGATGGGATATGTAAACATAACTGGAATTGGTTCATTGGATTTTTACAGCTGATGTTTGGAGAGATAGAGGAATTTTGCCAAATCCTACTTTCTTCAAAAAAAAAAAAAAAGAGAGTAAGGCTTTTCATTGCTACTAGTTTTCCAGGATTATGCACTCTTGGTACTCGGTCTGCTGTGGAACATCAGTCAGCTGTCCAGAATGGGAGATGGGCAGTGTGTTTTCCTCAGTCATTGACAGAATAATGCTTTTGCCAAACACTTTCACAAAGGTGTGTTTAGAGATTACGACCATGTAATTTGAGAAAAGCATGGCATGCTTTGAAGCAGGTTATAATTTTTTAAGATTTATGCAGTTATTTTTTTCTTTCAGTATATTTAAAGTAAAAGAAAAAAACAGACAGCTCTACTGTGACTCTTCTATCATTTTTGACTTGTGTTTTTGCCATGACAGGTGCCCAACTCTTATAATTCAAAGTCATACTCCTTTTAGCTTTTCTTTGCATTTCTACTGATGCTTATACCTCCCTTCTTTAGGAAGGGCTGTAGGAAAAACCCAAAAGCTGTGTAGGCTAGTCAGCTGTTCAGATGAACAGTAATTTTTTTTGCCTAGCTTTTTTTGAAGTTTCTGTGTCCTTGGTTTTTGAAACTACAATTATTTTTTTTCTTTCAGTAAGGCTAAATCTCTGAATCCCTTAAATGGGAGAGGGCTCTTATGGAAGCCTTAATTCCTAGTAGAGAAAAGTGAAGGCATGGGGTCTCAGGATGCATAAATCAATTACCACCTGGGACTGGAAACAGTTACTATTTTTCAGTTTAAGGCGATGCTACTTTGGCCTGTATGCTGCATCCCTGTGATCTCTCCACAAGTTTGCAGATGACACAAAGCAGGAGGAGTGGCTTGGTAGGCCGGCTGGGGGCACTGCCACACAAGGGGAGCAGGACAGGCCCAGGAAACGAGACAAGAAGGAACCTCATGCAGCTCTGCAAAGGGAATCACCACTCCTGCTCCTGGGCAGGAATCACTCCAGGCACCACAGCTGGGTGGGAAGCAGCTGCTCAGAGAAGGACCTGGGGGACAAGCTGTCCATGAGTCAGTAATGTGTCCTCATGGCAAAGGAGGCCGACAGCCTTATGCCTTAATCTGGTTAAAGGGTGCAGAGCTACTACATGAACTAGTTAAGTATTAAGAACTGAAGCAGAAGTTGTGGAGAAGAGCACCTGAATTAGCTCATCTGTGTGGTGGTCTGGGCTAATCATCTCTAGCCCCCCCACTCCCCCGATTAGGAGGACTAGAACTCTCTCCTTACTTTCTCTTATTCTACCCAAGGGCAGCAATGGGAAGAAAACTGGATTTGCTTTTGCTGAGCTAATGATGTCTTTGGGAGAAAGCCTTGAGACGGCAATCTTTGCTGCAATGCAGGGGAATAGCACAGCCTAGGCAATCTTTCTAGTAAAGATGGCAGGGTAGATTCCTTCTAAGGGACTTGACCATGTGCTTATAATAGCAATGATTGAGACTAATGCGCTCTCACACCCAAGTTGCTCTCTACATGTCCAAAGACAGACCCATCTCTTAATGCCTGAGTCTCTGAAAACCCCTATGGATCTCCTAAGAGATGTGCTTGGAAGAAAAAAAGTATCAGAAGCCTGAAAGGCAAATTTTCTGAACTACCTGTTCATTTAAGCAGAAAAAAGTGTTTAAATTACATTCATTTCCTCACCAGCAAGGACAGCAGAGGAAAGTATTTGTAAGACTCAACAGCCATAACAAGTATATTTGTCATATCACGAACAGGTGACTTTTGGCTAAAAAAAGAAACAAACCCACAAACACAAAAAACCCAACCAACCGAAAAAAAACCCCAAAACCCAAACCAACACCTGAACTGTTTTGCATACTTTATCAGATGAGCACAAGACCAAAAAGTTTGAGATCGAGGCTGCTATGGGCTTGCTATATATGCAAGCTATGTGCTATATGCTATATAGCATCTTTCAGAGACAGAAATGATAGCAAAAGTCATGAATAAAACCAGCTGTTAAATCACTGACAGATGGCCAAAGCAGTTGTATAGTTAATTCCTTAACCTCTGTTAGAAAAAAACCTAAAAATAATTTTTAAAATGTAACGATAATGTAGGAATTCATTCCAGTCCACACATGCTCTTCTGTCCACATCAAGGCATTTTATTGAGGTATAAACTTTGCAGAAGATGAGGTAACAATTTGCATAGGACTTACGCAAAATAATTTCACAATTAAAATTTAACTGGCATTAACTACTGTATGTGGAGGATTGATGATTCCAGCCTGTTTAATTCTCCTCACTGCACAGTTCTGTTAATGCTAGTGGTAGGACCATGTAGTATAAGGTACAGCAGTTGTGGGTGATGAAACCAGACTGAGAATGTTTTCATACAAACATTGCAGCTGCTTTTCATCAGCTGTTTGTTAACTGATGACTGAGATAGGCAATGCTTGCCACAGCTTAAAGTAAGCTGGTCCAATTCAAGAGAAAGGATGTTAATATTCTTGTAGTAATGATGGTGGGGTGAGTGAGTGTAGTTTTGTTGTTTGGGGGTTATTGAGTTTTTGCTTGTTTCAGAATGCTATTTAATTTTTGGAATAAAAAAGCCCCTGGTTGTTAAATTACTTTGAATTTGGCACTTGAGTTATAAGCTGTCATGTTTGTTAAGGCTAAAACATGCAAGTCTGGGTAAAGATACATTCTTGTGTTACTAAACACTCCTCTCCCCATACTTACATGAAAATAACTTCATGCTCTATTTCCTCGAGCCCAGATTTTAAGAAATTATATCCATGTATCTTTAGTATAGCCATTCAAGCTTGCAATATAATTTCACAGAAAGTTGCCTTGGAAAAATTCATTTTCTATCTGACATATTTTAACATTTCTTGCTGGTGAATGTCAATACTCTAAGACCTAGTAGCAATTCCTGCAAGACAGTAAGAATCATGGTATCATTAGAACTATACTATAAAATGTACACAAGCATATATAGAAAATTAACCAGAAAAATATCAGTTGCCCATTGAAGTAAGTTTTCTAGACCAATTCAAAAATATTATCAAAATACAAAACCAGCTTAAAAAAATAGCCTGAGGTAAAAGTTAAATGCACATAGCAATTTCTTCCTTAAAAAAATAGCTGTATTGAAATTCTAGGTACTTAGAAAGTTACTTATTGTCAATAAAAACTTTTACTAACCATTGTAAAGAGTACTTCAACTAATACAAAACTATATAAACATCGAAAAAGTACAATACTGTACTTCCTTTTAAAAATACATAATTATGACAATTTAAATCTTTACCATACACACAGTTAACTGGCTTTGGATTAGCTGCTACTGTTGTCCATGGAACAGCCAGCTAATTCTGTGTGCTGCTGACTTTCAGCTGTGCTGGGACAGGGGACTCTACCATGTCCATTTGCCTGAGTAAGTCGTTGGCTGTAAAACAAAATGTAGGCTTGAGCCTTGCATACTTCTTCCATAGTGCACATGTTGAGTTTCGAATCATTGCAGTGTACCCAAAATCCTACAATGAGGAAATATATCAGAAAAAAATGTCATCAGGACACTGATTTTAAGTAATTGCATCATATTTAACAATTAGTTAGTGTTTGGTCCTATTTAATGAGTTGTGTACAAATAGTAAACTGTTCCAGTTGGTCTGGTTTATTTGCCTCGATGTTTCAAAAGCCCAGCTTAGCTTCCTCAGATTTACAAGAGAGTTTATAGCTTGAACACATTTAACAAGGCAATACAAAAACTGAACTATTGGTCTACAGAGCTGCACTTCTCGTTCCAGGCAGTTCGGCTACAAGCGATCCCCTTTTGCTTTTGAGAACAGACAGTCGTTGTACGAGTTTAGAATTACAACCCCCCCTTTCTCCCTCACTGCTCGTTTCCCAGCAGGTTCCTACCTCCTTCGGAATTGTAGCAGTAGGCAGTGTAGTGCCCTGAGCCAAACCCTTTCCCGTGATGCATTACCACAGCGGACAGGTCGTAGATGAAGCAGTCAGGCAGGAGAGACTTGAGGGATTCCCTGCAGCAATAAGGCTCCATGTTTAGCATTTGATCAAAACTAACATGTACACCAATCTTCTCACGGTGATTGCGTCCTGACCACCTGGAAAGTTAAATCAAATGAAAACTTAGGGGTTTTTTAAAGAAAGAGCACAGCATTCTGAATTATGTTTTAACACAACATAATATTTTCACTATTATCCTGGGCACAAAATAAATGCTAGGCATTTTTTTCTAGGCTTCCTCTTTCACTTCTTTATTTCAAGGCCTTTTAAATGTGTCTATAGTACCTACTGTTCTCATCTTCTGAAACATCCATCTTAGGATCTGTGCAATGGTGAGTGGGAAGTATTTCCCACCTATTATACCTCTTTGGTACTTCTCATTTATTCTATCTCATTTTCAGTTTCCTTTGTAGAAGGGACAGATAGTACTGATAGGCAGGCTAAGAGTTCACAGAGATGCCATGTCCACTTCTGAGGCTAAATGCATTTAGGTATTTGGTTATAGGAAGGTTATCTGAGATTTCCACCAAATACAGTCCAGGTTTGTGCATTAGTGATTAGAGCATCCTACTCTACCTCAAGATATCCCAGGATTAATTTTTATCAGTTAAGTTCAGAGCAAGGTTAGTAGGTTTTGAATGACAACAAGGATGAAGTAATTTTTGTACTAAAGTAGCAAGTATCTGAAATCCAAACTGTTAATTCTCTACCTACAACATATCTTACTGATGTTTCAATTGAACAAGAAAAAGAAGTTTCCAGTAACTATTTCTCACCATGCTAGTAAAGGGAAATGAAACTGATGCTGAAAAACATTGATCCTAAGCAGTGGTAGAGCAAGACTGAATCTGGCAGTTTGCAACACTTTTTTTGTGGTACTACTTACCTAAACCGTTTAAGGTGTAATCTGAGAACCTGAGGTAGTCGACACACCATAAGCTGCTTCTGAGCTTCTGTGAGTATAACTGGTTTAGAAGAAAACTTTCTTCGTTTTGCTGAGGTCAAACACACAGTTACACAATACAAATCTTGGTAACAGCCTTGTATTTCAGCCTAAGATTTATCCACAGAATTTGTGTGGACCTAAATATCTATGGTATGTGCCTCCTTAAAAAGGATACACTCTGAGAGCCATTTTGCAAGGATTATTTTACGAAGCAAGTAAAAAATACTTGTGGTCACTTACATTAGTCACCTTAATTTAAAAAGGTGATGGCTTCTGCAGCTGGGAGTATTAGAAACCCCATTAGTGTGTCATGAGGCTGTATCTAAAAGAAGCACCACACTTCAAAACATCTTTTGAACAATTTAATCTTCTAGGGGGCAAGAAACAGCTGTCAAGTGACCACACCAGGACATAACAAGAAGGTCTTTGTTTGCAACACACTTTTAAGACTTCTATTCTTGTACTGTCAGTTTATATTTTACACAGAGAACGTATGCATGAGTACATACTGCCTTTACTCACTGTTGCACTGATCACATGCATATATCTTTCCTTCCAAAGCTTCAGTTTCTGTAAACTTGGCCAGCATTTCTGTCAGCAGACATGGATACTGAGACGACATCTCCTTGCCATTGCAGTGATACCTCTCGGGAAACTCGAGGGACAGGTCCCAGAAAGGTTCTATGGTATTTGATTTATTGTCACAGGTAAGACATGTAACCTGTAAAAAAGATATTTCACCAGCTGCTTACAACTCAAAAACTGACTTTGTTAAAAGTGTACCATAACATAGCTCTAAAAAAAGATTCTTTTTCCTAGAGATAACCAAGGGTAACCAAAGACAAGACAAAGTCATTTAACAACAGAAATGATACACCTAATTTCTTTTCTCTGAAGCAGCATGTCCAAAACTGTTTTCACAAACAAGTAAGTGTTCTTATGTTTTACTGAGAAACAAAAACAGTGTCAAAATGTTCTGTCTGGGACTGTCCAAAAGAAAGCAGCTGGTGAAGTCTCAGGAGTCTTTTCTCCAAAAGGAAAATTTACGTGAGAAATTCTAATATTGGGTAATTTGAAAATAAATACAAATAAATCAAAAACACACACACACAAAAAAGCAAAACAAAAATTAAAAAAAAAAAAAAAAAGGAACAGCTGGGGATTTTAAAGTCATATCCTTCTTACTTTGTAAGTCTTCCAGGGAAGCCTGGATTAGGAAGCACACTTCTTCAAAGAAAAATTAACAGGTAAAAATAATTTATTTCTTCTTTCAGTAAGTGGATCCATCGTCACACTAGGGAAAGGACAAGCAGTAAGACAACATAAATAAAATGTAAAGAAGTGAAGTGAGTCAACCTGGAAAATGCAGATACTACAGCAGGGGACAATTAATTTATTATAACATTTAATACTTGGGAAAATAAGTTAAAAGCAGTAGCTCTCCTAGGCTGGAAAGACAATACATTGGGTGTTGCATGCTTCCTATTTAGGAAAATAGCACAAGTTGTTTGGAACAACTAACACAAAGACACAGCAATAAAGGAATGAAAATTCATTTGACATCCAAAGATTGTTATTTCACAGGCACCCCTTTATGCTGCTGCTGTTCTATATAAATTCAGTGTAGTTCCCTTCAATTTGGTTAGTAAGACTACACAAGTGTGAAAATACACTCAGTTTTGTTCAGAAGCTCCTTTGGTTTCCTCTGAAGGTTCACCCTGCTTTGGTATTTCATGATCATTTATATAAGGACCGATCTGTCACCTCATAGTACCTTCCTCCTAGGTGTTCTTGTAAGTGCACTCATCAGCTGCAACAGCTTGGATTCAATCTCTGCATCAGCCACCTAGGGCAGATGTGGATTTGTGTCCCAGCACGAACTTTTATCAGTGCAGTTAGAAAGCTGTTAACTGCTTTAAGTTCTAAGATGAAAATGCCACTGCCTTGTTCTTAGAAAACAAAACTTCAAACTTACATGGTAAAGAAGAGGAGATTCTTCTGTTGTAATTTACCCTGTCTGTCAGGAGCGTCTTGTGTAAGTGCTAACATCTGGCAACATTTCAAAGCCACAAATTATTAGTAATTCAGAGCTGAAATCTAGATGTGGAAGACAAAATGGTATGTTTGGCCACAGTTCAACTACACTCTAGCTTAAACCCAGAATGACTAATACATTTCTGCTGTACAAATGGATAATTTTGTTGGGCCAAAAGTTGATTTAATTGATGAGTTACTTAAAAATTTGTTGCACAAGAATGCACACTTAAGATTAAGGAGCTCAGGATGAAAAATATACATGACCTCAATACAGATAATTTTAACGTGTTCTGAAGTTTTAGTGTATTATATTAATAATCTAGGTTAAGATCTTCTTTCTCAACTAGGTAACTACTATCCCAGAGAAAAATAAACTAATAGACCCAGCTTCCAATTTTTGCCAGTCAAAAAACTGAAGAACATAAGCAGGTCCAAAAAAGCTGCTTCTTATCTCATCATGCAACTGTGAGCAAAGCCGATTTGTGGGGACAAAACCTTGTACTGACATACAGCTGCACTTATTTCCTCAAATCCAAGCCAGCCCCTACTGCAGCAGAGTTAAACTCTGGGATTTGTGTAGTTGCCCACAGCCCAGTAACCCGACACACCCGGGGGCAAGTGCAGCCAACCCCACCGGCCTGTGTGCGCTCACTGCTCCAGAACACGGAGAGAAAGGACAGCCAAGCATGGATGCAACAAGGGTAGAAGTGTTTCTCTTAGCCAGGCCTGCGCTTACCAACTGAATCACCCAAAAAGCAGAAGGATTCCTAGCCTTCTGTGCAGTCCATCTGCACTGGCCTGTCCATTGGCACTGGCTTCACAACATTCCCATCACTCTTCTTTCTGTCCTAAATGGGACTCCTTTATCTCACACTCCATTATCATTCACAGAGAGCAACACAGATTTTCTTTTTTCACAAGAGGGACAGAAATTGTAAAAACTGTTCAAAAGTTGGTCGAATGAGATGAGATTTTATAAAACATGAAACAAAAAGAACCCCAAACATGAACTCAAAGAGCAAAAATTTCATGCATTTATCCAGTGTAACTTTGTATAGCATAAGTATGCACAACAGTAACAGGGAATTGAGTCTACTCTAGCAATCTGGTTAGTGATGTCTATGACTAAACTTTACAAACTCAGGGTTTGATTCCACCTTCCTATCACAATTCAGAATGCTACTATAGTAAGTTTTAGTGCTGTCATTTCTAGCAAAGCAAATGAGAAGTTCACATTAGAGCAAAATAAATTACAGATTTTAGCTAGTCTGAAATCTCTACTTTATGTTCTGCCCTGACCACCCTCTCATGCCTTGAAACACGGGTACTAACTACAATTGTTTGGTTAAAGCTTAGTATTCAATCATGGGCCAAAGGCCAGACTGAAAAGAGCTGGATCAAATTGCTTGATTCAAGCTAAGCACAGAGACTACTCAGACAAGCATCACTGTGGCCACAATAACTTGATGGACAGCCACTGCCCTGGATGACATTCAGTGTAAATGCAGCCAAAGAAAATAGTTAACATATTGCTGCAGAAAAAGCCAACTCCATCATCAACTGTTTTGCCTATGTTCCCTGCACTTGCATGGAAGAAAGAAAACTCTTAACCACCTCTGCCCCAACTTTTTCTTTGTTGATCTTAAGAAGAGTAAAACAGCCAGTCCCATTTTTGTGCTTTCACTAGATGAGACATATATGTAAGGATTAGTAAATCAATTTTTGCACAGGAAAGTAACTGAATTTGAAGGGGTTCTCTGGAATACAGCTATAATGCAGAATCCATATGACAGTCAGAATAAAAAAAATCCAACGGAACTTGCAGTGATAAGCATACAGCATCATCAAAATGATCTTATCTATTTAGCAGAATACCATAAAGCATAACCACAGCTAACTGTGGTCTGTGATTCAATGGCCTCTTATAGATTAAATTAAAATGTTACTTTCATCTAGCTGGAAAACAACTTGACAATCTTTTTGTGGCTCAGGCTAAACATATAAGCACAAAGACTAACATCAAAATATAGAAAGCAATATACATGACATTGATTGGTTTAAGAGAAAATCCTCCCATTACCTACCTGAAGTTCTCATCTTTTTAACAGTCTATTCAGTGGGAGACCTAATACCCAGGACTACACGGATCACCCTCAGCATTCTCACCCAAACTCTAACCCACAGCATACCCAAAACCGAAGGCTTTCAAACAACTCAGAAATTGCACATTTCCCCTTTTCTCAGACAATCTGTCCTAAAATACACTTCAAGAATAGTTTACATACTACACTGGTTAGAACCTACTTCACTCCCTGGGATTTGGCATATTCATTTCTCTCACTACTGCATGCTGTTATTCTGCCATGCTGAGCAGGAGCAGGGCAGATGCTCAGATTCCACCTTAAAAATTATCATGAAGTAATCAAACTGCTTAGGACATTCTAAGCATGCTTATAGATATCAAAAGATAGTTCATATAAGCACTGTTATAAAAAATATTGGAGCCAATTTTTCTGAACTCTGAGAAGCTTGCAGTTGACACGAAGCAGGAAGAGTGGCTGGTAGGCTGGCTGGGGGTACTGTCACCCAGCCGGAGTGGGACAGGGCCAGGAAATGGGACAACGGGAACCTCATGCAGCTCTACAAAAGGAACACACGTTCTGCTCCTGGGCAGGAATCATCCAGGAACCAGTACAGGCTGGGTGGGAAGAGAATGACCTGGGGACAAGCTGTCCATGAGCCACTAACGAGTCCTTATGGCAAAGAAGGCCAACAGCCTCTGCAGCTGCAGTTGGCAGAGCATCACCAGCAGGTCTAGGCAGGGGATCGTTCCCTCTCCTCAGCCCCCACACAGCTGAAGTGCTGGGCCCAGTGCTCAGAAAAACAGGGAGATGTGGATATGCTGGCATGAGTCCACCAAAGGGCCAGGAAGATGATGAAAGGCCTTGGACGTATCTGACCTGTGAGGAAAGGCTGAGAGAGCTGGGACTGTGCAGCCTGGAGAAGGAAGATCAAGATGAATTTCATCCTTGTACAAGAATTTCTGCTTGCATGATTTCTGAGTGCATGTGGCACAGAATAACATCTGCTATTCAATTTCTGGATTTTTAGAAATACACCTGTCCCCTTCCTCGCTTAATATAGACAGAGTTTGAAATAAAGATACTTTAAAAATTAGTGCATACTGTGCTATTTATTTAGTTGGTACCATTTAAAAAAAACATAAGCCAAAAAACTCTTGAGAGAGACAACAGATAACATACTTGCTCTTGAAGTGTACTTTAAAGATCTGTGAGCCAGTGTGGGTCAGTTTACCACTGCCACATGAGCACAGTAGCTTCTCCTTTCCCATTGAAGGACTGAAGACAGGAGAGAGTAAGGACCTCCCACAGGAGTATAAGCACTGAGGGATTGAAAACAACTAGTATTTTAATAGACATATTGGCATCTGTTCAGAGTCCCAATGGGTTTGAGAGGTATGAGCCACTCTCTCCAGACAATCGCTGCAGGAAGATCGGCATGTGAGAAGACAGAACAGAGGGGAAGGTTTTGTAACTATAACGCAGACCTTTACTTCTCTTAGATGAACCAGGTATTGAAATTGCACAGTCAGTACTGCAAAGTAAAAAGCTGAAATCCTAAAAGAGGTACTAGAATAAATGTAAGATAAAAACCAGAGGCAATTTGCTCATGCTGCTTCTGGAGTTACCCACTACCTCGTCTAGTACTCCATAAAATAGTAAAATATTTCAAGCAGTACATGAAAAAAATTTACTTTAAATTAGCTGAGAACATAGCAAAAGAAAAACAACTACCTCATATAAAACGTGCAATTATTTTGACATCCCCTTAAACTTTTTCTAGTTATCAAAAAGTAGCCTGCATAAGATTCTCAAACACTCAGTTCTCTGCTTTCTTAATCTTATATCCTAAATTCAGTTAGTGCTGAAGCAGGTAGCACTTCAATAGCAGCACACTGATGGCAAACTCAGGATTATTACTTCCCTTCAAGTTAAATTAGAACTAGAAGGGGGAAAATGTTTAGCTGCACGTGTGAAAGCAATGCGACACCTAAGTAAACACACAGCTTATCAGCACTGCAAGGGATCCTCTGCGTACTTTATCAAGAGTAGTTCATAGTATTACTGAAGTTTGAAGGTCAGGAAGACTGACTTCATGGCTCTTGATTATCATGCATCTTGAACTTATACTTTCTATACAAAGGGCCAGTAAACATAGTAACATTTTAGGGGTTCTAAAATGGAAGGAAACTGCACACAGAAAAACGCTTCTCAATTCCCCTTTTTCAATGAAGTAAGATGTAAAAGTGCAGCTGGGAACAGCTCTAACTGTCTTCTAGAGAGAAATTGTAATACTGTCACAGTATTACATATTACTTTATTTTTATTACTATATTTATCACAGTACTGCTTTATCTTATAGGTAGATAAAGTTAAGCCTATAAGGACTAAACACACACTCCTTGCTTTTAAGAGCTAACACTGTCAAAGATGCAATGACACAGCAAGAAGTTTGGGGTTTTTTTCAGCCCTGAATGGGTGTTTCCTTGCCTTTTTTGATAATTTCTGTAAAGCAGGTCTGACAAATGCCTAGTGAAATCATGACATAGGCATCTTACTCAGGAAAGGAAAAAAGTTCATGTTTCCATGTGCAAACACCAGGGACTAAATCATTAAGATGACCTGAATATATTTTACAAGGAAGAACTGCAAATCTTCAGGGCTTACCTTTTCCTTATAATATTTATCATGTTCAAAACCACAAGTGAAGTCTAAACTAAAACAAAGGAGTGGCAGAAGACAAAGGGAACGCTGGGAGAGGTAAAGTGTTGGACAGTCTGTGGGAACTGCCTAATGAGCCGGGGAGAAATTACTACAGATAACTGCCTCAATACTCTTTTTCCCTGTTCCTCTTACTTCACGCATATTTGAGTTCATCAGGGCTGTATTTTGCACATAGACACTGAGAAGCTGCAGTTAGAGCTGTGTGCAGCCACAGAAGTCACAGGATACCTCAAAACTGTTTAATTTCCCTTCCATTTTACTCAATAGTGTGGGAGTGAGGGGCGTTTGTTTTGTTTTGTATTGCTTTGGGGTTTGTTTGTTTTAGTTTACTCAATAATGAATTCTCACTACTCCCCTCCTGGTCTCTGGAATGTAGGAGGGTTTCTAGTCGCAAACCTCTTCACAGAAAGCTAAATTATGTGAAAGAAGTAGTTATCACTGAAATGATGCTGTGTCTTTAGAGCCTTGAAAATCTTTACCAAAGCAATGAATCTTGTAAGGAGGTTTGGAACACAAGCAAACCTTGTCAGTATTCTTAAAAAATTACTTTATTTGCTAACAAAATTGTTACTTTGGAGAGGAATGGAATTTTCAAACAAAAAACTCTTTAATGACATAATATACTAAACACTTCCAGTTGTGCAACACTGATACACGATATGTACTACCCAAGGAAAGGAAGCATGCCAACAGAAGTGCTCGTACACTGGGCTAGACAGAAGGTAGCTGGTGATCTGGTTTTACTGATAGATCTAACAGTTTCCAAAAGTTTCACAAAACCTAGGATGGCTGAAGGCTAACATATGCTGCTAACAATCCTGTTAACTTACTATGAAGTTTACAGGTATCACAGCAGTAAACAATCCTTAGTCAAAACCCACTTGGATTTCTAGCTTTACATATTAAAACATTAAACCATCAACCAAATAGCCAGAACAGACATTTTCGGGTTAAACCTTTTCTTTACACACATTATTCATCAAATGCTTCTGCACTCCCTCAGTAACATGTACACTACAGATCCATTCCAGGAACCAGGAATTTCCCAACTTCTGTTCCTCCTGCAATGTGGTTAGTTTTTAGATTAATTCAACAGAAACAAGCATTTGTTTGTTCAGTCAGTACTCAGACATTTGTACACACACACTGTTGGGATATGCGTAACAGTAAGTGAACACACTGAAATACTTAACAGGGAGCTGAGAAGTAGAAAATAAAAAAAAAAAGAGAGTAGTCATGCAGAAAGAAGGAAAACCACCATTGCCTCCCCTCACAAATTTGGTTCCTGTGTTGACAGAGCCTTCTTGTATCTTTGTGTTGAAACAGAAAAGAAGTATTAGTGTTTCTGTACATAGAATCATGACATGCAATTACTCACTGGTAATCAATCTCAAATTCAAGCTATTTAGTGAAATAATATCCTGTTTGACATCCATTACCTAATCAGTTTCCACTTACACAAGATTAATACATTCCTTAAAATCTCCTGTCTAGTATCACTATAGTGATAAGCCACATACTTAAAATTGTAAATTCTTTATTCCTCCAAATGAGTCGGTGCTTAACAGCAAACACAAATATTTCTCAGTAGGTGCGTTTTAAAATAACAAATTTAAGGCTTTTATGATTACCAGGTGTATTGGGTTTGCATGGCCTGGTTTTTTGTAGCAATGGGGGCTACAGGGTGGCTTCTATTGAAACTGTGCAATATTCCTTCTGAAACTGTGTAATATATCCTCACCATCCCCCCTCAATAGTTATAAATGTACACACCTTTGAAGTAGGTCCATCCCTGACTGACTAATGTAAATCCAGAACTACAAATCATTAAACACCTTTAAAAAAGTAATCATAAAACGTACCTGACTTAATAGCTGTCCATGAAAAATGTTGTTAACCACATTCAAAACCTGCTTTATAAGTTTTCTTTGAGAAGCAGGGATGAGAGCTGGGTATCTGGTCCCTGTAGTCTCCAGTTCCTGCTGTACTTTATCCAAAAGTTCACAGAGAAATTCCTGAGCATCTTGTTGGGCATACCCTCTGAAGGCTGGAATTAGTCTCCACACAGAATGAAGCATGGCAAAAGGAGACACAAGTGCCCATTTGCCAGACCACATAACCTGGAATAGAGTATGCAACTCATGACAGATAGAAATATGCTTTGAACTGGGTTCCCTGGGCTGAATAAGTTCCATACTTTTTGATGCTCCTCCACTTAATCCAGAGGATAAACTAGGCCGCCTCACAGCATAAGATCCCTTTACTTTCTCTTGGGTCTCATTCACGTGTAACGATGAGGTGGCTATTGATGGGTGTTTGGATGAAGATCTTGTTTTACCATTAGTCGCTGTTGCCAGCAGTTCCTGAGTTTGGTTGAGATCAAGCTTTAAAAAGCATTCTCGAAAAATAAGTAAGTGACTTAATACCTGCAGGACAGAATTCATATAGCATGTGTTTCCCAGGTTTCTCAGTCCTGTTACTCCAGGAGTCACTGTGGGCCTTCGTTTAATTGGAGAGTCACTTATTTTTCTCAATCTCAGTTCATCAGAGGTATATGTTTCTTTCAACTCTGCCACAGAGTCCATGTTCTGTGGTGTTTTCTGAAGGCAGAGTTCTGTTTTTAAGGACACTCTAATCTGATTTTGCAAACGACTGCTCTTTCTTGGAGGCATCTTTTCCATCTCTGCTTTCATCTCACGCTTTCGTTCTTGTCTTCTCTTCCTAGCTTTGTCCTTTTTTAGCTCTGCTTCTTCTCGATGTCTTTCTTCTTCCAAAATCCTTTTTCCAGTAGGTGTCAACTCAAGCCACGATCTGAATACTTTGCCAAGGACTGCACGCCGTCGGTGCCAGAGAGCTGTGAACATTCGATCTTCATTCCGAAGCATGGCTTGGGCACCACCATGTGAGAGGTAGGAATCATCACTTGTACCCATAGAACGCAAAGTCCTCCCACTCCGAGTAGTGCACTCATAGTTCTGACTCTTGATTGCACTTAATGTACTCCGCAAGAGTTTTAGGTCACCGGTTGCATTATCATTGAGAACATAATCGTCGCAGAGATAACAGAAAACATAGAGCTCATTTACTTCCAATGCCACTGGGTGGCTGCTCTCCTGAAAGTGCTTTAGTGCATGTTCCTCGATGTATCTTCCACACGCCACATGCGAGCAGCTGAGGCACGCCCACACAGATTCTGTAGTATTGCAGTCCATGCAATGCCATTTCTGAGGATTGAGAATGGAGTGATCTTGGGCCAGTCGCAGACGTCCTACGTGCTTACACTTATCCATTGTTAGAACTGAAACTGCAGAGATATACTGGCAAAACACGTCACCCAAACTATTTTCTGTCCATGATATTTCAATCTGCAACTAAAAAAAAAGAAAGTTATAGTTCATAAATAACCAACAGTATCCCTTTTACAGGAGTCAGTGTACCAAATTCATACTGAGGTTAAGATCACAATCATCACCCAACTGAGTCCCACCAAACACATGAAAGAAATCAGTCATATGGAGCCACACTCACACACTCAACACCTTCAACAGCAGTACAACATTCACACTAAATTGCCTCTATACCACTGTTTATATCCTCAGTGCTTTGTGGCTCAGGACCGAAGCATACTAAATGCTACACTTTAGACTCGGTTTGCTCTTTTTTTTAAGGAGCACTGATTTTGTTAAAAGATACTGTTACAGCGTTCAGAGACAAACACAACTTAAAGTGAGAAAGGTTGTTAAGAGCAGCCGAGGATGCCTCCACCCCTAGAAGTGTTCAGGGCCAGGTGGGACTGGACTTTAAGCAACTCAGTCTAATTGGAGGCATCCCTGCGCACAGCAGGGGATTGGGCTACAGGACCTTTATGGTCCCTTCCAACTCAAACTATTCTGTGATGCCAAAAGTCTCCTATTAATTCTATCCCTAAGCATACAGGTGCAGAAGTGCAAAGTTCACTTAAATTTATTATGTTTACACAGTGCCAACAGTTCAGACAAACGAGGCTTTATCCAACTCAAACCCTTAATTAATCCACACTTTTAATTAAATCACAGCCCCTCTGTGCTCAGTCAACCTCATTATGCCATTTCTATAATAATGTATCTTAAATATCTACATTTTAACACCTCATCCTAACACCTCTGAAAGAGTAACCTGGCAAAGCAGAACTTGATTTCTTGAGACAGAAATACCAGGAGGTCTCTACATCAGTTACCACAAACATTACAAAAACTTTCTAACCCAGGTCTTCAGAAGATCATTTAAAAATCTGGCTAGCACTGGCTCATTTCCTTTATTATTTATATGGTTGCATTTATTTATTCAAAGCTGCTGCTTTAACTTCCTCCTATAAGGTACATTTACCCAGAGAGTGTCTGATTAGCAAAAACTTAAAGAGACAGATTTTTTTCTCATTCTTGTTTTTACCACTTTCTTTGACTATCTCATTTAGCTATAACATCTAAAGAAAAATTATAATGGTGCTATGATGTATCAGGAAGTGATTACGTTTGATCTGGGGCATTTGTGCCTGCCACATCACTGAACAGAAGGGACAAAGAACGCACAGCACCAGTACCATTATGCATAGTGCTTGCCAGATGAAACAATTAATTCACCTGAGGAGTTCAAGGCTTTGTTGATGAGTTTTCCATTACAAATGCATGCTCTGGACCTGGCCTAGGCTGTCCAATAGCAAGGTCCTGGATTCTATGCTTTACAGGTAAATAAACAATACTACAAAAGCACTAAGTGTTTTACACAACTCTAGATAGAGCCCAAAAAACTATATTCCAGCTATGAGCCTTAAATATGCTAATATTTATCAATTTTTAGATTCCTGAAACACACAAGAATAGGTAACTCAATATAGAGCAGAGGTTAGTGTAAACTAAGCTTTAGATAGAGAATCCTAACATACATGACACCACTAAGGAAGGGAAACAGGTTGCAGCCAGCTAGAAAAGAAACTCTAATTTTCATCTGGTACTTTGAAAAAAGCTGCCATTATAAGATTAAACAAAAAAAATGGCTTTGTTTGGTTAACTGGCCCATGGCTAGTGCCTTTAAAAATGTTACAATACAGATATCAAATATGAGCTGTAATAACTCTCTAAGCACATAATCAGCATTGCATGTGTTGTGTAGAATTTATTCTGTAACGAAGAAAAGCTTGAACCAGTTGTAGAGAAACTAAAGAAGTGTACACAGTTTTACATGCCCATATTATTTTCTCATTCATTCTGGTTAAGAGTTGTCTCCAGTCCATACCCACTACACCGAAGAATTTCAGGCACCATGACCTCTGGGGAGCCATTCAGCAACTCCCAGATCAAGTACCAGCCACAGTGTATTAGGGGAGGTCGAGATGTCTTGTGTGCTGTGGTCACAAAAGTAATGGCTTGCTTAATTTTTTCATCTTGCTTGCATCCATAACGTTCATTCCTTCTAAAAGGCAATCTATCTGTAGGCTGTCAATTAGACCCTTTTACAAATAGCTGTGCATAGTAAGTTTGCTTTTTATATTGTCTTTATAAATAAGACCATCAGCATTATCTTGTGTCTTCTAGTCTGATAACCTCTTTTCCCCAACAAAGTAGACCTTTTATAATACTTACAAAATTCAGGGTAGTAGTATGTATGTAAAGCATGCTGCAATAATTCAATATGGTACAGAGAATTTTAAGTGTCAAGACTCATCTTTGTGGTTTTGGGCTAACATAAATAGATTCTGCTGCATAACATATTAGTAACAGTCCTTTCCAGCAGACCAGAAAAGAACACTAAACCCTGCCTCCCCATAGGGCTGTCACACACAGCAATGCTGTCAGTCAGAGGAATCCAACAGGACAACTCTTTCTGGATTTGTTAAAGTCACCATGTAAACCCTGGGGCTTATTTTTCCTTCCTTTTAATATTATATGGTCAGATTTTTTTTTTTTTTTGCACTTTTAAAACATTCTCAAGACTAAAACTGCTTACATGCCTCAGTGTGAGCAGATACTGGACTGAGGACAAAAGTAATCCCCTGATCTCAAGACGACCACTGTGTAAATCAGGACTGCACATTCAAGCTCTTCATGCAAAAGCAGCACAATTCTACGAAAGCGCAAGATCAGCACCTTGAAGGGAAAAACCTAAAGCCCCAGCTCCCCCACCAGCAGCCAAGCCAGCATGACATTTTCCCACCTACGTCGTCGATGTGTGGAGAAAAGAGACAGGGTGGAAGGGGGAGGGGGAGGAAACATCTCAGCACGGGAGAGGCCTTTCTTTGAAAAAAAAGTAAGAAATCAAAATCCAGTTTGGTCAAAAAGACAGAAATATCTGAAAAGACTGCAAAAAACTTAAGAGTACAAAACTGAAACCAAGAAAACTTCAGATGAATGTCAAGAAGCACACTGACATCACTAATGTTTGAAGTACTGAGACTGCATCAACTCACATTTAAAAACTGTACCTTAGAACTAAAACTTGGCAAAAGATCTCAGGGTAAAGACAGGAGTGAAGTGAAAGAAAATGGTGGAAGAAACAGGAAAAATACTGAATACTCATTCCCACACTTTCTAGAAAACTGCAGTTGGAATAAAATAGTACAAGGTAATGCTCCAATGTCAGAATTCCCTAAAGGAAATTATTCAGCACTAGTTTCTGCATTCTTCTCTCCTGAGGTTCAGTTCTGTGCACACACACAAAGAAACTTTGAATTAGTTGACCAGCACTTCAGAGATCAAGCCCCCCTCCGCCCTCGTGTTCTTACCACAGACCTGAACTGAAGTAGTAAGGAAAATAATAACTACTACCATATAGAATAGTACTGCTGAAAGCATTAAGTTGTCTGGAAACAGAGAGATACACAGAAGTTTTTTCTTGCACCAAATTTTCACAAGCTAAAAACAAAGATCTATAGGAAAGGATTTTTTGTTGTACCATATCTCAGCCTTACTGACATGCTTGTTCCTTTTGTTCCACTCAAGAATGGCTGGCAAAATGTACATTTTTGGGTAATTCATGAGCTGAAAAAGTAGTTGATGCCAAAATCAACTCAGAGGTCACTAAAATTGATGATTTTGTTCTACTTCTGTTCCACGCAAACAAGAATTCGAGATTTTAAGAATTTAAGGTTCATTTTCACAGCTGATAAATTAATAAAATGTAACTATAAATATAAACAAAAGGATGTATTTTTCCCTTAGTCACTACCTGTGTAATTAATTGCCTGGCACATAAATGAGAAGTCTCAAGCATTAGACTAGAAATGCAGTACACAGTTTTGCAATTAGATATACACGTGTGTATGCTCTTGTGCCCCATTTACACTCTGGCTTTTAAAGCAGATGATCTTTTACCAACTTATTTTCATCAGGTTCAGAGTACCTGTTGAATATCTGAAAACACAGGAATCATGGGTACTTAAACAACTCAAAGTTTTAGATAAAAAGTACTCTAACCAGACGGCAGTACTACGAAAGTAGTTTTATTGCTTTTTCAAACGAGTTTTCTTCAACAAAACAACTCAACTAAGCACTGATGTGCGTAACTTCCAGCTGCAGTACAGTCCTGCGGGAGTAACAGTTTAGACTTGAAATCAAAGCAGCACTTCAAAAAGAAGTTGTGTGAATTATTTCCGATTTCTAACAGAACAGCCTTTGACAAGAAAGCCCCCAGTCTCCTTTCCTTGGAGCCGTGCAGATCGCTATTTAATTTTTTTTCTCTATTTTTTTTTTTACCAGCTAAAGAATGTACATCCAGTGTGCTGCCTAGAACCGGTCATTTACCCCAGCACACCACAGACAGCGGTAAAGCTGTCTATTCGATGTCTACTATTGCAAATAACCGCGCGTTTCCTGCAGTGGAGACTTCACGATAAACAAACAATACAGACCGAAGCACTGTCACACAAGCACGAAAAACGCAGCATTTCTTATTGAAGTTACACTTGACAGTTCTCTACGTTTAGAAAAACGAGCATCTCTGACTGCCCTGACAGCTCCTGCTCTGACAGCCCCTGCAAGTACAGACACCCCGGCTCCGCTGGCCCAGGGCTCGGTGCCGCGGTGCCTTTCCCACAGAAGGTCAGGCGCGTCCCGGCGCACCGCGACATGGCGCGACTTCGCCTCTGGCCACCACAGCCAGGAGCCGAGAGCGGCGGGCCCTGCTCACCGCCACCCTCCGCTCCTCCCCAAGCTCTCCCTCACCTCGACGTCCTCCCGGCCCCTCAGGGACGTGGAAGGGAGCAGGCCCCACGCAGGGGCTGCCCGCCACACACCGAGCGCGGCAGGAAGGCGGCAGAACTTCTGCCCGTCCCAGGGTCTCGCTCCCCCGACCTCACGCCGTGCCCGGCTCGCCCCCGCGACAACGAGCGCCTCCTCCTCAGGTGCCCCTCCGCAGGCACCGCGCCACCGCTACCCTCCCTCCCTGGGGAAAAGGCGCCGCTGTCTCCCGCCCCGCGCTCCCCTCCGCAGGGCACCTGCTCCCCGCAGGCCAGCCCCGGGCGGGCTGGCAGCACCGCCGCCGCGCCGCCGCTCCCGCCCGCCGGTCCCGCACGCACCCTTCACCCGCCGCCATCAGCGGGGGTGCGGGTGGTGGGCG
>JACBWW010000005.1:12048234-12126170 GCA_020086605.1 Lanius collurio | reverse complement strand
ATGAAAATGGATGACAGACACAGAATATATTGTCAAGAAGCAAGCAAATGTAATAAATCCCTGTAAGCAATGTAACCTCCTATTACGTGTGAAAACATTCTCTGGAGGGGAAAACCACCTCTAGCTGAAACACCACCTATGATTTAATGTTAAAGTATTCCAATATGGCAAATAGTTTTAATGTATTTTTAAATGGTTGTCAGAATTATATACAACTACTGCATTAATACAACTGAAAAGAAAAATTATTTAGTGCATTTGGTGGAAGGAAACATCATAAGCTATTATTCCAAGTGAGGCATCTAAACTTTTGCAAATGAACAAAATTTCAAATTTGTCAAATATAAACTTAATTATAAAATAGTAATAGTTTTTGATATTCCAGAACAACAAAGTGGTAGGCTAACCAAGCCTTCTGAGTCTATCTTAAAAGAGAGTTGATGTGATACCAGGTGTCTTTGTCTCCCCTAGGTTTGGGTCTGCTATTATGGTTTGAATGCTCAAAACTGGTGAAAAGGGAAAGAGAGAAAGTCTTATGTAAGATAAAAAATGGAAAGCAAGCTTTAAACAAACACGGAGTCATCTTTTGCTCTTGCTGATGTGAACATTTTTCTTGTTTGCAGCTCCCCAGTTAGGAGTGGTGCTCCTGTGTGTCCCTGGTGCTTGCAGGGTATGATGTCATCCTGGCAGCCACACGGCTCGGATGTGAGGTCACTGCTGGTTTCACTCTGCCTGCACCCACACTCCTTGCACCAGGAACTCTCTTGAGTTCGAGCAGCTCCTGTATGAAATTTCTCCTCCTCTAGAGCCAGCCGGCTTCCCTGAAGTGCAAGGCAATGCTGGTGATCAGGAAATTTGTTCTTTTGCTTTTACAACAGTACAGCCGTGTCTTGTGTAGACATTGGCAGATGGGCCTGACTACATGGAGTTAGTTGCACATCCGAGGCACAGAAACTAGATTACATGAGGGGAGCGGTAATAAATCACCAAGTTGCATATGTTAATATGAGCAGCTTGATGCTTTCTAGTTCAGCCCTGGATGATAAATAGCAATTGTTTTTCCAAAACAGTGGGAGCACTTTAAAATAGAACAGAATCTCGGAAACCATATCTAAAAGCTCAATACACATATACATTAGTATTATCTATTTGGGGAATATTTGCATGCTTACCTTCATGCAACATCTGCAGTGGGAGTTTGTTGTTTTGTCATGTTTATTGATACAAACAAAATACTACAGACAAAATTTATCTATAAACAGGTTCAGGGCTCAAAGAGAAATTCTGTGTGTAACCCAGAAAATAACAGGATTTTCTCCAGCACCTGTGAAGCTTTTGGGTTGCAGTACAGTTTAAGATGAAGACTTGTACATGTTGGTGTCTACCTATGACATAAGTGTTTAATTCCCAATAGAGCTGGGGGTGAGGGAGGAACTTGTGTAAGATATACCCAAGGTACTTTGTGGTGTGAGACGTTCACACAGGGTTGGCCAACCTGGTATATAACCTGCAGGACTGTAATACCCTTCTGGAACAGCAGCTGGAGACAAGATGTGCTAACCTGTGACTTCTCAAATGGTACTGGGTGCTTAAATGAGCACTGCAGCTCTCCCTAGGTTGACTAAGCAGAGAGCCAGTGGCTGGTTCAATGAATCTCTAGAATTCAATCTCCTCTGAATCTGCTCACCAAGAGCCCATTGAATTCTGTGAACATCAAGTGCCGCTTGAGAGGCTGTGGTATGTCCTTCCTGGTGTCCAGGTTTCCTTCTGGAAATGCATCAGTTCCCATATGTCCTGTGCCATATCTGCTGGCTCCGGGCAGGTGTCTCAGAACCTTAAGGGTTCTCACACTGCTTCAGATTCTGACACTGAATAAAGCCTCTCCACTGCCTATAACAGGAATGCAGACACACTTAATTGCTCAAATACAGGCTCTAGAGACATCTCTGGGCACCAAAGGCGTCCTTGGAGGCTGACTGGCATGACTGAGGGTCTGAGAAGAATCAAATCTTCCTGGAGCTGCCTGTGGGCCTGGTCACCTCTCCCCAGCCCAGATGCCTCAGGGGTGACAGATGCTTTACTTGTCCTTAGGCAATGGAATCCTGCACTTGTAGCCTGTGTAGGGATACTTGTGTTTGGGTGTCTGCTGGTCTACTAGATCCCACCCCTACTCATTTCATCAAACTTCAACTAGGTCCAAACACACAAGATACATTTTGCAAATAAGCATTTTTCAAAACTGGGGTGAAAGTTTGTGATGATTCCTGAGTTTTCAAATTATCTGCAAATTTAAAAGCAAAACAAAAACTGTAAAGTGTACATATGACATTAGGAATCACTAGAACTTTTTTCAAGACTTTCCCTACTTTCTTTCACAAGAATAAAGAAAACAGAAAATTCTAACTTTAATACTGATTTGAGTGAAAACTGTCAAGGTTTATGCCACGCTTATTCCATCCTTCTTCCTCCCATTTGATTTCCCTTTACTTCTTTGCATTGGCTTTGCCAGACAAATGCAGTCAAATCTATTTCCATGGGTAAAATAGTTAAACAGTATAGAAGCATTTGGACCCAGGGCTCTGAAAGCCTATTGACCATGTTACATGCACAAAAATACTTAATGGCATTTTAGGGTAGGTTTCTTTGGTTGTTATTTCTCATTTTAAATAGCTTGAAATAGAAGTGAAAATTCAACAAACAGTTGTTTAGGCATGTGCTGTTGATTTAATTGAAAGATCTGAGACTCTAAGGTTCCTTTGCATTATTAACCATGTGGCTTGTTCTCCTTGTGCTGCTGGTGAGCTTCTGAGTTCCAACTCTAACACAAATATTGTTATTAAAAGTAATCAGACAGCTCCTCTTTCTGCCAATCTTTCATAGAAAACAGCCAAACATGCATTGGAAGTGTGAAGAGATAGAATATAATGCAACAAAAATATATAAATAAAATCTTCCTACTGCTTCTTGTGAAAACAAGTGTACAGAGAAAAATATTTTTAATTTTCAGACTCCAGAGACTTGTACATGTTGGTGTCTACCTATGAGCTAAGTGTTTTAATTCCCAGTAGAGCTGGGGATCCCTTATGACTATGAATCCAAAATATCCTGGTGAAAACACCTTCATCAATATTTTCTGCACCTGCTCCACTGGGTCCTGCTCCAGGAGCATACCACATGATGGATATCTGATTTGGTTATACTTAGATTCAAACTGACTTTGAGACTAGACAGCAGAAGGAGATTTCTTAGTGATGTTTGGGTTTAACAAACAAAGGAATGTTGCTCCAATTAATTCTTAACTCAAGGACAATGTTACACTCCTATCAAAGAAGGAAAGATAAGTGCTTTCGTCTGCAGAAACCTTCGTATTTGGCTGCCTGATGAGAGAGTGTTCAGAATCTCTTGCATTTTCGCTTTCCCTAAATCCTATATTCCTTTGCCTTTGCCCCACATGAGCCTGGAGAGTCATCCTCCCACGTCCTTCCCAGAATACAAAGCACCCTCAGTGCATGACCCCACTCCTTGGCCAAATGCTGAGTCCTTTTCTTCTACTCTAAGAGCTTGTTCTGCATGACAGTGCTTCTGTCCTTAACACGTCTTTTGTGTAGCAGGTTCTGCCCTAAGATTTGCTATGGATCTCCCATCGAGGTCAGTGGATGTGGGAAGTATGTCTGCATAGCTCAACCCTGCTTTACTGTAATTTCAAAGAGAGGCGAAGTGCTCAGATGTGATAAATGTGACATTCTTCGCTCTGGATGCTGGCTATCAGCTACTGTAGCTCCCTGTCTCCTCAGAGAGACTGACAGCACAGCTTGCTTTTCCCCCCAGTCCTTCTTCTCTCATCGTCCCATTGGAGCATCCGTACAGTCACACAGAGAATGACTCTGTCACAGATGTCTTCATTCCGCCCTCCTCAGAACAAAGGAACAGGTCGAAACAGATGCATTGATGGGTTTGGATTTAAATGGTTTTGTGTTTGGGCCAGAGAGTTTGCTTCAACCAACCTGGAGATTCAGCTTCAGCTTATTTCAGCGGCAAATGCATATGTCCAAGGACTTCGGTGGGAGCTGTGTCTGCAAATAGATCTAAATCTGCAAATATTCAAACTGGCAAAAGAAACTGGACTTGATATGGCCCCTAACACAGCCCGTAATTCCATTAAAGAAGCAGAAGGACATGCTTGTGTGTTTGTTTTGCTGCTACATACTTCTTTTTGGTTAGTTTTATAGCTGCAGAGTTGACGGTGCGTTATTCCCCTTGATTTTATCTCGTGTCCTTCTCCATTGCACGGACTGTACCCTTTAATACATTTTTTTTTAACTTTAATGAGCTTATTAAATAAGCTTCTTGTTACCTAGTATCTCAGACTTTGCTCAGTATCTCAATTGAGAATCAGCTCTTTGCAATACCTCTGCAACTCGAAAAAAAATACCTGTAAAAATTGAATTTGGGGGAATTCTCGCTGCCACTGCACCACATGGTACAATGCCACTATTTCTGCCTTCAGATGTAAATGCCTGTGCAAATGCTGCTTTTCAATTAAACTGTAGTACAATTCGTTGAAAGCCTGTGAATGGAAACACTTAAACGATACATTAGGATTTAGTTACAGACTTTGCATTTGTTTTCTCAACCAAATGTAAAACAATTGTTTAGGTGCCCATAGGAGAGAAGATTTTACTTGGGTTTTGTTTGAGCGTCAGTGTTAACGATCAGTGCTCAAGCGTTTTAGATTTCAATCTTAAATTAGCAATTTAAAGACAACAAAGAATGATTTTCATGCTTGTCAGTTCTGATTAATGTAACATTAACCCCTAGAGAACAGTATATTGCTCCAGTACTTTATTTCAACTTGCAAGAGACCAGTCCTGCGAAACAATGAAAGATTGTTTGGGGCTTTTATGGATTTTTATTTTTATTTTTTTTAAATTTGAAATGTAAAGATAACATTATCTATTGCTGCTCTTACGCTTATCTATTGTGGGTCTTATGGTTATTATCTTCTAAGGTATGTGACAACGTGAGATTTCCTAAATAACACCTCTACCAAGTTAATACGATTTCATTGCTTCCAACAGATCCCGGCGCTGATTTTCCCGCTCTCGTGTGGATCCCGAGTAGCCCCACCTTGCTACCTGCTGATCTGAGCTTTCAAGGGCAAAACCTGCTGGCAGCATAAACAGATAATTTATATGCCTCTCCCCTGCTGACTAAATTACAGAGAGCAAACAAAACCAGAATGTGAAAGTGGCACATAAAATAAGGGCAGTTTTGCTGTAAAAGCGGTTGCTTTTTGATAACTACTTGTAAACCCAAAATTTGTTGTCATTTTCCTGCCTGTAAATCAGCAGTTTAAAGGGTTGCTGTTACTTGTCGGAGATGGTGAGATAAGCATATGAAGAGGATGATGGAGATAAAGAGAGGCCAGGAAATAACGAATTTGCCATCGGGGTGGATTAGGGTGTAAATGGGGGCCCACTGGTTCCCCATGTCCCTTCTCACAGTAGGGTCAGAGAAAAGCCCTGCCCATATGAGACAGCAAGAGATCTGCCATTGACACAGCTACAGTCTCCCCAAATAACCCAGTGGAAACCTGGTTACATGTTTGCAGTGTGGCCAGTCGATTCTCTGTCACACATTGCTCCTCATGCATATTCAAATGAGGGCTTTGGGGCAGGTAAAAGCATTGCAGTAGGAAAAAAAAAGAAAAAGAAAAAGAATAAAAAGAAAGAAAAAGGGAAAAAAAAAGCCCTGGAAAGTTTCAGCTTCCTAGTTGCAACAACTAAATGGTTTTGTATAAAAACGTCACCAGACTTTCAAATAATTCAAATATGTCATGGCTGAGACAACTCTTACCTGGAAACCCCTCTGTGGGAGAAACAAAGACCATAAAACCTTATAGGAGCACAGGAAAACAAAATTGTTTCTTCCACCCTAGGTCTTTATATATACTTGTGCATTTCCAGGGGCTTGGGCCACATTTTTTGTTTCCCTTCTGTTGCTGCCTAAACACTGGGGGCAGAGCCAAGAGCTGCCTCACATGAGCCCATCACGTAGCAAAGAAGGCAGCATGCAGTTTGTGCATACCATATTTCCCTTGACTCCAGTGAGAGCTTGAGGATCTGCAAGAACTACAAAACTGGTCTTGAAGGATGATTTATGCTTCATATATTTATTTTTCCCGTGGTATTTGTGTATTGGGAAACATTCACAGGTTTGGATGGAAGATCAGTGCATGCCCACGTACATGTACATATTTGCCTCCCACAAGACGACAGACTGACAGCAGCATCCTGCTCCTTTAGGCATGGTACAAATGCATAGCAAGAGGAAGTTCCTACAGTGAAGAGACTGCATTTAAATGGATGATAAAGACACAGGGGATAGGAGAGGAAGTGTGTGATATTAATTTATTGTAGTTGTCACGCTTCTTGGGCTGCTTCATCTGCACGGGGTTAAGTACCAGTAAGTTCTTTGGGGTGACAGCTGGCTTGCCAAAACTTGAGGTGTTTTACATAAAGAAGAAAGAAAAATAATGAACATCTGGAAACATGGTGGAAAATTAATAATGTTTTCTCCAGAGGGTGGAAGTTCTCTCCCCAGATGACAGGGAGGGGCCAGCAAGGCTGAGGCTGGACTTCCCCATGGAAGGAGCTCCGAAGTCAGCCTCTTAGCTCACCCAAGCCTTGGCTGTGAACAAGAGGGGGGAAGGGGAAGGGTGGCCAGATCCAGGAGCAGGGGTGCTCCCTCAGCCCCTAAGGTAGCCCGTGGCTGTAATGCTTGCTCCCACTGTTCTGTACTTGAAGGCACACTTCTTCCTTTCTGTAACAACTTTTTTTTTTTTTTAAATACATGCTTGATGCTATTTTGATAATAATGACAGTAGAATAATTTACATTTATGTTTCACTTTTAAAAAACTTTTTGGAGGCTTCTCTTTCCTCCACTGTTTGTTGCTTTCAGGGGAAAATGTAAAAAGAAAGCATTGACTTTTGAGCCTAACCTAGGATTATGACAACTTCTAGTTATCCAGTGCTGACATTTAACACAGTTTACTGCACAGTCACCCAGTGCTGTTGCAGCAAAGTTTCATAAAAGCTGAAATCACAAAACAGATGCGACACCAGTTTATGTAGAGGAGGAGGTGATGTAATTTTTGTGGTTCTAATGCCAAGATAATCAGGAACCAGGACTCGCTGCAGGCTTAGTTGTGCTCTTTGTGGGCAGTGAGAAACAACAGTAAGAAAACCCAGTTCTGAAAAAAATTTCACCTAATATGGGCAAAACAATCTCCTTAGTGTACTAGAACCTGAAGCAATTAAAGGAAATGTTTTTCTTGTTTGTTTACTTCGAACACTCAACAACCTTGTGGACTTACTGTCTGTATCCTTTCTCTGACTTCTTGGGGATTTTTTGTGCCCCATCACACAAGCAAGTCTTTAATGAAATAAAGGTGAAAAAATAATGCAATAAAGTGGGAGGACAAGATTGTGAAATCCCTACTGGTTGCAAAGGGCATTTGGCAGGCATGAGCTTAGAAACCACTTAGATTTTTAAAACTGACTAGATTTTAAAGCCATCTTTCTGACTTCCCAGGCTTTTCACCACAATTTATCTTTTTGATAGGCCTCTCCTTGGAGCATACACTGACCTGGGAATACAGCACTGAACTAGGTTCTCCTATACACTTCATGAACCCTATTTCAAACATCTTTTTGTGTTGGATAGAGAGTGCTTGTTCTTTAGACTCACAGGGAGAATGCTCATCACTAACAGAACTCCTACCTCGCCACTATGTCTGGGACTGGGGTCTCAGTCACAGATGCTGCAACAGCAGGATGAAAATATGGTCCCTCCACTGAGGCACTTAAGGAAAATAAGAAGCAAGGGAAATAAACATCAGTACTGACAGGGATGTAGGAAGAAAGATGGAGAAAATAACACTGTTCTTGAAACTCAGCTAGGCTCATAATTCCTTGGGTATGTCAGCAACAGCCTCTTGCAAGTAGCAGCAGAAGGAAGTTGTTGATAATGCTCACCACAATGCCACAGGCATGTCCTGCTCTAATTATAGATGTTGTGGTGTCTTGGGCATGACGTGAGGGACATCACATGGACTTGCCAGACTCCTGCTGTGCAGCAAATTGCAGTGTCCAGGCCTCAAATGGTGTGGTCACTGGTGACAAACACTGGGCCTTTCCAGTGGTGACCACTGTAGGTAGTTTGTGGTCAGAAAGATGGTAACCACAGTGAAGAGCTTTCGTATTGTCATTTAAAACAAAAGGTAAAACCAGCAGGAGTCTGTGGGCATTTGCAAAGACATCCAGACTTGTAGGGAAGACAAGGCAGTCACTGAGGCTGCAGAAATTGCCCATTCTTTACCAATGTCCTCATCTGACAGAGCTATTTTTAAAACAACAACAACAACAAAAAGTGTGATTTTTTTCCCTTGCAGTTTTGCTAAACACTGAACAACATTTTTTCATGAAATACAGACTTTGCTTTCATTTGGTTATAAACTAACCTCTAAGGGTCTGCAGCTACTTCTGCTACTCCCTGGTACATAAGCCCCAGGGCTAGATCTTTACAGGCTCCTCTGGGACATCTTAAGCTGAGGTTTTTCTCTCACCTCTTGGGGAAAGGATGCTGTCTTTCTGGTGTGCTTCCATTTGGAGCTCTCACAACATCTCATGATTCAGATGTCTTGGATGTCAGCATATGTGAGAAAGCTGAATAAACCCAAGCATTGCTGGGTAAGGCTGGGCAAAGACAGGTTTGGACCCAGCTGGTCCAGATGAGAGGTTATCTGGAGCGAGGGCAGGTCCTCATCCTCACTATGAGTGGCAACTGCACTGCACAGGATTGGTCTGTCCTCAATTAAAGGACTTTGTGTGGGGTTTTCCTTCTTGCCCCATACCCACTTTATTATTGTGAGTGAATGGAGATAAAGGAATTATGTAGGCAAAGGAATCATGTCACATATTTTGTGACACAATCACAAATCATCAAAATCATTGTGACACATGTCACAATGGTTTTGATGATTTAAAGACCCTTTTAAAATCTTTCTTCACCCAGGACATCTCATGCACAGCTTCTTCTCCCTCTCTGAAGAAGCAGGAGTTATGGGATGCTGCATGCACTCCACAGAGGGCAGTCAGAGGCTCCAAACTGCTCTGTCAAGGATGAGGGAAGATGCTGCCTGTCTGCAACCACATGTAGGGGAAAACAGCTGGGAAAAACTAAAACACAGAATCCATGCCTCAGCCTGCAATATCCCAAGGGAAGCAGGGAGTTTTTTAAAGGTTCACTGAGGCAGTCATGGCCTGGGAAGAGTGCCAGGGACAGGGACAAAACTGTGTTTGGGTCCTGTGTGCAAACACTAGGGTTTGCTGAATATCAGGGTACCTAAGGACAAGAACCAGGAAACAAACTCCAGTCACAGTGGCTCTGGAGGAAACAGCTGGAAAGGGAACCACACTGAACTATGCAGAGTGTCCTTTGGCACCAACACAGCTGTCCTTTACTGTGTTGTGTCCAAACCTGCTGTTGTTTGGGGGACCGGAGTCCGGGCTTCATGTACCGAGCTGGCAGCCTGGAAAGCTGAGCCCCCAATGTTACATTCCCTGTACAAGTGGAATGGAGCCTGTAAAAGTCCTCAGCCTCATGCAATCCATCACCCAAGATGGATAAGGCAGTAAAAGTAATGATGATCATCTCCACTTAATACACAGGAAAGCAGATGGCTGAGGGAGAGAAATGACTTATTCTAAGTCACTGCAGGGAGTGCAGACCCATTTCCCAAGCTGAATTAGCAGGTAAGTGAGTGTGTCCTGGGAGAAAAGAGTTTTCACAGCAGGGGCACCTGCTCATTAGAAAGGAACCAGACCTTTATTTATTTTGCTTCCTCACTGGTTTCATGCAATGAATTTTGGTCTCCTGTCAACCCAGTGCTTTCTTGTTTATACTCTTCGAATTTTGAGGGAAGATGTTTTGCTGACATTCATACAATATAACTGTTTCTTGTGTTAAATCCATAGAAAAGTTTTGAAGTTGCTGTTTTGTGCTTATAAATGGGCTCCCTTCTCTGTAATGCATAAACCAGGTGTAACTCCTGGTTTTGCAATCAAAAGCACAGGGTATTGATTTTCCAGACTGAATATCTAAACAAAAGAGGTCACATCGAGGCTTCATAACTCAGGCAAGGTAACATATACTAAGAGCTAGGAGCCAAATGGGACTGAAAAAAATGTTGATGAGTCAAGTATCTCTTCATGTACTCCACCTACCTCACTATTATAAATCATCTGTAAGAGGAAATAACTTCTTCCAGAGGACTGTATGGTCATGCAGGTGATGTATGTCCCTTCCCCAGCCTGTAAGTTGTTGCAATCAGGAGAGGGCTGTACCTCAGACACACCGGTGCTGGAGGGAGAATGTAAATAGATCTGTGGATTAAATAATCTCTGTCTCTGCATGGCTGGAAATGAAAGATAGTTTTTCTCTAGGTCACTGTTAGAACAAGCAATGCTGCCACTATAGTTTCCTTTCTCTGCCTGGGAATTTGAGCAATTGGCAAGGGTCTGTACACTGCAGATGACATCCCTGGCATTTTTCGTTGTCACACAGCTATGGAAGATCCAGGGCACTATCCCAGAAGAAAGCAGTAATGGCTTAAGCTGACAATATTTTGAAGGAGAGTTGTTTTTTTTGGCTTTCTTCCTGAGCCAGACTTGCTACCAAAATGTCACCTGAGCTATCAGATCCTTGCTGTCATGTCTACAGACTACTTTCTGCGAACTTCGGCGTGTTAATCCCCAGGTAGATGCATTCGCCGTGCCTGTGGGCTGCGGCAAGCAGCTGGCAATGCGACACCCTCCTGCTGTCCTCTAGTGGGTGGATGTGGAAGAGCTCGGGCACGCTGCAACGCCCCAGCCTTGCTGGGAACTTGGGGTAAGAGTCACAGCCGAACGTGGTCAGCGGCAGCTCGGCAAGGCTCCCGGTGTCCCGGCAGCGACTGCAGTGAGGGCTTAGGGGGCAGTGAAAGTGAGCTCTCCAGTCCTCTCTCTACCGCTTGTGTAAACTGCGTGTCTGAAGTAAGCGACTGCTGGGTTTTTTAAGGCGTTTGCACATTGAATAGAAGGACGTGAATGCACAGATTAGGTCGATTCCTCCCCCACCCTTGCTCTGAAATGGTGAGAAGCTCCTTTGCGAGTGTCTTTCTTCACCCACAAAAGAGGCCGCCGTGTGTGGGGCAAGATGAGTTCCCTGCGGGGGAGCAGCCAGGACCAACCAGTAGTTGGAGCAGCATCGAAGAGCTGGGGTGTAGGCGCTGGATTACCCTGCCTGCTTGCTCATCTCCACCCATGCAGAGCTCTGCAACATCCACACGTTTGTCCACAGCCAGCTGACATGGCCTTTAGGATCACTTTGGTGGCCAGTAATTCTGCTGTCCAGGTTTTTCTGAGCTTTCTGCAGCATGGCAGAGCTCACCGATGGCTTCAGCAAAACCTTGTCACAGTTGGCCCTGGGCTTGAGAAAATCCTCCAGTTTGTAGGGATTTGGAGACCACTGAGAGCCTTCATCCTGCATGAAAGACACACCTCCAAGAAGTCAGGCCTTCTCTAATGTATAAGAAGAGCAGTGTGTAGGTGTGTGTAAAGCACGCGTGTGTTAGAAAACTTCCTGAACACACACACCAGCTGGACATAGCTGGGCTGCCGGAGGAGGAAGGATGGGCAAACACAAGGGTACCAGGTGTTGGCCAAGCTGCTGACCAGGGGATTGGCAGTGCTTGGGACTGGCAGGATGACTTGGTGACAGGACCTGTATGGGACAGAAATGAATCGGGCAACCATGGCTTCTTCCCTCTCATTGTTCAGTAATTTTTAAGACTAGAATTTTCAGTAACTGAACTCAGAAAATCTTTGAAAAGCCTAAGAAAACTTACTGTTTAAAATTTTGCCATAAGAGGGCAGTCTGAGATAACCTTGTAAGCAAGTTATCTTGCTGGGCCTTGAATTTTTTCTTCTTAAAGAAAAAAAAAAAAAAAAAAAAAAAAGGAAGACTGGTAGGAATTAACATCTTGTCTCAAACTGAAGAATTATAGTAAACTTTAGAAGGGATTTTTGCAACTGGTGACATAAAATGAATGCAAAAGGGAAGCATTTGCAGTAAACACAAATTTCTTTTTTCCTGAAAGAGATGTAAAATATTGTCTGAGTCCTGAACTCAGGAGTCAGAGGGATGAGATTTTCTCTTTGCACTCTCCTACTTTTCTCCTACTAGGAATGCAGGTTTTGAATTTTCCTTTCCATGGAAAAACTATGTGGTCTAATGTCAGGAGTGAATCATGGCAGCACATGCTTATGGTGAAAGAGCAAAGTGACTGTGAGACAGGGATGGGGCACTATGGCATCTTTGGAGAAGTGTTTATAAGGGGCTCTGAGGTCTTGCTCAGGTCCTGCCAAAAGGGGACTGGCAGCCACGACCCTCCTAGTTCCTGCTGAGTTTCTCCCAGTGCACATAATCTCTAATGTTGAAAACGCCAGCATGATACTGGACTTTGAAAGGTTGCTTGCTGCTAGTCTGATTGCTGGGATCTGGAAGACAAAATCTCATCCTCTTTAAGCCCTAACTTATCTTTCTGTGTTTCTGGGCAAGGCACTTGTGTCCCCTAAGCATAAGCCACTGATGAATGGATGCAGGATACTTCCCACAGTGTTGTTCAATGACTGCCTCTTGCAGAGTGCCTTAAAATGCTGCCAGCACTTCTCTTCCATGTCAGATATAAAATGCACTGGCATTCCAGCCCTTGATTGCTGTTGTTGGCCACTCCCTGGCACAAAAAGTAGAGGAAAAGAGGATTAGAACTGCAGTGGCTGCTGCCTCTCAAGGTACTGCTGAGGAACTGGTGGGGCAGTGGCAGATAGGACAACTCCTAAGCTGTCTGCAAGCACTTCAGGTCCAGAGCTGGGAGAGCTGGTGGGATGCCACCTCTTCTTCCCTCCTCTGCCTGGGCATCATGGTGGCTCGAAGTAAGCACAAAACATCTTTTGTTAAGACATCCTTTTACTATTCTCTTTGTCCAATACATTTTACACCTTATTAGCTCAGACAAATTCATTTGCTTCATGGTGCAGCTCAAGAGCAGCTGTTCAGTCAAATAAAAAAAAAACTAAAAGAGAGCAAATGAGTTGTTTATGCCCTACTATCACCCTGGAAGGCAAAACCAATCAATCTTGGCCCTTCCTGCAAGAAGAACCATGAAGGGAGGCAAACACCAGTGAGGGCTGGTGACAGTGTGATGATGGAACAAGAAGCAGATACATTCAAACCACAGCAGCGCTCAAGGGTGGGAGACTGAATTCCTGGCCTGCAGACACAGGGTGTGAATTGCACTCCAGTGTCCTTGCAGAGCCCTGCTGTTCCTCTCCTGCAGTGATGAGGTGACATAACTTGTCTTCTGGTTGTATAACCTTAGCTTCTTGTTTTGAGCTCAATCTCTCCAGTATATATCCAGCTAGAACTAATTTTGTCTGAAATGAAGTGCTCATTTGTATGGGAACGGGCAAGGTTATAGCAAACTACAACTGAACTGAGCCATAGCTTTTGGATGCAAAATTAACTCTGATTTTATTTCAGTAGTTCCAGTTAAAGGTTGTTTGCTGTGCATTTTTCAATGTTGACATGGGTGCAACGTTTCAAGAGTAAAAACCAAAATATATAAAATATTTTCTAGTCCCTCCTCAGGTCTGGTTTTACTATAGCATATAATGCATGGCATAAATTGTTAAAAGTAAACCACTAGATACACAGAAATAACAGCCTGTGGGAGGAAGGACTTGGAAACTACCCAAGATGTTCCAATCCCAATAACCTGAAAAAAACCCACATGGGTTTCATAAATATGCTATTGGCATGAGGTTTTTTTTTGTCTGTCATGGCAAAAAGAAAATGAAAAGGAAGGGAAAAAAAAAAGAAAAAGAAGAAGAAGCCCAATTTTTAAACTCAAGTTCACAACATGTAATACTTAATAAAACTGCCACTGGGAAATTCTAAGGTAAATCAATACACGCCCCATCTCACTGTAATTACTGTGTTAAATACAACAAAGTGAGTAACTAGTAGTTAGAAATAGAGATGATCTTGCTTTTTATGAGTAGGAGACATCTTTAATGAAAGTGCTCCTTTGCCATTTCTGTCTACATTAAAACTTTAAAATTGAAGGAATAGACAAATAGCTTCACAGTCCAAAGAGAGTTTGCAGTTTGCTATAAATGCACACATAGGCTTCATAGGAGCAAAGTGAAGTCCTCAGCTGTATATGGGCAGATTCCTTAAATCAGTGCAGTCATGCTCACAGAAGTAAAAAATGGACCTGTCATCTCTGAGAAGCAGTTAGTCCACTGCTGTGCTCCCATGGGAAAGGGAAAGGCAATTTTCCCAACAGAAGGAATTGCTCCATAATGTGAGAGGTCATTGAAATGCAAGTAACAAACCAAAACAGATGAAATATGTGCAAAGTAAATAGATCAAAGACATTGAGATAATTAATTACCGGCGGTCTAGTTCTCAGAGAAAGACCATTCATTCACAAAGAAGCCACTGTACCCGACACTTCCCAATATTGGTGTCTACAGCACGCATTTACTGATGTTTGTTAATGAGTAAGGACAGAATTATTATGCCAGTTAACTGTCTGTCCTAAAAGTTTATGTTCTGTTACCATAATGCCTTGGCCTACAAATAAACTCCACTACATTCATAACATTTCAGTTTAAGAAAAAGTGCCAAGTCCATTTTTGTGTTTACTAATGTGGATGTTTTGATGTCTACATGCTAGCCATTTGTGAGTTTACACAGCCATTTCAAAAGAAAACTCAACTGCGTTTTGAACTCAAATTCTCTTAATTCTTAGTGCCTGGGTACCCATCTTTTTAACCCATTAGCACAGCAGGAATATTTCTGCTGTAGGGACAGCAAGTGTAGGAAGGATGAAGTCCTTTGAGCCGGTCCTAGTACTGGCTCTTTGGCTGCCCACACACTGAGATGGCTCTCTTTCCCTGAGGAATTACTGGAATGATAAAAAATGGACTGAATTTTCTTTTGTGCAGCACACCCTGGTCTGATGGGGACCTGAGCACCTTGAAGACACAGCAAAGCTTGTGGCTACAGGGCTGTTTCTGTGAGGAGGAGTGTGATATGAGCCAGGTGTGAGCAGTAAAGGGTAGCTGCTCTGAGTCTGCAAACCCAAAGGTTTGCCACATGGGAGGATTTTCTGGGAGCAGGCAGTAAGCTGGAAGGCACCAGGAGTAAGGAGAGAAGGATGCTGATTGTGATCCAGAGGTGGCACCTACCTTCTGCAGAAAACACCAAGAGCTTGTATTAGTCATTAGGTTTCTCTCTTTGAAAAGTAACATTTGAAGCAACCCAGGGAAGCTGCATGTTTCTCAGGTTTTCTGAGGGATGCTGAAGATGTTCACCCACCCATTCCCAGCACCCTTTTTGCCGTGACCTTCAGCCCCTAATTTTTACTCCTAAACATTTCACAGGTGACTGAAGGCACAGGGCCGGAGATACAGACCCTGCAATTTCCCCCACTCCTTAAAGGAAAGCAACATGCTTTCCTGAGGAGAGGACTGTCATAGCACAAAGGAGTCCAGGCTGTGATGGATAGGAAAGGTCTCTCTTGTCTGTAGATGCTAACGATTTGGGACTTTCATGTGTTAGCAGTTTGGGACTTTCAGCATACCAGCTCTAGCTCTGCATCCCCTAGGAACTTCAACTCCACTCAGGTGAGACCATGGTCTTGTGGAGCTGCCTGGCAGATGTGTGGTGCCATACCTTGGGATTTCACCCACTCATACAGGACCTGTGAGCCCACCAAGGGGTGGGCCAGGTGGCTCCACCAGCCATAGCAGGTGTGTTAGGGAACAACAAGAGAGTGAGGGGACAACAGCCCTGTTCCCCAAACACCTGAGGAGCAGGACTGGGAGAGAGGTCAGGAGAACTAAAGAGGCTTGGAGGAGAAGGGTGAGTGATGACCAGGACCTGAGGGAGGAGAACTGGGGATATCTGGAGAGAAGGAAAGTTTTGATGTGGCTGCAGGAGCTGGGAGGGTTCTGGAAAAAGTGGGGGTGCACAATACAGTGGTCCAGTTGGTTCTGAACAAGACTGGGATGATACCTCGAGGGGAATGGAGGCACATGTGAGGGGAAAAACCGTGCTTTGCAGCATGTGGGATGCAGTGTTGGGGTAGAGTAGTCTTTCCTCAACCTCTCCTTTCTTTTTTTGTTTCCAAAAAAATGTCAGCTGTCAGCTGGATGTATGCATGCTTGTATGAATGGATGGATACATAATTGACAAAGGGTGATTGGTTCATCCTCTTCCAGATTACCTCCCAGACAATTATATCCCAACTGACCATGTTCAAACCAGATGGGCTTTCAAGTCTGGAAATTTGTCATGGATTCTCTCTGCCTCTTAACAACATCTCAGTAACTATAAAAAGAATGTGGATAAAGCACTCTCTATTTATATGAACATGGGGGATGCAGCACATCAGTTGTGTGCCTTTGGGCTTCATATCTGGCAAAGATTCCCCCATTGTCAGTACACAACTGCATCTCCAGCTCTAACACTCCCTCGGAATAGTGTTCTCCCACCAAGTTAATAGAATGGAAGCAAAGGGATTTAAGGAGCAGCAAGCAAGTGATAGGGGACAAGTGTGAAGGCTTAGTTTACTTTGTTTAGCATAGACCTTTGATTTTAGCCACTACAAATATAATAAGGCCTTTTCTTTATTTATCTATGCAGCTGTGGGGCAGAAAGGGCAGAGGAGCTTAAAAGACTTATTCATGCAAGCAGAGCTTCTGTGCTAAGTCCTCTACTTTCATACTGTGAATATGTTTCATTCACTTTAATGCAATATGAAGGAAAATAGATGCAAATTCTGTGTCTCCATCTCTGTGGAGGTACAGAGGCTGACAGTGCAAACAGAGGCCAGTAATACTGCTGTTTTCCCTTCCACCAAATGGAAAACTCACCCACAAAAAAAGGGTCAAAAATGTTTTCTAAGCTATCCCAAACAGAACAAAATTTGCTCATGTTCTGTGGCTCAGGGACTGCTATAAAAATTCTTTGTCATCTTCCTGCCTGTTCTATTTCAAGCAGAATGATTTCCCAGCTAAGGGAAAAATAGTTTGAGACATTATTAGCATTTTTCAAGAATTTCTGCTCCCAGTCTCTTGCTTGTGCCAGGCAAATTTGTTTTGTTGAACTTCGGCACAGTTTATGTAGAATATTTCCAGGTGTTACAGGAAGATTTTTGGGCTGTAAGTTGGTGAAACCTTGGTACAAGCACTGAAAAAAGGCAAAAATATAAATCATCTTTGCAAGGTGCATCTCTGAAGTTCTTTTCCTGTATCCATGCACCTTTCCCCTATTGATACCTGTAAGCCAGAAACAAACTGGGTTTTTAAGATAAGAAGAATTTAAAAATCAAGGTCAAAATAGCTGCTCTGCCTCCAGAAGCCTGTGGCAGAACTGGGGGAGGAGTGCTTCGTGTCAGGGTGCCACCTATTCTTGAGGGTACTCCAGGAGCTGGAAGTGCTGTGGAAACCCTGCCCTAGGGTCATGGCCAGCTCTCACCAGCTCCTCCCAGCACCTGGAGACATTCAGCAAATGCTGATGAAGCTGTGGTAACCTCTCAGCTGCTCTTGCAGGTGCATTTGGTGCCATGCAGAAGCCCAGAGCAATGCCCCCCAGTCATGCTTGGCCACTGTCTGTATGGATTCTTGAGCCAGGGTTCCATGCAGCACCTTGGGTGCCATTGATGGAGGACAAATCAGTAAAGACTTTCCTGCTTCTGCATCCTGTCTAACACCAGCACCCCTTTCTCTCCACCTCCATCACAGACAAAAATACCCTGTTAACAGTCTGTAAATCCTACCGGTGATGATTCCTGAAATAACACCTTTTCCCACCCCTCCTTGCCTGGAGGAGGGTTTTTTGCCAGCTTTACTCAACACAAGGACTAACCCACACCACGGGAACACCTATTGAAAGAGATACTTTTTTGGCTGTTTCTTTACATAGCTGAAGTGTCTGGAGACAGGCCAAGAGCGATTCTCAGGCATCTCTGAGCTGCTGTAGGAGAATCATGGGTAGGGGAGTCAGGGTGGCAGCAGATCAGTTTTATCTGGCTCACAGATTTACAGTCACTCTTTCCAGGAACACATTCTTAACTACTCTGGTTCAAAAAGTGCATTTCTTTGCTCAGCCATCATTGCTTTCCAGCTCATTTTCTGATTTTTCTCTTGGTTTGAATATTTCAAAGAAGGATGCATGCCGGGAAGTCGCTGCTGGAAAGCTGCAGCCTTCCTTCTTGTCTCTCAGGGACTACCAAGGCTCCAGAGACCAGAACACATGTTTTTCCTACTGCACTAAACATTTTGAATGTATGCTAAAAATGTTAATACGTTATTGAAGGGCCTGGAATTCTTCCTTCAGGTGTGATGCCTTTAGGCCATTTGTGCTTCACACACGATTGCAGGTAAGGGCTTGTTACACTGCCAGAAACATGCACTTAATGAAAAGTTATTCACTGTCCTATTATAGTGAATAAGAGAGCTCAGCAGTCACTCAGCTTTAACTTACCCTACTTTTTCCTCAAAAGCCTTGCTCTGGAGTCAGAGCTGCTGTGAGGGCTCAGGCAAGTGGTTCATCTTTCCTTTGAGGAAGGCCCTACATGAATGCAAACACTCCAGGACCACACTGGCCACTGTGGGCTCCTGGTAAAGCACCCAGGAGATGTGCAAAGAGCAGGAGGTGATGGCAGTAACAGAAAGAACCCCAAGAAGGAGGAGGAGAGAGCACTGTAGAGCACCAGGAATAAAACCTCTGGAAATAGTGAGGGATGGTGGAGGCAAGACACCAGATTTTGCCCTCTCTCTGACTGGGTACCAATATGATTTCACTGTTAGGTCCTTCCTAGAGCTGTACAGTCACAGTACCAGGAGCAAAGCATGTCAGGGCCAAAGCATGCCAGCAGGCTGGGGATGTTCCTGGGCAGAGGAAGGGCAGGTGTCCTGTTGGTGCCAAGTGTGGCACCTCTCACCCAGGGGTCTGACAGGGAGCCATACATCCCAGACACAGCCTGTGGGGATCCAGTCAGTCCCTGTGGCCCAGTGGGACAGTGGACTGCTTTACACCAGGAAAGGTTAGTGGCACAAGCCCTTGTGCTTGGAGAAGCTTCTTGCTGCTCTCAACAGCTTTGCAGAAGTTGGCTATAAGTTGGCTGTTCAGGTAATACCCCAGTGGAGTGTCCATCTCAGGGTTCCCTGGGTGACTTTGGATTTCCTTTCTGGCTAGCTTTGCCATCCATCGTGGTGTGGCTGTTTCATTCTGATTGTATATTATTAGTTAAGATAGTCCCATACTGGCTCATCTTTATCTTGAGCCAGCAGGTTCAATTCTCAGGAAGGTGCTGATCAACACCTATGGATAAGGGCTGGAGTTCTGTAGTATACTTGAATCAACATCAAGTTTCTTTTGGGTTTAACAATTTAGATTTAACTTCAGGTAATTTGAAGGTGTTAAGATAGCAGAGGGCACATTTGCTGCCCTCAATACACAGGCACAGGCTTTCTTGCTGGATGTTGGCAGGGTCTTATTGTGTATCCATCCGTAGCGTCTTGAGGGACAATACACAATCAGGGCCTCGGAGTTCATGAAAAAATGCCATTTGCAAGGAGATGGGTCCATATGGCTTTGCAGAAGGGAAGGATTTTGGGGAGGATCAGTGGGCTGAGCTATGTGCCTGAACCATGCTGTATGCCTCAGACCTCATTGAGCTGGCTGGGATGTGTGTTCTCCTCTCCCACTGCTGTCCTCACCACCTTGCAGGACCGTGCCCGTGTTTTGACTCCTGAACGCGTGGCCCCAGCGTGGCCGGGCGCTGATCCCAGCCTCTCCAGCAAGCAGAGCGTGTTGTTCCGCCTGTCTGCTCGCAGCTTTCGCCTTTCTTCTGTCCTCTCGCTATTCTATCGCTACCATAAAATGCAGTTCTGACCTTTTTGTCCTCAGCAAGCTATTCATTTAAAATACAAATGCTGTCCTCAAACAGCAGTCATTAATATGAGGCAGCAAATTCTTTTCTTTGTTCTTTATTGTTGATTTCCCCCCATTGGGAAACTGGGTGGCAGGAGAACTGCATAGCTGCAGGAGCAGCTTGCTAATTGCATACTTTCAAATACTAATTTGTATGGGTTGGTTTGGTTAAAAAGGGAAAAGAAACAAGCCAGGGGGTGATAAAAAAATGTCAAGGTTATAAACTCCACAGAAGCTCTCTGGCCTGGAATTTTTATTAATTCTTTAAATGTAAATTGCAGCCCCATGGCTGCACATCCATGCCTCCTGCAGAGTGCCAGGCAGTGTGGTGCAATTTGCCCTGCAGACCTTCAGTGCAGCAATCAACCCGAGGAACTGAGCTCTGCCCTCAGCTGCCTGGGAGCGAGCCCGGCGAGGTGCCAGCCAGGAGCCGTTCCCAATGTGGATGTTGCTCCCAGCTGGCGCCTGGCTGGCTGTGGGCAGGAGCCAGCCCCTGGCCCAAGTCAGGTCAGGTCAGGTGTTGGTGGAGGCAAAAACATCTCTGCCTTTAGGGAGCTGATGTTTGGAGTGCCATCCAGTCAGCCTTGGGCCTGTGATGGTCTAAGGGAAGAGGTGTAAGAAGGTACTCCTCAAGGAATGCCACTTTTTACTAAACCAAGAGGTATAGCTGAAAAAAATGCAAGTCTTTGAGCACCTATGCTGAGAGTGCTGCTCAGAGATAGCACTACATGCATCCCCATACCTGCCAATGAAAGTGCTTACTAAATATGAACTGCAAGCTTTCAGTGTTTTGTAATGTGCCTGGATGATTTGCATTGGAAAACAAAACAGGACTTACCTATATTTAGCTCTTTCAAGCCTTTGAGTACCTAGCTCCTGCTAGGTTATTAGAGGTGGTTATTATTATTTTGAATGGTTGTCTGTTTGCCTACTTCCATGTTTTTTGCCATACTTGATGTCTTCCTACAGATTCTTCCTTGCCACCAACTTACCACCATTTCTCTTTTTAAAAGAATATTTTTAGATGCTCTCTTCTGAGAAGCTCACAATGCCCATGATGGCACTCATGCACAGTGGGGACATTGCTGCCTGCAGCAACCAGCTCTGTCCCATTTGGACATTATTATTACTTCATCCCCTTTCCTATCTCTGTTTTGTGCAGTCACTTGTTTGGAGAAGCCCCCTTTTTGTGCAGTCACTTGTTTGGAGAAGCATCCTGTGCTCATCCTCAGCACCAGAACTGCTCTTGCACCAGAGAACCAGCTGCCTGCAGGGATGTTCCTCCAGCACTGTGCAAGGGTGCCCTGAAATGTGTGCTGAACTTCTGTGAATGTGGGAGAAAACCAGCCCTAGGGGGCTGCCTGTGTTGCTCCTCCATGAAGAATGAGGCAGAAGCTAGTGCTGGGAAGGACCTTCCCAGAAGAGTGAGGGTTGGAGGGACAGGCACAGCACAGGGATCTGCAGTTCACTGTCACACTGAGTACAGTGGCCAACATATCAGCAGCTAAAGATACTGGAGGGGTCCAAGGCTGTGAATGTGAGGGAGGCAAAGTCAAGGAAAAATTTTATTGACTGTGTTATTTTGTGTATGTTTGCTCAGAACAGTAGCTATCTCTGTTTGTTCACTCTCTTGTCACATAAGGTGATACAGAGTCAGAATGGATTTTATTGTTTACTATTTGCATTTAAAAAAAAATCCTTCCCAGTATGTGCTACAATAGGTCACTGTTATTGTTTCCCTCTCTGCTTAATAAAGTTATCATGGATGCATGACAGCATCAAAGGAAAAAAAGTATGTGGAGGCACCAGCTCTCTCAAAAATAACTTGTATTTCATTGATGAGAAAAGGTCAGAATCATTGGCCAAGTCCCACAGCTCAAGTGGGTTTGCAGTGGAAAGCACTGTAACTGCAAGCTTGAGCAGCAACTAAACCAATATCTAATTATAACACAGCCAAATGTTGTGTTGGCTGGGAACTGATACCTGAAGGTTGTTTCTCAGTTTCTAAAGGGGAAAACAGTGGATCCCCTTAATAGGAATCTCAATTTTTTTGAGTTTTGTGATGCTTGATATAATTGACCCATTGACCATTTCCTTAACTGTAAGAGAAAGGATGAGCCAGTAATCTTTATGGGTTATTATTATTAAAAGAGTGTTTAATCGGTGAGTGTCAGGGAGAGAATTGCAGTGGAAATCAGTGCTTAGCAGCTTGTGAGTTGGTAGGATAAACTCAGCTGCAGTGAGTGAGGTCCGTAGCACCTCTGGTTTGCAATAAGTTACCCTTACTGGCTCTCAGATGTCTGCACGCTCAGTGAGGGATCCCCCTCCCACCCCAAAACTACAAGAAGAGGCCTTTGGTGGGCTCCAAAGCTACACTTCATGTTTTGTGACAGCTTTGAAGTGTGCCGAAAACAGAATCCCACCATAGTTTGGGATTAAAAAGAACCTTAAAGATCATCTCTTTCTAACCCTGCTGCCATGGGCAGGGACACCTCCCACTGGCCCAGGTTGCTCAAAGCACCATCCAACCTGGCCTTGAACACTTCCAGGGATGGGAAGGTGGGTGGATTCAAAACCATATTACTGGTTCTCAGCCAGCTTGATCCATGGCAGCTAAGCTGTCACCAGCAGGCTGTGAGCTAGCATGTGTTCCCTGGGACTGGGGTTCCTGCAGGCAGCCAGGGTTCTGCCTCCACCCCTGTGGCATCTGCTGTGTGGTGGTCTTACCATGTGAGCACTGCCAGTGGTGAAAGCCCAGCCCCATGCTGCTCCCAAGTAATGCCAAGGATGGAAAACAAAATCCTCCAAAGAAGATAAAGGGGACAGTACTTCTCCCCCAAACTCTGGTTTCCCCGGAGCCCTCAGACACAAGCAGTGTTTTGGAAGAAAACTTCTTTGGACAGCACTTAGTATAACCCAGCACCAGCATCCACCAACAGAATGCAAATCTGTACCAGCTTGAGAGGGGGAATTGGGAAGACATGAATCTCCATGGGCTACAGATAACTAAAATTAGAATGTTTCTTCACTTTAATGAAAAAAAACATTTGTAACATTACAGAAATGATACTAAAATTATGGTAGTGCTCATATTCCTTTGCCAGCAAAGCAGCAGACTTTCTTTACTACCATTAACGCATAAAAAACCCCTTCCTTAACATAACATGAAAGCAAAATCCTTGCTTCCCCAGGTGAGGGAAATGTGGAGATGACCCATGTAGGTCTATTTTTCAGGATGCCTTCAGATAAGCTGTTCCTCAGAATAAGCTGTACTGCTAACTTGTGCTGCAGGAAAAATAACAGTGCAGGAATTGTAACATGAAGCAAGAAGTTATCACAGTTGTGGATTCGAGTTTGGAGCTGGCATCCAGCTGGCAGAAACTGGATGACTATTAAATATGTCATCAGCCCCAGATGAATGCCAGGATAGCCTTGTGAACAGGAACTCCTGATGGTGTTTTTCCTTGTAGTGTTGCTATTTTAGTTCTTTTTGATTTCTCTCTATTTTGGATGCTACATAGAGGATAAAAAAAGACTCTGCCAGAGTCCTGGAAGGAAAAGAATGAGGATGCCAGCTGGTCACTCCTCCTCTGCCCCTGGCTAGTGTAACTGCAGTGTATTTGAGTTTTTTCAAGTCACAGGGGGTTTAAATGACAGGTATCGTATGGCTTCAGTGTATGTCATCATCTGCTGGGTATTCAAGGATTTCTAAGGATTTAAGCTCGCCTGTTGTTTGAATACAGGATGAGCAGTGATTTCTGTTCTCTGGCATGTGTTGTGTTTCCCTGAGGGTGGAAAGGGAGACTGGAATTTAAAGTGAATCTCATTTATTTAGTACTTCCCCGTACAAAAGCAGGGAGTTTTCCAAAGCTGACTGGAGTGCAGTCATTTGTGGAGAACAACCCGTGCCTGCTACCTGGGTTATGTCGGCGTGTAACAATACCTGTCTGCCCCATGAATGTCAGGAAAAGCTGTCATAAATCTTGGAGGTCAGGCAGTAAAAATAATGGGAGTTGCAGAGAGCAAGACCTTGTCAACTTCATAATAGTGCTGTGGGTGGAAAAAAATTTCTCGTGGTTTCCCTCAGGCTTTAGGCAACCCGTCTACTGATGCTCAGTGGCCATTATCCAATTATAAGTGCTTTTTGCTCAGAAGAATTCAGTCGTTATTGCTTTTAATGTGTTAAATGGTCACCAGCATGGAGCACAGACAAGGGAGCAGACCCCACTGCAGTCTGCGGCAGGAGTCCCACGGATCGTCTCCTCCTCTTGCCCATCGGGTGTGGAAGCTCTTTGCAATGTCAGTTGTATTTTGTCATTTGCAATAATGCTTTGTCATTTCAGAGGTGACCGGGGAGCAGCGGGGGCCCGGCCTCTTCCCTCTTCTGCCTCGTCCAGCTGATCGGTATCAGCCAGAGGTGGGGCGTCCTGTTTATGTCCCCGAGCAGGACTGGGAGTGCTGGCCCGTCCCACCGGCACCGCCACTGTCCCTGCTCCCTGGAGCGCTGCCGCCGGGGCTGCTCCTCGGAGCGCCGAGGCCGGGCTCTGTGCGAGCTGCGGTGCATTGTATTTACAGTGCCTTTCGGGGTTTCTGCCGGTCACCCGCCGCGACAAGGGAAATATTTTTATTCCCCCTCCGCTGCATAACTTGGCTTCTGTTTTCTTGTTGTTGTTTTTTTCCTCCTGCCTTTGTAGATGTTGGCTGCGGCCAGGGCCAAGTCACGGGGCAGGATGTGCTGCTTCTGCGGAGGTACATGCGAATAAATGACATGGTTTTCAGGAACTTCTCCGGGCACTGGCAGGTGAGAATCTGTACCGCAGTTGTCAGCTTGGCTGGCACAGGCCTGCACCACTTCACCCCCTCCTGACCCCCTGGCCTGGGGGCTGCCCAAAGGCAGCATCCCTCCCAAAATGCCTGGGTCAGAGGTGTTTGATGGCACAGGCAGGGGTTGCTTGCACTGCAGAGTGGCTCTGGGCACATTTACTTTGCACACACAACTCCACGTGAGCATTTTAAACCCCCTAAGGCGACTGCAGGCTGCATGTGTTGCCTTGACAAGGTTCAGGCTCCCTTGAATTGGCCTCCCTGTTCCAGTCACACCAGAAGCTTTGGGGGCCTTTCCAAGGACCTGCTTTGCAGGTCAAGAAATGGCCTCTTGTTGTAGCTCCCTAGAGAAAGAGGCTGATCAGGTCCAGGCAGTCATGTCCAGCAAAGGGTGAATGCTGAGCCTTCCTCTTCTCCCATGGCTGCGGTCCCTTGTCCCTGTATGTGCCCACAGCTGCAGAGGTGGCAGTGTCCTTACTTGGACTTCAGTTTAACTTCCCTGCCCCTATGCAGCATTAATTTAATCCCCTGCTTCTGTGCCAAGAGCATCTTGCTGATGCTCCTCAAGCTACACAAGTACCTGTGCATCTTCTCACCCCCTCACCTGCCCCTGTGGGGCAGTTGCGCAATGATAATGATCCCTCAGGGTGCTCCTGGATTTCTTCTGCAACCCTGGGGGAATTGGAGGATCCTGTCCCGCCATTCACCACCAGCACCTCACATTAGGTGAGGTGAATCTCTAGTCCTTGTTTGTGTACCTGCAATAATGTTTTCTGATCTCCTACAGGTGTTACTCAGATAAAGCCCAAGCAGAGATTTGACCACACGGAGGTTTCACAAATGATTGAGGTCCAGATGTGAGTTGCATCTGCTGCAAATCAAGGAAAGCTCTGATGAAGAGCAAAGACAGAGCAAACATATTTTTTACACATATACATCTTGAAGTTGTAATGTGAGAAATATCTCCTGCTGATCCAGGTAGAGATCATGTGTGTGAATCTGCCACAGGAATTGCAGTGAGGAACACCCTTTCCTCCAGGTTAATGCCAGCCTAATGGATGGTTGTTTGGTTTTAATCTTTTTTTCCCCAGTTTGTGTACCTCAGCATGTGTGCTGAGCCTGGAGCTGGGCTACGTTTTGCATCTGCTAGAAGGGGTGCACATCCATGTCCACAGCAAGTTAGTTCAGGGAAATTTCACTTATGTTTGCTTTAAGAAGCAACTTTATTCTTCTCAGCAATTTTCATACGTATCCGAGGGGCTTTTGCCAGCTCTAATTTCCAGATGACTTAAAAGCCATGTCCTGTATTTAATTTCTGTGTATAAGTCTGAGACAAGATGTCAAAGAAAGAAATGCTGTCAGTGTGAGCAACCTGTCTGGTCAGGGGGAGCTCAGAGACGTGAGCAGAGAAAGCACCATCTGGGAAATGTAAAAGTGAGCATGGAGATGCACACACACACCTTCATCCATGCCTACAATCCCTCTAGACCTTCCAGGAGCCTGGCAAACCTTTTCTATCTGTCTTCTACAGCTGTGAAAGTGTCCGGGTAGTACTCGGAGATACCTCGAACTGCATATTGCCTTGCAACAAAGCTTGGGCATGATGATATTTTTCTGGGCTACAGGACTCAGCTGGGCTTATGTACCCACGAGCGCATCACACCAGTCATACATCACATGTTCAAGCAACCCAGCATTATTTTTGCTCCTAAGGACCCCTAAGAGTGATGGGGAAGTGAGGAGATGGGCTAGACACAGGGAATGGCTCTCCCAAGGCCTGCTGCAGCACACTGGTGTCTTGGCCATGCTAACATTTTCCATATGCCAGCAAGTTTCCCATATATAGTGCATTTCCCAGCCTTTGAGCCTTGCTGAGGCATCATTGCCTTCCACTGAAGCAATACAAGGCATTCATGAAGCTTCTGTGCTGAACTGTGGGAAAAGAGCGGCAAGAAGCTGTGACCTCTGGGTAAGAGCATGCTTTGGAAACACCGCCATCAAAAAATCAACACATCAGCCCAGAAGGCCCACAGACAGCTGATCCCCTCCAGCCTTATCAGAGAGAGAGCTCCTGTGGATGCTGAGGCAGCAGCCACTGGACATTTTTGAGATGTTTATTCTATCGTGTGTTGATATTGAAGTCAATATGATAACTAAAAATAAAGATTAAAAAAAAAAAAAAATACACTGCAGCTATTTGTTCCTGAATTGTTATGTTTATCCATACCAGCCCAGATTTCCATTTAGGCAGGCCTGTAGTCCCAGATGTTCAGTCATTTTCAGCAACATGGTCATATCCCAGAAGATTTAGCCTGCTGGAGCAACTATATTAAACATGCCTGTAATTTTCCACTGTAACGGGAAGATTCCATTCCTCGGGGGCGAGCAATCACTGACTGGACAGGCCCTGTGCACATGCAGGCAGCACAGCCCTGAGTCCTCTCCAGCCCCTCACCGTGGCAGGAGGGCACAGCACTTCTGCAGCGCAACAGGGCTTGGTCTGGGATGAGGAGGCTCCCATCAGTAGCACTCCTTAGGAGAGGGGCCATGCTGCTGGGGATTCATGGCCAGCTGCTGCTGCAGGGGTGGATGTGGCTGGGCCTGCAGGTGGCTTCTCCGCTGGTCCTCCTTGCACTCAGAACCTGAAGGCATGGTTGGTGTCTGTTGAGGTGATCCAAAGAGAAAAAGGGTCTTTAACAGAATAAAAGCAGGTGTTTCACATAATCACCTCCTGCTTCTTGATGAGTGGGCTGGGCAGAGGGATCCATTGCCAAGTCCCTGCACAGCTGGGGAGACTCACTCTGCTTGCAGGTACTGGTGAACAGGGTGTGTAAGGCCACCTCTCTGAGGGAGGATTCGAGATGACTCTGAGTACAGCCTCCTCCTAGTCCCCAGATTCAGGTTATTGAGAACTAATGGGCAGGTCTGTGTGGCTTATTTTGCTTTCTTCCACAGGTAGCAGTGGTGGCAGAGGACAACGGAGAAAGCTTCACTCACACAGCAGTGTGTGTTTGGCTTAGTGCCTGGTCTTGACAATACTTACGGCACAGGATTTGCCTCAGAGAGTACAAGGAGGCATTAAAAACCAGTTGGAGCCAGGTGTGCCCTTCTCTGTGCCAAAGCATCTGCTGAGATCTCATGTGCCAGGGAGTGGAGTGTTCCTGTCCACCAGCAAGAGTGAAAGAGGTGTCTTATGAGTGCTTTGGAGGAATAGAGGTTTGGATCATATGTTGCTGTGCTGGAGGGGCTGTATTGCCGTGTGTAGCCAGGGTCAGTGTTGTGGTGGCAGCTGGTTCCAACTCACCTGGCTTTACCTCCTCCAGCCAAACATGTGTCCAACATGACTCACTCCTGCAGCGCTGACAGACAACCAGGAGCATGGGGGCTCTGGCAGGCAGCCCCAGCCCTTATCACTGACCCCAGCCATTGCTTACATCTGGCCTCCAGCCTTGGAAATGGGATCGCTGAAGACTCCACCATGCTTCCTTCAGCAGCAGGGAGGTACTTGCTCTTTAGGTGCAGGGTGAGGCATAAGGACAGCATGAGGATGCTCTAGAGAGAACTGTGGCAATTCCCATCTTTGGTTCCTGAAAATCCAGCATTCACCTCTGCTCCCCTCTTGACAGAAGCAGCACGATCCAGAAAGGGCAGCCTGGCCTCAGCTGCCAGCTTTGTCTGCATCAGCGGGGCAGTTCTGGAAGAAAGACCCTTCTGTGAGTGCTGTTGCCAACTCTGATTATGACTGGGATGGTTTTCCTCCCACTGATTTTTGTCACACAGAAGGACTGGTGAAGGTGTTGGTACTCCTGGAATCATCAAGCAATACATCTACTCTTCAGGTGGGCAGAGACAGATATCCTCTTCTCATGCACATAACAGGAGTAAACAGATAAACCAGGCAGCCTGCTTCCACTAACTCACTGAGTTGCAAAGACTTACTGTCCAAAGAAGCTTTTCTTTCTAAGGAGGGCCTGACTGGCCATCTTGTGATCTCATATGAATAGAGGGATATAAAAGGTCTAGAGGGTATGTCCTGTGAGGAATGGCTGAGGGAGCTGGGATTTTTTGATCTGGAGAAAAGGAGGCTCAGGGGAGACCTTCTCTCTCTCTACAATCACATGAAAGGAGACAAGACAAGAGGACATAGTCTCAAGCTGTGCCAGGGGAGGTTTAGGTTGGACCTCAGGAAGAAGTCTTTCACAGGAAGGATGTTAAACATTGTAATGATCTGCCCAGGGAGCTGGTGGAGTCACCATCCCTGGAGGTGTTCAGGAAACATCTGGGCATGGCACTTAGTGCCATACTCTATCTGATCAGACGGTGATTGGTTAAAGCTTGGATTCAATGATATCAGAGGTCTTTTCCAACCCAACTGGTTCTGTGATTCTTTGATATCCAGCTCACCCACTCCTGGTAATGGGACATTTCTTCCAGTCAAAATCCCCTGACAGAAATTTCTTATGGGCAGATTTGCCCCACAGAAGTTAACCCCTTTCCTCCATAAACCCATCAGTGCCCAGCTCCAAGGCTAGGACAGGAGTCAGACAAGATGCCATCAGCAGCACTGCCAACAAAGCCATCCTGGTTTCCTACAGAGCTCGAGCTGGCTGGGATGGTGGGCTCACATCCGCCAGCTTTCACAAGGTCCCATTAATCAGCTGGCCCTTGCAAATATATTTTTAGTGGCATTAAAATAAAATGAAGCTAAAAATATGCCAAGCAGGTAAACCCCCAGTTTTAAATCAGAGCTATTGGTGGCTTTTAGTCTCAGAGCCTCCATAGGAGAGCCTGTCCCTGTGCTCTGCTCTGCCAGGGAGATGGGTGCTGCCACAGTCACTGATTAACCGCCTGCCCGGGCAGCTGCTGCCCACAATGCGGATTATGTCTTGGCCCCCTGGCCACTAATTTCTGATGCTTGACTTCACTCAGCAGTGTTTTTATAGACCTTTTGCCACAGCACTTTTTTTCCCACAGCCTTTTCTTTGCTCTTAGTAGTTTCAAACACAGAGAACAAATCTTATTTCTGCCATCCCTAACTTGCTTCTTATAAGTACCTGCTCTGCAGCTCAGCTTTCCAGCCTGTGGAGGCAAGGATCTGGCCAGCTTTGAAAATATATAGGTACAATTCCCCTTCTTAAGAGAAGAGCTTATAAACCTCCCAAAACGAGGAGTGAAATGGGATTTTTGTGAACCATCCATGTTACTTTGCTTCTTACCATGTGTTAAATTTTACCCTCCAACCAGAAAGGAAAATATCCCCCATGGCAGTTTCTTCTCACCCAGTGCAATCTTTGCTTGTGCTCTCTAGTGCAGGAATGAAGACTCTGCTGCTATTGGCATAAGCAGTAATAGGAGAAGATGATGTTGAAATCATATTATATTTATTACATACATGAGATACAAAAACAAATTACCAAAATAGTATCTTTTTTTGTGAGTCCACAGGACCTTGAAAGAAAAATACATACGTAAAGTGGATTGGTAGACTAGTGACTTTTCTGGTGTTGTATGTCTTCTTTCCCCTCACACTCATGAACAAAATTACACTCTATACAATGTGGTTTAAAGATGCTTTACAGAAAAGATATATTTTAGTGCTGAAAACTGCAGTAAACTGTGCTATATTTCATATTGGTGTTAATGAGGAAGAATAATGGCTGTATATATTGCAAATAATAACACAGAAGAAAACAAATAAAATGTTCAGTTTTAAATACTAACATAAAAATAAAACTCCAGGCCCACCATGAATCGCTGGGTTGTGATATGTGAATGCAAGTCCTTTCCGTTCTCCGCATCCACTCCTTCCCTGCAATCAGAGTTTTTCTCCTCCGGCAATTGCATTTTTATCTCAAAGTCTCTTCTTCTCACTCTGTTTGCAAAGTCTTGCTGGAGTCCTGCCCACGGGGTCCAAGTGCTGGTCTGAAGCTGGGACTTCAGTGCAAATACTTTATCTTTCAGATTGCATCCTCAGATATTCTGAGTGGCCAGTGCCAGGCTGGCCATTCCCTTTATACTGTTAACGCTGTCCCACTGCGGGGGGTCTTCAGGAGTGCTTCTGTTTCAGGGAGTTTTTTTTCACACACCACCTTCAAATTCTTCTTTCCCCAACACAACCAGACTTCCCGCACCGTGAAGGGGCAGGTAGTAAAGTGCTTTATACTATGAAATATTTACACTAGGGCTAGGTTCATTTTTTAACACTTCAAGGACAAAAGCTCAGAGACACTGCACCCTCTGCAGCTGGCTCTTCTCTGCAGCTGTGCAGTGGGTGGAGAGCTGGCCTCTGCCCTGTATCACCCCTGTGCCAAGGCAGAGGGATTCAATTCACTCCAGCAGCTCCCTCCTCAACAGCATCAGCAGAGAATCCAGCCCCTGAAACCTTCAGCAGGGCAAACAGGTTAAAAGCAAGTGGCATCCAATTCTCTTTGACAGGTGCCATGTCCTAACCTGTAAGGGGGTGTTTCTAAAGAGTGGTTGTCATTGCCACACTGGTGCCAGCACCCACCTACTGCTGTGGCCATTGCCTTCCCCACAGCATCCTCTGGGAGCCTCTGGAAGCCACTCAGGATCCATACTATTGGTACTGGCAATGTTTTGCTTCTCAGCAGTAGCTCTTTCAGGGTGGCAATTTAGTCTTGGGTGATCAGTGGTTTCATGGGAGTTGCTCCAACATCGCACTGGAGCGAGACAAGTGTCCACTGCCCTTCCTTTTGTTTCCCTCAAGATAACGATGAGCAGGGCTCAGGTGAGGCCCTGACAAGGAAGCTATAGGCAAGTGAAAGAACATTGGCCAGAAAAGGTTAAATTAGACAGCGCCTACAACTCTGAATGCCTCACTACGTGTTTTGGCACTATTTTCTTACATTCCAGTTTTCATGCTAGAGGTCTTCTCTCTGGGAAGGCTGTTGCATTTTGTGCATAAAGAAATGCCCTAGGCAGCCACACACCTCTAGTTGCAGTCTCTTTTCAAAATCTCCAAGACCTTTCTTCCAAGAGCCGACTTCCACTGATGGACAAAACTTTTCATGTTGACAATGAGTCTGCCCGTTCGGACGTCCTCGTGTCCTGCCACAAGGTACTCCAAGCCTGCAAACCAGCAAAGTGGTCAGGGACTGTACAGTACCGTGCTCAAGAGGCCCACTGAGCTGCAAAGTCAGCCTGGATATCCAGTCCCATGTAAAAAAAGCACTTACACAAAGGAATATTTATACATATTGACTCACATATATCTGTGTATCTACAGCTCTAGCTGTACCTATGGAAAAATGACCCCCATGGCTACCTGTCAGTGAGATGCAGTACACAAAACATGATTTTGTTAGCTTCTAAATATAAATGAAAGCTGAACTCTGGGGGCAGAACTGCAAGTTTTTATATCTCTTTTGGGAACTGCTATTACCTTCATTTGGCAATCATCTGCCTCACTTCTCTCTGAATAAATCTGGGAATCAGTTCAGCAAATTCCAGGAATGGAACAGTGCAGGATGGTCCAGTGCTTGGTGTCTTGCTCGGAGTGGCCAGTGGCTGCTTGGAGGCAAAGGCATACTAGACCCCAATGAGAGGCAACACTAAATGTGCTGGCACAAGTACCCTAGGGGAGCCTGAAAGAATAGCTGTCACGCTGAAAAGAACTGATAATTTTTGCCTCTGCCAGATGTTTCAGAGACTTGACAGCAGCATCTGACAAAGCCTCATCTGGTTGCCCAGAAACAGACAGAAAGGGCTGGATTGTGTCCCTGTAGTGCCCTGCTGCAGGGCTTGCCGCAGGCATCCAGGCCTGCTCTTGACTTTCAGGACACAACTTAAGGAGTGCTTGGAGCCAGGTAACAACCACTAAACAGGGGGATAGAGAAAAGCCTTTGGCTTGAATTAGCTAAAGAAACACTGTCACAGATCCAAACAGCCTAACGGGCCACAAATTGCCATAAATGGAGACAGCAAGGAGGATAATCCCTTCCGTGGCAGGAGGATCTTCCTGCCCAGGGTCAGCATCCCACTGCAGCACACTTAGGGTACAGCCAGCATTAGATCCCTCCTGTACCCACTTCCCACTTGCACCAGTCTGGGGAGCACAACGTGCTGCTGCCAACCAGGCACGGGAGATGGGCCTCCCCCGGAGCTCTCAGTCATCCTGCTCCATCCTGGCTGCAGCAGGGAGCCTGCTTGTGTTGTCCTGGGTTTTCATTTTGCAGTCCAGAATAAAGGGAGGGTGCCTCCCAAGTTAAAGATCAAGCATGCTTTTTTTTTTTTTATTTCAATACAATTTGCTTTCTACTTTATCTTAGTTTTTGGGCACACACATCCTCTCTTCTGCCAAGTAAACACAGGATGTGTGTGTGGCACCATCGCCCTTCACAAGACATTAGTTATAAACATCTTGCTGTTATAAACATCACTTTTCAAGGGTTCCTAAATTTATTTCCCTTGAGAGAGAAATGTGGTACACACACTCAGAGAGCAAGCAAACATTGCTGTGGCTGTTGATCACGTAGGGCTTTGTAGATTTTCGACCTGATGCTACAGAACTGTAAAATTAAAATGAATCAAATGACTGTGATGCCACAAGCCAGGACTTGAGGCTGGGCAGTTTGCCCTGGCAGGCTGCTCTCTGCCTCTGTGTCTGTGCTTGGCATAGCCATGGAAGGGATGGGTTCCTGTTCCCTAGCAAACAGGTAAGACCTTTAAATCTTTCAGCTCAGTGTCCCCCTCAAAAGAAGAACCTGCCTCTCTGGGTGGTTGGGGAGCAGGAGGTGTGCAAGGGTGGTGAAAGGGTTACCCTTGTAGGAACTTAAGCACATTTTTCATATGAAAATAGCCCACAGAGATTCAATAAATGCTTGGAGTTTTCTAGTCAGAGCCTTTAAGAGCCTACTCTCCTTTTGGTATCCCTTTACTTCTGTAAAACAGAATAAAAACATGTTTGTCTTATTTTTATATTTATCTTTGATCTCCTCTATATTTTTGGGAGATGTGATTTCCATTATAGCTGTATGTCAGAAAATTGTTTTATATCAGCTTGGCTTTTCATCCAGCTGTTTTTGGTTTATTCACCTGCAGGTCATAAGCTCTTACTGTGACAGAGAGTTGAATCTGCTAATATTGTACTGCCAACCACTCAGAAATGAATGTGGTAGCTAAAGAAAAAAATGAATTAAAAAAAGACATCTGGGATCCTTTTTTTCCCTCTTTGGCATTATTGAATCTTAAAGATTCACCCAACAGATGTTTTCAAGTTTCCTATTAACACCAAACTTCAGGACTTCTTTTCAACATGAAGGCTGAGACTAATTTATACTCATGGGACCAGCATCTGCTTTTCAAAACAATATCAAGCTTTGTGGTGTAAATCATGAGAGCTGGCAAGGATGTACCAAGGCAGTAACACCTTGTTGTGTCAGACACCTGGACTATCACTAAAGACAGTTGCATCTCCACCTTTCCACTGCTGTCTAAGAGACCTCCATTGATTCTGTGATTAATGCTGTCTTTTCATCTGTTGGAGAAAATCAGTGAAGCTCCTCTGAAGTTAGTGGAGTGGCAAAGCTGGGTGTCAGGTGTGGGGCTGCCCTGCGGGCTCTGTTTTGGATGGCTTCCATTGCATTCCTTCAGGTTCATATTAAGGCAGCTGCATCTGGGCTTTCTTGCTTGTGTTTCCGTTGCATATATAAAAATAAAACAGCTGTATCTACTTGAGTATAGATTTATGGTGTTCCAGCAATATCCAAAGTCTTACTGTATTTAAACAGTAGAGCCCTACCTAATGCTGCTGATTCATCTGACCTTTGCACCTGACAAGACTTCCTAGCTACAGCAGTGCTATCACAGCAACTTGCCTTCAAAACCAGACAGTCACTCCTGTGGGCATGAAAGATGACTGCAAACACCTCATCAGTGAATAACCTTACTGCATGACCCAGCCCCACAGACAGCCCTGTCCCCACTAGTTCCTAGTGCTGCACATGAAAGGGACATCTCAGCACCTAAGTCAAGGCTTCCACTGCCAATTTCCCAGTGGTGTACGTGCCTTATGGAAAGAAAGCCATTTATCTGAATTAATTGGTAACTGCTCATTTATCTTGGAGTTGTAAAGAGAGGTGTGTCAGCTGGAGCTTAGTTTTGCTCTGTGGAAGAAACTTCTGAATCTGCATGTCCTTGTCCATACTGGAGACTGCATGCACTGTTTAGCCACCCGCGGTTATAGTCCATTTCAGTCAAAGAAGATGGGAAAAAACTGTGGAACTCTCCTCTCACTGCATAAGAGAATTTCTTCAAAATCTTGTAGATGTAAATTTGTATTACTTTCAAAGAGAAATGTTGCCTTGAGTTTAGATTAGAACTTCAGTACAGTATCATGATTCAAATTAGATTTAAATGTGTTTTTATGGATTCAAGTTAGCTTTAGCTTTGAAAGATATGTCATGCAGTTGTGGTGTGATGTGCACCTCCCTCCCTCTGGGAAAGGGGACTGGTAGAACTGAAAGTCTATTACTATGCTACATAAAGAGAATTGTATGTTTCAAAGTCTATACGATGAACTAAGTTTTTCTCCATGAAATTCTAATTTGATGGGGATTGTAGCTGCAATCCAAGTGATGTAAGCCAATAACTTTTAATCAACACTGGGTTGCAATCTCAGCTCATTGGCATGAGGTGATAGCGGGCTGGGAATTAAATCTGTGTATATGTGGTGGGAATGTACTGTTCGGGGAGTCAAACCTACCAGGATTGAGGATGGGACAAGTGCAGCCTCTGTTAGTCCAGGATTCAGGGTAGAGTGTCCTCTTGCCCCGGAGGATCTTCAGCTTTGTAGATTTCAAGACTTTCTTGATCTTCACACTGACTTCTGCATGGGAGCCTTTGTCATGAGCTGACAAGATCTTTGTCTTGATCACTGGGAAGACAGGAATTCAAAACCAGGAATATACAAACTAGTTGCAGTGGTCTCTTTTTTCCCCTGGTCTAATGCTGGTGTCTGGGTGAAGCAGTCAGGACAATTGCTTTGTTACAGTGGAGTTAGCCCAGGCCTCCTTGCTGGGGAGCCCAGGATCAGAGCAGCTGCCAGGGAGCACATATATCCCCACATCCATGGGCAGAAATGCTGCCAGTTGTTTTGGTCATGGCCCCTGGCACTGCCATTAGGGCATGAGGTCCCATTTCCCCCCAGAGCTCAGCAAATCCTTTGGGTTCCTCAACACTTTTGGAAATCAACTGGATTTAGGGATGGACCTGGAGGCTTTGCTGTGCTCAGCCCGGGCAACCCAGGCAGTAGGCAGTGATGTGAGGACCTGCCCTCATCCCACCCTGGTGCCTCATCCCATCCTGCTGCTTTGCAGAACTGCCAAATCCAAATTCAGTGGAGGAGAGTGAGACATTGGTGGGGACTGGGGCAAATCATGGAGTATTTTGAGCTCACCATATCCACAGGCACATGCCTACCACCTGGCATTCCACTGCTGAACCTCCACTGTGTGGTGCAGGCTCAGGGCTCAGTTCCTCCACCCAACCCATACTGGTAGGTATTGCCATAGGGTGGTGCTTTTTTCAGCACTTATGTTGGGAAGCTCAGGGCAGCCTCTCACTGTGGCCTCCTGGAGATCATGATGAGCCCCGTAATTCATCTGTCTCTCTAGTTTAGCTGACACCTTCACATGTTGACTGATGAAAGGGGGAGAAGCCTGAGTGCACTTTAGATAAGATTTACGAACTTGGAGGTTTTGTGACTTTTTTTTCCAATTTCTTATCTTTCGTAAGATTAAACACAGTTACTATCGTGGCTGGGAAGCAAAGCAGAACAGAATCAAATTTTTTCCTAATATCACTAAGCCAGGGCTACATTTCAACAAATGGCAGCCCCTTGAACTCCCCTTTGTGGGTTGCTCCTCAGCCTGCAGAGGTATGGGCTATCTCTCTGTGCATTTTCAACTTCAGTGTGAGATGAAACAGGTGCAAGACCCCTGCAAGAGATTCCTTGTGAAGGAAGGGAATGCAGCACAGAGCATTTCTTGCTCTGCCACAGTATGAAGATGCAATTCACTGGCACTCACTGGGGAGGTCTTGGGAAAGTGCCTCTTCTCATTCATTTAAATCCAAGAGACACATAGACAACATATACCACCCCATTGCAACAACTGAACTTTTTTGACAGGGAGAAGTTCCCAGTAGCTGCTGGAATTGTTTTGTCCATGGAGAGGTGATCACAGTCCCTCCTTACATTCAGTATCATTCAGGCATAGTAATTTCTAGACTCTGATTGGGGCACCTCATCTACAGACAGAGTTTCAGTGACCCATTTTTGGTAACAGCGGTTTATAGTCTCCCAGGGACACTTCCAGCTCTTGTCCTCCCATGATTTTTGTACAAGGGTCTTTTGATAGCAAGAAAGATGAGTAACAGAAGAAGATGCTTCACCTACCTTGACTTGGATCCATGATACCTTTACATTTTTGTGGAAGATCTGCCTTTAGACTAAGTATCGCACAGGTTTGCCAGGCTGGAGCGGTGCACACACAGCACCTCTCATGCTTTATATACACTTTTGCATGGCCTTGCAGCACCTCCCTTTACAGTCCCCTCACCCACAACTCACCATAGGTGTACTTCATCCCGCAGAAGACCTTGGGATTCCCTAAAACTTGCTCTTTACATTCGCATTTACCTGGGGAAAAAGAAGGAAGCAAATGGCGTGTGGATTGTGCTTAAAGGACAGGAGCATTTGCAGGCAGAGCCCAGGAACTGCCAGAGGTTTTTCAAGTGATCCACAAGCCTCGTGCAAAAAAACCAAATTTGCAACTCTCTTCAGATTGAGAGTGAATACAGAATCCTAGTCCAAGGGCAATTACTCCTTGTTTACAATTAGAAGAGAAGGAAAACAAAGGCCTTATTATTTTGCCTTGGGATGCAAATAACATGCGTATCTTTCCCTGTGGTATTTTCCACACCGTAATGTACCAGACAAAATTTTTAAAGGAAATGTTGCAGAGGTTAAGGCAGATTAATGACTTCCGTGATCTTAGAACAAAGAATAACATGATAGACTTATTTACGTTTAAAATGAAGTCGCCTAGACAAATGATGGAGCTTTCCCCTCAATTAACTCAATTATTGTATCTTCGAGATGTTATCAAGCTGCTCTCTGAAAATGGAGGAAATGACGCTTGCCTGCTTGCATGCAGCGGCTGCAAGGGAGGACAGCTTGATGCTGCCCCATGGGGCCAGCCTGCCTCGTACCAACCTTCATGCTCCTCCCCAGGCTGGGAACACAGGAGGGAAATAACTTCCCCAGCTGCATGCTAGGCTGTCTCTAATCACATCATAAACTGCAAGTGATGCCAAAATTGTTGTGGGTACTGGGGAAAAAAATTGTGAGTTAGAAATCCCCTAACTACCTGCTAGTGAAGTGGCAAACCCTACCCTTTAAAAAGAGTTGCTGGTTTGTCGAGTTTTAGGGAATATAAGGATACCTTTTTAAAACATGATGGTCAAGTAAAACGTGAGGGTATTCGGCCTTGAAGTTCAGAGCTGGGACTGCAAATTCTTGCCTTATAACAGCTAAATGCGGGGTGCAGGCATTCAGCACGGAGCATCCGTCTAATGGGTTTGCACACCCTTGCATTGATTGGATGAGCCATAAGATTCCGCTGGCTCTTGGAGGGGAAGGAGACGGTCACAAAGACATTCCTCCACAGGGTAGTGGGGGAATGTCCATTCCCCCCTGCAACTGCCAGGGTGCTAACTACAAGCCAGTGCAGAAGACTAAATCTGAACTGGCTGCTGGTGGGAGGGATAGGGCAGGTGAAACACATGCAAAGCTGCAGTCCTACCAGAGTGCCGGAGTGCTGAGAAGCCCTGCTCATCCTCCCAGCCCCAGGTGGGCTCGCTCTCATTGAGCACTGCCTGGAAAGGAGGTGCTTCATTGTGCCAGGTCACGTCTGAGCTGTTGAGGGGAAAGGGAGATGGTCAACCTTCCTCTAGGAGCCAGCAGAAAGCAGGGCCGTCCTACTACCAACCCATCCCCCAGGCACAATGTGACTGTGTGTCTTGATGATGGTAAATGCAAGAGTCGGTTTTGAAAGGTGAACAGTTTGATTGTTGTCAGAGAGGATCATGAATCCATTTTGGGTTTAAAATATGTTATAGGGATTTATATACCACAAATATCTTCAGTCTGGTAAAAAAAAGCAACATGTCAGATTTGGAAAGTGAGGTGTTATTAAAATGTGCTGTCTTCTAAAAGTCAGAGCTCGACTCCAAGCCTAGCATAGTCAACATAAGCTGAGTTAAAACAGCAATACTAAGCCTTTGGTCTCCTCTCACTCAGATGTCCCCGAGGCCCACATTTTGCTTGTGGAAACAACTGTGAAGGTTATGGAAAACACCTGGTACATTAACACCAGCACAGAGAGCAAAAATTCCAACATTGCTGGCGCCCTGCCACAGTGTGCCAGGTACCCAGGGGAACCACAGCCTCAGCTCCCACTTCATCCCCGCTTCTTGGCCATACCAAACCCCAAGTATTTTACATACTGGATACTTTTCAGCCTGCTTGCCATGTGTAAATAGTGCTTTCCCTGGAACAGAGATCACAGAGGTATGGTGAAGCTGGGAGAGGGTGGCCATGAGCCCCCCAACTCACCTGCTACTGTGGCAGTCACCGGTGTGGGGGTCACAGCTGCGGGCGCAGTCGCAGGGGCGGCAGCCGTAGGCACCAAAGCCCCAGTAGCCAGGGAGGCAGTGGTCACAGCGGGGCCCTGCCACGCCGGGCTTGCAGGGGCAGTCGCCGGTGCTGGGGTCACAGAAGGTGCGGGGCCCCAGGGGAAGCACGGCCGATCCCAAGGGGTGGCAGGAACAGGCTGCAGGGGAAGGACACTGTGAGGGACGGAGCATCTGTGAGTGCACAAGCTCTGAATCACAAAGGCGCAGGAGATGCCTGCAAAACCACCTCTAAGCCTAGGGACACCTCTGGGGTTTCTGGGCTTTTTTTTCCCTCACCCATATAAATCTGAGCAGTCTCCTTTTGGAATCTGTAGAATTTTAACTTTTGTGAGATATTTTAATTAGTCAACCTACCCTGGTGTCGTGTTAAGTTTTGCCAAACAGGCCTTTATTACTTTCCTTGCAGCATCTGGATTCTAATCCGGCCAAGTGCCCAGGGATGTGCCTGCTTCACTGTGATGTTTAAGCAGCTGTGGGTGCTTCACTGCAAAAATGAATCAGAGTATAATTGCTTTTTAAAGTAATAACAACTGTCTTGCACCCAGGAGGGTAAAAAACCCCTCAGAACAGTAATTTTAATTAAAGTGGAGGCTGAGCAAAAAGTACCCCTCTGTCTCTGTCTCATTTTTAAAGCCATCATTTAAAAACACTAGGAACAAAGAATGAGGAAACTGACAGCTCAGAGACTAGCCTTTGCATATTCTCCAGGACACAGGTTTTCAGAGTGCATGTCAGAAACACTAGCTGCTCTTTCCTCCCTCACAGACCCTTGCGTCAGAACAATGCACTAGAAGTGTACTGGTATACACTGGGTTCTCAGAAAGGATGCCCTAAAATTGGCAGGATGAAGTTTTCCTTACTTACTCATTAGGGGGTTTTTTTTGCATAAATGGAATTTATGTTTTTTACAAGACTACTTTCCCCTGAAGAGGTTAATATTTTCAAAGAACAGAAATACAGTTATCAAAAGCGTGAGCCAAACCTCTGACCATGTGGCCAGGTCAGCAGGCTATGCAGTGACTCATAGGACCAGTAGCTGGGTGACTTGTGCTCTTCTCCCCTCAGGGTTTGGTTCTTTGACCAGGACACGGTACAGTCAACCTTACACATTATGGCAAAAAGTTCCCTGCTGAAAGACCTTTGCTCAAAGCTTCCTTTATATAAAAATTAGGTTTCCTGAGAAAATGTTATCTGTAGGCAATATTTTCACTAAATTCTAATACCAATCTTTCTATTTTGCAACTGTGAAGGCAACAGAGCAGGAAAGCCACTACAGGCAACGCAACATTTTTCTCTTAGAATACTTATTGCTGCATACATACATTTGATTTTGCTCTGACAACATTTTTGTGGTTTCAGGAATCTGACATACCTGGAGTATAGTTTCAAAATATTAAAGGATAGATTAATATTGGCAGTTAACTTAGAGGCGACTATGATTCCAACATCTTTGCCAAAGTAATCCCCAAATTTTCCCCACCCTTTCCATTCCCAAACAAATATAATTATATAAAATTAAAAGATTAGAAAGCCTCTCCACAACCTGTGTAAGTAGCTGCAGGCAGTGAACTCTGGTACCTTTAACAGCATAGTTTTCAACAGTGCGCACTGAGACCTGCATACCTTTCTCCTGAAGCCTGTGAAGTGTTTTACACCTGATACATACAGCCAAATGCTCTCTTTTCCTACTAGATGAGGTGGGTATTTTTGGCATTCCTCAGGCCCTTCAGGGGAAATATCATGCTCTTAAGGCTCTTCAATTCTCCTTCAGTTAATGAGATAAACCCACTGCTCAGCAAGAGATTTGATCCTGTTTTGGTCAGGTTTCAGCTGAATTTTACACACAACCCCATTGAGCTAGGAGCTTTTATGTGTTAGACAATTCTTTTACACAATTTTTTTAAAATAGAAAATTTAACACCAGTGGCAACACTATGGTGAAGCAACAATATTAATGTTACAAAAGCTGTTATGAAAAAGAGCAGCAAACTCATAGGCAATTAAAAAGACAACTAAAAATGAGAATGTAGTTGGCTGTACTATTTAGTAAAAGCCACAAAGAGATGTGTTATAAAGGCTGGTAATTTCTAACAGGCCTGCATATCCACTTCCATGGATCCCATCCTTCCTGGCAACTCCTCAATGAGCCACCAAGGTGTCAATCTGCTTTCCAACTGTGGCTGGCAAATTGAAGGTTTTTGCTGTTGAACCTTGGGTGAAGGCCCAAGATAACACTAAGTGGCATTAATCTGAATGGTTTGGGTGGCAAATTTTCAGCACAGTATATGTTTGTGATGGGCTGCAGTGGGAACTTGCTGAGCAATGCAGACATAAAGTGAAGCCCGTCACTATGCACCAAGCACAGAAATGAGGCTCTAGAGCTCAAATGTGAGCATGTTGTACCCCACTTGAAAGAAATGAATGGAAGCAGGATGGAGTGCTTCCATACTATGGCAAAGGCAGGAAGGAAAAGATTGCAGGACTGATTATACAATGTTTGAAAGCCGGAGCTACTGGTCCCTCATGGGCAGCTGTGCTGTGTTGGTTTTAGACCCCATTTTCCTCCTTCCACACAATCTGCACCTCACTGTAGCACAGGTAGTAGGAGACCCACATCCAGGAAGGTGAGAGGAGCAGCTGAGCAGCAGATAAAGAGCTACAGATGGTGTTGGGTGGCATTTCATTGTGGATGCACAGATGCAGAATGTAAGACTCTCAGTGAGGCTTCTGCACAGCACCTGTCTCCTGTGCCATGGCTACCTCATCAGAGAGGCTGAGCAGTTCCATGGCCAAGGGAGCTCTTGTGAGAGAAGGAATGGCTGGGCCCCAGCACTGGATCAAGAGAAATCTTCCACAAGCTTGAGCTTTTTGCTTTCTTTTTGATTTGTAAGAAGCATTGCTAAAAATGCCATTTTACCAGCCTGTACTACATAGCAGTATTCTGCATGTGACTTCCATGCACCTATGAATTAACAGCTGCCTGTCCTGGCATTGCATGTGCTGACTGGAATGGAAAATCGGTGAGTGGGATGCCAGCAGAACTGGATTTCCCTGCCCTGGATTGGTGATACTGTTTCGGTATCTTTGGCTGCCAGCTAACCTTTGGAAATGACAAATATTTACCCTCAAAACCCTACAGTTGAAAAGCAAAATAAACTTGGCAATTATAACACTTGATTTTATTGTCTGCAACTGTACTGTAGCTGAGGCTTAAAAACTCATGAGGTTGGAAAGAAAAGGACTCAGGTATGGCAGGGGGAAATTAGAATGTCTCATTTTATGAGGTACACACCTACTCCTGAGCAAACACTATATACAATCTTTGCCTACAAGAATCTTTTAAGTATCCTTAAAGATTATGGCTTAACAACTCCTTTATTTACTTTGGCCTAGGTATTTTTAAATTTTCAATGGTTGAACAATAATGGTGTCTTGAGCCAGAAGCAAACAGGCAATGTCATGGCCTTTCCAAGAAAGAATAATAGGGCTCCACACACGTCCCTTGTTATTGCAGACCATGGCATGGTCCTTGGAAATGTTCCAGGCATAGGCTGTAATTGATCTTATTTAATTTAACAGTCATTAGTCATTTTCTATGGCCCTGCAGCTGCCATCTCCCCCATGGGATGCTGGGTCCCTGGGTGCGGGGAGCATTCCCAGAAGCAGGAGACCAGAAGTGAAAAGGTGAAGGGGTCTTAGGGAGGAGTGCATTTGTGAGGGTTTGAAAAGCTCAGAGAGAAATCATCTGGAAGTTTGTAGTAACAGGGTCTCTGAAGAGAAAGCATTCAGATAATCCCTATATTTGTGGAATTCAGTTTGTGCTAGGAGAAGTTGTCTTCCTCAGATACTTGAGGGAGTATCATGCTCTGCAATTCATAAATGTGGGGGAAAAAAAAAGAGCAATGAAGTAGATTTATTTAATACAGAAGGTAAATAAGTGTAAACTTTTTCTCACTATACTCAAGAGTATCTTGCAGTTTTTGTTAAATATATGTTATCTTTGGCTTCTAAATACCACAGTTCATAAATACCTAGTGGTCCATAAAGCTGGACTGTTGCATGAAAGAGTAATGGAGGCACACCTTTTTTTTAAATGTGGAAAGTGGAATGTCATGGGCCAGTGATTCAGACATGAATGCAGAAAGCCAAGAGAACCAAGTACTGACATATGTCAACAAAAATTCTCATTAATCATCTAATACCCACAACTTCCTCTGGCTCATAAAGGCAGGGAGAAATTTTTTAATCAAGAACCCTGGAATTTGGCTAACGTACAGCTAATGACATGATGTACTCCCTGACTTCATTAGCAATGGCCTAACTTGCACACAGGCACATGCACAGGATTGGCAGCCTTCCCTTTGAGCTGGGGCTGCTTTGCAGCAATATGTCCTGAGACCTCTTGTTTCCATCTGGGTTTGCAGGGAAGGAGGCTCTGTGCTGGCCAGCCCAGGAGGTGCCATTTGATGTTCTCTTGGACCCTGCAAACAGCCACAGATTATGGACTGGGCAATCTGGCATAAGGACAAGCCTACAGTGAGTCATTAATGAAACTCCATCCCCTCAGTGGACTGAACAGGCCACTTTTACTGCTTTCAAGGTGAAGGGTGGTGTTTTTAGGTGTCCAGAAAATTGCACTCAACTCAGTGCCAAAACTTCACTTGTCTTCAATGGCCTCAGCTCCTCTGATGGGAGCTGGCACATAAAGAACATCAGGAATTATAACCCTAGCAAAGGCAGCAGAACCACAGTACAATGATGTTTCAGAGCTTGAGGGTCCCATGCAGAATTTATTTCAATCTTCTGTCCTGCATTATCTACCAGCAATTAATTAATCCTATTAGTTCTTTTTTTAATCAGCAAGGATGAATCAACAAGTTAGAAAAAATCATATAGCCTCTCCTTTGGGTCTAAATGCAAGACTTAAACCTGTTTTTTTTACTAATGAGACTCCAACTCAAAAGTTTACTAAGTTCTGGCAATAATTAAGGAGGAAAAGTATCTGATGTTTCAGAGGAGACTCAGAACTTTGATATATATAAGTAGGTAATGAACCTTTTCAAGTCATTAAATTCACTGTTTAAAAAAATAATTGTGTACATACTACAGCAGCAAAGTAATTATTTACATAAGCAATGGAGAACTGTGGTCAATTCCAGTTCCATTTCCACAGAGAACTAGGATCGTAAAGCAGGCAGTTCAGCTGTTGCTGCCCCTCCTTGAAATGAGTGAAAGGTGGAGGACCTCTGCAACAGGCTGATGGGGCTGCCAGGAATCTCATGAGGATGATATGCAGCAAGGGAGAGGGACATAAGCAGTTGTTCCCCATGAGACTTCAATGAACAAAGTGAAACCTCACACACCCTCCCTGCCTGGGTTGCATCTCCCTGCCGCAGGAGGGTTTCCTCTTCCTTTACATGCAGGTACTTCACCCTGAGAGGAGAGAGATGTGCTCAGTGTCTCCTCAAAAGACACAGGCAGGGTGTCAGCTGGATTTCTTTCTGTCACTTATGAATGTCCCCCTGACAGTAAGTGAGTCAGCGAGGAGAAATGTGGTGAAGCCAGTGGGCGGCTGTAGGCTCAGAGAGGAGGGCATGCCCGCGCCCCATATTTAGCTGACCAGTATAATGTTCTCAGCATGATCTGGGGATCCGGAGTCCCCCATGGTGAGTCACCATCCTCACAGTGGTCCCTCGGGAGTGTGGCTTTTGGATTGCTTCTCTGCATGGGAAAGATTTAATTTCACATGTGCCTGAACCATTGCCTTTAGTCTTGCCTCCTCAGTATCCCACCTCCTACAATATCACTTAACTTGTGTTCCTGTCTGTCCTTCCATACCCACCTGCTACTGCTGTGAACATGAACGGGTGGGCCATGCCATGTATCAGCTGCATCCCTGCTGGCTGAGGAACCTGATTCTGAGGTTGCAACAATCACCAAACAAGGAAAACATGAAAACAAGATGCAGTTTTCCTCTCCAAAAATAGCTATAGGAGAAAGTAAATGAATCGTCTCTCTTCCCCTGTCCTCAGGCTACAGGGATCCTTGGAATAGATTTACCAACAGCATCTGCAGAGTTCCACCCTGCAAATATCACCACTGCTTTTTGCAAATAGTATCACAAAGAGAATTCTAAGAGCTCCCTGTCCTTCACTGAAGCAAGAAGACTGCTCCAAGGAGGGGCAGGAAGATCTCACCTTTCATTTGACACTTTCCCACTTGAGAATCCCTTCATTGGTACAAGGTGGCTGACTTACGTTTGCAGGCGTCTGGGGCAGAGAAGGGCTTCCTGAGGTCGCGGTAGAAGCCCAGCTTGCAGCGCTGGCAGTGCTGCCCTTCCGTGTTGTGCTGACAGTTGTCGCAGACACCGCCACTGCGATTGCCCGATGCCAGCCATGCATCCATGTCAAAATGACAAGTGTCGGCATGCCCATTACACTTGCACGCTGAGGCGAAGCCAAAGGGAACAGAAAGACTCATTAAGGCAGTGAAACATAGTGATTTATAGAAAAGAGACACAAAAACTCAAAACACATTTTGGAATGGGGACTTGACCTATGAACCTGTTATTCATTCAAATGCATGAAGTATCACTACAGTTTCATCCACACTTCCCAACATCTGGAGATAACATTTAAGAAAAAGTATTTTCTTTAACGCTTTTATTTCCATTACAGCTTTTCCAGTACAAGGGCAGCCACAGGTTGTAAGGCCAGAACAGAGAGACTCCTACATTCGGGGGTCTTGCTGAGGAAGGATCTTTCCATCTCAGCTTTAGAAATCAGCACTGCCCTATACAACATCTGCCATGAGCATGCTGTCAGGATGTTCCCAGCAGCTGATGGAGAAAAAAGGCACGTGAAGGAGAGGTGTGTGAGGGATGGTGTGGTTAGTCCTCAGCATCCTTCTGACTAGAATGCTGCTGCTGCTGAAGCAGATGGCCCCACGGTGTCTGCATTCTCCTGCTTCCAGCACTCACCCTAAGTGTCCTCCCTGGCACTGCACAACTAATCCTCAAACCTCCAAAGCCCATGGCTCCTCCCACCCTCAGTACCCAGGGGCAAGCAGAGCCCACATCCAGCAACATATCTCCTGCAAACATGTTTGTCAGCGGTGTCCATGGAGGAGACAAATCTGGCCCCTTGTCACCTCCAACGTACCCTGGCAGGTTGCAGTCTGCCCACAGCAGCAGGCCAAATCTCCCAGGAGGTGCCCTTGGGTCCCAGAGAAAGGCCAAACCAACAGACATCATGGTCTTGTGAGGATTTCCACATGAGAGGCTGTGCAAACAGGGCTGTCCTTGCCACACAAACATGTGGTGGGTGCTGGGCGGGGACACGGCAGTGGTTCTTCACTCACTGAGCTGCTTGGAAAGCACCTACCCACCCCAGGATGTGCTGCCTCTTGGACACATGGGAGAAAGGCATGGAGGAAGCGTTTCACTCTGGCAGAGGCTCTAGAGACACCGTTCCTGACCGGCTACTTACACTGACACTCTTTGGGGGCTCCGGTTTTGCCGTCGGCAGCCTGCCAAGGTTGGTCGTTGTAGAGCGGGGCGCAGTGCTGGCAGTGGGACCCTGCGGTGTTGTGCTTGCACATGCATTTCCCATGGACCTAACAGGGGAAAGAGAGCAAGGATCACCCACAGCAAGGCCAGAGTCTCTGGGGCACAAGCAATGCCCACACACAGGAAATAGCAGGCCAGCTACATGCTGTTGCATTGACTAGAAAGAGGGATATAGCACGATGTCTAGCTCAGCCAAGGGCAAATATTCTGTAGTTACACTTTCAGTTAGCTTAGTATGGGTAGATCTGCATGTCATGGCATTGTATAATTGTACCTTTTTTCTTCTTTTTTGAGATCTAAAAGGGTCTTTAGCAGTTTCTAGATGCAGCATGAATTTCCAGGAGAGATTAAAAGAAGCCAAGATTCAAAGCATCCTTGGGAAACACTGTAAAACCTTTCTGTCTTTCTGATAAACATGAATACACCTTTGCAGTACTGCAGGAATAGTACCTACAATCTCAGCACCTGTGTGCCCAGCCATCTCCAACACAAATAAGTATGAGAAAAAGGAAAACCAAGCCCCTGAAATATAAATATCTACTCTTCCTAGGCAGAATTTTTGCTCCACAAAGGAAGAATCAAGGATAGCACAAGGCCCATGACTGACTATACTGGGACATGTTCATGACAGATAATTTAACAACTAGACAGCCCAGTGTAAGGGGGTAATTAGAGATGAAAAGCCAGCACAGCACACTTGCTGCCAGCTGCCCTGTCAGTCGCTGGCATTACTCACCCTATTGGCAAGTGCAAAGAAAACAGGATGTAGCCAGAGGGCACGAGCAGCCCGGCAATACCTGGATGCAACAAACCCAAGCTCTGCAGCAGCATGGCTCTGCTGGCAAGGCTGAAGGCCCTGCCTTTTCCCATGGAGCGTGGCAGGTAGCTACCTACTGTAGTTATTTTGATATGTGCCTGTGCTTGTAGTCTACTCTGCTCCACATTTTGCTTTTAAGTACATGGTTCAGCTTCTCCTGCTGCTCAGTGACAAGCTGGGGGCCTCAGTGGCCCTGTGCTCACAACAAAAGTTGGCCATAAAGCCAATGGAGCTGCACCAGCTGCCGGCTGCTTTTGGCATCAAGAGGAACACAGGGTGGCTGGGGTGCCTGGTGATCCTGCTCGGAGCTGGCTTCCACACTGTTTAACTTGTGGTTTTACATGTGTGCTGTTCCTAACTGCATGACCTGCTGCCGAGACCACCACAAAAACGTTCCTGTGAAAAGCCTGAACAGTAAACAAAACAGAAGAGGACCTTGAACATGTTGTAAACAACTCCTGCTTGTTACATATGTGCATACACACACTTCTGGCAAATGATGACTTTCTGATTTATTCATTCGTAATGAATGGATTTCAGCTGCTATCTCAGAAGAGTCAAATGCTACCAGCACAGAAAAAATGTCAAAACTGACCTGGAAAGTCCTTCAAAGACTTTTCAGCAGAAATGAAAATAGCAAGATCTTTCAAAAACATTTTGAATTCATTCCTGCTTTGTTAAAATGTCAGATCATCAAACAATATAGAACAGCAACTAGGTATGTAAACAATGGATAGGTACAGATGGAGTCAGAATGCACAAGCATCTAAGCCAAAGTGAAAATACTAAGCTATCATTGTTTTCTGTGCTATCTAGCCTCATCACAGGTATTAGTTGATCTCATTGCAGATGCTACTTGGTCTGTCTTGCTATCCATATTGATATAAGCTTAAATGTGTGCTCATATTTGAGAAGAATGAGAAGTAAATATAGAAAAGAAACAACAAATTTGGAGGGTACACTTAGTTCTTGAAGTGTGTCTTGTGTTTTCATATTTTCATTATTGCTACCACCAACAAAATGTTCTTCAAACTCTCAGATGCCTCACTTTCCTAAATTACCCCTCTTTGATGAATTTCTCTCTCATATTTTTTAGACAAGATCCACACATAAACCAATGTTACAGATTCAGTTCACACATGTTTGAAAGCATACACACCTGCATGGAAACACAAAATTACTAAACCTGTACTGGTCATCTTGTGGTGGTCTTCATGGTGTCCTAACTCTTTGATACCACTTTTGGTAGGAGTTTCTTGCAATCCCTTTGGCCATCAAGTGGTTATGGCTAGACAGGTTATACTAGCCTGAACCACATCTGTGACCAGAGAAATCCTTCAGAAGTCCTTCCTCACAGGACTGTCCCAGCTTTAAGGGTAGAGGGACCCACCAGACCCAGGACATACATGATCAGGAAGGGAAGGTGACTTGAAGGAGTCAGAGGGTGCTGTGGTCAAAACCAGGGGATCCCTTGGTGCTTTTGCAATCATGATGCCAAAGTGAGAAGGACATGGGAGAAGAATTGCAAACAGAAATTGTCTCAGACATGGGGACACTTAACTGTAGGGATGTATGCTTCCCCTTCCTGTGCCCACAGCCTGTAGCCTCATCCTCCAAATTCAGCTTGCTCCTTGCCAAAGCCATACAAAGAATCAGTGGGGACCCAATCAATCATCCAGTGGTTGCTCAGCATTAATAATCCAAAAACTCATCTGAAACTCAGCAGCACTTCAGAAACCCTCAAAGAATTAAGCATCCCAAGACACCAGCAGAGAGCAAGGCAAAATGCCCCACCAAGGAGCATTCATGGTTCCAAAGAGTAAGAGCTCGGAATTTCTGAAAGCCCAAGTACTGTATAATAGAGCATGCTGCATTGTTGGAATAAAGGAAGGTGGGTGAAAATAGAATAGAATCCCAAAAACCTGCTGTGCCATTAATTTGGCATGCAGAGCTAAAAGTAAACCACTGAATAGCTGTGTACCAACATATTAATATTAATCTACATCTGAACTCCAAAAAAAGAGGTTGCATATAATTAAAAAAACATCCTTATCATCCCCATCCTTATCATAAGGATGCTGCTTTGCAGTTACCTTTCCTCAGGGTTTATCAAACCAGCCTCCGTCAGCTGCTCCCTCCCAAGCACAGATCCCACCGTGGATCCCACATGCCCTCTGCTCACCTGGGCAGGGCCTGCCATGGCTTTTCACTAGCCCAGCCTGAGATGCACCCTGCAATGCAAACCTGTGTGCCCCAGCCCACTGCAGGGCTGGGGACTCAGTCTCAGTGGGATTCATGTTTGGGTGAGCACCTGCAGAGGTATGGGATGCAATGGCCTGGCTGACCCTGCTTCTGTATCAGAAGCAGCTACCTAGACTATAATCTTTGGGAATAAGCTTTGGAAAAGGCAGAAGGTTTCCCAATTCCAATGATGCTGCGCCTTTACAGTACTGCTACTTAAACAGGCTGAGAAAACTTTGCCTCTCCAAGGTCCCCTCAGGTCTCATGGTGGCCCCAACCCCTCTTGGCCAGGTAGAGCGTGGAGTGCAGACCCACTAATGACCAAGCAAAACAGCTAAATGGTCAGTCAAACCCAGAGAGCAGAGGGAAACAGAGTCTTTAACAGCTTGCTTCTCAGTGCAACCATTTAGTTAGTACCTTCTTTTCCATACTCCTTTTTCATAGAAGTTTAATGAAAAGTCAGACCTAAGCGATTCAAAAAACTTGCTTCAAGCTGATGTATTTAGTCTCTTAGAATAGCATTATAATGATTACCCCCAAAACAGCTCTGCTTTAAAAAGTCTTTCCAACCTAGCTTTATCCCATTGAAGAAAATATCTTCTTTCTTTTACATAATTCCAGCATGACAGAAAACATTTTTACGCATTGGAAACAACAAAAAGGTGGATACTAGCAAGCTCTTTCTTGGAGCCCATAGGTAGATGTGCATTTTTTTTAGTTATAAAGAAATACTATGAGAGCTAGAAATACAAGAAAGATAGGACAAGACGGGGTAATACAAGGAGAAGTGGCAGCAGGTGAAAAACAGCCAACAGACTGTCTACACTGGGCAAATTAATGTCTGCAAGAGCTGTAGGAGGGCCACTGGTCTGCCATGCAAATACCCTGTCATGCCATGGAGCAGCTGGGAGACGGGGCTGAGAAACCAGCCCAGTATCTCTGCTGGGACCCAAGGTAGACTGGGAAAATGATGTACCTGGCCTTCAGGATTTCTCTAGCATCTCAGCACCTTTCTGAAGGCAGAATGTGATCCCTGAGCATTGACAGGGGGAAAAGGGACATATTTTCCTCCCTTTTCATTCACTTCAACTTATAGTTAACTGTAAGGCATACCCACTAGGGTCATTATGGAGCATCACTAAGTACACAAACACAATTCCCAGCATGTCTCACTCCTTTAAGCATTCACACGGCTCCTGACTCATTTAAGCAGCAAGGCCTTCTTGTAACATTTTTCATTTTGTCATGGGGTCTTTATATCCCAGTTCACTTTCACACTGTTCCCCCTCTTAGTTTGACAGCCCCGTTGCAATGTCAGTCATTAGAGGGCACAATGCAAACAGTGTTAGAAAAGTTGTCTTCTGTAAGATAAACGAGCGACTGATTTCTCCATACAAAGACAGTTGCTAGGGCATGCTTCCTTCCAGAGCCTTTTGTTGCCAAATTATAACCTTTCAGTGCTTCCTTTCAGATTGCAAATACATAGGGCTTTTTCTTTAGTCGAATCCTATAAAATACTTTTCCCCATATTTATCATGTTCCAAAATGTTGGGCAGTGACAAAGAATGCTGCACTGAGGGAAAAGTCCTTTCAGTCACCTGTTATGAATTGATTTATATTGCAAGAACTCATCTACTATGTGGAGTCCAACACAAATGCACACTAAAAGAAAATCGATGTCCCGAAGACCTGATAGCGTAAACAGTGTAAATAGCTGGGAGGGGCAACTGCTTTTAATAGAACTTCCTCTTGCAACTGCTAAAACTGTATTTTTTCTCTCTTTTTTTTTTTTTTTTTTTTACTTTCATGGAAAACAGGCACGATACCAGCCTAAGGGAAAATGGCAGCATTCACACTGAGTCTCTAACCATAGCTTTGAAACTGTGTTGCACTCAGACTGCTATGCCAGTTTTAGAACCAATGCCTACTGGTGGCTGTCAGCACACGGGGAGGTATTCTTTTCCCAAAGCACCAGACAACCAAATTTATGCATGAGAAAATTCTCATATCCTATCTCGTTCTTGTGAGAGAATACAAAGCTTGTTGTCCAGGGTGTGGGGGCTGTGTGGTGTTTTTTTTTTTAATTCCTTGTACAATAGGCTTCTGTCAGCGTTGCTCTGGAAGACCTTGAACATCTTTTGATGTCAGTAGCATGATAACAATTTATAACAGCCACTGGGTTGGCCACATGGGAGGCGGGGAGGGGGGGAATATTCACCCTGCCTAACTACACAGAAGTGCTTTAGCAGAGTATCTTAGTCCACCCAGGATCCTGACCTTCATAACTATGGAAGGAGCCTGGAGAGAGAGCTGGCTAACTTGCAGGAATCCGCGTTCAGGGAGGGCCAAGGACTCTCTGAGATGGATGAACTCCAGCTCTCACCTTGAGACAGAACTGCTCAGCCCAGGTGAGATACCTCTGGGTTTGCTTTCCCCACTTTGGAGCCCTACATTGCAAGATCCTACTTGTCTCCAGGCTTGCACAACACTTGCCTCTCCTCTTGCATGACACTTGCCATAGCTGCAAGCAGGCCACAAGGATGCTTTAGTAAGAGGCCAAACATGCACTGCAATGGCTCCATGTGCAGGGATACTGGCAAAGGGTGAGAAGCTCCTGTGCCACAGATCAGAGGAAAAAACAGTTTTCTTATGACCACTGAAGATCAGGAGGGATCTCCTATATATTTGAATTCATTTGTCTGCTCATATTTGTGGTTTGCCATGAAATGCAGCTCACAAAGTGATCAACTGCTTAGCATGGTATGGTAGGACATCTGTTTGTCCCTGCCTATCTTTTGCTGGGTATGCATTGGGCTGTTGCTGATGAGATTTGGGTAGTGACCCTTTGAATAAAATTGGGAGAAGTCGGAAAGAGAGAAAGTGTATCTGTATCAACCTGACAATTGTCTGTTGCACACAAGTGTACAACAAGGGACAGTCAGGGTCTTACTACAACCAAGGAGCAGCTCTTGCCATCCTAGGAAGGCAGCCAGGTCTTCTCTGTAGTCTTCCTGAGGAGCTCATGGAAGTATACTTTCCCCTGGGGCAGAAGTTCCACCTGTATATTCAGAATTCACCTTAAGGCTGACATGGCATTCCTGATACTCAAACAAAACCAGAGTTTTCCTACACAAATTCCATTCTCTTTTAGGAGAAATGGTAGGTGGGGGAATTGCCAGCAAGACAGGAGCATCATGGAGAGTTTTGCAGCTAGATAGTGATGAGGGCACAGAAACAAATCCCTTATCAGACTCTGTAAAGTTGAACTTTGCTTTGACTTGGCTCAGACAGATTGCAGACTGGGGTTTCCCCACTCCAGTGAATGGAGCTAGAGCTGCTTCTGCTAGGGTGGAAGGAGCCCCTCTTTGCTCATGAAGCCACCCTGTTTGCATCCCAGCCCCATACCCTGAGGGTGTCTGAGGCCAGTATTATCTCATGGCCAAGTGGACTTGCAGTCTCACTTCAGCCATTTACAATATTTACCTTCAAAGCTACTACCTTCTCAACACACAATTGTCAAGATTTCAAGGAAAAATACATCCAATGGGAGGAATCCTGAGGCAGCAAGTTGGGTCCATGTCCCAAGCTGACCATCCTGGCCCCTTGGGTCAGAACCCTGCACCAAACCTGCCAGAGCAGCAGCCCCCCACATTCTCACATACCCATGGCATTTTGTCAGATCATCTCTGGGTGAGGTGGCTGAAATGCTTCTGGTCACTTTGTGAGATCTGGCTGAGACCTGGTACCTGTGCCCAGTGCTGCTGGGATCCTCCGGCTTAATGCCCAAAGCAGCCCAAGAAAAAAATAAATGTATCGCATCTGGGTCTTCTGCTGGCCAAGCAGACTGAAACTAAGTCTGCAGTTAGGATTTTGCCTGTAGGCTGAGAACAAGTGGGAGGGGGGGTGTCAAGAAAACTTGCACATAGATTTTTTGGAAAAGTTGTTTCATTTTTCTTTTATACAATCTTAAACATACTTAAATTTTGATGTTAACCCTCTTACTTAGAGCATATTCTTCAGGAGTGCTCTTGTCAAAACAAGCATAAAAAGAGAGCCAGATTTTATAATCATATTGTGAAATGATACTGTGCTTCCCTGCTTTTATTGTCCTCAGTTTTGCAGTAATGGTTCTGATGAAACCCTTGGTAGAATTACATAAAGACTGTCCTGAAACCTCCATTTCCCTCTTGAATGACTGGTCATAATTCTTCAGAATTATATTTTCTGTGAGTTTTTCAGGTGAAATGTATCAAAATGCTGCCTCTCTGAAATCCTACTGTCTTTTCAGAAGTTTTCTGACTTCTACCACTTAAACAGCCACAGACATTGCACTGGCAAACCCCAGGCTGGGTTAACAAGGCAGCTGCCATTGCAGTTCCTGAATAGCAGTAGCCTCATGCAACAGGAGCCTGGCATGGTATAGGGTCAGCCAAAACTGCTCCAGTTCTATGATGGAAAACTTGGTATTGGGAGAGGAAAGCTCTTACCATGCCTTGACCCTCCCTGCAAACCATGGGGCTGTGTCACCCCTACACTGGCACATCTCCCTCAGGACATGCAGGATGAGGTGTGCGATACAGTGAAGTGAGTCAGCCTCACTGTAGAAACGTCACCTTTGGGACTCCTGCCACGTAAACATTTATAACCAGAGTTGAATTTCCCCCTTGGGGCCAGTGCAGGGGTTTGTTGCTATTTCTTGCTCTGTTTTCAGTGTGATTTTGGCACTTGCTTCCTTCCCACAGCACTGCCTGTTACCTGAATGCTATAGTTGCAGTAAGCTGTAGCTATGCTGTAACCCTATTTGGCTGCAGGCTCTGTTACAACTCTCAATGGTGCTCCAAGGCACGCTCTTGTGCAATTGGATCCCACCAAAATAATCCTGAGCAAACAGCTCCTTTCAGAGACTTTCACTCAGGGGACATCTGTGAAAAGCAGAGTCGTGCTACTTGAAACAGTCTTATCAATCACAGTGCTGCACGCTTCCAAACTGGTATTCATTCAAGATATTGCAAGGCTAGCTCTATTAGAAGGGAAGCATGCTGTCTGCCTTATGTCTGAGACTGGAATTTATGTGAAATGAGAGCTCTCTGAAGAGCTGGACTCCTTACCTTGACTAACTGCCTTCTTTTTTTAATGATCTTTCTAACATTACTCAGCACAGTACGTTTGGCTGCTCCGACTTTCCCTACTGCTCCTCTGCCAGCAAAGCCGGGGCTCTCAGAGCCAGCCTAGATGGGCAGAAAGGGTAAGATGTGCTGGGGGCAGCAAGTGTCCCTGGACTGTCTGGGTGCAGGCATGCCATACCACAGGCATCCAACATTTTGGCCACTGCTGTGCCCATCACCTGCCCTGTGGGTTATTTGCTCTTGCTTCCCTGGGGTTTAGGTCTTGACAAGTCCTTAGGGATTTGGGCACAGAGCTTCTGTGATGGGAGTCCCCTTGAAAGCAGAGCATAGGGTTTTTATCCAGAGAGAGGTATTGCAAAGTGCAATAGAAAGCCTGTAAGTGAGAGTCAAAATCCATCTCTATGCCCTTGGTTCAAGACCCAACCCAATATCCTTGGATCCTCCAGAAACAATGGTAGTCACGATACCTAGTACCTTCAGAGAAGCTCTCCTCCTTTGTTATCAAAATGCCCTACATATTTTATCTTTTAGATATTTCACTATTGCAAGCTAGCATTTGGGAAGAGATGGGTGTCAGCAGTTTAAATATTTTTAAAGATCTACCTGAAATAAATAAATTACTGTGGAGAACCTTTGAAGGATGAGAGTCCCACACCAAGACACAAAGGAAGTTCAGCACTTCAGTCCCACATGGAGACCCACCTCCTTTGTAAAGACAATTTCTGCTCACTGTGCATCACTAGGGCATCACACGTCAAATATCGCATACTTGGATCTGTATCATACTCTATACCATCCCTTACTGTTTTTAAAACTCCACTTTCCTGCAGTGCAGACATCATTGGGTGCATGTACATACCACATGGAAAACACCGGACGCCTTGACAGGCTTGAATCCAGCGACAGGGATGCAGTGGTCAGCATGGCCATTGCAGAAGCAGCTGCCCTTCACGATGAAGTCATAGATGGCATAGTGCAGGGATGGTGGGGGCTGTGGGGCCGGGCTGGCTGGGAGGCAGGGGCAGCCCTGCCGCTCCAGCAGCCGCACCCGCAGGTTGGTGATCTTCAGCTGTGCCTGGGCTTCCGCGCTGTACGGGTCCTCCGCGGCGTACGGCGGTGACAGGGCTCGGAAGATCACCTGGGCAGAGAAACACAGCAGGTGAAGCAGAAAGGAGGATGTCAGTCAGCTCCAGGGTGGGCCATGGCGTGGAATGGCAATGACAGCATCCTCTGCGAGCATGCACCAGGCTCTCATGATGCTCTTTCCCCTCTGCAAGGGGTGGGCGCAGCAAATCCATCTCCAACTCAGTGTGCACAGGGTGATTCCCCATGAACCCTTATGCTTCTCTCCACAAGAAGTAAGGACCTTACGGGTGTCAAGTGACACCTTGCCACTAACTTACATCAGAGATGGGTGCCCCTGCTATGTGGTGTGGCCCAGCACAGGGACCAGCACCCTGCCAGGTGATGTTCATGTGGGGTATTTTCATTAACATTCCCTCTCCCAGAATGGGCATATTTTTAAACAAATATAGCTCATATTTCCAGATATTTGGTTCCTATCAGTTCCAGGATGCTTCCTAGTGGGAAAGTGATTAAGTGCGGCAATTAGTGACAGCAAGTTGATAATCAAGAAAACCGAGATAAGAAAGAAAGAGGGGGGCTTCCAAAGTTTAAACAAATACTTATAATTCATTCTTTATTTTAACTTCAGTCTGATTGAATAGGTAAATATTGGCTCAATCTGAATATTGAGAGCACTAGATAAAAATAACCAATTTTATTGAAAAGGTTTATTTTAAAGTTTTTGGTCTAGCAGTCTATAATGAGTAAACAGAAACAGTATATACTTCATATGACTACCACTGACATAAAAAACCACATTTATGGCACATGTATTAGCTACTGGTACATTGAACTTACAGTGACACTTTCTGAATAGTTCAGTAGTTCTTCACTGAAGAGTCACTGATAGCTTGATAAACTACAATAATTATAAACAACATTTGAGCAAATCACTTGAGTGTTTGGGTTTGATGTAGCCTAATGACTCAATATACTACTTCCAGCAGTGACCTAAAACCTCCTCAAACTACCCTGCTGCTCTGCTGATACCACCCATGCCACCCAAAATGCTGGTCAGCCTCTTGCAGGCAGCAAGGATGTGACTTGTTTCCTACACTGTGAGAGGCAGGACACAAACTTGCTGCTGTCTCTATCAGGGATCACAGCTTCCTACCCCTAAATCCACTCCTTCCAAAGAAAGCAGCTGATATGCTTCAGCTGACGAAGGCTTCCCTTTTATTTGACCAGGATCCACAGATCCTGGAAATAATGACCACAGTGCTGCCAGCTGGCCTGCCCACAGGCTTTGCCTACCAGCTGCTGCCTCCATCAGCCCCACCACTGCTGGCACTGCTCCTGGCTGGGACCTGGCTTTTGTCCAGAGCTGCCAGAATCCAGCTAGAGGAAGCTTTGTCTTGGCCTGGAAGGAGATTTAGCCCTTGTTTTGGAGCTGAATGGCGGCAGCATGCTTTTGCGCGCCCCGCTAGCCTGCCAAGCACGGTTGCCACAGCATGCTGGTGACAGCAGGGCTCAGCTGTGCTGGAGCTGGGTGTCGCATGCTGGCAAACACATCGTGGCTGCAGTTCGGCACTGCCGAGCTGCAAACACTCCCTCCCAAAGGTATTGGGGCATCTTCTGCCAGAAAGACACAGGTAAAGGAGAAGGTTAACTGGGACAGGTGGTCAAAGGACAAGGCTGACGAGCACGCTCCTTGTGCAGAAGCGTTGAGTTCAATGAGGGATATTAACAAACAGTAACACACTTCAAAAGATGTCTTCCCCCCCCCCCTCTCTTTCAGGGACATACAGAGTTTTTCTCCTTCCTTAAAATAAAAATATAAACCAGATATCAGCAGAAACCCAAGTGAACTCCAACTATCAAGTCCAGCACCTCTACCCAAGGCTTGTTATTTACCCAAATTTAAATCAATGTCATTCTGATCACATTTACTTGTAAGTGGTTTTGTGAATACAAGATGCTTTCAGATATGGAAAGAAAATTCCTTGGGAAAAATCCAAACTGGAGACATTGATTTCCTTTTAGTGGAGTTGGTAGAAAATGCCGGGTCAAGAGTTTTCAGTAGAAACTAGCATTTTGGGTGTCTTGATATTACATAAATTGCATCTCAGAGAATTCTTTGTCCTAATTCAGATGAGAGCAGGGAAGAAAATATATAAATGGGAACAATTTATGCTAGATGGAGCTGCAGACTTTCCTCTCATGTTTTCAGTTTTCCTTATTTATCTATCCCTGTTTAATGCATGTGACTGATGTTTGTGGTTCTAGTAAAGACAATTGCAGCAAGGAAATCAATAACCCCAAATACCTCTGCACTGACAGAGTTAAGTCTTGTCTGTGTGGAATTCAGGGGGAGTTAGGCTGCTGATTTCAACGGAGCCAGTATTCCTGCTCAGACCCTAAAATGCCACAAACATTTCTTTTTATGGCTACATGAAAACAGTGATGCTAAACATGAGCTCTATCTAATTCCCAGGGGCTGCTGGCTCTCAGCTGCTCACCCCTGGCTGTCCTGTATTGCTCTGTCTGTGCCCAGCAGCCCTGGCCTGGGGAGCTACACTGTGCCCTGCAGCTGTGTAACAGAGTGAGCCTGGTCTCAGTGCTGCCAGGATGGTAAACATCCCCATCCCTCCATCCCAGACCCTGGCAGCTCTGTTTTAATGAAATACTAACTGGTCATTACAACATGTAGGGCATCATACAAATAGCCATTTTCTGCTCTGACACAGCAGATTCAGCTGGGATTCTACAAGCCCTCAGACAATGCATAATAAGGTTAAAGATGTGTTTCCCAGCAAGATTTCCCCATTCAGTCGTTAACATCCCCAATTTATCCCAGCACGTCTCAGGAGTCTGCACATGACTTGGAGCCACACAGGTCTCTTACAGCTGTCATGGGTTTGCACCCCTGTGCTTTCCAGCAGCCCAGCCACACGTACACACATGGGCAGTGCCAGATTTCCTGCTTTTACCTCTTCTTGGGCTCTTCTGTGCAATTGTCCCACCAGTAGGATGGGCTACTAGTGAACCATGATTCACACAGCAGACCTGCCCAGTTTTTCACACCTCTGGTTCTGCTGGCAGCTCCCAGCTACTGCAGTCAGAGGTCTCCTCAACCAAAATATTGCTTAGTTTTAACAGTGTAGGGGAAGGGTGTAGGTACAATTGGAAAAGAACACTTTGTCAACATGTGTGTGCATCTGATGAGGTTTTGCAAGCCCATTGTCTCCCTGGTGCCACTGGGTAGGCCTTTGGTGCCACTGTCCAGCCAGGATTCTGTTCTGCCGGCAGCAAGCCTCAACAGTAAGCATCTCATGGTGACCAGACCTCCGTCTTTCCCACTCAAGTCTGTCTCTGTGTATGAGGCCTACCAACAAAATACCAAACCAGCATCACAACGTTAGGCAGACGATGTGGTTTATGCAGTAGTCAGCCCCACATAGGATAGTAAAGTGTGGGAGGCCCTGATCTTTACATCAGCAGCTATGAAATGTATGCACTAATAAAAATTTTATGTTTTGTAAAACAAGTTGGAAGTTATACACTGAAGCCCCCCAACATTTTTGTGCTTTACATCCACATTATATCCTATCAGAAAGATGTTTTCATTCCCAGTGTTGCTAGCTCACTATAAATCTTATGATACTGGGGATTCTTCTTAAATACAGTCTCAGGAACTGAATCTTTATCTCAGCTTCCATTTAAAATTAAGTATCTAGCAATAACTCATGCCACAAGCCAGGAGGCAAACAGAACCACTAAGAAACAAAATATCTAGTCCTTGGGGTAACGTTCCTTCTGTGACATGTGGAATGACATGTTGGATCCCATGTGCTGTAAAAGCAACCTCTGCATGAAGGAACATCAAATGAGGAGTGATTTAAAAGTTGTACAGAGATTTTTTTTTTTGTCATGGAGGTGGTGTCTCTACAAATAGGAGCTGTAGTCTGCAGTCTCTGAGTGAGGAATGCCACTGCTATGCCTCAAGAGGGTTGGGTTCACCTGACCCTCTTAGTGTGATGCCTGTTGGTTGCAGGAGGGAGCCCACTCCACTCCCAGGGGAAGGCCGTTCCACTCCCAGGGGAGCAGGAGTGGGTAAGCTGTCCTGCAGTGCCTTGCAAGTACCATGGAGTAAAAATACTCTGCTCTGCTCCAGGCAGACCACTGCAGCTGTCTGCAGTTTGATCACATCATTATGTAGACAGCCTCTAGCTAATAAATTTCCACAGAGTTTCCATTTCCTTATGGGCTGTCAGGAGTGATTCTTGCCCTGTTGATTATTTCACAGGTTCTAGTGGCAAAAGAGGCCTGAGATCCTCACTGTTCCGCAGATGCAGTAATGTAGCCCTGTATATAAATAAAGCAGCAGCCATGGACATGGTGCACTCAAGTAACCACTTGCACCACAGTGACCTTGATATATAAATACATAAAGTCCCTTTGCAAGAAGTACACTCATATGTTTACACATGCGAGGCAATGAAAGGACATCTTTATATATACACCTCCACAGTGGGAAGGAAAATGCTAATGAATGATTCTGACAGCAACAACAAAACAGGCTGTGAAGTCGAAGTTGCCTAAGGAAGTCAACAGAACCAACGAAAGATTTGCCAGGAGCATAAGTTTCTCGATGACTCATGGGCCCACCTCCACCGAAGGCAGCTGCAAGGGCCTGGATCTTTGTCAAGATGCAAATGTCCAGAGCAATAAAGTGGGACCCTTCAGGATGCATATGCCTTTGACATTGAAGAAACATGGGTGATCCACAAAAAGCTTCTTCCTCACAGACCCTCAGAAACAGGAACAGTTACAGAGGCTTTGGACAGGGTCCTGCAGCTGCCATGCAGGTGCCCGCTCCCTGGGTCCCAGCACCTGGCCAGAGGGTGCCACACTCCAACCTCCAACTGGGAGCCTGGCCTCAGCCAGGAAGGCAGCAGGAGATGGTTCATGAAATGGCAACATTGATAAACTACAAACAGAGAGAGCAAATCGATAGGGGACTCAAGAAGCATATACACATGGGAACAAGCCAACAAACAGGAATATGGCAGAAATAAATGCAATAAACATATAATAAAAACATAACCACATTTTTACTCGGTTGTAAATGAAAACCAGGGTGGTAACATCGTATGAAGTGATGTGTGGTTTCTTTCCAAAAGAGAGACTGATGCACTCTACCCAGTATTGTTTGACCTGGATGCATGAAAATGTATCTGCAAGCACTCTGCAATAATGACCTATCCGTACTAGTGATTCACATAATTAGCTCAGGGGTATTTGATAATTTCAGTACTGGTTTATTGATATTTGCTGGTGGATTTATTCCTTTCAATGCATTTTACAGGAACAAAAGATTATATAGTATGAATAAAGAGAATGAAAAGTTTGTTGTCTTATCCAGATAGCAAAAGCAATGAGGGATGTGCACCACTTTACAAAAAGGCATGTGAGTAAGTGTTTAACAAAAAAGTTAAGGTTTGCATTAGGAGTCTGCAGTGACTCTTGGTATGTAGGCACTAAATAAATGTGCTTAATTGGCCTGTATTCTGGGGCCCTGTGGAATCTCCACGTCACTGGAAGAGATCTGATTTATTTAGTGCCTAGACAAGGCTTTGAAAATGGGGGCAGTAAATGCAGTGGTGGAGCTCTGCCAGCACATCCAGGACCTCAACCCTTTGCCTCCTGAAAAATTTCCCTCCAGCACAACAAGCAGCTGAGGTTAGACACTGCTTGCCTAGTGCTGGGGCTGAGGTGAAAGCAAGCCCTTGTCTCTGACATCCTGGCTCTGGGATTCTCAGCTGTGTGCCCAGCATTGCCTCACATCTGCTTGTGCTCACAGGCCTTGGCTGTCACTTCAAAACACGGCACAAGCTGAGATGGTCCATGTTATATCACTGCCTGGTACACCTCTGCCATCCCCCAGCCACTGCCTGCCTGCACCCTGCACCTCCCTCCACAGCCAGAGCAGCCCATCCAACAGCCCAGGAACTCTCCTGCAGGCAGTACCCAAAAGTGGCAACTGCTTTCAGCCTTGGCTGGTCTTGTTCAGAGAGGCTTAGTAGGGAAATTTTTTTTGTGGCAGTTGAGCTTTCCTGCTCAATAGACGTAAAGGTTATAAGCAGTAAATTCTCTTGGTAAACATTATGGAAAGCTCCCAGCGAGCAATAAGACTGGTTTTCAGAAAAGTGTAACTGAAAATATTAGTAATGATGCAATATGTGTGCCAACTGTCAACCTGGCACAGTGTCTGCTTTCAACTTCCACCCAAGAAATGTATTAAGAGCAATAAGCTCATCATCACCACAAAAGCCTGATTGATGGAGCTAGATGTAAATTTAGCTGCAGAAATGCAACGCCAGTCAGGTGCTCCCCCTTCAAAGAGAGTGTTCTCACACCTCTTTCACACATCCCTGCTTAGACACCTTCAGTGCTGCAGAGGAATCTTGAAGCTAAGACTGTTCTGTGCTTGTCCTTCTCCCCACCCCCCCTCCCTCCCCCGGCTCCGTGCCTTCCCAGGAAAGAGTAATTAAACTTCTCACACCACAACCCGTGCAGGGAAGACTGAGGTGAGACTGTCTTACTGTTCGTGTGAGGAAGGCTTGACTTTCAGGGTTTGCTGTGCCATGCAGCAAGACTCAAGCTGCAGCAATGAATCTGATTGGGGAACAGGAACAGTCCTACCTGCCCTGACACCTTTGGGGACCTTTTTTTTTTTTTTTTTTTTACAGTGGGAAGCCTCAGGCACAGGAGCTGCCTGATTTAACAGGGTCCCTCAGCCCTGCCAGTGCAGGAGCAGCTCAGGCACGCCTACTGTCAGATGCATGGTCTAAACACCAGACCTAGTGCTGGCAACAGCCAGCAGACACCCTGCCCTCATATGCCTTCTGAGAGAGACACATACTCTGCAGGCAGCTTCTTCTGTCTCCTGCTTTCAGTATCGAGGGTGCAAATCTATGCTAGCATTTACTCTTCTGGTCAGTATTTTAGTTTCTGGGATTTTCTGCATCAGTGTGGTCAAAATCTGCCAGGCTCTCCTTGGCTCTTCCTGGAGGGGACAGCTGTGTCTGCAGAGGAATATTTTGCTTGCAAAGTTAGTTCCCTGCAGAAAAGGGCCCTGTGCCATTGCGCTGCATGTGTATCCATGTCCTGGCCCATCAGTCCACTCTAAAAACCTCTAAAACCACTGTCTAATTTCAACCACTTTTTGGAGATACACCTTAAAGGTGTTAAGCTGCTGAAAGTTTTAAGAAAACAATCTCATTGCTTCACAAAATCAAGCCTGTTGGACTACTACCCCCTGTGAAGAGGGCTGCTAGAGCCACAATGCAGGTACCTTCTACTGACAAAACAGACTTATTTCCTATATCACCACACCAAGCAACAAGCTTTTAGGAGAGAAATTCATACGCATCTCTGTGCTATGTTCATTGCAATGACCCTAGGCTAAAAAAAGACTGGTCTTCTTTTTGGCAGATGCTGCAAATAGATCATATGGTGTGGAAAGTTAGCCAGCCTAAGCTGGGCAGGTATTACCCACCAGTTCCTCTAAAACCCCTCTTCATTTTTCTGCCTGACAGACCAAATGGACTGCAGGGAAGAAGAGACTCTTTTTCTTGTGGAGAGTTGCACACTTCAGCATCACCTGGATGAGGTGAAGCAGCAATAGAAATTGGAAAACCTGCCCTGCCTCAACCACTGCAGAGAGGAGACCATTAGAGACACTAAGGTCACAGTGAGCATTGGAATCTTGCAGGCCACAGTGTTTAGCACTTGATCAACATCCCCAAGCAACCATGACAGAAACCTACTGCATATCACCAGCAGCAGTCCCTGAGCTCCTTGAGATTCTGGAGAAATGGCACTCTTGCAGCAACCTTAACAAGGTTGCTTCATGTAATTTGACATATGACAGCATTTGGCCCATGCCTCCAGCCCTTCTGCAGTCTTTTACAGCACATAAATCAAAGCAAATAATCCCTTGCCTCACCATCCAAAAGTTAGGCAATCTTACAAAGACTTCAGGAGGAAAATCCAGCTATTTCAAATAATCAGCCCTCGCAAATTAATTTATACCAAGGTAACTTTTATCTTTTGGGAAACTCAAAGCATTCTTCTGCCATTCTCAAAAGCGAGAAGCTGTACTGGCAGAGCTCCTACTCACATGCAGCAGCTGGCCAGTGAGGAGCTGGAAAAGGCACAAGGAGAGCTAGCCAAGACCTTAGGGATTTCCCCAGGATCCTTGAAATCTCTGGCAATAATCAATCTGATGAGAGCCATCTTCTCAGCTTCTCTTCAACATCCGTCTACACAATTTCATTAGATGAAAATGAAACACTGCTAGGTCATTCCTGTCTTCATGCAGACAATGATCACAAAATCTATGTTCTTATCAGAAAAATCTCTCTACAGCTCAAAACTCTAGGATTTCTTAATCTCCAATTAATAGTGTTTCTCCAATAATCGATAAGTTATTCCACAATGGCTCTGTTTTGCCTAACCACTACTTTCACTCATCAAACAGATAGAAACACTGAGTTTCTCAGCTCACAAAACCCTCCAGATGCATGATATCATTGACTATGAACTATCAAGAAAAACCATTATTGCCTTTTTCTCATCTTTAGAATCATCGTTTCCAAGGCTGCACTAGCCCGGTCAGGAAAATGAACCAGCAAATCTCAGCTGATGATATGAAGTCCTTTGACCCATCAGCAAGAAAGATGGTATTTAAATACTCTTCCCTCCAGCAATCCCCCTCCTTTCCCCATCCCCATAAAAGATTTATGTTCTCAGCCTTGGCCTATCGGCAGTACCTGTTGTGCATGTGGAAGACCAAGAAAACCTGGAGCTACCTCCAAAGAGCCAGACAAAGGACTGGACTTGCTTCTTCATTGGCAGAGCTGCAAGAAAAGCTGGCTCACTCCCCAGAACTGCAGAATAACCTCTTTAACAGCTTCTGAGCACAACACACCACTGCAAAAGCCTGAAAGGCAGCAGGTTAGTGTTTCAGTAACTGCAGTGGTACTAAGGATCAAGGGGATTTCTTTCAGCCCAAGAGTAACACAATTCCATGAATATTTTTCAACTGCTCTTGTTTATAATGAAAAGGCTTTGTGTCTTTAGGCTGCTTAAACTTCCCAGCTACCATGAGCTAGACTTAATTCTAGGAAAAAAACCACCTGTCTGAATTCTATGTAAGTACACACTGTCCAAAAGGTCACAAGACAGCACCCCTCTTTCAACCCATAGCTATAGATTTTGATTATTGGAATGAGGGATGCTGCAGAGAGACTGGTGGTAAAATACTCATAGCATATGCATCTAGCAAATTTGGTTCTGGGTATTAACTTCTTTTCTTCCTGTAAAATGTTACCCAGGAAGAATTTGAGAACTTCACCATTTGTGTAGGATTTTGAATGTTGTTAGACTGGGTATCTCACACTGACACCCACTGTTGCATGGTGATTAATCTCAAAGGAGCTTTTAATCCAAAACTTCTGAGACATGTCAGACATGTCAATACATTGCTTTAGGTTACACGCTTCCCATGTAACCAGTTGTAACCAGGAATCTCAAAGAGAAACATGGCAGTCCTACTTTCCAGACAGAGAACTGGAAGCTGAATAAGTGAGCTAGCCTTCTCCTCATGCCAAAAATGAACTGTGAAATGAAGCAGTGGGGTGCAGTGCCTGAAGAGAGGCTCCGGAGGCACCGTTAAAATCCTGTGGCACTCTTCTCAAGGGAAGTAATAGTCCCGTTAACAGGGCCACATGCCAATTTAGAGAATTAAATTCTGCCTACCCAAACTCCTCGTTTCATCTGGGTACAGTGCTCTTCACATCCTACATAAGAAGTTTGGAAAGGGTCTCTTGGAGCCCTGGGACCCATTCCCTCCTGCTGTTGGCAGCCTACAATATATCCCCTTTCATAGACTGGTCAAGCCTACAATATACCCCCTTTCATAGACTGGTCAAGCTCCCTCCAAAGAGTAATTTGTTTTAGCCATAATTGGAGGTCAATCGAGAAGCAGTTGTTAGAAACTTGCTGTTCCAAACAGGGGACTGCCGATATGCACTGTTAAACACTGGCTATGCTCCATCCCAGAGGCGGCTGCATTTCGAGAGCTGGCCAAGCAGAGGGCCAACCCCCAAGTGCCAAAAGCACTGGGAAATCCAGGAAGAAAAGGAGACGATCCTATGGGCTAGTTGCAATGGGAGAAATCATGCAGAGGATCATGGGGCAGGTTGGAGAAGCGTCTTGCTCTTCACATGCCCTTCTCCTTCAGAGATGCTGAGCATCCAGAAAGCCTCATTAGAGGACATGTCACTCCTTTAGGATGGCCCATGGGAGAGGGGGAGGCATTTGGCACAACTTGGCCCACAGATCTGAGAGTGTCATGCCTGGTATTCCACATAGAGAAAACTTTAAAGGCAGGTGCTGGTGTCCTGAAAACAACAGTTGTGCTGCCCAACCCTGTTGGTGACTGAACTCTAAAGAATCTTTTATGGTAAAATTTGTCAGAGACAAAAGGTTCATCTCCACATGTGCCCAAAATGGTCCTTGTCTCCTGTCCTCCCAGGCACAAGATAAAGTTTCCCCTTTTCCCCTGATTCGCTTTTTGCTGCCCCATTACTTAAAGGGGGAATCAAAAAGCAAATTTATTATCTCGTATCCTCCGCTGCTGGAAATTTGAACTGGCTTGTAAACCTTCCACAGTGCTTGGGAAGATGGGCTTCCCTGCCAGGAAGGAAAGCTTGAGGACCAAATCAGGGGATGCACTTCACCACAGCCATCAGCAAAGTGGCTGGTGGTGAGATGGTGTCTCCTGGTGTGCTGCTACTGCCAGCTGCCACAGCCTAGGATTTCTAGGCTCCTATATAATTTTATTGACTCTAGCCTAGTTTCATTTACTTCATCTCATTAACTATTTCCCTAGAAATCATTACGCTTATGAAACAATGTTCTGTGGTGTTGTATTTCCCACTGATTAATTTATTAAATGCCTTTCACATTGTTCCCCCACCCCCCACTTTCCCCTGCCCCCAGCCCTGGCCCCTCCCTCAGCTTCTCCCTGTTGGTTCCTGTACCCCAACTCCATCCATGTACTGCCCCTGCAATCTGACAAAATCCTCCTGCGCCAGGACCACGAGGTCTCTCTGCCTCTGTGGGATCCCCGGGACAAGATGTAACCATTAAAGATCCTCTGAACCCCTCATGGAGGGACCCTTCTCACCTCCTTTACCATCACTGGGTTGTAAAGCTGATAGCTAGCCAGAGCAAGAGTGTGGGGCTGTCCAAAAAGGGCTACTGGAGGACGACAATGGTCACTCTGCCCTAAACAGCCCCGTTGAGCTCTCAGGGGAAGCTGCAGCTTGCTAAACCAAACCTAGCACTGCAGCAAGACCCGTATCTTGCTGGATTTAGTCATATAATGCAAAGAGCTGGACAGGGTTTGGCCATCAGCACAACCACCCCTAGCTGAACAGACTCTCCTTTGCATGTGGTATTTCTGAATAGAGCCCAACAATTTGTGTTTTTCCAAAGATAGGATTATCAGGAAGATGCTTTTAAAGAAGTCTTTGTCCTACAAAGTGCATTTCTACAAAATGTAGAGATGAAAATATACTTCCCTAGGTATGTCCTTGCACGTCCTGAGCACTGCTGAACGCCTGCCAGGATACCTCTTTCCTTCTCATCAGTTTGGGCCTTTGTTTTCTCTCTGTGCAGACATCAGTGGCACAGGGCAATTGAAAAAGATGTTTGCAGCCCTCTAATGGGTTGACATCTCAGGCTGTTTTGAGGTTATTCTTGCATATTTGCCCAGGCTCTCCATGGAGCCCTACAAGTGACTGAACTCAAAATTCCTGTTACCCACAAGATCCTTGAAGGATCTCAGCACAGTATAAAGGCAGCTTCAGTTAAAGACAACAATGGTAAGCTTGAAAACCAAACTTCTTCGGGCCTAAAAGGTAAAAAAAACCCAACGAGGCAGAAGTTTCTACAACCCAAAATCAGGACTCAGAAATAAAAGTTACTGACTGTCTTTAACTCCTATTTGTGTCAGCAGCAAGTGTTACAACCACTCACAATCTGTCATGGTCAAACTTGTGAGGAGAAAGACACAATTTACTTCTGCTCTATGTGGCTAATTTCAGGTAAAACCAGTAGGGCTGGTGTCCAAATCCTTAAGGAAGGGAGGCAGGCTGCATGCAGTAACAGTGAAAGGCAAAACATGTGAAGGTTTTTCCGTTACGGAAGGCATGAGATCAATAAAATGCTCGGTAAGACACACATCCCACAGCAAAACAGTGGTAACGTGATGTTTCAAAAGCTAAAAGCATGTTAGAATTTGTTGCTGGAATAGTCAAGCTGCAAATATGCCTCTTCTATAAATAGCACACAGTAACAATAGCTGAGGTCTCCAAGTGATTTATTAGCAGTATTCTAAATAGATTAACACTAAAATAAGTTACTAATTTACTAAAATCTTGTCAAGGAGACTCTGCTTCAGTAAGCCCTTTTATCCTGAAGCTTGTCTAAATGGGGACACTCAGGCGAGCTAATCTGAATTGACCACAGATGGGAATGTAAAGTGAATGAGATAATTGCATTGCAGAGTGGACAGTCACTCTCACTCACGGTTAAAGAATTAACATCTGCTAAGGGCCTCTTGTGGATGAGCCCTCAACAGTGATCCCTAGCCAAGGATAATTTTAAGATTAGAGTGTCAAAAAAGGAAATATTAATATGGTCTGAACTATGGGAGGGAAGATAGGCTTTTATGCATACTAGTAAAATTAGTATTCCTGCCTGAGCATGAAGCTGAAAGAGTTTACTTCTGCATCTTGTTTACTTGGATCAGATTATGTTTGGCTGGTGAATCCAGTTCTGATTTCCCTTGCAATACTGTGGCTGAAGGGTTACACCCTGAAAAACAACAAAGATACTCAGCATTTGTAGAATTTTTGTATGATTCAGGCTAAAACTTGGCCATAGCTTTTCTCTTAAAACATTGGTGATACAAGGCTAACATTTAGAGGTTTCTGCCTATGCTAAACAAACTGCTATTGTGAAACAATTAATTCACCATATTAATTAATTCACTTCAAATAGGCAGATGCTTGAAGCTTGCTGGAAACCCAGGTTGGCTGTACCAAGGTTGGGATGCCAGGGCAGGAGGTGGGCATCCACCATCTTCTTCCTTTCCAGTTTCCTGCTGAGGAGAAGCTCAGCTGGTTTGTTTGGCTTGTGTATCCTTGCAGAGAGATCACCGACTACTTTGCTAGTTGTTGAAAGTGTTTCTTCTTTGAAAAAGGTCAGACTACAGCCAGCCTCCTGGTGTGGGGCTTGGCTCAGCAGAGCCGCTGAGCTCTCTGGGCACATGCTGACCTGTGAACTCCTGCTTAATTTCACCAAGAAAACCATTTAGACTGAACCCATGGCATTTTAGTGCAGCGTTCCCAACATCAGTACAGCCTTCAACCTCTTTGCTTGGCAGTTCTGCCCAGATTTGTCCTTTCCTTCCTAATCCCACCACTGGGCTGTTGATCCTCCATCTCTTGCCTGCCTCAGGCTGGAGCTGCATCCACATCAGAGATAACCATGTTCAGTGGACTTGCAGCATTAGGGACAGGAAGCAAAGAAGAGCAGGGACCTGTCAAGTCCCTGATGAGGTGATTCTACCTATCAATAGACCTTCCAAGTGCCACACATGGCGTGTGACACTTCTTGTGTCGCAGTCACCCAGCTTAGGTGACTGCTGCATGGTGCGCTTTCCAGAAGTATTGCTCTCCCAGTGCTCTCCACTACCCCAGTCCCACCACTGCAAAGGGAAGCCCAGAGCCACACTGCTACAGAAGGATGAAAGGCATCTCCCAGAGCTATTTCAGCATTTCTGAGGTCTGCATCTTTGAAATGAAGGCTTGGCAGCTTGTTTTCTGTACTATCATAAATCTCCTCAAGATCAACATCATCGCAAATTCTGATGAGGGAGGATTTTTGTCATAAGAGTTATGTCGGCATCTAAGGAATGACTCATGATGATGAGGGCAGAATGCAAAAACTCTGATCTTTCTTTTCAATAAAAAGTGAAGCAGATACATCTTTGACCCAAATTTAGACAGGTGATATATTGGAAAGAGGCCCAAAGCCCCTGAGTTCTGCTGGGTTCTGCACATTGGTGCCTTGAATTGGGGCTTGCAGGCGCTGCAACAATCAGCAGAAATGCAGGTGGATCAGCACTGCCTGCTCTTTGCAGAGGATAAAACCAGAAATCACCAGCCCTACAAGCCATAGGTCTGTGTCAACCTCCAGTGACATTTGGGGTGAGTCACCACCACCTGAGGCCTCACCTGAGACAAACTGCTCATCCAAGGGGACAGCAGTGATTGAGCTGCCAGCAGCATGCAGAGAGACCCCAGCATCCTGCAAAATCCTGCAAGCCCTTAACACCATGCCCAGAAATGCACATGTGGCGTTGAAATGTCTGAAGTGTGAGAATGCAGTATGCAGACAGTGTGACACACGGTTTGGATCATGGGTCACAGTTGTTACATCACAGTTAAAAAAAAAAAAATCTAAAAAGTTAAAAAAGAAATCCTGTGGCACTCACAGAATTTGTAGTTGTGCTTTAAAGAAAATGAGTAATACTCTTCAGGGTAAGGAGTAATACCCTTCAGAGATGGTCATTTTGGATGACTGCATATTTGAAACCACTGTTTCAAGAGAAATTACTGTTTCCATATGTCTGAAATTAGGTGCTACCAAAGTGGGAGTAAAGCACAACATAACTCCAAACAGAACACAAAACTCTGATGTTTCTTTAGGTCAGATACATGTTGCTATTGGCAGCTACTAGTAATTGCTGGAATGCAGCACACTGTAATAAATTAATGGGATATTTGCTAAGCATGCAGGCTTGCCATCTGGACAGCTGCTGCTATTACTTTGCAGGTAAAAAGTGGTATTTAAGTGCAGGAAACAGAAGTGGACACACAAGAAAAATCTTATAAGCTCCAGCCCTTTGGATGCAATATTTTTTTAAAACCTGGAACAATTAAATGCTCTTGATTTATATGCTTCTTTGCAATAACACAGACTAAAGCCATGCCAAAAGAAGAGATCCTGTGGAAGCAAGCTTGGTACATAGCCTCATTTTGCAGCATGCTACTGCAGATGCATCAAACACTACCAAATTATTTCTCTTCTTGAGACAGGCATTGGTTTTCACACACAAGACCTTGGTTCTACTCTCCCCACGCATTGCACCAAACCAGAGAGGAGCTGGCCCGAGGTTGGGATTTGCATAGGTTCTCTCCAGGCACAGGCCCCATCCTGATGTGCAGTGACCACAATGAAAACTGCACCAGGGTGCTAGCAACATGAGACCCAACACCAATGAGGCAAATACTGCCTTGTAGGATGCCCTGGGTTTCTCATCCCTGAGTAAAAGTCCCTGGAAAGCTGAAAAATGAGCATGCAAGTCATATGCCCCAGAGAAGTGCCACTGGCTGGCCTAGGAGCTGTGGATCTCAGTCTCTACGCTCCATCACAGGCTGGCATAGGTTTAGGATTCAGGTGGTGGTTTACAGAGGCTGGCACAAATACTGAGGGCCTGAGAAATTCCCAGTGGGGTACATTCATCCTTTCTTTTGAGGGTCTCACTTTGTAGTTAGCCCTGATTCAGAACCACAAAATTGTTTGGATGGGAAGAGACCTCCAAAGATAATCTAGTCCAGCATCCCTTCCATGGGTAGGGATATATTTGAGTAGATCAGGTTGCTCAAAGCCCCATCCATCCAACCTGGCCTTGTACACTTCCAGGGATGGGGTATCCACAACTTCTCTGGGCATGAGGCATCCACAGCTTCTCTGGGTAACCTGTTCCAGTGCTTCATGACCCTCATAATCAAAAAATGTCTTATGTCCAATCTAAATCAATTTCAGTACAAAATGGTTGCCCCTTGTCCTGTCAGAAAAGGTCATGTCGAAAAGTCTTTCTCCACCTCTCTTGTAAGCCCCTTTTTTTATTGCACCCTGAAAGGAAGTTTAGGCAGCTTTTGGGGGCACAAGCAAAGGATGTCAGGAAAATAAAGAAAGATGGCACTTTTTCTAACCAACTATTTGATTTAAAATGTAATGGAATAGTCATCCTGGATCTGTCTGACAGGTCTGGAGATCCTTGTTTCTGAGCTGATAAGAGCATGGAACAGCTTCTGCTAGATCAAGACACTGGCTGCCTCCTGTGACAGAGCTAAGAGATGCACTTTGGTGAAAAAGCAGCTCTCAGTATTTCTGCAGTGAGTGGCTTCCTAGCCAGAGCATGGCTAGAGGTGACCACAAAGGATTGCAAACGGGTCTGAATACATGATTTTTTCTCAACATGAATGCTGACCTCCAAGGATCGGGCTTTCACCTCAAAACCAGATATAAGTGATCTCCTGATTCACTAACCAGATTTTACCCTTTCTCTGTGTTAGGCCAGAGAGGAATTTTGATTAAGCTTTCAGGAAAGTTCATTAAATTGGGCCACTAGAGGGAGCAGCCTTTAAAGTCCAGAGCTGGTCACCGGGGATGCGTCCCCATGAGACTGGGGACCCAGGAGGGCGGCCCCGTGGCCGCAGCTCCGAGGGGAAGCCCTCCAGCACTGGGGGACAGGATTGCACAAAGGGAAGACTGTTATTGGTAGCGCCTCCACATGCATCATTTGTTATCTGCTGTTTCTGATATTGAAAATACTCTTTCACGTGGTTTTATTTTTTTTTCCTTAGAAAATATTATGTCTTTCTTCCTTTATTTTTTTTTCCCCAAGTTCTTTTCACGTAAGTTTGCACAGGAAAAAAAGAAGACAAGATACAAGTTTTAAAATTACCTGGCTAACCTGGTTTATGGGAACCATACTTCAGTGTGTGGTGAGTAGCTACTTTGGCTGGTTACACGCCTACTTCTCAGAGAAGGCAGTCACTATTAGAAGTCAATCTGGTGATTATTAATTTTAATATAGTTGCATTTTGGTCAGACTGATTTGCATCACCTCAAAACCACATGCCTGCAAGATCTGGAGAAAGCTGTCTAGAGTGACGTTCCCTTCTGCATTCCTGAGGAATTAGCAGCACCTGCCTAGGTTGCAGTTGTGCAGGGGGGTTCACCAGGTGAAAGGAAATTTTTGGAAAAGAGAAGGACTACGAACTCAGCAAAGCAAGAGGCAGGGCGGTGCCTACATCACCTAGGAATGAATTACGTTAGTTCACCTTGCGCGATGACAAGAGATACTGAAGTGAAATATGAAACATAAACACCGGTGCAGAGATTGTAGAGAGAAAGGGGGCTGGGGCAGGGGCTTTCTCGTCCCAGCCCAGGCAGACTTACCTCTCCTCCAGTGCAGGGGAAGGGGCTCGAATATCTGGAAGTGCAAATGGCTCCTCTCTGCCTCACATCATCCTCCAGCCCGAAGGTGGCCGAACAGTTAGCAGCAAAGTACTTGTAAGGCTTCCACGTCTCGCCGAAGTCCTGGGAGCGCTCCAGCACCATGGCAGCAGGCCTGGGCGACTTGAAGACCATAATCAAGTGAGTGAAGTAGAAGGTGGCTTCCAGGTCCAGGCGGATGGTCTCGCGGGGGGCGTCCTGGGCCGCCTGCCACCAGGTGCGGGGCAGGCGGAACGGGGAGTCGGCCATGGCTGCGGCGGGGTGCGCCAGCCCGGCGTGGGCCTCGCTGCAGCGGCCGCACGAGGGGCGCCGGCAGCGGCGCTGCGCGTCCTCGCTGAGGGCGCAGAAGGGCTCGGCGGCGCGGCGGCCGCAGGACGTGTCGGTGCGCAGCGCCCGTCCGTGCGCCAGGTTACCCATCCGAGGGTTGCAGGCCTTCTCGCAGGGACTGCTCGCTGCCGCCACGCCGCCCAGACCTGCGGGGCAGAGAGCGGGGCGCTGAAGGTGGCTCCTGAGGTGGGAGCAGCCCGCCCCGTCGGAGCACACACGTCCCGCGGCACGCGGGATGCTGCCACCGCTGCAACCGTGTGCCGCTGGTACCCACCGAGCCCTGGAGGGGCTGTGGGAGTGTGGCATTGCTACTCAGCTCTCCCCTCTGTGGAGATCAGTGTTGTCTCTAAAAGCAAATAAAAACCCACTCCAAAACCCTTCAGGGTTTCCATGCGCTTGGGAAAATCCCTACCGAGAGATGCAGAGCAGGCAAGAGGAGAAATGAGTACACCCTGCCCTCCCACCTTGAGGTACTAGAGCAGGGCTGAGGCTTCAGGGCCATGCCACCCATGCCCCGAGGCCTCCAAGGGGATCCAGGTGGCCCTGGAGAAGTGGAGAAAAGCAGAAGAAAGGCAGGCTGCCGCCAAGGTAGCATGCTGCCACAAGGTCAGGAGACTGCCATGAGGGGACAGCATTGCTGCAACCCAGCCCACCGTGCAGCACATCAGGTGTCTGAGGTGTGAGAGCCCACAGGAATATCACCTGCCAGCAACGGCCTCAAGTCTTCACCCCTTTCCCACCACTCCAGCTGTACCCCAAACCTTCCCACAATCGGAAACTTCTGCCAACATCAGTGTTTAATTGTAGAACTGCTTAAGTTTGGAAAGGCTGTTGCTGGTGTGTGTAAAGGGAATTAAAAATAAATTTGGGTTGAAATTATGCTGGCAAGCTGCCACACAGCTGAAGCTCTGTGGTTTTTGTTCAAGTTTTTCTGGAAGACCTGTCAATTTTAAAATCCACAGTTAAAGTGTCAAAGAAAAATAAAATCACCATGGGCTTTACTGTGAAACCATGTAACCAATGTAACTCTTGGTGCAGGAATGCTTGATTAGGAGCTCTCCAACTTTTTATTAATAACTGTAAGAGTAGGTCAAGGCAGTGCTTGGTGAATTGTTTAACATAAAAAAAAAAAATCTCTATTGACTTGGATTTGTGCAGGTCAAAGCATCTGAGGTGCATAATGTCTTCTTTATCACCAAGCCAGTCATACACAGTCAGCTTTGTGCACCAATTAATGTCCTCTTCTTGGCATTTTTGTTATGTCTGAAGGTCATTTCAGTTTAGTATCCAATAAGTCCTTTATTTGGGGCTTATTCAGCTTTTTTTTTCACTACAGTGTCATAGTTGCAATTAAGCTATATTATTCACTAGCAGTGCTAAGCCTTCCAAGCCTGACAGTATTCCCCACTTCTCCTGCTCTTCCGGAGCAGGAGCAGAAACACTCCGGATAAAAACATTTCTACTACCAAAGCTCTATACAGTTTTTCTATAGCATTCCCTCAGAACAGTTGTGGACCACTGCTTGCTATGCACCCAGTACAAGGCACTTCTGAATCCAGTCTCTGGTTTTCACTGGGTAAGCAGTCTTGGGAAATTTTTAGTGAACAAGAAATGCTCAGTCAGGTTAGCTTCCTACAGTGTGCTGGTAAAGCTGTGTTGGAGATGACCTATAGTAACTGTGCAGAATACGTTTTGTCCAGAAAAGTAAACAAAGAGAACTATAAGGTTAATGTAATATCACTTACAACTCCTGAACATCCTTTTCAAAGCATTGTATAAACATTAACCTATGTAGTTCTCCTGAGGGGTAGGTAAGTTAAATGCTATTATCATATTATCAGTTAGGCTAGACAGTAGTTGGCCTAATTTATGTCTTTGGCTGCTTTCCTGGATTCTTTGGCTACGTGTAACACAGTGCAGTTGGCCGCTACACAAATAGATGAACATTTACTGTGGTTCCCTCAGCTGTGGGATTGCAAAGCAGGTTTGGGAAGTGGTAGGAAGAGCAGGGCTCAGTCAGCACCATCAGACAGGTTGAGATTACTGTTTGTGTTCATCAAGTCTTTTTGTTTTTTGCACACCAGACTGCTGCCTCCAGGAATGCAGTGGAGGAGGACCTGGTCAATGGGAGGTTTCCCCGTGACTGCAGTTGGTGGTAGGGCTGGTGTAGCTGGCCCCAGGAGAGGGACAAGCCAACCCCAGCCGGGAGGGGTTGGTTACCAAATCCCGTGTGAGACCCTGGGAGCCAAGAGTATTTGATTGCTCCCAGTTCAGGGTATACTCCAGCCCTGGTCATGCACGGTCACTAAATGCAGTTGTCTTTGGGCTAGGCATTGAGGGTCCCTTCCTCACCTGGGGTCAGATCTGGGGCAAGGGACCTTGGCTTCAGTAGGATTTGAGAAATGCTGCTGGCACATAGATGTGGATCCCAGAGGCAGAAAGGGGGGAGAGGAAACCCCCTTTGAAAGGGTGTTTGTTTTCACTTGAATTGGAAAAGAGTTGCATGACCGATGCAGAGCACTTCATGTTATGAAAAGTGACAGCTTTCTAGTGTAATGCTGGGTGCCACAGGAATTCAGTAAAAGGACAAATTGAGAGCACAGAAGTTTCTGTGCTGGCAGTCACAAGTTCACAACTACTATGCCACACCACTGCAAGAGGTGCTTTTCCTTACTTGCACTTAATACATCTGCCCAACTAAATCTTCCCATTCTATACACTGTACATGCCACCGGACTGGGATCTTCAGTAATGAGTAAGAGCATGCAGAGAATATCATGACTCACCTGGAAAAACATCCATGGAAAATCATATGCTTCCTGCTTAAGCATTTTAGCAACACATGCCTTGTGATGTTTCGTTTATATCTTGTGCCTGATTAAATGTTTGTTTCCCATCAGGTTTTTTTTTCTTCTTTTTAGAAAAGACATTTGGCACTCGGCTTGCACCGGCCGAGGAAGCGTTACGCAAACTGTTTATGCCCGAGTGTCTCTGCTGCGGGACCCCGCTGCGGGCAGCTCTGAGCGCGATGTGTTTACGCTGCGGGAAGGGGCTTTGAAAACCCTGCCCGCCCTCCTCTGCACCCCGACTACTCGGGGTACGGCCGCCCAGAGCGCCAGCGGAGCCCACAGCCCCGCCGCTGCCACCCGCAGCGCTTCGCAGCCGGGCTCCGCTCCCGCGGCATCCCCCGAAGCCCCAGCCCGAGCCTACCCGGCCTCGCCGCCCCGCCCGAGGCTCCCCGGGCAGGGGCGGCCCCTCGAAGCGCGGTGCGGCGCGGCCGGACCCCTCTTTGTCTGCGGCGCGGGGGGAACGCGCATCCCGGCCTCTGCCTTTCCACACCCACCGGCACACACCGCGCACCGACACGCACCGCATGTGCGGACACACGAACACACAGCCTGTGCGCACACGTATGCGTATGTACACGCGTGTGTGCGGACATGTGCGTACAGAGACAGACGCGTGTGTGCACAGTGCGCACACGCCCGTGCGGCGCTCCGTGCGTGCGCACGCCCGTGCACCCCGCGCATACGGGCGCGGGCACTCCGGCACACGCGCGTACCCGCACACGCACACACGCCGCGTATCTACCTCGCACGCCCGCGGAGGACGGAGAACGCCGACCGCGGCCGGTCACGACCCACCTGCAGCGGCGGCGGCGGCGCCCAGCAGCAGCAGCGCCAGCCGCATCCCGC
>JACBWW010000005.1:11788863-12047897 GCA_020086605.1 Lanius collurio | reverse complement strand
CTCAGCAAAGGACCATTAGGAGAGCAAGGGTGGAGCATTTCTGAGCAGTCATTATTTTTTTACTTACCTATATCTAATCTGGGAGGCCAGCGTGTTGTAAGAGCTACAAAATATCATATATGTAATTTTCTGCACTTTGAACTTGGACAACTTAAGAGCAATTCTGCTTTAGAAAGCAGCATGACAGAGTCTTAAGACTAACACACTGCCTTCTGTAATGCATTTTAAAAGTGACACACGTTTTGAGCTGCTAGGATTATACTATCACCAAAATGCTCACTGAAAAGTATTTAGTGCATAATCTACTGATAGCAGTTAAACACCTGTCTAGGGAGTGTCTCTATGTCTTTATGTTACGAGGTACAGGAAGGTTGATCTTTGTCAACTTTCTAATTTTTCAGTGCTGTTATATGGCACAGGGAAGCATTTTGCTCACCTTGCCACTGTCATTTTCTCTCCTACATGTAAGAGCCTCTAGGCAGGGACTCCTAGTCCCCAGGCACCCGTCCAGTCCTCATGGCTACTTGTGAGCTACTCAGGGCTTTTTCCTGCATGGTGCTGGATGCTCCCACACTTCTGAGCCTCCTCAGTAGTGGCAGTGGCCACAGAGGAAAAGGATGTTCCTGTTTTCATCTTTCAAAACAGGGATGTATTGCCAAGGAATCCTACATGCATTTGTGTTGTTACAGACAGGTTGCAGCACTATTATGCAGGTCTGGGAAATGCAGTCACATTATGCAGGTCTGGGAAATGAAAAGTGCAAGCCACAAGTGGGGAATTTATCTCCATTGCAACTTATAACTCACAGTTCCTTCTGCGTCAACAGTACCAGGTGATGTCTGCTGTAGGATGATAAATCTGAGTGGACCTGAGCAAGAGCTCACACTACTATGTCAACCCATCTGCCATCATGAGCATAGAGCAGTTTGAGGTGCATAAGCAGGAGGAGTAATTTTCTTGATAGGACAGAAGACAAGACTGATGGGAGCAGAGCATGGTTCTGGAGAAATCCCTGAGGCAGGAGGGAAGGACTGAAAAACTGCAGAACAAAAATTTTGAAGGAAATGAATGGTGCTATCACTAGCTGGAGAGAGAAAGTGCAACCAGGCTTGGGCTTAAATTGGAAGATGGAAGAGCAGTGCCCAGTGAATTGAAATTAGAGGAGAGAGGCTACACAGTGGGTGTGTAATTGTGGGGACAGGAGAGAGAAGGGGCATGTGCTCAGGACAAACTCACAGTGCTGTCAGAGGCAGGAGGTCAGATATTGCTGAAACAGATTAATGGAATAGAAAACTGGAGACAATAAAGGACAATTTCCAGGTAAGCTCAGAGACGACATCAAAAAGTCATTTTAGGTATCCACACATTTGAGATCTTGATAGCATAAGTCCACTCCTTTGAGATGCTGCCTGGCTCACGTGCCTCAGTCCTCTTGAGCCAAATAACTGAGTTGCACTTTCATTCCTAGCAGCTCCGCTCTTCCTAGATGAATTTGTTTTACTTGTTGGAGGCCTCACAGTCTGCAACTCAGGCCACGGGGACCTCGTATCCTCCTGGCATCCCTTTCCTGGCTCTTGGAGGCTCCATGGGACATGCACACACCTGCAGCCACGAGTGCACCCAAGCCAGTGGCTTAGTGAATACATCCTATGGAGCTGTGCATCGCCACACTCTGTGGGCATCTTCCCAGGGCAGGTGCTGCTGTCTGCTACTTCACAGGGCTGCTGGAAGTTCAGCAGAGTGTTAGAAGGGCACAGAAGTGTTTCAGCACAGTTTCATTTTCTTTGTCAGTGTTCCCTCTTGGCCTGCCAGAGGAAAAAAAATCACGTAGTTGCGAGGAGGGGAATGTTCACCTGTCCCCAAACTTTCTCCAGGATCATAAGCTTTGGGGTTCACACTGTGCTACTAGTTAAAGAAGAGCAAGAATTGTTTACAGCTGTCATTCGATAGCTGATCACCACCTTTCACTGGGAGGGTGGTGAGGCACTGGAACAGAGTGGCTCAGAGAAGTTGTGGATGCCCCGTCTATGGCAGTGTTCAAGGCCAGGTTAGATGGGGCTTTGAACAACCCGGTCTTGTGGAAGGTGTCCCTCCCCATGGCATAGGGTTGATGCTAGATAATATTTGGCCCTTTCCAACCCAAACCATTCTGTGATTCTCTAATTCCTGCAGTGTGGTTTTAGGTGGACAGATAGATGGAAAGGCCCAGAATGTGAAGATCACCTGTCTGGTGTATGCTTTTCTCAATTATACTTAAGCAGTCTTTAAAGAATGATGATGTTCCCTCAATAGACATGTCACTGTAAGTTTTAAGGAAATAATCAGGGATGACAGGCCTGGGGGGATGGCCTCTGCCTTCTCAGAGATGCTGAGGAGGTAACCTGAAGGAAGGAGCCTGCTGCTTCAGTAGAGGTCTCCAATCGCATGATGCTATCCCTGGGGAGAGGAAGCAGAAGCCTTTTGGCCTTATCTGTCAGTGCAAAATCCCAGCCCCTGCATAGTGTGAGGAGAGATGATCCTCAGTGAATCTCCTCCCCAAGCACCCCGCCAAGGGTAAGGGTGAACTGGGAGTAACACTTTCAAGTCAGTATGTGAAGCTAGTTCTAGAAGCAGTCCATGGGGGGAAATATCTCACCTACCACCCAGATAGAGCCACCTGGTTTAGACTTTTGTCATTAAAAAATCTCAAAAATTCAAAAGATCAAACTTATTTTTAACTAGAGGCTTGTTCAAAGATCAGCATTTTCTCTATTGACATCCGTGTAAGTATGCAGAATTCCTGTTACAGTTTAACAGGAGGCCCTTGGGGTCGACGAAGTCCTTCAGACATGCCTGGCTATTTTAAGTGGTGTGACGTGTGCTGTCTTGAGCCTGCCAGTTCATTCACTGCTCCTCCACGAACTGGGCATGGCCTGCTCAGTGCTGTGCAAGGAGTGGAGGTGCTACCCAAACAGAGCATCACAATGTGGCAGGAAGATGAGAGGCTGGATTGGAGCAGCCTCTGCCAAGCAGTATCGCTGCAGGGCAGCAATTCCAGCTGAACAATTACCTACATGCTTTAGATTTAGAGATGCTTGTTTTTAGTTTGTTAATTATTTTTCACTGAGGGACCCTTTCAGGCGTCCTCTGGGCAGGACTGGATGTATCTCACTCTGTTCGCTGTGTAGGAAACAGTGATGTTACTGCTTGTATGAAGGATCTATTTTATTAGCAGTCCTTTTGATTTCAGAGAAAATTTGGCTGATCAAGATCTGTAGCAATTTTCAGGAGGCAATCCACTCCTCTAGCCATGAATGGAGATTGATGTGCCATGCACACATTTAAACATGTTAAAAGAGCTTTGTAGAAAGGAATAGAAATTTATTTCAATAAAAAATATGGGTTTAATTCAAAGTTCACTGAAGTCAATGGAAGTTGACATCTGATAAGTGGATTTTGTATGGGGCCTGAAGTCACCTCCCTCTTCTGTGTTTTGGTACCACATCCTTAATCCTTTCTATTAAAACACCTTGTTAACTCTTGTACTTCTCCATTATTTGCAAATCACTAAGAATCTTCCAAACATCATCCAATGAGCAACAAAAACTTTTCACTGACTCATGAGATTTTGTCACAACTTGATTCCTAAGTTTTCTGTATGAAAATAAGCCAAAGGAAATCCCAGGGTAGCCATTACTGATTAAAGCTCCATATTCACCGTGTCACAGAATCACAGATGGGGTAAGATTGGAAGGGACCACACTGGGTCATCTGGTCCACCCCCTCTCAGGCAGGGTCATCTTAGAGCAGATTGAGTCCAGGACTGAGTCCAGACAGTTCTTGAATATCTCCAAAGAGGGCAGCTCCAAAGGCTTTCTGGGCAATCTGTTCAAGTGCTCTGTGATATGCAAATTCCTGTTAAAGCTGAATTATGATACATGACACCACCATACAAACTACCAGGGAAAATGAGAGAGCCAAAGTGCCCTTACTTTGCCCTCAACCCAGTGACTGACTGACGTAACTTTTTGGAACCAAGTATTTTGCGTGCTGGACCAATGTGCATGTAAGAGTGGGAGCACTTTCATGGGATTTATGGAGTTCAGGGGAATTGGAAGTCAAGTCACAGAGGGATTATGCAGTGATAGTGCTATTCTTCAGAAGTCTGTAATGCTGATGGAAAACATCCTATTTCTGCTCACCCCAGGGAAAATTGCAAAGGGTCAGTCAGGAATCTGAAAAAGAGAGGAAGAGGAAACCCTGGGGTTACTCACTGCACTTCACATTTTATGTGAGGGCAAAACTGAGACCATGACAGTCTCTTGGGTAGACTTCTGCACCTGGCATATAATGCTAAATCCCTTCATTAGTCACAGAAAAACCTGTTTACTATGTAATCTGGTAAAGATTTGAATCCTTGTCCTTCTGTGTATAACATTGATGTTTTTAGTGTGAGAATGGGTCTGCCCACACCAGTACTCCAGTAAGTATTCATCACCTGGCCATAAAAGCAGGTATTGCTTCCACTTATAGTCCTCTCTTGGGATTCATGGGAGGGATGAGAGGGTTAAGGCTGTTTCAGGTATCCAAGAGGTCCAATAGCTGCTACACTTCTCTGACTAGCAGGACCAAAATGCCTTCTGACAGGGATTTGTTTTAGGAAGAAAGGTCAGTCCCAAGTCCAGTGCTGCAGGCAATTGCCTGGCAGTGCACAAGGCTGGATCCAAGTGCATTAAATTCTCTACATACACTGCCATAAAAAGCCAACCTCTAACCCTATATTCAATAACACTTTTTAAAGGTTTTGCCATTTTTCTGGAAAGGTGAGTTGATGTTTCATTCTCCAAGCCATAATAGCTCAAACCCCACATCAATTGTTTTTCATGTGCAGCTGTTTTTTATCCACAAGCCATGGCTCCAGGCATTTTGAGAGGTTTTTTTTCCCTTTCTCTCTCCCTCCCTCTCTTTTTACTGTCCCTTTTGGACAAGCAGGAATGAAGTGAAACCAGCTAATCTGCCCATGCTTCATTTATACAGGACTCAGGAGGAAAAAAAGCAAAATAAAAGACAGAAAGAGATGGGGAGGACTTGCTAAAGAAAGAAAAGTGTTTGTAGTCAGTCAGCATAATTTTTTGCAGTAAGACCTGTGCTTGCTGGACTATTGCTGTCACTGTTTTCTTAGCTCCCACATAACCTCTGCCCTTCCTCCTCCCCTCCTTTCCTGGGTAATTGATATGCAAATATCAAGACCAGGATGAAATTTAAATGCCATAGAAACCCACAGCATCGATGCTTTCTATGTCAGTTCTCTGCTCTGTGCTTCAGGCTACAAATTATTAGGAGGATTAACCTGCTGGCTGCTTCCTGAGTGCCACCTCTGCCAACTACTCAGCAGCAACACTCCTGGCAGCCAGGGAGAGCAGCCGAGGTGGTGAGAGGTGGCTGGGATGGTGAGACAGCTGGCCACGGCCAGCAGCGATGGGCTGGCGGTGGGATGAAGCTGGGCCTCCCAGGCCCTCACACTTTTGTTTCAGCCCTGGCACCTGATCCCAAAGCTGGGAGAGAGTGGCAGAGGAAAGCCCAGCAGCCAGCAGCAGCCACAGCAGTGGCATGTGGGGATGGAGGAGTGGGCTGGGGATACGGAGGATTAGCTGAGGAAACCTGCTGCCACCTCTCCACTACCCTCCAAGCCACAAGCTGGTCTGGATCTTTGCCTTGTTCTGGAAAACCATCAAGGGTAAGAGTCAACACATCTTTCACCTCCAGGAAACACCTGGCCCACCATGGAATAGCACAGCCTGTTTCTCAACTCCTGATGGGGGAATGACTCTTGGCATTGTTCTGCCTCACCACTGATGTAAGGTGAGCCAATCCCCCAAAGCTGGGGTTCAGGGTGACTGAAGGAGGGGTCTCTGCCAGTGGGTATTATGTGTGTGGACACAGAAACTGTCATACTGTGCTTCCCTCTGTGCCCTTTACAGTGGGAAAGGAGGGCAACACAGCTGTGTTTGCTCCTACCTCTCAACCAGGACATCTGTCAGCAGGACCCTTTTGTGGGACCTTGGACGTATGTGATGTAGATATTGGTGAGGCTATGCCACCCTCTTTGGCATCTGCTCTTTACTTTTGAGTTCAATCTATGAGCATCACCTCAGCTGTGATCTTCCTCAACTCTATGGTGCTGAGCTGTCCAGGCAACTTGGGAACTCTCAAAGCATCCAGCCCTTCCCTGGTGGCCTGATCAATGGGAATTTGGTATGAAAGTGCAGGAGCAAGCCTATTGCTGTGCACCTTACAGAAAGGTAATTTAGCAGAGACAGCCACAGGGACTGTCAGATGCCAACACATAATGAATTTAGAAAACCAACTTAAAATCTAACTAAACAAGCCAGGAGTAGGCACTGGATGATCAGGGTTTCCTCCAGGACAATGATTTGTTGCTGAACCTGTTTCCCCAGTGGGACTGTTCAAGAACCACACTACATTTGAATTACATGAGTTTTAATAGCCTTCAGTTACAATCACTACTCATGCAGAGGAAGGATGGAATTAGTAGAAAGCACGACGGGAAAAACATGCCTCTGTCTGCCTGAAGAACAGGATGAGCAATGAAAATCTGACAAACTCAGTTTAGAAATGTTCAAACAAGCATTTGGCAGTGGTTTCATGGCAAACTTAGCGAGGGTTAGGTGGTTATAAATCACCCCCTTCAGGCATTCCAGATCAATTTAAATAATGACAACTTATCAAACATAGTAATAAAGGCAGCATTTCAAGAAAATACATCACTGTTTCATGATCCCATTGGACTCTGCCGAAAAGAAACAGAAATGACTGGCAGACTACACGTGAGAAAACATTGCACTTGACTGAATGAGCTGTTGGAATAGAAAGTTCCTTCCGAGGTCTAAGATGTACTTGGAGCATTGGTCCCCTCTTGAGCCTGAATCCCTTTGGCAGCAGTGCAAGTCCTACTTGGTGCAGGACATGCAATGCAGCCTCCAAAGGCAGGCAGAGCCCCATACAGAAGTGATGGGAGTTTGTACCAATGAACCAGCAGCAAAGATGGAAGGAGCCACAGTCCTGAGTGTGACAGCATGGCTGGGGAGGGCAGGGCCATGACTGGCTGTCCTTCCCCTCTGTGTAGCAGAGACTGCATAAAAAATATGACAGAAATTATGTCTGTCCTGTACTGATGGAAAAGCTCTTTTGACAAAGAGGTGTGTTGCAGAAGGTCTATTTTCCCTCCTTTCTTTGGAAAACAAAGTATCTGCATCTAGGACATCAGGAGTAATCCAAGGGAGCCAGAGTCCTCGCTCAGAGCAAGATACTGGCCATGCACCATGGGGTGCTGTGGAAAGATCCAATGCTAGAAAGAGCTCATGTTAGTTGAGGTACTTTCATTACAGTCAAACTTCATGATGCAGGTTACTGGGTGTGAGCATCACAGAGTGCTGGATGGTGGAAAATATACCTTCAAAAGAGAATTACTTCTAACACACATCTAGTAGATTATCTGGAATATATCATGTAGTCAGATGAATTAGCTTCAGTGGAAGTGGAAATGGAAGAGTACTTCTCTCTTTAAACAGAAGGAGCTCCACAAATGTGGAATGTGCTGTGTCTGTGCCGTTATGGCACCATAATGTAGCAGAGCTAAGGACTCATGTAACTGGTGCATGTGAGTCTACATTTACTCTAGTCACCCTTTGGCTGCTTTCGAGCTTGGATCACTAGGGAGTTTTTAAACATCATTTTTTATAGGTAGTTAAATACGACAGTCCTGGTTGTTCAGTGTGTCTGGATGTAGTGCACGTACAGAGTGGGAAAATAGCCAGGGAACCAGTCTAAATAACACTATTCCCACCTGCCTTATTCCAGCATATGTTAAAGATGCCAGGGGCCTCATGACTTTTGCTCTGGTTGAAAACAGAGCAATTAAGCTAAATTAGCCTGTATTAAGCTCTTGCTTACAGCTAGCTTTGGTACCTCTAAGCCACGCTGCAGGCGGCAGTGAAGAAATGAAATATCAGCATGGCCAGAACAAAGCCCGATCATCTCAGAGAGAGTTCTCTGGGGATTCTCCAGCCTCCTCAAAGCAGCTCAGATTTCCAGGCCCTGTTGTGTATGCCTCTGATCCCACAACATGCAACAGGAACATGGGAATCTGAAGACATTTTGCAGTACACAGTGGTAAAGTGACAGATTTTTACCCCAGGATATGCTGGCTATGTACCTTTATCCAAGATGTTTAGGAGGAACTCCCAGAGAAGAAAGAGAAGTTGAGCCAGCTTCACTCTGCACAGCCTGTTCTCACCAGCTACACCAGGCAGATCCAGTAAATTCACAGGAAGAACAGAAAATACAGCTGCTATAGGGCCAAGAGGCCTGAAATGCCCAAATCACTTCTGCAAGTGGGCTCTGGGTGCTGGGTCCTACGTGGGAGCAGAAGGGGCTGCCATCCCTACATGCAGCTAGATGCATTAGTGCATCTACATCTTTTAGCAAAGGGCTGTGGACTCCTATAAAGACGTTTCAACAGGCAAGACTTTTTCAGGTGATTTCTTTAAACTCCTGCAGGGTAACTTTGATACATGGTGGCTTAAAATCACTTCTGCTGGGCAATTGGCAAATCCTTCAAGTGCCATGACTCAGTGCTGTGACTGTGCTTAGAAGGGGAGGAAAAAGCACACAAAAAGGGACAGATACCAGCCAGATGCTTAGTTTGTATGAATAAGACCATTCTATCAACAGCCCTGACCATCTTGCTCATAAGTATATGCTAATTCAGTGGGGAATTGGGACATTTTTACAGTATTTTGGGAGGCATTTGCATGCTTAGACTAGGACATGCAAAAACAAGGGAGTTTGCTCTCTTTTTGCTATTGCTCTTGACTTGGTTCCCTGCCCAGGTTTGCTGTTAAGCCTTAGATGATCTCTGCTTGGAGTCAGCTGGCACAGCTGCTCCTTAAGGTTTGATTGCTTTTGACACATACATTGGGAAGATTCAGCTTGTTCATTAGAGATGGAGACTGTTGAAGTTCCCTGGCACACATTACATATCAGTCCTTCTGGATTTTCAAGTTATCTCAATGGTGGGCCCCTGAAACCTGAGAGCTGGGGTGCTTACGTTGCACTTCTAGGCCATGGAAGCACAGTTTTAAAGAAAAACAAAAGGACTGAATTAGTAGATATTTTTTCATTTCATCATCTGAGAAGAAATGTGATTGTTCTCTTTTTGGATGATCTCTCATTAAACCAAGACTGATCATACCATTCTTATTCCTGAAATTAAAATCTGAACATCACTGATTTTTTGAGCAGCTTTTCTTCATATCCTAAGATGTTATTACTGGCTATGGTGCCTGAAAATTTTCCTCTTTGCCATTTTCAGCATGCTGAAATGCCAAGCTCCCAAAGGAGCTAAAGGAGGGAAAGAATGCCTCACCAGTGAACAGCACAGTGTTGGGTTTGAGTCCTGGGCAGAATTAAACATCCTTCTTGGGAAAACATCCTAACCAAAAAGCTATTGTAGGCTGAATTATTCTCAGTGCTTTTTCTTGCTTGTTTAGGTTCCTTTAGCAAGTTTCACAGCGTGCTGCTGCACAGAGATTGTGTGTGAGAGGATGGCTTTATCACCTGGTGCTTTGGGCACCACTTTAGGAGGAATGGCCCTCCTTCACAGTGATATACATCCAAGTCCAAAGTAAATGTAGATGCAAAGAAGTACAGTGTCAGCAGAAGCAATGAAAAGCAGCACATCCCAAAACAACCACCATAAACCAAAGCAGTGTGGCAGGAGGCAGTGGTCTAAACATCTGCAGGTAGTGAAAAGGCTCAAACAGATGCATCCTGGATGCACTGGTATTTCAGCTAGGATTACAACAGCAGCAGTGAGTGTTGATACTACTGCTGATTGAATTTAAACTGTTGCTGCTAACACAAATGAGTCCTAAAAATTTCTGTGGACATTATGAAAAGGTTTATCCTAGCACCTCTCCATCATTATTGCTTGTCATAGCTAACCTATGTCCTAAACGCAAAAATATTTTCTACTACTCCAAACGGCACCTCTCAGCCAATAAAGGCTTTGACAGATATTTTTTCTCCTTGTCATGAACTTATTAGCTGAAACACACACTGTACACTTTAAGGAGAAAAAAATGGTCTGTTTGGGATGGAAAATAAAATTAAATGAGATTTCATTTCCATTGTTTCTTTCTTGATCTTCTCTTGTTGTTTTCTTTCTTTCTCTAAGTTCTTCTTGAGTCTCAAAATTGCTCTGCTTTTCCATGTTGCCACCTAAATACGTCCTTTACTTCCTGCCATCATGATCTTTAATTCCCTCCTGTCAAAGAAACCAATCTTACCCCTGTAGCCTACACCCGATATTCATCTTCCCTAGCCTGATCTGTCATCCATACCCACCCACTTCTCTCATTCCTCTTCTTCTGGTGTACTTTTTAAGCAAAGTTAGTATAAGATTGTGTGTAAGAAATTACCACTAAAGAATACTAGACAATAAAGGAAATGCTCAAGCATGGCAGACTGCACTCTTCTGGGTCATTATAGTATCCTTTTGTGCTATAAAGCATGAGTCTGAAAGCCAAGAGATCTGCAGAATGAAAAAAATATGAGACAATCACTCTTTGTGCTTCTTGTCTTTATGAAATGAGTCTAGACTTCTTAGAAAGTGTCCATTGAGAGCCTTGAAACCCCTCCTTCACAGGGCAAGCGCAGTGACTGCAGTGACAAAGTGACTGTTGTGCTTAACATCCGAAAACAAGGAAGTCCAGCACTGCAGTGGCATGCTTCCACCATTATGACCATAAAATATCTGACAGGCATACATGGGAGTGGTCTTGCTTTGTAGGAGTAGTAGTGCAGCTGGTAAACACATTCCCTGATAATCTCCGCTTACTGCTTACTGGTTGGATTTGCAGAGTGGCTCTGGCACGTAAGAATGAGATTTCTTTCAAAGACTACTAAACAGGAGTTCTGCTCCAGGTGAGCATCAGCAGCACTCCAGTACCCAGGGACACATACGGGATCACACGAGTGACCCGTCCTTCAGGCTGCTCCTATAAGCTGCATGCATGATTGGGACATTACAGTTCAAAGAAAAGCCCTTGGACAGATTTGGTAGATGCTGATTTGACATACAGATCCATCTAGCATGATGAATTACCTGCTCATGTCCTGGATCTTCTATGTCCTGACCTCTGTACTCCCATCCCTGGGCACCCAGCTTTCTCCATCTCCTCACAGTAAGCACAGACAGCTCACTCGGGAAAATATGTACAAGAAGGTGGCAGGATGCCCAAAAAGAAGATGGCAGGACACTTAGATTTGCGAAACTTCTGTCTGCTTGTGGCCCCAGTCCCAGTGGAAACTGCATTCCTACTTATTTAAGCACCACTAAACCCTAGTATTTTAGCTTCAGTTTTACGATGCAAGGGGGATTAGGCTGAATGCCCTCCAATAACCCAGGCAATGAATTAATGTTCTCTTTGCCTTAAGACCTCTTCTGTAACAGAAAACCTACTTAGAAAGGACCTAGAGGTCTATTCACCAACTTGGGAACCCCACTGTTGGAAAGATGCTGATGTGCTGGTGGGATTCCTACAAGAACAGGAGGAAACAAAGAGGGAGGACAGACCTCTGCTAGAAGCACAGACAGTGAAGCCTGATCTGGTTGAACAAGAACTGGAGAAAAATACTGATAGTAAATGAGTCATGGTATGGTTGTTCAAGGCTGTACAGTGCACAGCTGTGCACACAAAAGAAGATCATAACTGAATGCCATGAAAAATTAAATGAAAGATGGAATGAAAGAACAAATTAAAGAAGTTTAGGGGATTTCCAACTCCATTAGAAATGTAATAATGGATAATACAAGGATATCACAGCACTGTAAGAGTGAGACATATGATAGACTCTTTTTCCCATTTCCAGTTTCTGTATCTTAACAGACCATAAAACAGAATGTGCTGCCCTGCAGACCTAAGACTTTTAAGAGAAGCAAATAAACACACACATAGCTGCATATGAATGAGTACTCTGTAGAAATAGACAGGATCAAAAACATCTTTAAAGCACAGAGCAGACACAAAACTCTGGGGAATATCTCGAATTAGTGTCAAATCATTTAATTTCATAGTTTTCCATTCTGAGCTTACTTGGCTCTTCCCCGGGTCCTGGCCGTTCTCAGAGATGGGACATTGAATGACTGAATTACGACTGAGATAATGTTCTCCTTGGTTTGGAAGCAGAAAAGGATGAAGAGAGATAAGCAATGCTTAAGAGGAAATTTCAGAAAGATTCAGGAGTTATTAAGGATGGAAATATTTTTATGGCTTTGCGATTTTGGCATTGGACAAAATTTTAAATACATTCCTGACAGATGAGATACTCAAACATCTGGAGAGATATGAGCTAATACAAAGCCACTTACTCACATTTCATACGGGATAAATTTAGACATTTCTAACAGCTGGGGTGACTGTGAGACTTGGGCAGGGCCATGGATGTAAGCTACCAGAAGTTCAGCAAGGAAACAGTCTGACAGCCAGGCTGGACACCAGGGCTTCCCTTCATCATTGGCAAGGGGAGGATTTTCCAAGTGCAAGGGGATACAAGGAGCTCACAAAATTTTCCTTGTATCCTGAACAGACCACTGCAGATCTGGGTGTTGAGAATGAACTTCTACTGCTTCTGTAGGCCAGTGACATCTTAATCCCCACTAAAGATCCCTGGCTTAGAAATATCTACAGGAGGTTACAGATGGAACTCTGAAATGTGTGGTCTGAATCCCATCCACTCACAATGTATCCCAGAAAAATGCTGCATTAGGGAGGGGGTTTCTAACAATGCTGGCAGGGACACGGGGTACCCCAGGTCCCTTTTCCATGCCAGGGTCAGGCCATGGGCTGTAGCAGCCTTGTATAACCAGAGCACCTGCAGCACTGCACCCTGCAACAGAGGGGACAGCCAGGACAAAGCTCAGACCACAAACTGGGAGGTACTTTGGCACCTTACTGCCCTTGCCTGAATACATCTGAGCTTCTGGAGACCAGGCAGGAGTGGGAACACCACAGGACAAATGGCTCAGATTTTTAATGGGTTTAAAATTGGTTTGAAATCAAAGAAGATGACATCCATTGATCTAATGTTGACTGACGTTCCTGAGAGGCAGCCAAGAAAAACAATCTGCCATTCAGAAAGTCACCAAAGAACAAAGGAGAGAAGTAGGAGAGGAAAGGGAGAATGGAAAAAAGCTTGAAGCCACCAGCTCAATATACGTATCTAACAGAGGTCTGCCATGGAAGCGCCAGTGCCTAGTGAGGTCAGATGAAAAAGGATTTTTCATTCCATAAAAACCTGTTGATGTGTTTGAAATGTCTCTTATTTAACTAAGAAAATAATTTCTGATTTCTAAGCACATCTCAAGACATGAATTCTCTTTCCAGACTGGATGGATACAGAACAAGTTCTGGGATATTGTATGGTTTAAAATGAATCAAAGGGGGAATTTTTCTTTCTCTACCCATCCTTCAATGTATAAAGCAATATTGCATTCACATTTTCTGGTCTAAAGCTGTGGGTAAAGTTTCTCCCTTACCCTGTAGTCTTTATTTCTCCTTTCTAGTGTAGAAAGGTCTGAGAAGAGAAAAAAGCAAAAATGTAAGTGGCTTGGGCTTTTTCTTTCAGGGCTTAAATAAAAGAGTTTTTATACTAGTCCAAAACCACTTTTTAAAAGCCATTTTGCTAAAAATTCTGTTCTAAAGTGTTCCAACAGAAAGCAATACTCATTTTGATCTCCTGCTTTATTTAACATATAGCATATTCCTCATTGCTGCAGCAACACATCACTAAATCTGAGCAAACTTCACTATTCTTTGAAAGGCAAGGAGATGTGGAACACATAATTTTTTATATATTTATTGAACAGGAATAGAGACATAATGAAAGTAATCAAACTATCCCAGCCTGCCAAGGAAGACAGAGACCAAACCAAAAGCCCAGGTTTGAAACAGAGCTTGGAAAAAAACCAGCAGTGACTCAGATCACATTTAGTGATCTGTGTTTTCTATCTTGGGACAATGCTTTTTTTTGGTGAGTAATTGTGTGGGTTTGTTTGTGGCCTCCTACACACAGAAGCTCTGTATTTTGAGAAAAGCAATGTCCAGTGGGATTGACACTGAACTGTCTGACAGCAGATTTTAGTGTTCAGTGAGCAGCCATGATTGCTTATATTTTTGAAAGTAAGAATGCACATGAATTTTGGGTTTCTTTCCCCCAGTTAAATTTCAAGATTATTTTAAAACAGTAGACTAAAGGACAATCCCCCAAACCCAGCAACTGTTCTGTGTATGTCCACATAACAACCGCAACATTCATGGTGTTGCTGGGACACGCGCTGCCTTTATGGGATCTTCGTGTAAGAATTTTAATTTATCCAAAGTTGAAAGTTTAAAGCTTGTGCTAGCTTGTCCCAAAGACCTTTTGTAATATTAACTGAATTATGTCAAGTATTTTCTGTCAGCTATAAGATTTGTCATAAATCACAAAAAATCTTATAATAACGTAGGTCTGAGCATTATGTCTCCAAAAAGCCCCTTTCATAATGGGAAATACTGTCTTACGCTTTTTAATGTCTTTCTTTCCTCCCTTCCCTTGGGCTGTACTTTTTTCTTTCTTTTGTCCTTTCTAGGGAAATTAGAGCTTTCCTTTGGACTCACTGGGGAAAATCAACCATTTAGTAAAATTCTGTGTTTGTACCTTCTTTATCTCCCCATAATAGAAGCAATTTCCTTTCATCTGCACAAATATTTGGTACACTGAACTCCACATTCACCATTTAGTTTCTCCTCAGTAATTTTCCACTTGAGATCTTTTAGCAAAGATGGACATAAGTGAGCTTATATGAAAGACTTCTATCGTCTGGGAGCATTTGGTTTAGTGCCAAACCCATCTCTTGTAAATGAGAAACACCTACAAACATCCAGCCCCAAATACCATAACCTGGTAATGCTGCCTGTTGGAAGAACACCCCTGCATAAAGAGATCTCCTGGATGTCACTCTCCTTGCATATCCTTAGGAGGTTCAGGGTAGAAGATACCCTTCCATTGGCACCAGGATGTCCAGAGCAAAGGTAGGGAAGCCAAGTTGGGCCACATGCCCATTTTTAAAGGTTTATTCCCCTGGGCAGTGCTCATTGGTAAGCCAAGGCTGTTCACTTTCATCCATAATGCTGAAGGAACAAACAGAAGAAAGAAGATGCTGGCACTAAACAAAGCCAGCAAAATCTGTCTTTGATGTGGGAACTCATCCAGGATGAGCTGATGGGAGAGGCCGTGTCCCAGCTGACGTTTCCACCCTTCAGTTACTCAAGCCAGGCAGCAGCTTTGGCTAAGCTGCACAGAGCAGAGTCACTGAGAGATAGCCATTTACTTGTTTCATGAAAGGAGCAGCTGCTGCAACCTCTTCAGTTTGAAAAAAAGCTTTGCAGGAGTGTAAGTTGGTGAGGAATATGTCTGTGCAAGTCTCACTCTGGGTACTTAGATGTATTTCTGTGGTGAATTGAGGACCCTGTTCTGATCATGTTGCCTCACCTCTTCTCCCTTCTCCTTTCAAAGGGCACTGGCCCCATCACTGGGTGATGGTAAGCTTTGAGGCTGCTGTCATAGAATGGGAGCCACAGAATCATAAAATACACTGAGTTGGAAGGGACCCACAGGGACCATCGACTCCAACCCCTAGCCCTGAGCAGTACCATCCCCAAGAGTCACACCATGTGCCTGAGAGGATTGTCCAAAAGCTTCTTGAACTCTGTCAGACTTGTGCTGTGACTGCTTTCCTGGGGAGCATGTCCTCATGGAGAAGCAGTTGGATCCTGCTCAGAGCCACCTCAGGGTATGAGCCTCACCTTCAGGAGGTTCAAGTGAACCTGAGTTAGGCTGTCAGGTCACCTTGTGAGACATAGCAGGATGCAGCAGTGCAATGAGGCAGGAGCTGATTCTGGGCTCTGCTCCAGGGTCTTGTGCAACGTGGACTTTAGGCCTGAAGTACCCCTGAAATGACAAGTAGACACTCAAAAAGGCTTTGAGCAGCAATCAAGTGACAGGCAGAAGCCTAGCACCAGCCCCCAGTAGATCCCCTGCTCAGAGCCACTCAGGGCAGTCACGCAGGAGGGAGTATGAAGTTTTGGGAAATGAGTCTGAAGAATTTGGGGTATTTTTTTAAACATTAGCTGACTGTCTGGGCAAATAATTTTCTGCCTATGGGTGTCCTACAAAAGTTAACTAACATGTTCCACTAATGAACCTTTGTGACTGGGGTGCCTTGTGGATGAACCAGTATGGTTTCTAATTCTCTAAGCAAACACCGACATTCCCTAGCATGAGTAAGTTGAGTGGTGAGCAGTGACTAATGAACAGCTGGTATGAATTCCTGACACTCCTGGAATCCAGAAATATGTTGATGAAGTCTGGCACAAGTCCAAATATTTGCAAAGTAATGACTAAGGTGGTAATGAACTACAGCTGACTGGCTCATTCATGTTCAGAGGCTCAGCAATTTATTCCAGTGTACATATCCAACATCTCTGACCTAGTTCTGGGTCACCTTTTCCTGTCTGGAAGGCCGTGCATGCCTCAGGATGCTACGAGCACTGCAGAGGAACGGAGACCCACTGGAGTACTGGTGCTCGTTTGCATTGCACACACGCTCCATCTCAAGGCAACCAGGATTTCTGGCTTGTGTGAGGGCTCCAAGCCCCTTCCTATGAGCAAGGCAAGGTGCACAAGCGGCTCTAAAAACACTGGCCCAGGCAGAGTAGATACATCTGGGAAGAAGGAAACAGCATCAAGTTAGGAAATGTCTCATCTTGTACAAAGAGCAGCGTCGTGAAGGCAGATGTTGATGAAGGAGATGGAATGACTGCCAGGCCAGCAGGGACTGAACAATTTACGATTAGATAATTTCAAATTGGAAAGAAAATTATTCTCTGGAAATACAACCCACAGACAAACAATTGAGAAAGATGGGAAAGTCTATGCTGAAGAGCATGGATTCTATGCCACAAACATATGTATTTACAGATGCTGACAGACACCAGTAAACCAGTATCTTTTACTGGGCCACCTTTTAATGCCAGATTTATGCCAAAGCCCTGCACTGATGTCAGTAAGATTCCTTTTGACATGCACAGAGACAAATATGACCAGACCACACCTTAGAAAATGTTCCTGTGATAGCCGAGTACATACCTGGCTTTTCTTCCAGCCCTTCCTTGCAAGCATACATATTCAGTGTAAGTGAAGACAGGCATAGTTCCCAACATGGACTGGGAATGCTATTCACAAATTTCCTTTGGTATGTTCAAGCAGGCATCTCAAATTAAACTAAACTCAACTCAACCCAACAAATGGCCTCACTTTTCCTTTCCCTTTATTTGAAAGGGATTTATTCTAATGATAAACTAATTTAACTGTCAGGCAAAACCACAGATGGGCAAACATGACAGATTGATGTAGCCAGATGGAATAATGTTTGTTTTTATCCACAGTCAGTGGGCACAGCAGCGACAGCCTTTTAATGCTGCTTTACAGGAATCAAGTGCCCTGAAACTTGACTGGAATTATGTCATGAGAAATAAATAGCCCAGCTGGAGCCAGAGATAACAGAGAGTGTAAGGCAATGGTGGAGCAAAATTGCTTCAGGGGAAAAATGCATCCAGAAATTGTTGAATGTAGCAAATCCAAGGACTTAGAAGAATCAGCTGACCTGAGGGAATGTTTTGGCTGTCACTGACTCCTCGGAGGCCAGCACTGGAGGTCTCTACATCATTCAGGAGCAGGGAAAAACACAAGAGTTTTCTTGGCAAGTGCCACTTTTCCACTGCTACCTCCACTGGTACCTACTCCTCCTCCTGCCTCACCCTCAGCTCCAGATGCAGACCCCACTGATACCACAGGGGCACGAATCCCACCATCCATGGGCTGTCTCCTTTGCATGCACTCACTTGATGGGGGCTTTCCACCAACACGGAGGGGCTTTGCATTGGAACAGAGTTTTGTACCAGGGCAGGGTTTAATTCATGTGACCTCTGTTTTACAGTTTGCTCACTGCCAGATTTGAAAAGAGGAATCTGGACCATTGATGAAGTTCTCCCCTCTCTCCCCACTGGAGCCCCTGACTCTTTTGTCACAAAAAGCCATAGCTGTTAGTGCTTTCCAAGAAAAGCAGCAGTGTTGTGCTAAAAGTGCCGACTGGCAGCAGGTTGGCATTGGGTTTCTTTGTTAAAAGATAACAGAGCTTACGTTTTCCGGGAGAAAGAAAAGTCCTATTGATATAATAATATCATGCCAGGCAGACAGCCCTGCTTGTGTAATCCACTTTGAGCACAATGCCGTGTTGTGGCTCGAGCATTGTTTCCAGCTGAAAAGTGGCTGTGATTTGCCTGGTCAAGGACGTTATCCTGACTGACGGGTCTACAAAAGGAGACAGCATGTGTGGCTGGCTGAGAGGCCAGGGGAGTCCACCTGAGGGGTGAGGGGATTGGGCAAGGACTGGGGCGCAGGGACCTTTCCATGTGTGCACCTCCTGCGGGTCAAAAGGGTGCCAGGGGCATTCCACAGAGCTGGGGGAATCCCACGGTGCTAGTGGCACCCCACAGAGATGGGCTGCAAGGGAAGCAGTGATATTTCTAAATCTGACAGCATTATATAGACAGAATTAGACACTGTTTGCAAAACCCCTTGATTTTCACTTTGTATTTTTTGCTGTTTACTGGCTATTGAAAGGCCAAGCTGGTTTACACTTCAAAACGCATGATGAATGTGAGAATGTTTCTTATGAAAGATTTAAAAGATAGTACCAGGTTGTAGGCAGGAATTTGCCTTAGGTTTAAATCTGTAAATTGCCCCTTTACCTTCTATCTCTTCTTGACAATTCAGGTGAAGTCAGAAAGACACCATTGCTTCAAAGTGTTGACCCCAGCTTGCTTTGGATCACACATCAGTTTTGTGGCAAACTTGATGAACCTTGTGGGCACTTCTGCCACTTTATGGCCTAAGCTTCATTTTTGCAATATAGCTACGGAGTTATAGAGTTTGTAGAAGAAAGTCTGTGGCAGGTATATCTACTAACCCTTCTCCAGTTGCAGAGCATTTGCCACTGGCAAAATGGTGTCTTCTATGTAAAGTGGTTTATTAAAACCACTTGTGCCATAATGACCGTCCCCAGGCTTTTGCAAAGCCTTCTTTAGGGCTAAACTCAGCTCTCAGGTACACAATTATAAATCTGGTTCATAGTGAAGTCTTACAAAGGTCATTTGTGGGTTTCATGTTCAACATTTAAACTGAAGGCAGGTTTCACTCAAACATGAGAAGTGTGTAACAGCAGCATGGCCAGATGAAAGTAGGAAACAGATGGATAAGCAGGACAAAGAATGAAGGAAAGAAGAGAATTATTATCCTCTTTGGAGCTTGATACTCAATGAATGTCCTATCTCCAGCAAAAAAAAAAAAATTCAGTATTTTACTGATGATAAATGAGCACCTGCAGGACTTCAGACCAAACCATCCTCATTTTCATTACATATACAAGAGGTGGCACTAGGAGATAGTGCCATGCCGATGGCCAGCACATGTGTTCTGCAGCATCAAAGTACTTCTTTGTTCTCTGAACAGGAATTTCAGAATTTAAATGCCAAGTAGTCCTGTGCTGGTCTTCAAAATCAGGCTGGTTTTCCCTTTCCACATGGAAAAATGTGTGTGAAGTGCTATGAATGTACTGAAATCAAACTCTGCTCCGGATGTTCCAGACTGCCAAGCAAAGTGTGCCTGGGACGGCAGCTGATTACTGAGAGAAGTGCATCACCTGCAGCCTCTGACACCACTCCTAGCTAAGGCAGATCATTTTTTGACAACTTTCCATCTGGTACTGACCAGGCCTGAACATGCTTAATTAGTGAGATCTGATGAGTGCTAAGCCTGAGGTTGTATTAGTCTTGCTTCTAAATTTGGACACATGCTTTGAACTAGTAATACAGGAGTTAAAAGCATCATGTAAACAGGATTAGACTTGGCTCCCAAAACCTTTGCTTCTTCCTTGTTTGAGGGGATAAGAGACAGCAAGAAAGCACATAGTAGAGCAGATGCTTCAGACAAAAATGGCTAGCAACTCTGAAAACACACCTTTCAACATCTGTCTCTGAGCATGCAAGAACATGGTATGCCTGGGGTCCTGCGATGGGTGTCAGCACTCGCAGGTGGGACGATGTGCCTGGGACAGCAGTGGCACTCAGCAGCAGCGGGGAGGGGAGTCTGCCCACAGCCCCCGCTGAGCACGGGCCCGGCCGTCCCGTTCAGGAAATACATCCCACGGATGGCGCTGCACACCTGCACTGACTGCAGCAGGCAGTGCTGTGGAGCAGCCTGGGAAGGTGCATCATGATCCAGCCTCCCTGCTGAGAGGGAGATCAGGAAATTCATGGCCCTTATGGGGAGCTGGCAAAAGCCAGCTGAGCAAAGCTTCCAGGTAGAAAACAAAGAAACTGTCCAGGGGAAGAACCTTGTAAGGTTCCCCCCATGGTTGCAACACAGCACTTAGGTTGCTCCCTGGATCCAGATCTTGTATTTCTGAACTTCAGCAATCACACACCGGGCAACCACTGCCTCCAGCCTGGGTACAGTGCTGACACAGTGAGCACTGAAGGAAATAAAATATGAAAGCCTTTCACTCAGTGTTGTGGCGCAGGCATTTATCTGGGGATTTGCAGTCTCAGCAGGAGTGCACAAAGAATACACGGAGCTTGATATGTTTGAAAATATGTCAGATGGCACTGAAACCCATATGATGATGGATGTATGCAACTCAGCAAGTTTCATATATCTGAAGTTTAGATTCGTAAGGGGAATTTGAGCTTTAGAGAGCACAGTAATTTTCCAGAAAAACATTTTCACATGTGTAAATTCAGCCTAGAACACTGAAATCCAGATTCTGGTCTGATTTCTCTCTTGACATTTCCCAATATAATTATTAAACAATAATTTACCATGTCTTGTGGAAATGATCATGGATGACCCCCAGTTTTGGAGCTCTGGGTAACACGAATGCTCTAAGAAATGTATGTTCAGGTTTTTCCCATCCAATACCCAGCATCTCTGAGCAGGGATCTTCCAGGCTAGCTAGATTTCCTTAACTTGCATTTCTGTTTAAGTGGGAATTAAATCCCCTTTATGTGTTATTTTCCTTCTTTTCTTTTTCTCATTTATCTGCAGATGTTTTATAACTGGAGTAGAGTGCTTAGAAAAAAATCTTCCAGCTAATGAACAAAAGACAGCATTTAATTTAGTCACTTTCAAGTAAACCATTCAGACATTTGTAGCCTAACAAGATCATCAAAGCTAAGAGGCTTGTATATGCTACTCCTATTGTTCTGGTGAATTATTTGCCTTGTACTTAGAGCAGTCTGTAAACTGTTTCTCTCTATATAATGAGAAGGAATTTCACACATGTAAAGAATTCTCCATGCTTCAGTTTATAGATGTGATTTAACAGTCCTTGCCTCCAGAGAGCTTGATGAAGAAATATCTGAGGTATCTAAAATATTATAAGAGGGGTCAGAAATGGCACTGAGAACTCAGGATTGGCTGCTTTTCTGGACTCACTTAGCCTGCTGTAGTGTAAAAAGTGCTTTGCCTTTCAGAAAGTGTGTCTAGAGGGCTTGGAAGGAAGTGTACAAAAGCCAAAAACATCTTCTGGAGAGTTTGAAAAATATCCTCTATTCTTCTTTATGTATTTGTTTTCCCCTTGAAAAGTAGTTTCAGTGGAACATATCAAAATGGCTTGCTGTGAAGGTATTCCAAACATTATGAAATACTTTATATATAGTCTCCATATCATAAAGTGGAAAGACTCCTCTTCTGAAACTCTTTTTTCCTAGTCTTAAATATTTCCAAATGAACACACACACAGAAACTGGAGCTCTTCACACACTAGGAAAAGTAACATCAGCTCCTTCCTTTGCCACAAGGAATATCAGACGAGCGGCTATTCGTTCCATTTGCAGAGGTGGTGGCCCTTAAGCATCAGTCTCCTCTGAATGTTCCTCCACTCCTCTCTGAATTCCTCCTCACTCGCTTCCTTCCAGACTCCTGAATTTCACCAGTTGCTTTTGTCTTCAAACATTGGACTTCACCTCACTCACAAACCTGTGGTCTGGATCACACTTGGGAAAGTATTGGTGCAGATACTTTGAGATTTTAAGATGTGTGTCACTGGAGGCTATGACCAACATAGCTCTGTTAGTGGCTCTGAGATGCAACACTGAAATCTTTGCTCCTTTGGACTATGTCTCTTTTGGCTCAGTTGAGATATGTCTTCCTTTTTCTTTAGTCTTGTTGAGTCCAATTCAAATTCAGTGTTGAAAATGAACTTGGAAGCGAACAGAACGTGCATTTTCACAATCACGCAGTTTTTTTCTGCATAAATGAATTTTTTGTAGTTGAGGAAAGCTTCTTCAATACTAATTTGGTAGGCCAGAGTTCCTAAAAAAATAGATAATAAAGCCTGTTCTCTGCTTTGTACTTCATGCTTAAAGCAATTCAGGAATATGAACCTGGTCCAGAAAACTGGGCACTGGTGTCACTGGTGAATCTCCCAGGGGAGGAGCCATATGTGGCTGCCTCCCTCCCAGGATTGTTTTACTATATACAAAACCCCAGCTGCACTCCTGCCTCCACCACCAATCACAATTCCTTCTTCGTAAAGTCAGAGTTTCTCCCTCTGGCAACAGAACTTTCCTTGTGGGAAGGACAAGATACTTCTGTGGTTTACCCCAACAGCAGACTCTGATTTTCCTTGTCTATGACAAAGCACACATCTACAACCATACCCATTTCATTCCTCTGCTGTTCCAGTCTCCCATGAAATTCTGCATCTAGGGTTTTTTTCACATATTTCTCAAGACAGCTTGGGAACAAACATGTGCCTTGTTTACTTAGCAGTATCTTGCTGCAGCCTTAGACCATGTTGGACAGCCTCTTAATTTGGATTAATTTAGTTTCTTTCTCTCTCTTTGCACTTTTTCCCATCAATAGCTCTGTTTCAGGCTGCTGGGACAGTACCAGTTGTCACTCGCCAGCACATGATGTCACCATCACACACATTCGCTGGGCCTCTGTTTTCACAAGAGGTAAGTTCTTTTGGATCTCTGGACAGACTGCATGGTTTAGATTGCATCTGAAACCTAGAGCAATATATTTGACTTTCTTTTCAACAGTCATAGTTCCTGAAATGGAATGATTTGGTATGAATTCTGCCCAGATAATTTTAATCTCCACATTTGTCTTTGAGCAATTTTTCTGCCTGCAACAGATCCAAATTTAACATTTTTGGCTAATGTCTATGACATGCTCCTACCTTCAGTTCATTAGCAAAGCTGTTAGAAACCCTTCGTTGGTCCTCAGTATGATTTACTATGTGTTGCTGCTTCTTATGACTAAGGGGGGCTATTAGTGGGTCTGGAACATCGCCAGTGTGCCTGGAAATTTTCTGTGTCTCCATAGTTCAAGTGCTGCCTGCAAGACAAGCTGCTTAGAAGAAAGAAACAATAAAATAACACAGCTTTAGACCATGGCCATTTCCTCCCTTCTGAAACAGAAGTTGCTTCTTTGTGATTTTACAGACTGCTCAATACTTTAGCAACAGCACTGAGCCTTTCCTGACCACAACACTTGAGTAGTTAGAGAGCTGTGGCTCAGAAAGTCTTCTTTCTTATTTCTAAAGCAGCTGAGCCATGGGAACCACACACTGTGATGATTCTTCTTATTTATGTACTTATTTATGGCCTGAATTGTTTTTGCTTTCTTTGCTGTCAATTTTGGTCTTGTTGGCATTTGCTTTAGAGTGACTGTTTCCAGTCTTGATAGATGGCATTTCCCTGCAGTAGTGCTGAAAATTGCTTCTCTTAATGAAGCCATTTCATGTTGCTGCATTAAAATTTGCAAAAAACCACATTAAATTTTCATTGTCCACCAGTATGCAGCCAGACAAAGACCTTATAAATAAATGCTTTTGCTCTTTTTGGGTCAAATGATTCAAACTGAAAACATCAGCAAGAGGAGATACAGTTCAGGGCTGCAGTTTGCATAGAAAATTCTCTCAGATATCGCACAACATATATGCAGCAGAGGTGAAATAAGATTCCCCAAATCTTGCTCCTGTCTCATTATAAGCAAGAGCATCTGTTGCCTGTAGTGACCAATCTACTTAACATTGCTCTTGCTGGGTGCTTTGTGTGAAGATCTCTTCTTTGTAAGCATCACTCTCCAAGCTGGAGGTAAGGTAATAGCATTTGGTGACCGCCAGAAAAAAACCATCATGGACAGCCCTCCATACCTCTCCTGCCAAACCAGGCTGAGGAACCTCTTGTTGCTGATTTTCACACACGGACAAGTTGTATCCAGAGCATTTCTGCCAGACTCAGAAGTTCCCTGTCTACCACTCCAGTGATGTGGGGAGTGGACAGGATCTCACGTGTAGTTCCTGACAGGAACAAAAGTCACAGGACAATTCAGTGTACCTGGATTTTAAAAGACAAACTGCAGAGAACAATGAAAGGCAATATTTAATAGTCTTCCCAGTTCTTTTCTTGATTTCTTTTCCCATGCTGATACCTTGATCAAGATGTCATGGTGAAGCCAAAGGAGGAAGAGAGACAGCACTTCAGAAATCAGACCCAGGACCTCAGAGCTGAACTGCTGCCTTGAAATCAGCCAGTGTCTGCATGCCTGAGCCCAGAGCTGCCTCCCATCCCTCTGAGCAGCTGTGGTTTCACTGCAGTATCATACGACCCCCTGCTGGCCTCATTTTTCTCCTCAGCACTTCTGGCATTCCAATTTTTCTGGTTTTTTTCCTCCTCTGGGATCTCCAAGGTGTCACCTCCTGCAGGCACTCCTTTCTGAGGATGAAAGTACGGTTTTTGGGAAAGGATGGCCTTTCGACCGGTGTTGCCCAGCATTGTCCTGCTCCCTCTGCAGTGGTGGCGACGGTCCCTGGCAGGAACCGATCGTATCTCAGGCTAATGAGTTGTCAGAAACCCGTCCCCGTGCCTCGCCTCCCGGGCAGGTTATTATTATGAGGGCTGTCAGTGGCGGGTGAGGATGGGGCAAGCAATCCATTTCTGCAGCCAGCGGGGAGCTGCGAATCTGTTCACAGGGGATCAGCGGGGTGCTGTGGGAACCGGCCTGCCCTGCAAGCGTCCACCAAGGGCTACCATTCAAGAGAGCACTGTGGGTTCATGGCGAGCGCAGCGAGTTTGCCTCTAATGTATGCCCTAATGAGTCAGCGGAGGGTGTTCTGCCTGCCTGAATGTCTTTAGTGTGGCAAAGCGGAGTGGACATTCCCATACAATAGTGGGCTTAAATTCAGCTTCTCACCGATGTCTAATTCATGGGCGGAACGGTTTTTGTAATACCTATAGAAGAGAAGTACAGTAGGTCATTTCTTCAACTAATTGGAGTTGACAATCCCATATCTATCCATATCTCAGAGCCATTTGCACACAGTTGGAAAGGGAGGCATTTCGTCTTGGCTCATGTGGTCAGCCACCAGGAAGGAAAAATAATGTATGGATGGGTTTCTGCTTTAGGCAGTCACAGATTTGCAGCAAAAACTAATATAACCTAGCAATGGCTTTTTCACTTACTTAGCGGCAGGTAGAGCAGTAAGGGTTATCTTTTTTACCTTCATTCTCCAGCTTTTAAAGAATGCTTCCTTTCCCCCACCCATGGTTCAATGTCTCTGCGGGGCACCCCTTTGATGACTCTGAGTTGCCCTGCAGCACAGAGACCCCATCATGCACAAGTCTTCTGGGTGCCCTCATAACATCAAGGGTCAGAATAATACAAAACATCCCTGCTTTGCAAACAGAAGTTTCACATCTTGCTGAAGGCCACTTGCTGGACCAGTAGTAGGGGTAAGAGTGATCCCTGACTCCACGCCTATAATGATAAAGTGTATTGAAGGTGTCAGGTGTTTTAGTCTTTTTGGGTTTGACAAGAACTTTGCTTATCAACACCTCATCCACTGCCTTGTTCAGACACAGCAGTTGTCTTTGAGTGTACACAGAGAGTATTAATGCTTCCAATTTAATCTAGCACATAACACCTGAAGAAGAAAACATCCCAAATTCTGTGAGGAAGCCAAATAGGCACTTTGGAGTGACGTGCCAGTTAAAACCGGATGCTCCCCTTTCTTCAGTAGACCATTTTCTCCTCAAAAACATCAGCCACTAAGTCCCATCCCACCTATGGAAGTGTTTGAGAAGAATTAACAGTGGTTTGAGCTAACTTAGGGGATTTAAACAATATATATATATGTGTATATATATATATATTTTAACAAAAGCTTGGGCTTGACCACTTGTTACAGTAAAACCTCCAGACTTTCTCAGTGCAATCCTCAGCTCTGTTAACAGTACATGATGAAATCATACAACTAAATTACTGGCCTTTTCCATTTACTAAAGGCTTATTCCACATGCAATCCAAAATGTAGAACACGGTAAAATTGCCCAGATGGTACTTTATTCTGGGACTAAAGGAGACTGTAACACCACCAGGATGGAGATAAATAAACTTTACACATCAATCCTGTTGACTCAAAGGCCATTTAGTTGTTCTTGATTTGACATGGAAGTTTTGTAAGATGCTACAGAGCTAGGAAGCAGAATAAAGCCACACAGTATACAGAAAAAAGATGAGATAAATTGCCACTTTATTTTTCTAAATATATTCATTAAGGATATTAATTTACTTAGGAGGAAAATCTTTACTATGTTTTTGCTTTTAAAAAATAATGATCTGCTGGAAGTGTGGGAAATATGTTTTAAAAAACCCAGTAAATGGAGCACACGTCAGTAAAGACAGCTCAATTTCGTTACGGTGCTGTGATCACAAAAACATTTTCTACCATGCAACTTTTAATTAGTCTCGCAAAAAATTATTCTGCTTCACTTATACAGAGTACAGTAAATGGCTACATAAATGCATAAGGAATGAAATAAATACGCTTTGTTCAAATGTGGTGACCTTTGGGAAAAAAGATGATAAGAGAATGAAATTTCTTTCTGTTTCCCCTTGTATTTATCATGTGGCAAGTCAATGTTCCTTCATGAAATACAGTAATTATGATAAAAAATAAACTGAAGTGAACTTCTTCACTTCACACTTCAACAATCTTCCAGCCATACAGACGCATTCATGCATGTATGGCTGTCATTTCCAATCCAGACAATTTTTGATAAGCTTTAGCTATTCTGAGGTGCTGCCAGTTTGAGTGACAACCTTGATACCTGCAACTAAATGGTTAATCTGTTCACTATTGTGAATGTAATCAGTGCTCTCAGACACAGTGAAATCCCACATTTTTCTGATGTCTGAAATAAAGTGGCTGTTAGTAAATAATATGGAGTATATGTACATATAATGTCCAACACATAAATAAATGTTAATATGGATAGTGCTGTCTGCACATGTTCTATGGTGTCACATATGTATATATACACACATATGAGTATTAACCAGACAAAATACGGAAAGCAAAACCTATTTTAAAAATTATACAAAATAGGTTTGCCTGTGCTATAAATAAAATAAAAAAAAAAGATTGATTGATGCTTTTCATTACAGCAACATTTCAGATGTGCAGCTCAGGTCTGAGTCATGTGTGCTCTATGACTGTTTGGTATAATTTAGCATGCAGTTCCCATGGAACTCAGGAGCATTCTGCCCTTGAAAGCACAGTCATTACTTCCATCCTGCTGCTATTTAAACACATTTGAAGATGATGTGTACTTCCAAACGTGAATAAAGCAAAATCAATGAAGGCAAAGGTTATGTAGGCAAAGGGTATTCAATTTCCTTCATTTGCTAAAGACATTACAGCTCCAACCAATGTGCTGAGCTTGCACCTTTTAGTCAATTATATGAGTCTGGAGTCAACTGGGCAACATCAAAAAAAGTTGTATTTTCATTTGTATAAGCTATTACATATTCATATGTTTGCTCAGCACCAGAAGCACTGCTCTGCAGTATTTTCCATCTATATTTAGCTTGCTGATGTTGACTACTCAGGGGAAAAAAATCCAATTTCATGCAAATTTTCAGAATAAACTCCTTGAAATTCTTATGAGACCCTTAAAGAAAACATATTGTATGATCAGTGTATTAAAAGAATGGGGTTTCTTTATGTATAACCTTAAAGGTACCTCACAAAACACAGGTTCTTAAGTCTGGTAAATGTTGCCCTCCAAATACCACAAAAAAATAGAGCTTTATAATAAAGATCTTTGCCAATATGGCCTGTGGGAAAGTCCCTCCACATTAATTAAATTCACATAATCAAATTCAGCTAATTATTAAATGGTGACAAAGTATCATGGCATTCAGGTTTCCAGTCACTCTTTTCTGGATGGGTAAAGTGTCTGCCAGAGTTTTCCAGTGCTTCTGCTGGGACAGAAGCACTTGTCACCCACTGCCACAATTGCACTTCGCCTCAGACAGACCAGTTCAGGGGGGCATGGGAATTGCCATCCACTTCACTCTACTGAGAATTATCTTATCAAACACTTAATGCAAAGTCATAGGTCCATTTAAAATTTTTGGTGTCTCAACATGGTAGTATTGTGAATTAAGCTTAAACAAGACTGTTTAGCATTGAACTTTTTACCTGTTTTTAAATAAATCTTTAACTGTAACATTTAATCCTCTAGATCTCCTTTCCCTGAGATAAAAAACGATAAGAGCTTCTTCCTGAGCATTTAAAGTAAAACCCTGCAAAACCACAGATGAGCTGATGTGTTTTATGCCCAATGCACAGAAGTATGTAAATCCATAAAGTGCCACAGGAATGAAGCAGCCCTCCTCCCCATACAATTACATATCTTTTACAGTCTGTCAAAACAAGTAGTCACTTGCCTCACATGAAGTGGCACATGAAAGCAGCATCACTATCAGTCCATTGTAACCTACAGCTGTTCAAACAACCTTAAGAATCACTTAAGAAATACCACATTTTCCAAAAAATACTCAACATTCTATATGGCTATGCTACATTTTTGCTTGCTGGGCAGCAAAAAAAATGGTACAAAGGTGTAATGCCTAGAGTTTATTATACAAAAGCCATATCAAATGCATCTGTTTATTAAGTGATGCTTGCAATACCATTATTAAGGTTTCATTATTTTTCATCCTAAGCTCCTCTAACTTTGCCACTTGTAACTCTGGCAGTCTTTAATTGCTTGTATAAACATTTAAAGGAGGCAGACCTCTAGAAAGGCTTTCCTGAAAGCAGGAAATATCTGCTCCAAGCTGATATATTTCAAGAAAATTTCAGAAAGTCATTTCCAAGAATGGTGCTTGTGAAAAAAATAGGTTCATTTCCCGCTACTTAAAAAAAAAAAAAAAAAAAAAAGTTTCTTCTGGAAAAAGAAAAGGGTTTTGGAGCAAAGACTTGGGTGCTGCAGCAAATGGTCTTTGTTACGCGTTACCTTTTGCTGTGTCGTGAGATGTGGCCATGCTCTAACCCTTGAAGATACCCTAATCCTCCAAATCACTGTAGTTTGCACGCAGTGGTTGGAGAGAACCAGCTCAGACACCACAATATGTCTGTTGGCACAGAGGCAGGCTTTTTTTCCATTGTTTTTATTACCCAAACTAGCTAAGTGTCCCTATCCTGAATTGCAGTAAACAACACAACCAGGGCACCATCTTCCCTTTGCTCGCCTGGTCGGTACCTATTCCTGTAAGGCTGCTTGTCACTGCATTCCTGGGCCCAAGAGTGGATCCCCTATTGAGCACCTCTGGGCCCTACTACAAAATCATGCACTGTTACCCACCTGGGCCTTCCCATCACCTGCAGTGCACACTGCCATGGAGAAGACACTGCTCTGGAGAAGGAAGGCACCAAATAGATGTGAATGTCTCTAAGACAATGCTATGCTGCTGAGGACACTCATGCCAAGTGCAGACAGCATCACTGGCTGCTGTCAAAGATTCGAAGAACAGAAAAGGACCCAAAGGGAGCAGTATGATATTAGGGCCAGGTCACCTGCGGAATGCAAGGAGCATCAGGAATTATCAGGGCACCATCAGAAACACTGAAATCGCTCGTAGTATCTCTCCAGGGCAGGGAAGCCCAGGGCACATCAGCTGCCTCCTCAGAAACGTGTGCTGGGCAAAGAAAAGCCAGGTCTCATCCTCTGTGCTCTTTGGGAAAAACCTTTCCGAAGATCAGCTGTTAGATCAGTTGTGTAATTATCTAACAGAGTACTCAGCAAAACAAAAGCAGAAATGCTCAACCAAATGACAACTTTCAGCTTTACAGGAAGCAGTTGTGACAAGGGAACACCAGCACATCAATGGAGTCTTGGCTAGAAACAAACCAGGTAGAGCTGGTGTCTGTGAGTTCTCAATGACATAATGCAGTGGAAACTTCACAGGCCAAAACTCCAACTTACTGAGCTCTTAGAGAATTCTCAAAAAAGACACTTCTGTGCACATACAGCTGGGCACTGCCTCAAGAAGTATGAGAGTCAGGACACTGGTAATTTGGGGATGGTTGGCATATGACCAGGGTAAACACCTATAGCCATGCTCTCTCTCCTGGATTTGTAACAGATGATGTGTGTTGAACCATGGGATTTTGAGTTATGAGCATACTACAGTCTTTTGTGCTGTCTGCCTCAGCCATTTGGTCCTAATTAACCGACCATCCCCACAGTTAATTCCTGGTTCCTATAGTCCTTCCTATCTCAGGCAGGCTAAGCCCGTGGGATTTGCAGGGTAAGAGAAAAGCCTGTCCACCGACACAAGCTCAGACTCCTGCTTGTTTCACGCAGGCAATGAGAAACTCCAAGGTTCTGGTAGATGACCACAAACTGGCTGGATGAAACCTTCTCCCCCACTCTGCTCCACAGGGAAGGCTGTACACACACACCTGCCTTTACAGCAGTCCTTGGCAGTCCCTCACCTAGAGAGGCCTCCACGAAGGAACACCTGTTTAGCAGAGAGGCAGAAGCCACTGGAAGCCACTGGTCTCAGAGGCGGGGCAGTGACTGCTGCCTCCAAGAGGAGACGTGGGCCTTGGGCTCAGGTTCAAGTCAAACATGAATTGCAGTTGTCACCTCTGGAACATTTCCAGAGCACAGGAGCCTGGGGATTTTTTCTGTCTGCAGATCCTCCCTGGAAATGAGACTTTCTGGCTCAGCTGCCTCAGGACCAGTACTGGCTTTTCTGGGTGGGATGCAAATAGCCTAGCAGACTTGGCAGAGGCTCCAACCTCAAATCACTCTTCCCTTTGGCTATCATAAGAGTAGATGTATCTGGCCAAATTAATAGAACGACACCACATTAAAGCCTCACTGTGTAATGGAGGGAGTTCAGGACATATTTGTCCCTGCAGCTGCCAGTCAGCCTTGATGACTCAGGTTTCTTTGGGACCTGGGCTACCATTTCTCTGCCTCATCCCTCCAGAATATTGCTTGGGCTCAGACAGAGTTTTCTAAGAAATTCAGAAATACCAGATTTAGCTCCTTCTTTTAACTCAGCTTAATTTAGCTCTCTGACTTTCTCCTATCCAGCTAGTTTCCTTCTTCTCTTTCTCTGAAATGGTGAGGGAATCCATACAATATCTAGTCTCTCTTGACCAGCACACTCCATTGACCTATGTATCCATTGCTTAATAACTCCTTTCTTTCCTCTCCCTCCACAAGACTCACTGTTAAAAATGGTAGTAGATAAGCTCCTTTGTTACAGCAGAGCTTGCCACCTAACACAGAGAGCCTCCAACACCAGACAGACTTTCTGAGCTCTGATCAGACAGATTTCTCAAAACACCAACCCTGAAACTATTGTGATTTGGAGCCAGTTATTAGTACCTTTTTAGATGTTTGTGTGAAAGCACAGTTTCCAAATTCCTTCTGCACAATACTTGATCTCCTTCCTTTTGACGCACACAAGTACACCATTTTATTATTTGTACAGATCATTTTGTTTTTCTCAGTACATAATTTCAGTTCCAATTCATTAATGTCAAAGCATAAAAGAAGCAACCGCACATAAAGCAACAAAAGTTCACCAAACCCAGAAGATAACAGCTGATAATTAAGGAAGTCCCATTATTTCTTGGCAAAGGAGCCTGTGTTTTCAGAGACACATTCTTAAAGGGCCTCTCTTTAGTGTAGCTGCATAATTTGCATGAACACTATTTGCACAGAAAAATAAAGGTTTTCAATATGGATAAAAGGAGGCTTTAATGTTCCCATAATTTCTGTACAATACCCATCCCATGCCCCTTCTTGCTGGCACAGCCCAGCCTTGTGACAGATTCACAGAAGAGCCACTCTGGCAGATCTTTGATGGTGTGGACAAAAGATCTGGGCCTTTGTTAGCACATACCTGCCCCCCACCTCCACCCTCAGTCTCATTATATACTGACATCACTGAAGAAAAAAGACATTGTACTGACCTTAAACTACACATAAATCCTCTACCCAAGAAGAAACCCTTCATTTCTATCTTCCCAGGCCCACCTCTGCCTCCTGCCCTAGGAATCGTTCATAGCATGGTCTCCTGCTTACTGGGCAAGTTCATCCCAAACAGACTTTTGCATTTTGTTTGTGTTCCCTCACATTACCACTGCTAGCCACTGCCAGGCATGCAGGGCCAATTCCAAGTCTCCTGATTTTTGTGGTTTCCCCATGTCCTTCCCTTCGGCTGTTTCCAAGTGTTGTTCAGCAAGACCAAGCATCTATTCTGGGCTACAGTCTTACACTGCGATGAAAGTCTGTCAGCATGTGGAAAAGAGCAGGTTACTTGGATCAAGCCTGAAACAGGCTTACCGGTTTTGTGCTTCCTAGTATTTGGATCCTGTAAATCCACCCTGTAGCACACTGTTGCTTTGCTTAGGTGTATGAGGATCTCAGGGAGAAATTACAGTCCCCTGCTCTTCTGAAGTCTGATGTCACTACCTCCTGATTCCCAGCCACAATCCACAGTGAAGGTCTGTGGTGGATGGTTATTGCCTCACAGGGAGATTTGATCAAAGATGGTGTTATTAAAATGACAATCAGCAGAGAGGAAAGGTGTTTTACTGGTAGAGATTTCTGAAAAAATACTGCTTGAAGTAAAACTGTTTTAGTCAGGCAAAGTCCCATAAAGTCAGGACTATACCCCATGTAAGGGCTGCTGACAGTCCACACAATACTGCTACAGCAGCTCCCAAGTCAGCAAGAGCTGATAAATGACACAGATTTTCTGCACATACAAAAAATTTCGTGTTACTTATTGAAAAAGGTTTTTAGACAAGATACCTTCTACAGACAAATTATGGCCAAGATCAAATTTTCCATTCCAGTATGATATCTAATGGCAAATCTTCTATTTTGCCTGTTCCTGAAGGAAAAATAGATTCTTGTCAATACTTGGCCTGAGTCCTAGGTCCTGTTCACGTTTTAACAACATTGCTACAGAAGCAAAACTCCCCAGGCGTTCACAGAGCTTCAAAATCCACCTAGGTCCACAGGACTCATAACCACTGCAATCCCCAGGAAGTTAGAAAAGAGAGCTTGTCAGGAATCAGCTACTGCTTTGCACAAGGAACTTAACAACTGTCAACCTTAGACTGAGGTATCGTATCACCTAATATTTTCAAGGACCACACTTGGTCTGGGAGTCTGGCAAGGGAGATGAAGGGGGATGGCACATCTTCACCTGGGACAGGTTTGTAGGGGGAGAGCAACAGTCTTTGTCAATTAGGAACCCAAGAGAAGCAGAAGCCATCTGCCACATAGCAGGGCTAACTCCATGCTGCTGCACTGGATCCTTTTTGATGCAAACCTGTCCTTTGAAGCTGCTGCCTCCTGATGGAGCTTCCTTTTTGTTAACTCAGCTCTGCCCACTTGTAATTCAGGGCTGTGCTCTCACGGCTGCTTTGAGTTCTCTGACTGCAACTGGTGCCCATGACATGGTGTCTCTGGTGTGATGGTACAGTTGATGATGTTACTGTTCTGTGTGGTATCAGAAGTAGCTTGCCTGATGTGGAATAAGAGTGCAGTGGAGGAAATCCCGACTGTCACTGGCATATCACTAGGAAAAGGCACGGGATGGTCACTAAATGTACAGCTCAGAAGCTGGAACATGGGCCAGCTCTGAAAGTTTCCATAATAATGTGTTTATGGCAGGCAGAAATGGGTTATTGCAGGGAGTTTCTGTCTCAGCAAACTCGGCTGAATCAGGCAGGAGTTCTGGGCCACTGCGGTTTCTCTCAGCAATGTGATGGTACAGGGGACCTCTCAGCCTGGTTTATGGCAACAGTGTGTTAGTGATGTCAGTGAGCATTTGCACTAACACAGACAACACCATCTAACCCGTCCCTCCACCAGAAATGCTGCTGCCCTTGAATGTCCAGCTGCATAAGGTGTTTCCTTAAGAACAGAGTGTAGGGATTTGTGTTCAATTCCCACCCCTGAGCTGTAAGAGAATATAGTATCCATCCACTCAGGAGCTAAGGTTTGGATTAATCTATTACAACAACTCTTTCCTGTTCACTTCCTGTTGAGCAGCAACCTAAATACCCTGACCCAAAGGCAGAAAAGAAGGCAAATTATTACTTCCCCTATTACATGGGAAATACAAAGAGGACAAAAGGCGAACTTCACCCCTGTGCTGAAGGTCCAAAGATCAGTGTAAGAAGACTGAGTCAGAACGATTCAGTCAACAAGGTAAACAGCAAATTCCTCATAAGGGAGAAAGAAAAACAGCAGCTATTTCATTTCCTGATTAGCTGAGTTATTCAGTTAACTACATCAGATGTAGTCATGCATTCTGTGCTTTCAGTACTCCTTTCTACCCTACCACCACACAAAATTGCTGCAGACCCAGTCTGCAGCTGATGAGATTACTGACGCGTGAATTCATGGACCAATTACGAAACTAGAAGTCAAGCGCTCTTGCTCTCTGACTTTTACACTGAGATCAATGACTCTGGGAAATGCTTGTTTTTTATAACAACGGGGCTGGAATACTTACTCACCTGAGGAACAGAGTGTATTAAAAGCACCTGTTTCTTGGTACACATAAAAAGTTTTCCCAACATGAGTAGGAGACATTTTGGTCAAAATTGGTTCAATATATAAAAATAAGTAGTGGTATTTACAGATAACATACCAAGCCTGTTTTATAGCCATTCACAAACATACATGTTTATCCTTTTCAAAACAGTACAAAAATTGCTCTCACAGTATGATTTTATTCAAGACACTTGCTCTAAGCCCATTGCATTGTGCCACATTATACAAGTTAGGATGTGAAATCAGCTATTCTATACTGCAAATGGCATGAAAAATTTTGCTATAGATACACCATTTCCCATTGTGTTCATATTTTACATACACAGTCTAAACATAGACTTCCTTACAAAAAAATTATTAAATTATTAACTAATAATTAAACTAAAAATTATTAACTAATAATTTAGTTACTCTTTCAGCTGGCCCATAGTGAGTCCTGCTACCAGAAAGATAATTAGTATGATTTTGACATTGTTTCTGTTGCCCACCCTAAAAGAAAATCACACTTATTTCTAATGGTCATGGAAATGCACATCTAAATATCTTCACAAGAAGTTTCACCTCAGCATGAGGAAGAACTCCATGTTGAAGGTGGCAGAGCACATCGAACAGGCTGTCCAGTGGAGTCTCCCTCTCTAGAGACATTCCAAACCCACCTGGACGTGTTCTGGTGTCACCTGCTCCCGGTGACCCTGCCTTGTCAGGAGGGTGGAAGGGATCTTCAGAGGTCCCTTCCAGCCCTTGCAATTCTGTTATTCTGTAACTGCACTTTTCATATAAGCTCGTTAACAGGAATTTCAATTCCATCTGCTTCACTCCTACACATTCACACTGCCCCTGTGTGTAAGGACGGTCTGGGTCTGGAGAAGATGGCTTGTTGCGTCAACAGCTTTAAACGCGCAGATTTGAGGAGGCAATAATGGATTTGCTTTCAACACTAGGGCACTAGACTCACCTTTGGAAAGTGAAGTGCACAAAACCCATAACAGTTCTGCCACTGACAGGTTAAGTTTCCTGAATTTGCGTTTTCCACATTCAGCACCCCATACACTGAAGATCGAGGGAATATGCTGTATGCAGGCACAGAAACACACATTGTGTTATTTGATGGATTTATACAGAGTAGTAGAAGACAGTAGTGAGGGTGCGACAAACTGGTAAATGCTACAGACATTGGTTCAACATATTTGCCTGTCAAAGGTTAAGAGTCACAAATTATAGTTAATGCAGGACTGACGTTTCACGACTCTCTCTACACCCAAGGAAACCTCCGGAACATCGTTGCCTGGGACTCAAATGACACTGTCAGGGAACTCGCACTTATGTGTCTTACAGACTCTTGAGATTTCCTATCCTTGCGTGTGGAGTCACGAAAAGGTGCTGGTCCGCGGATTTCTTTTCACAGGCGGATGGACGCCGCCAGGCTTTCACCGCCCGCGGGGCTCGCAGGCACCAGCAGGAGAGGCTGTCAGAGCCGCCCCGCCCGGTGCCGCGGCCACCGCACCGGTCAGGCGCTGCCACCTCGCGGGGACCTGCCCGAGCAGAGCAGCACGGAGCCGGACACGGCCAGCGGGGCGGGCACGGCCCCAGGGGGCGCGCAGCGCGGTCCCGCTGGCACGGACACGGGGCCGCGCACGGGGCACGCGCACCGGGCACGGGCACGCGCACCGGGCACACGCTCCCACCTCCCGACCGCCCCCTGTCGCGCGACCGCGGCCTCAGCGATTGGTTGGGACGGGTAAGGGGCCGACCGGCCCGGCCAATGAGAGAGGCCCGCGGCAGCCGTGAGCGAATGGGCGGCCGCGCCTGTGGCTCGGCGCGTCGGGACGCGGCAGCCTATGGGGAGCGCGGCGCGGGGCGGGGGGGAGCGGCGCCCCCGGAACTGGAAGCTGGAGCGGAGCCGCTTCCCGTTGCCTTCCTTTGCCTCCCGCCGTCCAGCGGCGCGCACGAGGGGTTCCCGCGTGGGCCTGCGCCTCTCCCGCCATGGTGAGCGCAGGCGGGGGCGCGCGGGAGGGCGGCTGGAGCCGGGAGGGGCGGGAGCCGAGAGCCGACAGGCCCGGGAGCTGGGAGGGGCGGGAGCCGCGCCGTTACGGGCCTCAGGCGGACGGGCGAGGCGGAGCGGGAGGCGGGCGGCGCTGACCCTGTGCTTCCCCCGCCAGAGCCTGCCCCTCAACCCCAAGCCGTTCCTGAACGGGCTGACGGGAAAGCCGGTGATGGTGAAGCTGAAGTGGGGGATGGAGTACAAGGGCTACCTCGTCTCCGTGGACGGCTACATGAACATGCAGGTGAGGGGCCTGGGGTGGGGGGTGGTGCCGGCCCCCGGCGTTGTGGATGGAGAAATTACGGATGCTTCATCCCTGGAAGTGTCCGAGGCCAGATTTGATGGGGCTCTGAGTAACTTGGTCCTGTGGAAGGTGTCTCTGTCCGGGACAAGGGGCTGGAATGAGATGGTGCTTAAGGACCTTTGCCGCCCATAACCGCTGTGAGCTGGAATGACGGCCGATTCCTTGGTGGGGATGCGGTACCGGCTGGGAGCGGGGCCGCTTGGCCCTCCCCGAGCGCTGTAGCTGAGCCCTGGCTGGGGACAGAACCTTATGTGCTTTGTGAAGCTGCTTTTATTAATGTCGTTTAATTTATTCCTCATTTTCCTTTCAAGCTTGCAAACACAGAGGAATACATAGACGGTGCGTTGTCTGGACACCTGGGTGAAGTTTTGATAAGGTAATTGGGGTATTTATTTATGGTGGAGGAAAGCTCTTTCTAAATCGTCTCATCACTTGCAGGCTTAAAGCTTATACGGGTGGGTGCTGTGTTTATTTATTAAAGATGCTCTTACGGGAAGGCTATACTTGAGTGTGTCTTTTATATTGGAGTCCTTTCTGAGAGGAGGAAAAATGAATTTTTGAATATATTTAAAGAAGTATTTACTAACCCTTTTGTGGTGACTAAGTACTTTAGTTTTCCACATTATTGTATATCTGAATCCTTTGGCAGTGTATACTAGTGCATTGCAACTGAAAACGTTTCACATGCTTGGAAGTTACACTTGACTGCAACTGTTCACCCAAAAGTAAACATTTTTTTTGTACAGCATTGGCAACCAGTTATTACATTTATAAACTTGCACAATTTAATGTACTATGTGGAAAAGGTCTACAAGGTCAACAGCGGCATTTTGTTTGGTAGAATTTGGCTGTTGCCAGGCTACATTCAAGAAAAATGCTTAAAGCGTGTTTTATATGGGGAAAATTAAAACATTTATAGCTAAGGGAACTCTTGGTTCTATTTACAGGTGCAATAATGTTTTGTACATCAGAGGAGTGGAAGAAGAGGAAGAAGATGGAGAAATGAGAGAGTAGTGTTTTGTATTTCTGGAAATAAACCTTTTTTTTCTTTTTTTTTTGTTTTTGTACTTTTGTAGTAAGGTGTTTACTTTTTTACCATTGTGTTTTAGTATGGGGGTTGTTAACTCTTTAAAAAGTCTTTAATCTTTTGTTGGTGTCTGAAAAACTGATGCTGGAGGAACAACAGGTAATTGTTTCAATTTAAAGCTGAAAGTATTAAAATGAAAAGCGACTCTTTAAATACATTTAATCTTTAAATCTGTTTATAAACCTTATGAATTTAGCTGGGAAGACTTCACTGCAGGTGATGAGTGGAGATCTGTTATACCCCAGTGTCTCAGAAATATTGTGCAGCTTTGAGGCACGACACTTGAAGTGTGGCAGTACAGTCATTAAGGAAGGAGAAATTGGTATCGACTTCGTAGCCACACAGACAAGCAAAAGCCTCCTGGCAGGTGTAGAGATCCACAGACTTCAGTGGCATTAATAGAGTTGAGACAAGAGACTGCAGAATGGGAGTGTGCTTTGTGAGTCTCTGCTGAAGAATGGCAGGATCCCCTGCTCCTCCTTGGCGTGTTGTGAAGTAAGAGAAGATGTTCTGGATAAAAGCTGCTCAGGTTGTGGCTGCAGTAGGTGGGTGTGGAGTGCAGATGTCCAGGCCTGTCGGCTGGGATCACACATCCTTTCAGAGACAACTGGAGTGGTGGTTGCTTGGGGCTGCTTTAGGATACAACACTGGTTACGTGAACTGGGGGAAGGACACCAACTTGTCAGGATAGATCCTGCAGAGAAACACCAACCTGTTTCTTACTTTGGAAGTCATCCCTTTAGCTATCCACATGTTCCTTTGGTATTTGCATCTGTAAGTATCCATCAAGAGTGAAAAATAGGATATGTACTTGCAAAGGTCTTTCATTGCTCAAACCAGACCCTTCTTGTTGGCAGCGTGGAGGCTTCGCGGCTCTGCTGAAGTACTCCGCAGTCCAATTGGGAAATGGAAAAGAGCTGTTTAAACTAAAATCAGTACTATCACCAGGATAAATGAGTACATTAAAATTGGCAATGAGCTTAGGAAACCTCAGAACAACTAGATGTATTCTTAGAACAATCTTGGCAGAAATGAGAGGTAAAATAGCATCTCTGGTTTGCAATGCGGCACATCCTGTTGACGACTTCATGATGCCACCCACATCTGTTTTTGCAGGGGACTGTTGAGAAATGAATCAAAATACTGAGATATTTATTATGACCTTTCAAAAGGCACAACTGATGAATACTCTTATCAAGATGAAACCACTATCTAGAAAAAAGTAAAAAAACCAAAAAACCCTGAAAATGTACAGTAAGATGAATAATAGGAAGACAAGTGGACTTATATTTTGGAAAAGCAAGAACTCAGAACTAAGAAAACAAAGATATTTTTCTTATGTAATCTATCTCCCACTTTCAGACAGATAAGTTGCTTTATAGAGTCTTGAGTTTTCATCCTCAATGAAAGGGTGATCTCTCGCAAAAGTTTACATTCTTTTGTGATTTTTTGTTATACATGTTTTTTTGAAAGTTACATTCCTTAGACTTCAAACTCAGACCACTTTACTTTTGCATAGCACCAGACATATAATATTTTAACTAAAACCTTGGTGTATAACTTGAGAACTAATCTTAGTTTAGTTATGCTGCAAAAAATGCAGGCTTGTGTCTCTTTGCTACCACCAAGTGTTCATTCATTTCAATGGAAGAACCCATGTAGATAAAGTTAGACAACAACTTAAACATGTGCTTAACTCAGATCTTGGTCCTAAATGGAGTGGAAAGAGTTGCAGTGCAGGCAACAATAGGGTACTCTGAATATATCAAAATAGTTGGAGCTGGTCCTTAGCTGGTATGGAGTAAGCCCCATAGATGCAGATTTTTCATGTCTTTGGAGCAAGTCCAAAAGGCAGAAGAAGTGCAAATATTCACTTATGTGTGTATTAAAGACACAATTAAAAGGGCTTGTGATTTTACATGTTAAATATAAGGTACATAAAATAACTAAAAAAAAAAAGTGCTTTCATGTGATTAAGTTGTTCAAATTGTTTATAGGATAAAAGAAATTGGAGACAAAGTAGCAGGACATTCCATCAGGAAAATAATGCCCTAGAAAATCATGTATTAAATATGGCAAAAAGTCAGGTGGTGAAAAAGAGCCTAGAAATAGTAAGGCATGAAGCATACCACGTGTAGTTTTGGGCTTCTTTTTGTGTATTTCTCATTTGAGGATAGGTTGCTTGCTGTTTCTTTTTTACTTGGAAACCTTCCCATTGCTAGGAGTATGCAAAAAAGAAGACCCTAAATCCTTATCATTGCTAAGAGACAAAATGCTGCAAACTCCAGTTCTGTATTGTGCAGATCATGGACTGCAAACAATGACAAGCTTTGGCCATAAGCCCAGGTGCTGGAATTGTACCAGTTTCTATGGCTGCCCACATCCCACTCCTGACAGGACACAGGTGTACACAAGCTCTTCTTTTCCTTAGCTGCAGTTTTTGTGGGAAGGAAACCAAGGCACATAGGTTGGCATGGTTGCACTGTGCTCAGGGAGAGCCAAATTGTGTCCCCTGGGGAAAATTGTGGTGTTTCCCCAAAAGGTTTCCTCTTCCCTGGCCCGTTATGGAATTTGCCAAAGACAGATCTGGTAACAGAAGATTCAGAAAGCTCATCTGAGCAAAAGCAATGTTTCCATGGTTTGAGAGGTGCCAGGTTCTTCTACACAGGAAAAAAAAAAAATTGCAGAATTCACTTTCACTTTTGCAAAACTCAGCAAAAAGTATTTGCAAATGTGATGTTAAGCTAAATCCGACATGAGGGAAGCCAGAGGTACATAACCAATTTGTAATGTAGTTTGGATCTATTCCACATTTGCAAGTCACTTTCATCCATGTGATGCAATTTATATGTTTGATCCTGAGGGTCTAGTGACCTCTGCTGCTTTTGTAAACAGGGAAATAGCACTCAGCAAATTTCACTAGTAATTAGCTTGTGTTAAGGCAGGCATAGTGTCCGCTTTCAGGACATTTCATCATGCTGAGTGTACTATTGGAAAGGTCTATTCAGTGGATGAAAAAACTAATATACAAATTCCAGGAAAATTTAGCCAATATTTGATCTGAAACTCATCTCTAACTTTGGGGCCTTTGTATTTAATTACAAGTTGTTTACAAGAACAGACATTCTAATGTAGCTCTGACAGTGGATTTGAAAAGTGGTCCTTGAGGAATAAGTGTATCATATTCTCATGTAAAGCATCAGCAAGAAGAGATGAAATCACTTAAATCAATAACTCAACTTTTTAATCTCTACTTTTCCTGGGATTTTTTTCTCTCATTATTGTTGAAAATACCACATTTAAAAATTATTTTTGAAAAGAATTTTCACTGGAATATCAAGGTGATTTAAAAGCTCTAAGTTAGGCAGGATTTTTCTAGCACCCTACAGTCCTCTGTTTACATCCATTGAATTCTGCCAGCATTTTGAAAAAACAGCAGAGTATTTAGAATGTGTACTTTTTAAATCAGACTCTAGAATTTCCTGAGGATGCAGCCTAGATACTATTCCTGCACTTGCCTTTCTGGGCAGCGTTCTTAAAATTAGATCAGGCACAGCATGTCAGAAACCTGACTGCAGTGGATTTACCTTTTTTTTCATATGCTGATCTATTGCAGAGAAAATTCTTCACCAGAAAAGAACCAGGGCATATAGAAATACACAAGCACATCTGTAAGTTTTCTGCAAACGGAATATAAGTCTTAGAATGAAATACACCCCAATCTTACTAAACATAAAATCTTCACCGATTCTCAGGATGTAAATCAGGATCTGACCTTGATTCTTGGAGAAGCCTAGAACACGAACCTGATATTTTTCTTTAAAAGTGTAACAACACATCTCACAGGTCTGTTGATCTTTCTTTTTTCCCCCTCCACCGCAGCAAGCTGTGTTTTGTTCCTGATGCAACAGCTCTCAGCCACCACCCCCTACTCAAGCATCCCCCACAATGGGGTGTCCTTCTGCCCTTGCTACGATGCTGTTGCAAGGTTCCTCTTTGATTTCTGCTTTCAAACGTATTGTGGTACACCTGGGGAATGCCAAAGCCAGCAGCAGGAACTCCTGGAGGCAGTAAAGCAGCCTCTACCAGCTCTCCTGCCAGTCTTCTGCATGCCTGGTGAGAGTTTAGGAGAAAGACAAAGGTTATGTCGTGGTGCAGCATTAAGCCGGTGGAGCAGCATCAAAAGATAACACCCAACACTATTGTAGTTTTACTCACCTTTCAGGTTTGATATTAAATATAAATTACTTGGCTGTATATGCAAATCTTGCCTCATTTGCAAACAAGACTTCACCAGAAAGGGTCGTTCAAAGAGCCAACTGTTTCTGCTGACCAGTAGTATGTATTTGCACATAGATGTGTTACCAGCATTTTAAATCAATTCTCTTTTAAAAAGAAAAGAAAGCGTCTAAAGAAGATTTCCACCCCGGGAAAAGTGTTTGAGGGACCACATGTTCAGAAAGACACTCCATTTTCCAGCTGGGAAATACTGGAGTCCTATAGACACTATATATGTGTGAAGAGAGAAGAAAACCATAAATTTCCTTGTTGGGAGTAAATATTTGCTCCCTGATTCTGCAATCCCTAGTTCTGTAGGGGGCAGCAGAATAGCACAAACCTCTCGTTATTGGAATGGGATAAATTAGTATATGCCTGGATAAATAATGTCTGCATGAACATCTGGCGCGGCGGGTGGGAGGTGTTATGGTACTTCGGGGGTTGCTGGGATGCGGGCGAGGAGGTGGGCGCTGGCAAACTGACGGATGCTGGAGAGGTGATGGACGCAGGAAACAGGGCACGTGGGCAAACGAACGCTCCCACATCAGAGGCTCCTATTTTCCTGGCAAAGGGAAAGCTCCAGGGCGTGCTGTGAGGACTGAGAGCCCCGGGAAGCCCCAGCTGGAAAACCCGGTGCTTCGGTGCTGATCACGAACAAGTTCGACGCACGGATGTTGTCACGCTATCCCGAACCGAATCGAGCACAGCATCCCGCGCCTGGAGCGGGCTGCGGCAAAGTTAGGGCAGGCCAAGGCGGGCAGGGCCAAGGCCGGGTGCGGAGCCGGGGTCGGGCCGGGGCGGGGGGCAGGAGGGGCGCTCGGCCGCGCCGCCCCCGGGGACTTTGAGCCGAGCGGTCCCAGCACTCGGTGCCCGCGGCCATGGCGGGCCGGCAGCGGCTGCTGCTGGAGAACGCCGATCAGCTGGTGCTGGTGTGCGGCCGGCGGGAGCCGTACCTGCGGCGGGAAGGCGCTGCCGGCCTGGCCGTGCTGCGGGGCGCCAGCCTGGTGGTGGGGCTGTGAGTGCGGGGCCGGCGGGGCGCGGGGGACAGTGGGGAGCTCCGTGCCGGGCTGGAAGGCACCCCCCAGGCGCCGTCCAGCGTTCCCATCCTCAAACTCCGCTGAGACAACAGCCCCAAAGAGGCTGTGGCTTCCCAGGGCACGGGGCGTGATTCAGGTCCAGGCTATCGATGGCAGTTTGGTTTCTGTGAGGGGATGAGTGCCCTGCAGATTGATATCTGCTGGAGCAATGCTGTTTGCTCGCTGATCCACAGCAGGAAAACAATGTTACCTAGCAGGAATTAAAACAGAAGAGCACCAAGGTATCGTTCAGAGGGATTTAAGCAGAGATCCATCGTTATGGCAAACAGCTTGAAACGCGTGGCATTACCCTAGTGCTTGCTGTGCATCTGTAAAATCAGCAAACCACCTCCACATGTGTCTTCAGTCCTGCTGAAGGTCCTGCTCCTATTTTTCCAGGAGCTCTGTTGTTGAGCACTCGACTTTTAGATAGCCTTACATGTTCTTTGTTCATTGTCTGTGACTTGCAGGGATGGTTGTATCAAGGCTGTGGGCCAGGCGGATGTTATTCGCAATGAGTTTTCAAAAGCAACATTTGAAAGGATAATTGACTGCTCTGGGAAGTGCGTGTTACCAGGTAGGTGTATTTTTCATAATGATACAAAGGAAGAGCACTGCCAGCATGTCGAGTGAGGTGATCCTGTCCCTCAACTCAGCCCTAGTGAGGCTACATTTGGAGTGCTGTGCCCAGTTCTGGGCTCCTCAGTACAAGAGACAGGGAGCTCCTGGAGTGGGTCCAGCAAAGGGCAAAGATGATGAAGGGACTGGAACACCTCACTGATGAGGAAGGGCTGAGGGACCTGGGTCTGTTCAGCCTCAAGAAAAAGTGACCGAAAGGGAACCTCATCATTGTAAGTACTGATGGGAGGGTGTCAAGAGGATGGAGCCAGGCTCTTCTCAGTAGTGCCAAGAAACGGGAACAAGAGGCAATGGGCAGAAACTGATGCACAGTAAGTTCTATCTGAATATAAGGAAGAACTGTTTTACTGTGGAGGTGACTGAACATTGCAACAGGCTGCCCAGAGAGGTGGTGGAGATATTCAAGGATTCTTTTGGGATTCTTGGTGGAGCTCTGTCTCCTCCTGTTTTGTCTTTAGATCTGTTCCTCTGCCATAGATCACAACAGGGTTTTAGCTGGCTCACAGAGTAACTCTTTAGATTCACTGCTCTTTTCTGTATGCTCAGCCCATCAGCCAATCAGCCACGGAGCTCAGTCTGTCCATCCTGGCCACAGATGTTTGGAGGCAAAAGGGATTTTAAGTCACATACTTTGCAACTTTGCTTGTTAAAAAACCCCAAAGTTGGGCAAGTCTATTGCATGTTAGACTATCCAAATGGTGTTAGCACACGAGCTGTCAGACCTCTGTTTCTCTTACAGTGCCCTTGCCATTCAGCAGTGTTGAAGTGTAGAAAGGCTCACACTGTAGTAAGTGTCACTAGAGGAAGTCTAGTGTGCTAATCCCAGCCTAAGCTGTTTGCCTTTTTTAAATGAGTACAGGCTTAAAGTGTAATGAACTCTTTCAGAGTTTGTTATTTGTCTTTTCCTCCACAGTTTGAAAACATTATCAAAATAACATGAAAAACTCAGCAACTGATGCATTTACCTGGAGACATTTTGCATAAAGTGTCAGCCCTAAAAAAAAAAAAAATTGAAAGAAAATAGCCTCTGGCTATTTGGATTTCTATTTTTTTCTAACCAATAGAGACTTTTAGGGGAACTTCTGCTGTATATTTAATTTCCTTGCATGTTCATAATCTTTTCTCTTACACAGCGAAGTAACTCAAGTGTGCATTTACTTTGTTTTCTTTAGGCCTGGTAGATGCACATACACATCCAGTGTGGGCTGGTGACAGGGTTCATGAGTTTGCAATGAAGGTAACAGCATAAAATTACACAGATGGATTTTTCTTCCTCCTCCTTTTTTTTTTTTTTTTAATGTATAACTGTTTCTACTTCCTAGTGTCTCTCATCTTTTTTTTATAGAAAAATATATAATTTCTGTTAGAAAATCTGCCTGAGGGAGGAGGGATGATTTTTTGAATACTGGTAGGCTGAGAGAGGAGTGTACCTGCATCCTTTGCAGCCAGCCTTGATATCTTTTTGCATTACTTGAAGCAATATAGTAGTGCTGCCTTCTATTACTATCTAAATATTGATATTTTTTTTCTCCCTTTTTCTTTTCCACATAAATGAATTTTTAGCTAGAGATCAGTTTTCCCCTCGGACTCGGGGGAAAGCAAGTCTTCAGAGTAATTCTCTTTGTGCCACTTCTTACATAATTTCTTCACGTGAGTGGAAGGGAGAGAGAGGAAAAGGGGGAGGGAGGAAGAATTAATTTTTTTTTTCTCTTTCTCACTGCAAAGAGACCACAAGGCACTTTCCAGTATCTCTTGGATGGAAAATGCACAGTTCATAGCTAATTGTATGCGGGGGGGGTGTTTTTTGTTTTCTTTTCTTTAACCCAAGCTCGCAGGTGCATCATATATGGAGATCCACCAGGCTGGGGGGGGGATACATTTTACTGTGGAGCACACGCGGAAGGCCTCGGAGGACGAGCTGTTCACCGCTTTCCAGCACCGCCTTGAGCGCATGCTCAGAGCAGGATCCACACTGGTGGAGTGCAAGAGTGGATATGGCTTGAACTTGGAATCCGAGCTCAAAATGCTCAGGGTGATTGAACGAGCTAAGAAATCCATGGATATTGGCATTTCCTCAACGTACTGCGGAGCTCACGCTGTGCCCAAGTAACGGGACTTGTCTTTCTCTTGTTAAGTGCTGCTGCTTGGCATTGGAAATTGGCTGCTGTTTTCAGAAAGGTTTCTTCTGCCTCACTCCTAAAATACCACATACTTGAGAAAAAACAGACAGTATTTATAGGAGGCTCTCCTAAATTTTAATTTGAAGGAAGGCAGGGGAACATTATTTAATGTCTGCTAAATGCCAACATAGGCTTAGTGCAGAACCCCTGCCTCCAGCCAATGCTCACACTGATCAGAGGGTTTCCTGTACAGAAAGTTCTTCTGCTTGCATTTGCTGCTATCCTTCAAGCTTAGTCTTTGCCTTGAGATTTTATTTTGGCCAGCAAACAACAAAAAATACCATATTTAATCCTTATATACCTCCATAAACAAAGTTTAATTATGCTTCTATTCGATGAAGACTTGCATACATCTTATAGCTGTGAGATGAGTAGAAGATTAAACTAAATGTGTTTAATCACAATTACTCTGATGGCTCGAGTAGATGTACAATAAAAATCCTTTCTCACTTTTGATTTTTATTTTTCTATGATGAAAATGACTTCTTCACGTTACCAGATTTCAGTGTATGAAGGAATTAACCAGGAGTTCTAGCAAGATATTTTGATGTACTAAGTGGTAGGCTGCTGCAAGACAAGGCATGTGAGATAGAGGCAGGCTTATTATGGGGCAATATTCAAGAGATGTTCATTAAAAGAAAAAAAGCATACTCAAAAAAAACCCCCAACCTCTCCTGGCATTCAAGAAAACATGACCCAGAAAATATTTTTTGCAATCTAATTCTCGTTTATTTGGAGCAGGGTGGTAAATTGTCAATTTGTCAGTTTAACAATGGAAAATTAATCCTGTATCATCTTCAGCAATTGGAAGATGGTTAAGAATAAAGTAACTAAAATCAGCTGAAAGCACCAACTACTTCTTTCGAGAAGTTCTACTAAAATTTGGAGGACTTACGGTAAAATAAAATTGACATTCCACCCCAAATGATATATATATATTTCTTAGTCCTTCCTTTTTCCCTCCCCTAAGCAGGATCTCAATCAAAATTCTGATTAATAGTCTTTCCCACCAAAATGATTTGAGCATTTCTATAAACCAATTAAATAGATTCCAGTGTTTTTAAAAACATATTAACTCTTGTGTTAGAAAGACAGATGTGCCTTCTCATTCTCTGCACACTTCTGTCCCCACTGATGCACATCAAGCATAACAAAATGTAGTAGTAGTAAGGATACTGTGTTTTAAGTAAGGAGAAAAGGTAATTGGGGATTTGAGGAAATTTCCTGAAGGAAATGCTGAGTTATCTGTATTTTCCAGTTTGTGTCTTTTTAAATCCCCTCTTCTCTTTTCAGCCAAATGTTTGCATCCGGCATATTTTGCTTGAATTTTATGCCACCCCTCAAACTTAGACTCTGGCTTGGGTTTTCATTTTGACCAGGAGGAAATCTTCAGTTCATCCTTGATCCCTCCAGTCATCATTTTGAATCCAATGCATGATTTGGGGAATGTCTGATTTTAAAAAAATATCATTTTTTTTTATTGTCAAGTGTGTATTGGGCCCTTTTAAACTTTAGCAGGAAATTTTTCAAAGTGGTTTCCTGAGCAGAAGTCTTCTGCATTGAAGCAACAGCAGTTTTGTTTTGCATTTTGGGGCACTTTATCCCTCAAAAAGTGAAACTAATACTTAGTGTTTTCCTCTGGTTTGTCTTGGCTCTGGCCCTAATTCTTTCAGCTGAAATTCCTCCAAAGGCTGCAGAGTAGAAAGAGAAAAGGGAGAAGCCTTGGTGTGGTCAGAGGCTGAGCAACACAATGACTGTTTCAGTGAGAAGTGAATGGGAGAAGGGCTCTGCTGTATAACCTTGTTTGTAAATTCAGGCAGAGTTTGTCTCCTTTAATTTGTCACCACTGCATGACTCCCAGCTCAGCCATGTGTGGCATCCCACAATGCCGGTGCCTGCAGGCCTTACAGTGCCTGAAGTGAGCATTGGGGTTCACAGACACTTAGCTGCTGTACATCCCTTTTCTTTAGATATAAAACTCGAGAATACTAACTCAACTGCATGTTTTGGGACTTTTTGCTCTTTCTAAGGCATTTAGTGATCTCTTCTGGGTTATCTTAATGTAATAGAGGATTCATAAATGATTCTGACTTTGGCAAACCAAACCTTGGGAAGCCTCTCTGATTAGAAACAGTCATCTGTCCCTCACTCTGAATAATTTAAAAGGAGGAGAGGTAAATTAAAAATAATGACTTATGCTGCATATCCCCTTTGAGTTTTGATACTTGCATAAAAATTTTGCATGGATACCATTTAACCTATTTAAATACTCACTTACATATTTTAAATAGTCATATTTTAGAATACAGTATAAGGAGGTCAGAATATATGAATAGGAAAGCAGAAGAATTTGTTTTAAAGTATCCCATATCTTTGTTAGCATCCAAGATGCCAACCTTATTAAAAATATTCAGTAATACAATCTAATATTCTTTGAATGAAAAGTAACTAATGTTAGAGAGTACATGAATTAAAATTTGGTTTAATTTTTTAATTTGAAGTTTTTTTGAGGGATTCATATTTACATAATTTCCTAAGTAATCTAGTAATTGCATGTATGGCTTGAATGTGTGCCAGACTTCAAGGATGTTACTCATATGGCTCTATAACATTTTCTTTTCATTAGGGGGAAAACTGCTACTGAAGCCACAGATGACATTATCAATAACCACCTTCCTAAACTGAAAGAACTCAAACTAAGTGGTGAAATACATGTTAACAATATAGATGTGTTCTGTGAGAAGGGAGTCTTTGATCTGGAATCTACAAGGAGAATACTTCAAGCTGGAAAAGATATAGGGTTACAGATTAACTTCCATGGTGATGAACTCCATCCGATGAGATCTGCTGAGGTACGTCTTTCTTAACATTCATTTTTGCTCTGGTGAGAGCCCAGTCTGTGAAAGAATTGCACTTTTCAATACTGAGGGTTTTTTTCCTACAACTTTATGAAATAGACCATTCATAGGCATCATTTCTATCAGATGATGGGAACAGCAGTCCATGGGCAGCTTTGCAGTTAAAGGCATGGGAGAAAGCCTTGACCTCTGGGACTAAAGTGCACTGGCTAATCAAACATTGACTTTGCTTATCTTCCACATGGGATACAGACCGGGAACGTGGATATCCATGAACCCAAGAATTACAAAAACACGGTTTCTGTGCAACTTGAAAAATATTTTTTTTGTTAAATGTCCTGTTAGAAGCAACAAGTCAAATTGCAGTGAGCACACTCATCAGTCTCATTACTCAGATATCACTATATCTGAGCACACTCAGAGAGGTGGTTTAGTCAAGAATAGGTTCCCAAATGTCTTGATAAAGAAAGTCACTTTGAGACCATGTTTCACCATCATTTGAACATTGCTTCCTCCTTGTAGGGTCTGCCCATGGTTATTCTCTGCTGTATTTTAAAAAAATGCCACCAAACCAAACCCAAAAACTCGGTTGATTACACAAGCCTCTTTGGCTTCCCCATTGAAGGCGTAATTCAGTTTTGTGAACTATTTTCTGATGGATCTTTTATGAACAGGGGTTGGTAATGTTTTCATCCATGGATCTCACACAGTTTGTGTATTTGGCTGTTAATAACAACACTGAAGATGTGCTTCTGCTCCATGGGTGGATAAAGTGATCAACTTTTCCTGCAGTAAATTAACAAATATTTCTCTCTGTGTTCTGATTGTTCTTCCAAGCATTCTTTACTATTTCTCTTCTGGTACATTTTGCATCAATAGCAAATTGTCTCCTCCAGTTATTAGGAAACAACTTTTTTTACTGAATTAACTGATAATAGTGAGTAATTTGCTTGAAAATTTACTTAGCTTGGAGCTGAACTAGGAGCCCGAGCCATCAGCCACCTGGAAGAAGTTAGTGATGAAGGTATTGTGGCGATGGCAAGAGCTAAGTGTGCTGCTGTCCTTTTACCAACAACAGCCTACATGCTAAGGTAAGGCCACTGGATTGAAGGGAAACTTTTGTAACTGCAGGTCCATGTGTGTGGTTTTAGGGTCTTTTGGTGTAAAAACAAGCATCTGTCTATGCCTTAAGGATCAGTCTGAGTCAGTGAAGACAATCACAAGTACAGAGAAACTGAATGAGCCTCCTTGTGTCTTATTTCTGCTGGAAATCCTCAAAAATCCGTGAGATTACTGAAAAGTCTCACAGTAGATTTAGAATTGCTTTAAGCAGCTATCACTAAAACTTCCTGTAGAGTGCATTTCCTAGTGGCCACCCTGCAAACACATACACAGATTAATCCAGGGGCTGAACAATTTTGAAATGGCTATTCCAGATACTGAAGTTATTGAAAACACCTTTGGCATTATAATTGCTAAGTGAAAAGATCTCTAAGGTATGGAGATTAAACTCAGAGTCTCAATAATTGGGAAGCCACTGTTGCATTGCATGTGCCGCTGCTCATATTTGGAAGCCTGTCTTTGAAGCTGTAAGAACCAGAAAATTAGTTTTTTTGTGAAATGAAGATTTTCGTCTTGTAAATTCTGAAGTGTCTGAGGTCTGGACAAATACCAGAATTTCAGTGGCCTGCAGCCTGACAGTTGATACTGGCTACTGCCTCTTGCTGTTACTGCAAAAGTTGTGGCTCACACTCCCCATTTATGTTGTCCGTAGGGTGATAGGTAGGGATGCAAGAGGAGAATTTGGGCTTTCATCTCTAAAAGGATCAGTATAACTTAATGACTGAATGAAGCCAAACTGAGAGATGACTTTTGCCCTTGTAAATCATTGTATGATAACAAAGCAAATAGTACTGTTTCTTTTTCCCACTAGACTGAGGCAACCTCCAGCAAGAAAAATGTTGGAAGAAGGTGTTATAGTTGCTCTTGGCAGTGACTTTAATCCTAATGCATACTGTTCTTCAATGGTAAGATAATCCTAATACTGAAACCACAGAATTATGAAATTTCTTACTAGTACAACCTGTGTGTAGGCCTTGCACACTTAAAACTGGTTTCATATGCACAAAGAGAGCTGTATGCCCCACACAGACAGCTGCCTATGCTTGTTTGTGTGTGTTGGGAGCTTTCACCGGAAATTTTTGAAACCAGAATGGGTTCCATCCTTCATGTGCACTAAGAGGCCTATTCAAAAGGCTCTCAAAGCTCCTGATTTTAGAGTTCTTGTTTTGGAGTTGACAAGATTTATGTTGTGCAAAAGAACTCCTTCTGTTGTGCAAGGAAGAAGGAGAGTGCTTAAGGATTTGAAGCATAAATAGCTTTGTGTTCCTGGTCACTCCCATTGTCCCCTTCCTTGCCTACAGCCTATGGTGATGCATCTGGCTTGTGTAAACATGAAGATGTCAATGAATGAAGCACTGGCAGCTGCCACCATTAATGCAGCTTATGCTCTGGGCAAATCAGACACCCATGGATCCTTAGAAGTCGGCAAGCAGGGGGATCTTCTTATCATAAATTCATCAAGGTTTGTTCTTCCGTTGGCATTTGCAATGTGCTTTAACATTAGTTCTCCTCGCTGAATAAAGGGACACTGGTAGCATTTCAGACCCACTTTCATTTTCCTCAATTACTCCAGCGGAAAATAAAGCCTGAGACTTTTATAACAAATAATCCATGCCTAATTACAAATTATCTAAAAAGAATATGTATTTATTTTGTGGAAGAAATTCTCTACTGATAGGCTCACTGTATTCATGAAGCAAGAGACAACATGTTGACATGGAATAGTGCTTTCCCATTCCCAAGCAAATCTTACAAAATTGCCAAGTATGCTGGGCATGTGGCCTGCTTTTATGCAAGTTTATATATTCTTAAACATCTTGTGTTTTTAGGTGGGAGCACTTGATTTACCAATTTGGTGGACATGAAGCATTGATCAACTATGTTATAATTAAAGGAAAAGTCGTCTATGAAAATGAGAGGTGTGAAACAATGAGCAGTTACTGAGAGAAGGCAGTAATTTAGTAAGCTACTAAAATCAAATTAGCATGGAGTACTTCAAAGCAACAGACAAATCAGATTTGTATTTACCAGTAAATTGTTTGCCTGCTTGCCTTACTCTTATTCAAATAAACCTTACCAAGCATTACCCATTTGGTGCATCTCCATGTCCATTGTCCTTCTCTTCAGCACAATAAAATAATTTCTAATTGTATCCATTTAATATAAGACAGTTTCCAAAAATGTTTTCCTATACAAGTAATCTGTAATATTATTATATCTGAAAATAACCCAAACAAACTGGCAATGAGGTAACAAAGTTTGGATCCAGGTAAGATTTACTGGGGAGTGTGATGTCGAGTAACATGTCACAGAGGGCCAAGGGCTCAGGCATGCACAGTTGGGATGGCCCTTGGCTGGGAGAAGATCACATGCAGTGTCCTACAAATATTCCAGAAAAGACCTGATTTTATTTATTTTAGGCTGAATCTGAAATAATAAGGGATGTAAAAGGTTGAATGTGATTCTGGTAAGTTAAGTATGGTAACTCCTACTCAAAGCTATGTTGAAACTTAGAAGCCTAATTTTTTTAAAGCACTCTTTATTTTATCTTTCAGCTACTACTTTTTTTTCCCACAGCTTATACCATTATTTAGGAATGCAGTATGTAGAAAAAAGGATGATACAGCTCTAGAGAATTGAAACTTTTGCAGTATTTGAGCAGAGGGTCTGGGGTAGGGGGGGTCTCTGAATACACATGGACTGAGACTTCAAATTTTCAAATGGATGGTGGCTGCAGAAGCAAAAGGGATTTACTTTCTGAAGGTGAAGTCATAAAACTACACCTGACAAGCATGAAGAACTTCACATCAAAAATAAGTATTGATATAAGCAGGTGACATAACCTGCAATACAGAGCAGAGTGCTTTAGTGAACCAGACCTTCAAGGAAGGACAGTGGTCTCATTCTGATTAACAGATATTTGAAAGCCATCACAAATATGTGTGAGCATTATTATGACCTCCTGATCTCCCTGAGCCTTGGGCATATCTGTTAACACTCAAAATATGCAAGCCATCCCCTGTAGTATCTTTCTCCATGCTTTATTTGATCCAGTCTAGCCAACTAAATCAGTTTTTAAAACAATGTAATAGCATTCCTGCCACCTGGCGTGTTTTCCTGCAAGCAGATGTTGTACCAGATGTGGGTGTGGAACTTTGTTTTTATAAAGCTTGAAAGAACATCTGAAATGTGTGATGGCAGGGTCCATTCTGCCCAAGACAGCCTTTGTAAATAATGTTTATACAGGGATTTGAGAAGGCTGTCAGGGAAGGAGCACAGACATTTCTTGAATGCAGAGTGCAGGCAGAGTGGTGTCTCTCAGCTCTGCACAGGCACAGTGCAAAACCTGAGGCCACTGTGCTGCAGTGTGTGCTGGGGATGCCTTGGTCCCAGGCAGCCAAAAGCAGAGGTGAGTGGGAAGCAAGGCTCGGAATCTCTTCTCTGAATGCCTATGGCATTTGGGGCCCAACATTGCATAAGGGAAAGCCTCAAATATTCTCTTTCTGGACAGGAATAGGCATTTGTGGCCTGAAACTACTGATGTGAGGGGATTCCGCTCTCATGCACAAGTTCTCATGGGAACCTGAAACCATGAGTTTGCCTGGCCAGCTTGGGTGAATCCAGCAGCCATTTGGGAATGTGCCCCAGGACTGTAACTAGTGGCAGTTTGCAGTCAGAGCATGCGATTTTACTTCAGAGGCACAGCTGGCTTGAGTGGTTCCCAACAGGCAGCTATGTGATCCTGCAGTTTGTGGCACTGTTATCCCTACAGCTGCTGGGGAAGGCACACCCCTCCAGAATGCAGGAATTTGTTTTGTTTTTAGCGTGGCTCACTTCAGGGATGACATCCACAGTGGCTCCCACAGCACGGGGAGCAGGACATAGGTAATGTGGGCATAGGAACTTCTGCCAGCCTTGCTGCTGCAGGAACCATCAGCCTTAACACCAGGCTGGAGGCAAATGATTGATCCTACAAGATGTCTGTTTGTTCTCACACTTGTTTTTAATTAATATCTGATTTTATTAATATAGAAACAGCTTCAGGAGGATATTGAGACCTTCCTGCTACAGAGCCTCACACTGAAGGAATAGGGACTTTCTTGGCACATGAGGGAAAGACAGGATGGAGATGCTGCACATCAGGTGCAGAAGGAAGGAGCTTAGCTGGGAGCTCATGTGCCATGGGTGCCCTAGTTCTCAGGTCTTCTGGCCAGGATAGGTGTCTCCCTGCCAGCAGGCATGAGCCCTCTCCTCAGGGCACATTTAACATGGCAGCTCTCAGACACACAAAGGCAGCCCCACACTGCAGCTTTCATGCTGAATGCCCCACAGCCACATCAGTGCTGCCATGTGATCACTGCACCATGATGTGAAATACATGTCCTGACTCTTCCCTTGCAAAATCAAGCCTGTGCCAGAGGTCAGTGCTGTAACACAGAGCACACTCTGTCGTTATCCTGTCTGTGGGGACAGGGCCCTTGGCAGACAGGCAGAGCCGTGGTGAGCCCTGTGAGTGTAGGTCTTGGTGCATTGCCTCAGCACTGGTTCACATTCACCACTCCTACATCTCCTCTTCCCCCTTTTCTGGCCCCTGTGTCACCTGTCCTATTAATTTCCAAATTAAGCTTTTGCTTTACATTTTCATTATTACACATGACAGGAGAATAGACTGCTACAGCCATATATGAAGCCTCAGTTTATTGATTGCAGGTGACAGCCCACAGCTCTTGGAAAGCTGCATTAAGTGTTGTCCATCACCAGAATATAATATATTTGCTCTGGAGCAATGATCTCCATAGCACACTCTGATGCTCACAGCTTTTCTGATTTGTGAAGCACCTGCTCTAAAAATGCTCCTGTTATACAAGAACCTCACATAAGATCTGCAAAAGAGAGAAAAATTAAGTGTAAAGATAATTTTGCTTGCGGCAAAATGAAGGCGATCACGGCAATTATCCAAAGGGAGGAAAAAAGGTATCAACAATATTGAACTTAGGCTGTTTGATATCACTGGAACAGATACAGAGAAAACAAACGAAGAGTTGACAAAACAAATATTGGTTTCAACAGGGATCTGAAGGATTTGTGTTCAGAAGTTCATGAAATTCAGTCAAAACCACATTATCATGACAAAGTTGTCTTTCACATGTGAGGAAAGCAGTGGGACTTTTCTTTACTATCTATTTGTGCTCCTGAGCTAGACAGTCAGGTCCTCTGGGTCACCTGGAGAAACCACATTGAGTAGGACAGCCATGCTCAGGTAAGTTTCTGGAAAGGAGCGTCTCTCTTCCAGAGGATTATAACTCTTAAAGTTCATTCTGATGCCTGTGGTCATGACTATCATCTGCACTCATTCTCAGAGATCCCAGGGAGAAAGCTGTAGGTGAAATGGGTCTTGATTCAGGGATGTGTTCCCTCCTGTACTTTTCAATGTAAGGTTTAGCCACTTCCCACACCTGTGAAACAAGAACGTGAAACAGCAGAGTCAGAGGCAAGACAAAAGGTCAGTTAAGACATCAGTGCATGAGTTCAGGAAATCTTAAAGAAAAGTTATTGAGGTAGAGGTGGCAAAGCTATGTAGATATGCTATATGGGATGAGCAGAACCAGAGAGGCAGATAGAGTGAGGTTTAGGGAAGAGCACGTGGATGGAGTTGACAAGGGATGGGAAAGGATACAGCTCCAGGGGGACAAGGTGAAAGGATTCAAGGCAAAAATACTTTTGTCTTGTCTTGTTATCAGGCTAATGCTCTGTGTGCAATAGCTGGGAGAGAATCACTGCACTTGCTACAAAACCACTTGATCATGAAGAGGACAGAGCAGCAAAACCAGCAGCTGGCATGGACAAAGAAAAAGGGTTCTAGACAATCCTACGGCACAAGCCAAAAGCCAGCACTCGCCTTCTGGTCCACGAGCAGCCTGTGAGCTGCTTCAATGTCTGGGGCCATGAAGCGATCCTTTATCCAGGGCCTGTAACAAGACATTGGGCAAACATTAACCACCACTGCCAGCAGCTGCTCTCCAGGCAGGCAGCCTCTGAGGAAGGTGTTTATCTGATCTTACCTCACCACAGAGCGCACAAGGTCGTAGACCTTCTCCAATGGGGTTGTTGTTCTCAGAGGGCGTAGGAATTCAATGCCCTGGCAGGCGGCGAGCAGCTCGATAGCCAGAACTAGGAAACAGAACAGCAAAAGGGATGTTTGGCAGGTACAGCTCAAGGCGAGGTTTCCTGTGTAAAGCTATCCCTGGCCTTTGTTCTCACTAATATGATATGGCTTCAGGCAATGTGAAAAACTAGTGGATCCACATGCCCCAGAGAGCCAGCCCAGTGGCAGGACCATTTCATGCATGAAGCTGGGAGCAGTATCAAGCATTTCAGCAAGCAGATTTTGGGTGCTCTGTTGTACAGACCTTTCAAGTGTACCAGGAAATCCTGGTCACCAGAGTCTTAAATCCCTAGGAATCTCTTCCAGGTTAACTTGAATACTCAAATTAATGTCCATCATAAATCAGAAAACTTCTTTAGCACTGAGAAAAGAGAGGCCTGAGCTAAAAATGAAAGTTCTCCCCACGAAGCTTGCAAGAGCCCACATGAAAACACCGGTAAAATGAGAGTGCTTTGGAAGAGAGTCTTCTGTCTGATGTTTGTGCTGTATCTGCCTACCTCATACCTGATCATTATTGGTATTAGCTTCTCATTTTCCTGAGTCAAGGTATGTCAGGAAATCAGGATGTTGATTTTACCTTGTTCCACGTGTTCAATAACTCTCAAAGCTTTTCTTGCAGCCCATCCTCCCATGGACACGTGATCCTCTGTAGCAGCACTGGTTGAGAGAGAATCCACAGAAGAGGGGTGGCACAAGGCTTTGTTTTCAGAAACTGCAAAAATCCAGTACAATGAATGTAGGATGGGATGGGCACGAGACAGCAGAAGCAATGCACAACATGGAGATAAGAGCCTGTCCACCATCTGGGGGCCAACTATTGCTCCTCTTTTGAGGATGCATCAGTATTTTACTTGGACTGAGTAATTCATAATAACCACCTTGAAAACTACCATTGCCACTGAAAACTAACCAACATCAGTCTTTAGATGCAAATATTAATAAAATATGGAACGACTGCTTACTCTTCACTCCCTCATCTCCAGGCTTGAGTTGCTGTTGCTAAAAGGCCTGAAGGAAACTGAAGAAGAGCAGACAGCATAACTGAAACACAAGCCTGGTCCTGCCTGTTGCTCTAGGGCAACTCTCTGTAAAATGCATTGGCTCCCTCTGGTTTTGGTCACGAATATCACCCGTCCTCTGTTTTCAAGAACACAGATAGAGATCAGTATCTGGTCCTCTCATTGCAGCTGAGGCACTTTCAGAACTTCCTCTAGTAAAATGCAGAAGTGTGATATAAATCCTCTCCCACCCTCATCTTGCTACAAGGCTGCCCATGTCCATGAGTGTGACATCATTCCAGCTTTGAGAGCCAGGTGCAAGCTCTGGAGTAAATTCTTATGCTGCACTCAAAAGCAATGGCAAATTGGCTGCAGGAAAGGCCTTAGGCACCATTCAATGACAATTTGAGGTTGAGAATTGCTCTTTAAAAGAGAAAAAATGAAGTCTGCATTCACAGTACTCTGGCTGCACTGGGCCTTTTCTTTCTGAAGCCCAGCAGGATGCTGTGTAATGCCCTCGCCAAATTAAAGGCTTCAGAAAAGCAGCAAGAGCAACAGAGAGGTGGTGACACCAATTGCAAATAGGCTGGAGTGACACAGTCTAGGACCAGAGCCCAGCTGGCACATTCAGGCAGGTGGCAGCAGGTCCCAGAGAGGCTGCATGTGGCCACTGCAAACAGCTCAGTCTGGCAGGCACAGAGCTGCTGGAACAGGGGCAGACGGACACATCCAGTGGTGTTGCAAAATATCTGCAGATTTTTTTGCAGCTTTATCTATTACCCCTGGGAGTGAAAAACATTAGCTGGTACACGAACAACCCAGAAAATGGCAGAATGATTTAAAAATTATTAGTGATTAAAAAATAGGTTAAAAAAAAAAAAAATTCAAACTTCAATTCAGATAAAATCCTGGCTGTTTTGATCAGGATGAGATGATTTTGACCCATGGACTCCTAGGGTCAGCAGAGGCATGGCTACAGTTTTCATTTCCCACAGCAGAAATCACAAACACCCCAGAATCTGTCACACCAGATTGCAGAAGTGTGCAGTGAAACCTGATGCCATGTAATGAGCTGAGGCCTGGAGCCATCCTAAACTCTCCCCAGCTAAAAGGTAAAGCTTCCAGCCCTTAAACGAGGGGGTGAGCATTTCAGCTTCTTATCCAGACCCACTTGCCAAACTAGCCTCTAAGGCAGGGTTCCTTTAGCATATTGATTTAGTTAATTCACTTGGTTTTCTGCAGAATTTTTATCTACCTGTTTATCTGATATCCTCTGTTCCTGTGTTTGTTTGTATCTTTTAAAATTTACTCTCTTCTCATAGCATGTTTATACTGGCTCATGCTTCCTTGAACCTACGAACTGTGGTATCCCTGTGGCCATCAGGCTTTTTGTTGCCTTAGTCATGGGTACTAGAGGAAACACTGAACTGATGTTTAATTTCAGTGTGCTCCCCAATAGCCAGCCCTGCGAACTCCGGTCTGCTGAGGACTGTGATACTGATGTACAGACCAGGCTGTACTGATGTACAGACCAGGCTGTCAAAAGGAGACAGTACTGAGGGCATTAGGCCGCTTTTGAGACAAGCCTTCCCACCAAAGTCCACTTAAGAGTTTGCGCACTCAGAACATGCCCAAGGGTCAGTGCAGAGTAAGGAAGCCTGAGCTGAAATAATTGCAGCTGCACTCAACACTCACACTTTGTGAGACAGCAAAAAACACATGGAGAAAAGACAGAAAACAGGAGCCAGATACCTTTGTGTCTTATTATTAGACTATATCTGTCTTAAAAGAAATCAGTCTTTCTAGCTTGCTCTCTCTGTGTTATTGCTCAAGCACTCACCCAGGGCAGCTGCTGTGCAGTGTGCAATCATGAAGCCTGAGTTCAGACCCCCTTCAGTGACTAAAAATGCAGGCAGTTCACTGAGTGAGGGGTTGCAGAGCCTCTCAATTCTTCTTTCACTAATTGCAGCAAGTTCATGCACACCAATTGCCAAATAGTCCAGAGCCTACAAAAAAAAGATCTCATTAAACCAGATGACAGAAACAAGCAAGCAAAAAAATCAAAACAGAAACAAAATTTATTTCCTTTCTTCAAATGCTGAATTACCTTTGCAGGATATTCACCATGAAAATTTCCACCAGAAATGGTTTCTTCTCTTTCAGCAAACACCATCTTTAAGGAGAAGTTGAGGCACACACAAGTGAAATACAGTTTAAATGAGAGATATCTGCGGTAATTGGAATATCTTAACTGAAGGAGGGTTTGTGCTCATAGGCTTTTATGTGCAAGCACTTTATATTGCATTCACGCTTCCACTTTTCAGGAAATGAAGACACAATCTCAGCTCTTCAAACTTGTACATACAATTTTGATACATATTTTTTTCAAATAAGCTAAATAAAGGGAGGTCTTTGATGGAGGGTGAGGAGGGGTGCAAAGAAACCCATCTGTTCAGATCCTAGCATAGATTTGCAGTTCCTTGATAAATCTTCTCCATGACAGTTAAAATTTTGGACAGATTAGAAGCCATAATGCTTATCAGCAATTGATATGATGCTATGTACAGCACATCATTACAGTGGTGACAGAAATGCAGCCTTGCATTGCAGTGCTGACAGAAATCCTCCAGTGCAGTCATAGGGAAAGGAAGAGAGGTTACTGTTGCAAACACTGGCAGTTATTGACCAAAGCCATTTATGACTTTTTTGCCTCCTGTGCAAGTAATTACACAGAAGAAAAGAAAAAAAAAGGCCAAGCAGAATTTTACAAAGTATTAAAGTAATTGAAAAGATACAGGGTTGTCCGTGGCACTGTTGATTTCAGTCGTTATTATATCCTTCACAAAAGCAATTGTATCATTTACAATTCCATGGACCTAGAACAAAAGACATTCATGCCTGAGCTTAGTATCTGCACTTAGTTCACCTTCAGGATGCTGACTGAGTTACAGGGACTCTCTTTCCCATCATCCCACTCGACTTTCACACATGGAAGATGGTCTTGGATTTGTTTTAACATGAGGAGCATCACTGCCAATCCTAGGCACTTGAAAGATGATATTCACTACTATTATGGCAGTTTTGCCAAAAAAGTAATCTGAACACTCTGCTCTCTTCTTTCTGACATCCTTTACTTTTTTGGGTTGGTTTACCTAAATGGAAGATATTCATTCAGTGGCAGAAGTGTTATGAGGGAAGAAATAGCCTTAACAAAGACTCACAGAAAACAAAACCTCTTATTAATTAATTGTCTTCCATTAATTCCACTGATTTAATAGCTTTGCTCCTGTTAAAACACATATGATTGATTTCTTCCAATATGTTTAAGATACTACACTCTGTCGGCTTTTGGAAACACCCAGTTCATGTTCTTAACATCAATGCAGAAGAAAATCCCTACAAAATCTGCAAGCATGGAAACTAACACTTTCCCTCTGCTTCTGACCCCTGGCCTCTCCCAGATGTGAACACAGCTTTGTTAGATGCTGCCTGATGGGTGCATCCACGTGATCAACAAATTACATATCTCCATTATTACAATTCTGAAGAAGAAGCAAAATAAAGCCACTTCCTCTAATAGAGTCAGACAGCACAAAACTGACAGTATTTCTGAGGTGGAAACTTCACCATCACTTATCTATTCTTATAGAAGGATATAAAAGTCAGTTTTTACCTGAGGGCAGCAGCGCATTGTGTACGCATCCTGAACTCGGTCACAGAATCTATGGCTCTCTGGAAGAAACAAGGGGGGCAAAAATCCAAATATTCCTTACACAAAAGCATTGTGTCCTGAGAGGGTGAAGGTTAAGATTGTTCACCTGCTATTTCTGATGGATGATGGTCAGAATCTAGAAGGGACCTGAAACGAAAGGCCACTTCAGCCTGCCCTTGATGTGGGCGCACAGCATGGATATCTAGTAAGACAAATTAGATGGTTAGGCTTTGCCTCCCTTGTCAGGAGCTGTTCAGCAAACAGACAGGGAAGGCCCAGTACTCACCAGTGTCAAAGGCCCTCGTTGTACCCTTCAGGACTTCGAGTGTAAGGGCAGCGATGATGTCAGCTTGCCTCGCTATGGCCCCTGCTCTTTCAACCGCCTCACAGCCCAACGAGGTGATCATTTGTGTCCCGTTGATGAGGGCCAGCCCCTTCAAAGGGAGAGCAGATGTTAAGCAAAGTCATTGCAGCTATTCCACACACTGTGACAATTCCCTGTATCTGTGACAATTCTCCTTCCCACATGAAGGAGTTAAAGACCTTTGCCTGGCTTCTTGGACCGTCCTGAAATCATAAAATGCACAGTTTGACTGAACACCTTTGCTATGTAAAGTGTCAATGCTCATGACCCCACTAAGTCACTGCAGACACCCTTGGAGCACCAGTAGCTCCAAGCAAGTCAGATACCTGCTTCAAGTCAGTCATCTGACCTCCTGTTATGGCCAAAGGGCAGATAGGTACCTTGAAGGTGCCTCTTAGACAGCTGTTTCAGGACGGCATAAAGTGCTTTCTGAGGGGGCCTGTCTGTCTTCACTGACCACAGAGCCAATCTGAACACCAAGCCTGGGTCTGACATTTCAGGTCAAATAGGACACTACGAGAGGTGAATCCTGCTCCTGACAACACTTCATGAATATCCTTCTGAAGCCTGATTTAAAATTATTCATTCATTTAATGCTTTTATTGTACTTATAAAGCAAATAGTGATTGACTGTGCTCGTTTTCATCAGCTGACATTATTATACTTTATTACCTCTTTAGGTTTCAAGGTAATTGGTTTCAGTCCATGGGCTTCCAGGACCTGTGAAGGAGTTCAATGCCAAGGTAATTAATGAAAAATACTCCTCAATAACTAAGTCACTAAAACTTAAGTGTTTCCATGAACAGAAATACTAACAAATTTCTTAAGTGATACTAAAACTTAAATGTTTCCATGAACAGAAATATTAACAAATTTCTTAAGTGATGGGAGAAAAAGAGCTTTATATAACAAACATATATAACATATTTTTTTCTGCTGGGCTAAATAAAAGGCTTTCAAACTAGTACCTTGTTTCCTAGTGCCAGTACAAGAAGGTAGCAGGAGCACTGAAGCAAGATACTGTCATAGCCCATTAACATCTACCATGTTCTAGATGATGGGTGAGGGCAACAGGAAAGAAGGCTGGAAACCTCTTGGGAAGGTAATTCTGCCTACACCCTGCCTCACAGCATTTTGGCTTGGCATAAATTATTCCTTTTTAAATGATCCCCTAATCCTTTCTATAGAAAATCTCTAGTGACAGGAGTCCCATCCAGTTTATTCTATACATGTCTATTCTATAGGGCAATTGCGCTTGTAGGAAATGGAGAAACAGCATAACCTATTTTTCATGTAATCCTCTCACCCTTTCCAACAGAAGAGGTAGTGCATCTCAGAAGTGTACAGCTATAACTTCTGATCTTGAAGGTCCAGGACACACTGGTCTGCTTCCTCCCTACTCCTCTCCCTGTGTAGTCCTCAATCCTTCTCCAGTCTATAGTGATGTACACCTATCAATTCATTAACAAGTCTGGTATTCAAATATTCATGGATAGGAGTGATAGGTGTAGAAGAACAAACTACCATGAAAGACTTTGGAGAGGCTGGCCTTGGAGATACTTAACACAACATCAATCTGCTGATGTGCTAATGACAGAATAACGATTAAAACCTAATTCCATTCTAAGACTTCCGTCTTGTGAAGGAAAATGATATAAAGGCTCCTTATAACCCTATTTAGTTTATCAAAAATAAAATATCCAATCCTATATATTTACTTAAAGCCCTTATAAAATCAGTAGAACTTTTACTGTGAAGATCTTGCCTCCAGTAAATCTCCAGGTACCCTCAGCATTTGAGAGGTGATCTTGGGTTTGTTAGAAAAGCGTTGATTTTCATGGAGCTGAAGACACAGTTATAATTCTTTCAGAGCTGGTATCATATCCTGTCCCATTCTCCAGTTCATAAATGAAGTCACTGTGCTATCTTGTATTGCAATACTATGGTATGATATGTCTTTAGGGCTCAATAACATGCTGCTTTATTTATATCTCCTCCAGTGGCATGTGGGTCAGTTATTACATTCTCCATGAACCCACCTTCCCCAAATTACAGGATGAGCAGCTTAAGGCAACCTAGTCCTAATTCAAACTAGTATGGAAAATACAAAGACTTTCACATGTTATTAATCTGAGCAAAAACTTTCTCTCAAAGCTACATGCAATTTGAAAAATTAGTCAGCAAGGAGAAAAAACCCCAATCAGGGGCATGACTCTTACATATTTAGCATCAGCCCAGCCACTCTTCGGGGACCACATCTTTCCCTCTCCAATTAATCCCAAAGCAAGATGAGAGAGGGGGGCCAAGTCTCCGCTGGCTCCAACTGTCCCTTTCTCTGGGATATAAGGAAGGCAGGATGCTAGAAAGAAAACAAAAATCACTCATTTTAGAGCCTTCCCTTGATACACTCCTTGGAAAATAGAGAAGCCAGCTCATAAGTGTGGTCACAGTAACATCCTGCAATCACAGACAATATCACCGACAGGGCTACTCTCGTTGCAGCCTGGGGGACACATGCAGTGTTCAGTATGGGAATAGCCCTCTCCTCCCTAAATCCCCATTTCCAAGAGATGGTGGCAGACACAATACCACCCAACAGCACAGAAGAGAGAGAAGACAGACGACAGAGACTTGACCCTTTGTAAAAAAGCTTGCCCAGAGTCCTGCTCTTAGTCAAGTTTAGTCTTGAACGAATTACCTGACCTTATAGACTTTCATTTCCCAAATTTCTGCCTGTTGCATCCCTTTCTCTCAGCCTTTCTGGTCAGTTAAGCTCACATCCCATGTCCTTCAACAGAGCAATGGTCTCCAGTTGTGAGCTTGTACAGCCAAGCTCTAGCCCCGATCTCTAACAACTACCAAGTTGAAAGACCAACATCTGTAGTTTGACTCATTGAGCTACACCTTTTAACAAAACAGCTAAAAGGAAAAACAAAAGGGAAAGGAAGTTTTTCTTTAAACATCTTTTTACCATTAAACGCTTTAATAACTTGCTCAAGCGTTTCTAGGGATATTCCACTGTATCCTTTGGCTAGGACATTGATTCTCAGTGCCAACAGCATGCGAGTTCTCTCTGGGGTCAAAGGTTTCCCCACACCTGAAACAGTAACAAAACCCTCTTCGTTACTCACCCACTACCAACAAGGGCAGAAAAGGGAAACACCAAGCAATCTCTCATTACCTGCAGAATGTGATCGAACCAAGTTCACCTGAAGCTCCCTACAGAAAAAAAAAATATGTTAAATCTCAAAAAAAGTATCATCAGGTTTTATTTTGCACACAAAGGAAGGAATTCCTGAAGCAGCTCTCTCATTTAACCCCAAACTATACAACTACAGGCTCAAACTGCTCCCTCTTCTTTCCTGAAAAGAAAGGGCAGAGAAGACAGCACGCACAACATACCTCAGATTACTGTTTGGGATGACAGTCCTGGCAAACTTTCCAAAACCTGTGGTGATTCCATAAACAACTGCAAGAAATGTACACTGCTGGTTAAGGAGGGAACCTGATGAAGTCTTCTAAACAATCAATAGTTAAAAGCAAAATTATTTACCTGTCTGTTCCTTTACGATCCTTTCAATCACTTCTCGTGATTGTTTGACTTTAACTTCAGCTTCGGCTGTGAGCTAAAATATAAGGAGTTTAAATATTAGCTTATTTCTCATTATTTAGTTGTAGAAAAATAAACACATAATTTTTAGCTGCATTTGTTCAGAATTTTTACCTTTATCTTGTAGAGTCCCTTTCCTAAATTGACCAAGTCCTCCGTTGTTAAGCTGTTGCCATCTAAAGAAATATACTACACCAAAGAACCAGCTTTTAGTTAGGGATACAGATACATATAATGTTGCTTAATTATCAGTATAAATAAAAAATGCAGTCAAAACTCAGCAATGACAGGAAGCTTCTTCATGCTTATTCATAAGACAGGAACCCGGGTAACAAAAACATAATAAGCACATTATAGTTTAGTTTCCTAGACCCAGCCAATCTAATAGCCCCTGCTTTTGTGAATGCTGCACTGGCTGAACTCTCAGCATTTTCTAGTGAGTGACAGGATTTTTTACCAAGTTGCAAAATCATTGGTTATTCCTACCTGTTCTGGTTCTCGGTATTTGCTGTATCTGAAAGTTTTGTAAAGGAAGAAGGGCTGACAGGATTTCATAGGTAGTGAGCACTCAGTTACAGATGGCAATGTGTTCAAGAATGAAGGAACTCTAAAAAATACAGGGACTCTGGAAAATTACAAATCTGTAATTGTAAAGACTTCACAAAGCACTCAAAAAGGATACAAATGAACTCCTTCTGGTTGAGATGGTATGAAATCTGGAGACATTATATCTCCTTCTATAACTAGGAGAAATATGCAGAATAAACACATACAGGATTAAATTGCATTCTTCAGATAAGTTAATTTTTTATTTAGTACATTTCACAGCAGTAAGAATTATGATTTCCAGTTATCATCCCTGAACATACTTGTTTACTTCAGGGAAAATAACAAGAAAATATGTACTTATTTAAGGTATTCCAAAGGCAAAGGCAGAATAGCTTACACTATATACGACAGCAGATACAGAAGATGTATATAGAATCCTGTACCTTCTAACTTTCATGTAGTTCTGCTCCTAAAAATTAAATATTTTGAAATTACTGAGCATTTTCCCATAAAAACTGTAGACAATCTCTCAGGCGTAATTTTAGATGAATCTAGCTAAAACCACAGTTTGCTGACTCAGATGACAACACAGTCACTCTGCAACGCAATGCTTCAGGTTTTGCTTACCAACTTCAACGAATTCATTGTCCTCTAGAGCATCCCCCACGGTATCATCAAGATCCAGCAAGCCAAGTCCCTTGCACCTTCGAATGTAAAACTTTACTTCTTCCACTGAGGCAAATCCCCCATTGTCAGGTTTGTTTTTCATGTACCGTCTCACAGCTTCCTTTCCCAGCCACTGAATGGTGTTTGTGGAGTTTAGGCATGGCACTGCCAGCCATTCTCCTCGGACATGCACCGTGTACCTCGGCATGTTTTCTCTCCAAAAATTGCTCCTTGACCAAGAAGGGCTGCAGCGTTCAGCAGCCTCACATTTACCACCCGATGGCCTGAAGAGCTGTGTCTATCTGGAGCCCAGTGATGCAATCAGACAGAGGAAAAATTCCACCCTCAAAATCCTCACCTTTGTAAATAAACGAGATCAATGTGTTTGGCTGACTTCATCCAATCAAAACAAACCCATGGAACACACCCTTTTCACAGAAAGGCACACCCCCCCCAGCTATTGCCACAGGAATTTTATTTCAAAGATCCCATCAGGAATATAGACATGAAAATCCAGGAGCTGAAGCTGATGTAGCAGGAAGAGATAAATCAGACTAAGATGCAGTGCAACTGCTCTAAAAACATAAGGGTTTAACAAGAGTTAACAGCTATTGCCTGGCAGTAAATCACACTAACAAAAACCTCCCTGAGGGACAGGGCTGCAAGAGAGGCACCTTGGGAATATGGGTTGCTCATGGTTGTTAGGACTGACAGAAGATTGTATTATAGTTTTACATCTCTATCTAGAGCAGGGTAAAAGCAGGCAGCAGAGGCAGCAAGCCTGCTTTGATCAGTCCCATGGTCAAGTTTGAAAACTTAATTTTTTTATTGTAGGTAAGGAAAAGACTAATTAATTTCTATAACCTTTTCCCTTATGCTCTGAAGATATTACTTGAACAGATATCAACAAATACTAGGCCACAGCTGCACACTATCAAGCCTGGTGCTGCTGTCATGCTTTTTTGCAGGCAAGAGGTGCAGAGGAAAAGATGTGGAGATACCTGTTAAGATGATGCCAAAAAAAAAGTTTAGCAATAACCATGTACACACAGAATCTGAAAATACCTCTGTTTTTTAAAGGCAAAACAGCAACACCACTCAGAGTCCATGCTACCCACACTAGTGCTCCCAAACAAAGGGACTATCTAGTGTTTAATTATTGTACGGAACATTAACTTGGGACCTATTGTGGGAGACACTGTCCCAGCAGAGCTACCTACAGTCATGCTAGAGAAAGCCATGCCTGACACAATTTTCATTTTTCTGACTCTGACACCAAGAAACCAGGATTATCTGGCAGCATGAACTCCAACTACCAAAGCACTATACATGATACGTGGGCTTTTACAACAAAATGCCATTTACCCCAACTCTAGTGACCTAAAGCCTTTATAAACAGCTTTCATTGCAATCTGATAGCTCAAACCAGAGCCTGTTAGCATCAGATATCCCTTCCTCTGACCAGAGCTCATGCTCACATACATAGCTGGGGGAAGGAGGAAGCAGGAGGACATTTGGAGTGATGGCATTTGTCTCCCTGAGTAACCCTGCGCTCCTGAAGAAGGCTGAACACGTGCCTGCCCATGGGAAGCAGTGAATGAATTCCATGTTTGGCTTTGCTTGTGTGCACAGCTTTTGCTTTATCTGTTAAAACTGCCTCTCTTTATCTCAACACACAAGTTTTCTCACTTTCACTCTTCCAGTTCTCCCCCCATCCCATAAGGGGAGTGAGTGAGCACCTGCGTGGGGATTAGTTACTGCCTGGGTTTAAACCACAAGTTGAAAGCTTCTGTGGATCAAAACTCAGAAATAAATCAGCTGAAAGGCTCTCTCATCCTAAGCGCTGATATTAAACCAAGCCTTTTGCCACGACTTATATTGACACCTTTTTCCCCTAAACCAGCACTTTTTGGTGTTATCACTCCTTGACAAGGTTATCCCTATGTCAACAGATTTAATTTATGCAAACTCATCATCTCCAGGAAAAGCAGTTCTTGTCAAACTCGTTGCAAAACCCAACCTAGAGATGGCAGCATTCACCACAGCATCATCGAAACCATTGGCTTGAACTGCTTGACAAATACAGGAAAAACAGCTCCCCCATTATTTTTAAACTTATCTCTAAGTTGTTATATCAGCATAAGGGGGAGCACCCACAACTGGCTAAAAAATACAAATATTAAAAAAAATCAAACTGGATAAGGAAAGACTTGGGCTTTAGCCCCCCCTGCAATAATAATTTTTGAAAATATATAGTGAGTTGAAAAACCATTTCTTGGACTCGTAATAAAAATTTCTCCCACAACAAAGAAGAATAAATAAAACTATTAAATCAAAACTTTTTGTACAGATCAATACACAGACAAGTAGGGAATGAAAAGATTTATTTTTTAAATACTTGAAGTTTCAACCACTATGCTATGGAAAAGAATGTTGTGCACAAGGAGCCATACCATCCACCAATCAATTTTCCACATTTTTCAATTCTATCACTGACAAATGATCACATCTCAGAACAGTTTTTGTGTATTCTAAAAATTGCTTGTAACAAAAACATTCTCTCAATTCCAGAGATGTAGTGATTTTGCTGCTTTAGTTGGAAATGCAAAATAGAAAGTACTGAACTTGATTTGGAAAATTAATTTTAAGTTACATTAGTACCAAAGCAGCAGAGCATTTTATGGCATAATCAAGCACACATATCAATAGTTTGGGCAATCAGTCTCTTCTTTCAGCAACATGAAAATTTCAAAGAAATCAGTACATTTGTCACTGGTCCTGCTTCAAGTCTTTGCCCACAAGCATTGAAGTGACGGGGTGCATAGAGGCTCTATACTCCAAAAATGTCTTGACAGCCAGATCCCGACTCTTGTCAAAACTGTAAAGGTCCCTATAAAAGAAGGAGTAGGGGGAGGCACCATTACAAAAATCCAGGAAAATAATACAATAATACAAGGATTTCCCCAAAGTTTTACTTTTCCCTCAAAAGCCTCGCCTTAAGGTGCATGCTGGGACTAAGCTTTCTTCTATGCAAAAAAATGTCAGCAAGTGGAAAACACCTCTGAAGATAAGCTTGTCCACAGTATACAGAGAATTCTGTACTGGAATGCATTTCAAGTATTATACATTCCATTATACTAGAAATGCCAGCAGCATGAGCTCCTGCAGTTTGGAGATTACTTTTACCTGAACAATGGTCGAGTAAACTTCATCCTGCCCTGATCTGTTGCCATTTTTAGAGCCAGAGGAATAGCTTCTTCCCACTTGGACCTTATACAGAGACGCAGCCATCTGGAGGCAGAAGTAAAAATGTGCACTATTAATTTCATTTGTGGTATTCATGTGTGGTGGTTGGTTATGTAACAATTCTGTTCCCATAAATGCTTTGGGCACTGCTGTGTCATGATGGGAATAAGATTCTAGCTAAGTTCAACCTAAAATACTCAGTGTTTGACTAGCACATTACAAACATCAACTTTTTTGTAAAACGGGAAAGAATGCAGTTCCTCTGGAATGGAGAATTATTTTCTGCAGCTATGTTTTTTTTTATATTACAATAGTGTCCAGTTGCATCACTCAGAACTGAATTAGCACTTGTCCCATTTGACCAATGAGTAAAACAAACAGACAAAAACCCAAATGAAATGTCACCAGCTACTTGCATGTGCTTGTTTTAAGAAGAAATTGATCTTGTTACAATAAGTACAAAATATATAATATGCTCAAAATACTTTGTTATCATGTCATCAGGTTCCTTTGCTAGCATGCCAGATGAAAATAAAGAACACCTAATTCACTGTCCACTGAGTTCTTCTACTAGGCTGTATTTGCCCAATTCATAAATAGCAGAATACCACTCTGGTTAAGCATGATGCTTGTACATGCATGCACAAAGTCACAACAAAAACCCCAAACCTAAACCTTGCACCAGTTTGGTAAAACAGGATGTCTCAGACGAAGCAGGACACCTTGTTTTAAGAAAGCATTTAAGATTTGAAAAGTGCCCACACTAGAACGAACCTGAATCTTATTTCAGAGTTGTTTATAGCATTGAAATCATATACTTCCTGCATGCGTTGGACATGTGACAATGGAAGAGGTGCCTGAAAAAGAAATTGCCAGAATAAGCCAGAGGAAAACTTCAAGCCAGACATTTCAAAAATAAACAGAATAATTCAAGAAGATTGATGCTACAAAGAAATTGAAGTCTTACCATGATAAATATTTCATTTGTTCCTTTCTTCTTTTAATAGTGTATGGGAAGGGACAAGGAATAAATATCACCTAATTCCTACATTCAGTACTATTGAAACATTCAAAAAAATTATTTTTGTTTAATTTTATTTATAGCTTATTTGCTATAACATCCAATACAGATGGATTTAAGCACCTCATGGTTTTGTTTGTAGCTTTCAATCCAAAATACTCTGTATGTTGCTCATTAGCTGAAGAGCCAGACATAGTAGGGGAGGCAAAGGTTGAAGGTTTCAGTAACTATGTATGGTGAGAGCAGATTAATTTAGCAAAAACTTAAAAGACAAAGAATAACTTAATTTAAAAGCACAGTAGAGCTTCTGTGTCTGCTTTTGTGATACCAGAATCAAGTCATCCCAGGTGTGCATTTACCTCCAGAAGCAACAGTGCCAGGAACTCAATTAACTGGTGAGATGACATTTCCTTCAGGTCTGCTGAGCTGAATGAGCTCAAATCACTTTCTTTTGCCTAAAAGAGAACAGTTACATAATTTTTAATGGGTATTTCAAGGTACCATGAGGTGTAATTTTCTGTTTTGACATCCACACTTACTGTTGAGTCATTTCACATAAAGAAAATACTGATTTGTATCTGAGCAGGATGTTACAATAAGGGGGAGGGAGGGACTTAAGCTGCTGTCTGATGTTTGTATTCTTCACCTATTTTCTCTCTACTGATCTTTTTATCTCCACTGTCTTTCTGTTAGTTAAGTGAAAAATCAAATACATTTTTTATAAAAAGTAACATTAAAAAGAAGACAGTTAAAAGATAGCATGCAAGTACAGTGCAAAACCACAGAGGCAACAAAAGGAAGCTGTGCTGAATCCTCTATTAGTCGTATGAATTTTATGCTTAAAATTAGCAGAAAATTATATTAATTGATATAATTTATGTATCAGTTTTTGATGGGAAATGCATACTAACTCCAGTACACCACAGGGGAACTACTGCTAATACAATAAAATAAGTAATGTAGCAGTACCTTGGCACTTGTTTTGAAAACGAGCCATAATATCAGGGTTTCAAAAAGAGTATTTTCTGCTCGGTTACTACACATGTATAACAAGAAGGTGGCTCTGTACCTTGTTAAAATATGGACTGCATTTCACAGACAGAAGTCACAACTAATTCCCAGACTCCTATGATGAAGGTCTAGTCTAGGAAATGCAAAATCCCTGGCAGCCATACTATGACTATAAATACACACACTCTCCATAAATGAGATATTTCAGGAAAGAATGGCTCACTTTGTGTAATAGAGAATTAACTTTTCAAGATAGACACCTCAACTTTCTTTAACTACTCACTTGGATCCATCTTTGGCTCAAGGCAACGCAAGCATTTGATAGTGTCATGTCATACCTGTCAAATATTAAAAATAAAGGTTCATACAATGAAATAATCACAGAATAAAAGACTGAAAATTTTAAGAGTGACTATTTTTACTCCTATATACAATTACACAGTACTAGAGCATTTTCAAATAAACATTTATAAGACTTTCACCCTGTTTACAGACTGCTTCATGACTGGAAAATCACATGCAATCTGGAGAAGGAAAAGATGAACTACAGAAGAATGCAGCTTACGTAGGCTTCACTGGTGGCATTCCTGGAGCATGAAACCACAAGTTCCAGTCAACTTTATCAAGAACATCTGCCTATAAAGCAACACAAAACCTTATTAAATTTTAAATGTGATTTTGGGATTTTTTTTTTTTTGATAAACTGAAATCTAGTTTCAATATTTTTCTTTGTTTTGATAACATTCCTCCAATTACCCTGGAGAATCCTACACAAATTACTTCAAAACAAAGCAATCTCCTCTAAGGAAAGAAAATAAAAAGCCATCATAATGGAAACCCATCTTCATCAAATGCCAGATTACATCTCATTAAGTTATTGAAATAAAGAAAAGAAATATAACAACCTGCTCTTTAAATAAGTTCTGGCCTAAGTCATAGTTTAACATAATTGAAAGGTTTTAAGCAATCAGTTTTAAATACTACCCAACCTTATCTTTGAAGTAGGAGTACAAGAAATTCTTCCAGTCCTCTGTTACAATGCTCTTATAAGCAAACTGCTGAACATAAGCCTTCAAGAAGCCAATGAAGACATCTAACAGTTAAAAAAGAAAATGTTTTAGTGTTTGAAATTAAGGTGGAAAACAAAAACATATAAAATCTGACTAATGCTTACCTGGTCCTCCAAGGAGTTGTTCAAGGTAAAAAAGCAAAGCAAAGCCTTTCTCATATGGCACAGATGAGTAGGCAACGTCAGGATCTACTTCATCCAGATTAATGACGAGGTTAGTTACAGGATTTTTATCTCCAAGAGTATTTATCTGTGTCAAAAACACAAGAACACATATTAATCTAGGAAAACTAACACTCCTGCAGAACTGTACCAATTCTATTTATAATGCTTTAAACCATCCAAAACTGAGACAGCTTCTTTTCAAAGCATTCTCCTTCTTTTCCCTGAAGTTCTGAATCTGCATAAACCTTAGTCTACTAAAATTCAGATTCAACCACGCTGTGCTCCAGCTATCTCAAAGCAAATAACTACTACCATGACTGTCATAACCATGAGCACCTATTAGTCTAGCTATATTAGCCCTTTATTAACAAACTATTTAAACTACATCATTAAGCCTTCAAATTTAAAACCTCTGTTGACAGAGGAAGAAGTGCCAGCAAAACTTCAGCTCTGGATATGAGGAGAAGAGACTTTAGGCTGTACCAGTAAGATATCACAGACTAGAAACCTGAAAACTGAAGTTTGACTGTGGTAGCAAAACAAAACTAAACAACCCTCTTAGGCAGTAAGAAATCAGTTGTTTGCATGAGACACTGGAAATTCTCATGGTCATGGTTGCAGATAATTTTGATAAGCTTTCAGCTGCTTACCAGTATGATAACAGGTAACAATGCAATTTAGCCATACTCAGAAAACTAAAAGAGCCTGTAAAGATGTTCATGCATACAGAAAAGCTTAAAACGATTCAAAAAGCTTTATCTAATCTGGGTATACTAAAATATTATTTTGGGTAGCAATCAAACACCTAGGAATGAAAGTTGTATATCCTCTAATAAGAAAGCATTGGGAAAGCTGACTAGACAAATTTGATTTGTGGCAAACACATATTATAACTTTAAAACTGTTTACCGTATTCTGCAGTTCTCGCCAACCTCCTAGGGCCTGAAAGTGCCTGAACTGCTCACCAAACAACCGACCACCAATCCTGCGTTCCAAGTATACAGTATGACCCTCATTCAGCCTGGAAAGACATTGAGAAAGTCAGCACTGGTAGGATGGCAAAATGAATTTAGTCAGTCTCTTTACAGATTAAATTTAAAATATGATTTGCATTGCATTGAACATCATACCCACCAAAAATGCTCCCATGTTTTGTTGGTTACCAAGTTTCCTGTCCAGCTATGAGAAATTTCATGAGCAATAACCTAAAACACAAAAAACAGATCTACCATTTAGACTCCATTGGAAAAAAAAGGTCAAATCCCAACTGAAAGAATAAAATGCTAATGAGATCTCATTTACTACGTTATGTTCACAGAGCTAGTTAGCATTCAGTTATGTAGACCTATCCATATAAATTTTAAGCAGAGGACCAACACTACCCTAGCTGACATAATTTTCCATGTCCAGCCTGCAAGCCCCAGAGCCACATTGATCAGAAAAAATAATTCCTCTGGTAGCTTGGTGTAGGTAACTTATGAATTCATATTTCAGAATACCAAGTGATGGACTAGTACTGCTTTCCCACCTAAGCAACTTCTGCAGTGAAAAAGGTGGTATGATGCATGATATATTAAAAAGTATCTATGTCAAATATATCAGTACTCTTGGTTAAAGACAACCTTTTTTTAAAATTTAGCAGTACATCAGTCTAGTAGAAAGACACAGGCAATAAAACTGCAGAGTACACAACTTTGCAGAAAAAAAAATTAATTTATTCAAATTGTACTATTTCCACTTTGAAGAAAACTGCATGTAATATGAGTTACAGTGCACAGACACACCAATAGAAGAAGTTTTCTTGTAACAATCTTGATGAGGCCAATTCAGTTGCGATTTTTAAACGTATCTATACACAGGTGGTGTGGTCTAACAGCACAGGAAAAGAGCTACTGAGCAGTTAACCTCAGTCAGCTCCCTATGTTTACAGGCACCCATGCTATTTCCATCTGTCCATTACACAAAATAACTGTCTCCAGTTTTATAGAATTCAGTTAAAACTAACACTCACTTTTGTAGGACTTCTTGAGTTACTGGCTTAACTTTTAATTTCCCCAATGAAAAGAGACCAAGTTTTCAGGTGTTTATTATAAAGGAATTAAGATACAACTTCAAGTTCTACTTGAAGAGATGAACCTATTTTTGACTTACATTTGATAGAGATTGATCACCTGCCTAAAAAGAAAAGGGAAAGACAAGTTAGTTGTCACAACCTCAAAACAGATCACTTTATGCAGTTTCTTGTATGATTCCTAACTCCAAAGGAGGCAAGAACATTTACGGTCCTTCTAGGAAGAAGACTAAACCAATTTGTGCATTAATATCCAACACCTGATTGATAAGCAAGCCATAAGGAAAAGCTGACTTTTATCACTGCTATACTTACCAGTAGTGTTGGAGTTACAAAAGTAAGACAAGGATTCTCCATACCACCATAAGGAAAAGAAGGTGGTAAGACTAACAAATCATACTGTCCCCACACATAAGGCCCTGCCAAATCTTCTGCTGTTTTCAGCATAGCTTCAGCCTGAAACAAGAATTCACATTAGTTTCTAAGATGACTTCTGACTACAAACACTGAGCAGATAATAAGCTATTGATCCCATATTTTGTTCTCTTTCACCTTGGCAAGTCCCACGTGTAAAATAAATATGGGACTGTATTAGTATGTATTGTCAGTACTAAGTTTGTACTGCAAAAGAATAGCAACATTTTGGGGGATGGGGGGTAGAGAAAAAACTAAAAATGAACAAAACAGTGACCTGCAGTCTGTTTCTTTTTCAATACTAAGTGAAATAGTTATCTTACAACATTGCTTTTTGTTGTTGTTAATTACTCACCTCAGAAAATTCATAGGCTGATTTATCTACTAGTTCCTTTTCAGCCCACACCAGTGTCCTTGGGCCAATCTTTCTGTTGAAAGTAAAAATAAATGCCAATAAAACACTATGAACCAGAAATCATTTTATGGGAAACTAATACAGGCAGTATATGTGTAACTCTACTCTTGAGTAACCCATGTTGCAGAGTAAACTCATTAGTGAATCTTTGTCTGCTTTTCCTCTCCATTGCTGAAGCAAAGCCTTAGAAAACAAAACAAACAACACGCACGCACAGTTCAGCACAAAAGAATAGGAAAACCACTCAGAGATTTTTAAATGCTATCAAGTCCTAACATAAAGGCATTATTGTGGCCTAGATCAACACAACCTTGTGCTGATGAGAAATGAAGCTGAAGACATATTTTTCTGACTTTTGTACATGTCAAGGCTTATCTTTCACCTAAGAAAGAAGATCTATTCCCTGTGCTAAAGTGTAACCATTAAGGGCTTTTTAAGGTCCAAACTCTTTATGCTGTTTCTGTAATTTACAGCAAAATTTAAAAAATTATTCAAGACCAGATCAAGATATAAGCAGTTTGATTCAAATAAACAGGTTAACTGAACCTGTAAGACTCTTTAAATTCAGAAATAAGACGGAGAAACAAATTTTTTAAAAAACTCTGAAGATTTATTATAGTTACTAAGATTTCTACATTGTACAGATTCACTCACCTACTTTCTAAAGCTCCAACCACTAAAGCAAACAAGTAGCAAGGTATGGGAACCTAGTGGAGAACATGAGAAAAATAAATTTTATTTGTAACATCAGTTATCAGACTACTGACTCAGAGAAGAACAAAGGTATGTAAATAAATAAGTTTTCCTCCACAGTTTCTTGCCTTAAAGGCAGGCATTGTTTTTTCAAAAACATTGTTCCTTCCCCCCCCCGATGATATTCCTTTACCTACAAGATGTACTTGCTTCACAGATATTTCAAGCAAAACCCACAAAACTGTAAATATCATCTCTGTTTGAAAAAATCTGCATACAAAATTTCTGCTGGTTTGGTTTCTCTTCAAAAGAAAGTAAGTTTTCCATATTCATTTCAGCTCCATTAAATTTTATGGAAGGAGAAGTTAAGAGATACTGCTCAGATAAAGGGCAGTTCTGTCACACAGAAAGATGCAGAAAGAGCTTTAATGAAGTAAACAAGAATATTTATGGATATAAATACATTAAATACAAAAGATTCAGGAAAAATCAAAATGTATATATTTGATTTCCATGTTTAGAATTAAGATAAACTCTAAATATTTGTTATCTGAATGAAAAAACTCCTGATTGAAGAATCTTTATATTGAAATGCTTTCTCCAAGTGTTCTGGAAAGAAAAAAGGATAATACAGCCATCCCTGTAAAAATTCCACTTTATCTGACTAAACAATGTTAAATAAGAAAGACTTTAAACTATAATTAGTTGGAGACAAAATTTCAGAAAATTTTATTCCACCATTAGGCATAAACCATTTAAGTATTGTTTATTAAAATACCCATGTCATCATATGTGTTTTAATTTTACCTATTAACCCACAGAACATATTCTTGAAAAGAACAAAGTCCATTGACTTATGTTATAGACAAGTTATTAAAAGACTATCAATACAACCCCAGATTTTGATGTCCAGTTCAAATGCCAATGACTGTTGGGCTGTAAACTCTGTTATACAGAGGTTGCTTGCCACTGCCCTTCTTACCAGCCTGGCTATGTCGGAGCAAAAATGTAGTTTTAGGCAAGCTCAGCATGCACACATATCCAAGATGCATCTGCCTTTTTCTTCTAAGGAAATAGACTTCTAACAAATCAGTGTCATGGTTTTGTACGTCAGATGATGTGCATGGCGTTTTTCATGCATTTGTCTTTTTAAGTAATTTGTGCTTAATGCATTTTTTTTTGTTTAAAGAAAAACATGTCTTTTCTAAAAAACTAAAGGTTTTCTAGATCAGAAAGTGTAGTATAATTTCAATTACACTAAATGTTATTTCTAGTACAGGTCCACCATGTTTATCAACAGTGTATTTCTAGATAACATTTACACACAGCATAGAAGTCTTCTGTGCTAGACTGAGTGGCAAATGTTTTGGTTTCACAGAGAGGGCAGAGCACTGCCTACTGATGAGCTCACAGATACAGGAATGTTTTTTCCGCTCTCTCCCCTCTTGCCTCTCTCAGATTTCACACAGCAGCCAAATCAAACCCGACAGCTGCTGTGGTTCAGAGGAGGTTCCCCTCCTCTCCTCCAGTCACATCATCCCATCCCTCATTACAGTCATTCAGTCTCACCAGCCCAGATCTCAGGTTAATTTTATCTGCTTGTTCAGATAAATGAACTAGGCTCACCAAGACACCCCACAAACACCAGAACTGTAACCCAAAAAACTGTGAGAACAAAAATGCTAGAAGAGTAAATCAAGACTGCTGCTTTATGAGCAGTGGAGTCATTAGACTAGCTGCAGCACTTAATAAAACTTCCACAGAACAGTAATCTTTAATTAGCTGGAGATACTGTCCATAGAAACCAAAGTTTTCACATTAAAAAAAAAACTTTAAAAAACCCTATTGTAGGAATTTGCCTAACATCCAGCTAAAAACTGGTTCCAATGATGAGTTTCACTGCTTAAATCTTAGTGAGTTTAAAATTTGCAGGGTCTGTTTTCCAAAACCTGCTCCCACATTATTTGCACCTGCATTATTTTCCAAGAATCAGTGCAGACAGAAAGGGTTTTGACAGGACTAGTCTTGAGTATATGAAACATTTTCAAAACTTGAATTTGGCTTTTCTGGGAATGCCAAAAAAGACCACCAGCACTTGCTGGTTGTCTTTTCAGAGCTAAAGTTCCATAATACTTCATATTTCTAGAGTGGCAAAAATGCATCACGAGTCACATGATTTATCAATGACATCAAAAGCATATCTGAGGCAATTGTGAGCTGCACAGGTCAGGAATAAGACCTTGTGCAGCCACCCCCTAGCCTGAAGCACTTACGTTCTGGCTGAAACGGTAAATCTTGCGAGTGCTGTCCTCCGGGTCGGGCACCTCTCCATCGCGATGAGCGCTCATCAGAGCCACCAGCTCCTTTGGGACGGATATCTGAAAGGGCACCCAACTATGAGCAGCACAGCTGGCACTCAGCATTACACTCCATACTACAGGCAGTTGATAACAAAGAGATTTGTTCTGCTGTTAAGTCATCTCTACCAAGCAGAACATAAGGCATATGGAAAATGTTGTCTTGAAGACTGGCAATATTGAATTAATCAGAGGAGTACCTCTGACAGAGGTTAAAAGGCTCACTTTGTTCAGACGACTGAATTGTAACGTCACAGCGCACACCTTGCTTTTTGCTTCCTTAAAACTATTTGTGCCAGGACTGCAAAATCCCCTATGTACCAAACGATATTACTTAAGGCATACATGAGAGCCATTTCAGGTATTTTTTACTTTACAGCACTCTTTGCTGTCTTACTGTCAGCTTTTCCTGATTTTAGAGCATATTTTTTTCTCACTACTGCACTTTAATTTCCTTTTGGAAATAGATACATGTCAAAGAAAAAACAGTTGCTATATACAAAAAGGAAGTGGTAGAGAACTGCCACAGGGAACATCAGCAGTTCTTTCCTCTCACATTAAGCAAAAAGTCAATATTCTGTTTTTGCATTATGCCACATGATGGCAGCTACCAAAAGACTCTGACCAACATAAATTCACCCATTGTAGCAGTTGTCTTTAGTTAGGACATATGACTTAGGTTCATCTACCTCTGCATAGTAGGTTAGTTTTACAGCAGGTGTGTCTTGGCATGGAAAAATGGCTCTGCAGTGGGTAGCCTAGAGAGGGAGAAAGGAAAAGAAAAAAGATCAAACAAAACAGTCTTTCTAATGTAGTGGACTAGAAATAAATCAACTAATACACTGTAGTGGAAATCTATACAGCTCCTCCAGAGAATTCATTATCTGTAGGACAGTACTTCTATCACTTAGAGCTTACAGACCTCTGTAAAAGGAATAACAGTAGGTTAGAGATCAATAGACACATACACTGGTTGTAAAGGACCATATGTTCTTCAACAATGCTTCAACTGGAGCAGGTGAAGCAGTTCCAGAATTACTAAGCTGCGAACATATAATAAAATCTCAATGCTCTGACATTGTTTTCATTTAGGATCTTTGACAATGCAACTGGAAGTTACAGGCTACTGTTCTTCCCCTTTCTAGCCTTTCACTCCAGCTGGTTAGAAACCAAGGGAAATTACAGTGGTATATCAATAAGTTTGGAAAAAATGAACTCAACCTGGCACTGGCTGAAGAGAAATGGGTGTTTCTTTCCAGAAGTTTGCTCCGGAGTAAGCCACTGGAGAGCTGAAGACTGTGGAGAGCTTTCAAAAGAGATTTCAACAATTGCTTCTTGTCCCCTGTATAATAAAGAACACAGTCAGACTGTTTTGGCACAAATCCTGATCACACTGAAATTCCTCTACAAAGATGTTTGGAAAATAGGTCTGTAGCACTGTCTCAAAAGCATTAAAAATGAGAATAAGTATCATATAAGCAATTACTCCCTTTCAATAATGATAGTAAAAAATGGCTAGTTTATTTCAATTTTTATGTCCCAAGGCACATTTCTTATCGTTTTTACTAACCAGAAACTTATCCTCTTCTCTCTTCAAGGAAAGCACAGGCCTTTTCTTTAAACTGTTTGGACCAGCTACATGTATATAGTTTTGTCACAACTAACTAACCTTGTACATTTAGTGTAAAAACCCCTCTGCAATACACAAAAGGTGCAAAACCCTACATAAGATGATACATGACTGAATAACACAGAATGTGCATTCTGTCAATAAAAAAAAAAAATTAGATTTTGCATCTGATGTTAATGTTCTGCAAGTATTATCCTTAAGAAGGAAAAAACACCCTGAAAATGATCAGTAATTACAGAAAATTCCTATTTACAGCAGGGGTTCACAAGAAAAATAAATAATGATCAAATTTTATTCAGGATTTCAGAACTGCTGTCAAGCAAAAACTAACAGCTAGGTGCAAAACGTGTCAGTTTGCTGACAAGAGAACACATACAAACCTGACACATTCATACTCTTATTTATTAAAAAAACATAACTATCACTGACACCAACAGCACATGGAAGTACTTGCTCCTGTTCTCAGAAAGTTCCAGATTATACATGCAACTCTTGGAATAAACAATCCAGCCATAAATCAGAACAAACTTCAGCTAATCAGAGGAGTTGGACACTAGATAAACTGACCAGGTGTACATATCTGGTTTACAACCAGTATTCCAAAGTACATACCAGACAAGAAAAGAGAAAATAATTGGTATTACCATAAGGCACATTGCTTTCTGAACAATCAGACTTTCAGCTGTAACTCCTACCCTTTCCTATCGCTGTTTTATTGATAGCTACATGGGGGACTATGTCTCACACAAGATTAAAAATTCTTACGATCACAACTCATACCTCCCTCTTTTTGTTTCTTACCAGGAAATTAAGTACTTAAGAGGAAAAAAAAAAAAAAAAAAAAGGCAGCTGAAAGTCAAACAAAAGAAACGGGCCCATATTTCTGATGTGGCCTTTTTGCTCAAGTACTTAGTTTGTTCAATTTCATAACAGACTATAAATGTTTCTCCAGAAGGGATAGCTATTTTATGACACTCCTTTCTCTTCCTCATTATTTGTGTTTCTTGCACTAATCCAGAGTTCAACATTAAAAAAAAACAACTTGGAAACCAGACTAAACTGAAAAAGTTTTTAGAGGTAGTAAGGAGTTCTAAAAAGCAAACAATAAGAAGTAAGAAGTAACTTAATATTCGATTGTACTCAAACATGGGAACTTCCTTATACAATCACAGCTTTCAGCTTTGGCATCATGGAGGACTGAGCTATTGAGTTACAACATGCAAAGCAAACTGCCAAAAAGCATACTGTAATTTTTCAACAGCTTTTTAATTTATTCAGCTTAAGAGGTAGACTATGGTTAGTTCACTCTCCATCATGCTACTGAAACTCAAGTTCCAGTTTTCAGGGACTTCAACTTAGCATAGTCAGCAAAATAAAACTTTCATTATTTGAAAATATGCTTCTATCTAATCATAGCAGTACCCTAAAGTTCTCCAGAAATGCAGAACCAGCCCTCGTATAAAAGAAGATCCAAGAGGGGCTATAGCTCCATGTGCACTGCACTGTAACAATTCTGAACTAGACCAAATCCAGGTAAAGCCAAAACAATGTTACTGATGATAAGCACTGGAAAAATTGTGATACATAACACATAATTTTGCTACTCAGTTTAATAAGTAATTTTTTACAAATTTGTATGAAATCTGCGGACAGGTACAAAGACTCCCAAAGTTTTGACTAATGAAAGCCAAATATAACACTAATCTACAAGATCATACCAAATGAATGCAATACCCTAATTCTAATTTATAAGTCCCTTTGCAAGCTTTACTCAACAACCCTACAGGCAGACAAGCAGCTTATACAGTGCATTTTAAAAACCACCTAAAGGAACAGGCAAAGGTGCATACCTTCTTAGTTCGTTAGGAAATGTGATTTCTAGGGGGGTCCCCTTAAAACTGTGCTTTTCTCCAAAAGCAAATTGTGCATCCTGTCCATTTACAGTCACTTTAAATACTTGTACATCTCTTGTATCCAGGACCTGTGATAAAGAACATATTGCATACCAGTTAAATAATGTAATAATAAATACAGTACTATGAAATCTTAAACATAAGTCTCCCTGAAGGAAAAAGTATTTACTAAATAAAAGCAAAAAAGATGATTAACTCTGTTGATCATCAGGAATCAGCATTTTAAGAGAGCAGCACAGATCTGTGAAAACTGGAAGGGAAAGAGGAAGAAAACCAACTTCTAACCATAAAAGCGAGATTATTAAACAAACTACAAAGGTAGCAACTCCACAGTACTGCTATGAAATGAGGAGAACGGTATAAAAAGCTGTTAAGGCTTCCATCCTGGAACACGCCACTGTGAATCCAGACCTTCATGCAATGGAAGATGAATTCAATAGCGCAGTACTCATTTTTAGCACGAACAAGGCGTTACTCTTTATTACTAACAGGACTGGGCTCTTTTCCTAAAAAAATAAGTGCCAACCACAAAGAAATTTTATGGAGTCAGCATGAGAAAAGCCCACCAGCCCCCAAACCTCGCATATAATGAGAAGCTTAAGAGGTTCACATGCCGACTTGCAGAGGTAACAGAGAAAGCAGCCGGCATAACGAAACACACAGGTGAAAAAAGCCCTAAATCTAGATTTCCCGTGATTTATTCCTGTATTTTCGGTAGCATGCTCTTGGCCGTTTTAAAGGGGAGAGACACAGTCCCTAGCGCACCGCGCCGGCTCTGGAGGGCTAAGCGAGAAGCGGGGGCTGCGAGGCGCGGTCAGTCTCCAGCCGAGCCGCAGGCAGGGGCGGAGGGTCCGGGGAGGGCCAAGCGGCGGCAGGGAAGGAAAGAAGGAGCGGGACGACGGCCGCGGGGAAGACGAGGGAGAGGGAAGGCGGCGGCGGCAGCGCGGGCTCCGGGCTGGCCCCTCACGGCCCGCGGGGTCCCCTCGCGCCCCCCGCCCTCACCGCCCCCCCCCCGCCGTTACCAGGCAGCGCAGCGCCTCGCGCTCCGCGCGCGCGGTGAGGGCGACCGTGCCCCGCAGCGCCCGCGCGCCGAAGTCCGCGCGGCAGCGCAGGTAGAAGTGCCGCGTGAGACAGCACGCGGGGGACGCGAACGAGCTCGGGTCCGCCATCACTCACGCGCCGTCTGCCCGCCCTGCCCCGCCGTGCCACCGCGGGCAGCGCAGAGCCCGCCGCCGAGAGCGCAGGGGAGGCCCCTGGGAGGTGTAGTGCCGCCCTCCGCCCGGAGAGGGCGGGGGCACGGCGAGAGAACTACAAAACCCATGGTGCATTGTGAGGGAGGCGGGGGTGGGTGGGCCAAGAAACGTGGTTGGCCTGAGCTGGCTTTCATCAGGCTGCGAGCGACCAAGTAGAATATGAGCTCTGCTGAAGGGAGCGCACTCGTACAGTTCCTCGTTAGTATAGTGGTAAGTATCCCCGCCTGTCACGCGGGAGACCGGGGTTCGATTCCCCGACGGGGAGGTACAAAAATTTTCTTTCTTTCCTAGCTGTCTCTACCCAACAGCCAAAATAATTTTTTTGGGAATTCAAAGCTGTTCCTAGACAGCCGTAGGAAAAGCGTTGCAACTCTGAAACAGGAAGAACAGAGAAAAACCCATCCGGGTCTGACTGCGTGCTCCAGGGCTGGGGTAGCTGCAGGGTCTCACAAGATCAGCTGCAGAACTGAGAGCAGGTGCAGGGAAAGTATTTTCATATTTCAATGGCTCAAACAGCTGAGCAAAGGGGTTAAACCTTTCAAAAACATTCACCCTTTTTCTTAAACCAAGATGGAAAACACTTAACCCAGCCTCACCTGAGTTAGAAAACAATGGGAAGGGAGACAGGTCAAACAGGCCCAGCAGAAGAGGGAAGGCCAGAGGCTGTTTCCTGGCGTGTGTTGACACAGCCTGACATTTTTGTCCTCTAAGGGAGAACTTTGGTGATCAGAAAGCCCCGAGGCTTCCCTGGATCCTGGCTGGAGCCTGTATGTGCACTAGCTAGCTTGCATAACAGCTGTGAGACTCCAGCATCCCTGCTTACCTTTACTTAGTATCACTGAAAATGCGTTTTTAGGAACCCTCTCTTTTTTAATCCTTTTGCCACAAATTTATTTATTTATTTATTTATTTAGCAGTTTATCCAGAAGATACTGAAAGAGATATCCTCCTGTCTGTGGGAGGTCAGCAGATGCTGAGCAGTAAAATATGATTGCCCAAATTTCTCTTTTTTCAAGTCAGGAAATAGCTCCATGGCCAATTTCACGTAAAAAGAAGTAAGGAATTAGGACCTGAGGCAAAAGACCAAGACACCCAGCTGCAAGGGGTGCAGGGTGCATGTGGCTAGTGTTCAGAGCAGGAGGTTATTGAGCCCTGCTCTGGCCCTGGCTTTATGCACTCAGTTTCAGTAAAACTAATTTGATGCCTGCAACTGCACATTGAAAGCGAATTGTTCTATACCATAAGCAACCTTGCATCAGCCACACAAACAGCAGCAAGCACTCAAGTGAGGATATACACAAGAGAAATTTTCTCTGTGTAATAAGAGCTAAGAGGGGATTTGACAGCAAAGTTTGGCAACAAAGGGCAATTACTCTCGACACAACATTGCTGGAAAGCACAGACATGTAATGGCAAATGCAGAATCTAACCCCTGTCAAATTTCATCCTTAGAAATTTGCTCCTGAAGCAGCACACCTTCAGTCCAAGTGTGCACAGCCATGACAGCAGCACAACAGGAGCTGGGGGGAGCTGAGGGCACAGGAGGAATGCTAGGCTTGATGTACTGTGCAACACCAAGAGGTGCTTTCTGTGGACTCACCAGCTGAGGGCAAAGCTCATGGGCCTCTCAAGAGCATCCCACCACCCCAGCTGTCCCATCTGGATATGAATCTGAGATGGCAATGTGAGAAGCTCATGAAGAAGAGGGGACATGAGCACCATCCAAAGTGACACCTTGGAGCTTTGTATAAACTGGCTAGACTAGAGCCACATGCCCAGACAAACTAGCTCAGGACAGGAAAGGAATTTCAGTAGGTCTATTGCTGGACAATAAAAGAAAAATTAAACACAACTTTTTTCCTTTTGTGATTTATGAATTTCCTGCCACGCTTACTTCCCTTTCTCAAAATTCACATATATATGTCATCAGAAAATCAAGGGAACTTATTTTGTTTAGCAGGCAGTTTATTTCAAAACAGAGGTCAGACCATAAAATAAGATGCAAGAACCATTTAGTAGTTCATGTGTGTTGGCATCCAGTCAGGCAATTTCAGCTGTCATAAAACAATAAGGGATTATAAAAGCAATTAATTCAAAACAGAACTCTGCTGACAGTGTTTTTAGTCATAAAAAAAGAGTCTTGTAAGCAATTTCGTACCTGCTTAGTCGTGGTTCTTGTTTTCAGATTTAGCTTTCACAGTGCACAAGCCACTACCCAAGAAGCAAAGTTTTGCTGTACATATACATTTTCTAAAGTCCCAGAAAGCCATTCTCATTTGAGCATGGGCAAAGGTGAAAGGAAGAACTCAGGGCATTGAGCAGGGTTTTACAAGGTCAGCCTCTCTTCACTTGCTGGGTACTTTGTTCTCACCTGAGTCATCCAGGTTAGCTCAACCTCTTTCCCTTCTCCTGTGCTACCAAATCCTTCCCACACACCTCCGTGGTGCTGTTGCTCCCCAGCTGGCAGAGTGGAGCCAGGACAGTGTGGAATGCCAGTGAACCCAGACACAGCTCCCCACATATTTCAGACCTTCCTGAGAATTCTAGTGCAGTTCAGCATGGTTTCCTCATGGGCAAAGTCCACAGGAGGCACAAGGTGAGGATCACTCAGCTGGAAGGCTTCTGCAGTTGTTTGCAGAAGAGGGATTTGAATGAGCACTAATGAAATCTGGAGGAGCAAACAATTCAGTATTGCTAATAGAATTCTTGCCCAGATTTCTTCTTCAAATGCCTTTTCAATTATCCACACACAGCTTTAACCTTCATCTCTTTTGATGCTTCTAGTCCACCCACTTGACTTGCCATCATGTGTGTCTTTTATTATCCTCAATTTATCAAAAGCTCATGGAGAGCCAGTATTGCGGCTGGTTTGTGGCCAAACCAGCACTGAGTGGAGGTGTGGGCTGGAGTGTCAGCACAAGCATGTTAATAGCATCTTGCTAAAGCATCTGTTTTAAGTGTGTTCAAGCCCTGAGGACTGTGTAATTTCAAGTATTCTGTCCTCTGAGTGCTGTATTCATATGTGTATTTAATTAAGTGCATTTTATGTACGCTTAATTTTGCCAAACATTTTAATTAACCTTTGTCGAGGAGATTTTTGAAAAGCAAAATATTGCTTGCAAATTTTAAGAACCACATTATGTAATTAGTAATGATGAAACACAAACTTAGGAGAACAGAGTATCTTGGAAGTTTTGTATTGATGATTACAGTAAGGACAAGGAAAAGAAGATAGGACTCCCTTCTCAAACTTAATAACTCATGTTAACTGCATGTCACTTGGAAGTATACTGATAAATGAATAAGGAGATCAGGTGGAGCAGATTAGAAAATACATGCTCATCAAGGGATAGTAGCAGGAATAGACAATGACAAATTGTTCACAAGTTTTCTTGCAGGTCAGGACATCCAATGTAAACATGATGAACTGACAATTTAGGAGGATATGAGCCTTTTACTCCACTTTGATTCTACATTGAGAATTTCCAATGTCTTTACACAGGCCTGGGCATTCAGATGCTGCATGTTCTTGAAGCCCCACTCAGGTCACTGGAACAACACTAATATAAACCAGATAGGATGCTGACCTACCTGTCAATTAAAAAATACCCAGGCCGTCATCAGGCATTTGATCCCAGTGCATGCTGTGGTTTTATGGATCCTCCAGACTTGTCTGGCATCTGTCCACATTAGCTTATAAGAAGGGTTAATTAGATGTCCACTTTTTCTCCAGTAGCTCTTAACATTTTGAGCGCTTAATACTTGAGCATAATGATGTACAAGGAACTGTTCTGCTTTGTACATGAATGACCATTAATGGATCCAATTTCCTGCAATGTATAGATGGAAAATATTTTAAAGCAATTTCTTAGTAGTAGTTTATTCTCCATTTATCTATTTTTACAATGCTTTAGAATGTCTATTCTATTTCTTTTATTTTTCCTGAGCAAGACAGTTCCTCAGTGCTGACTTTCTGTAAAAGTGAACAAACACTTCATACACTTGTATGTACTTGTACACCTTTCAGATGTAATGTCCGTGTTGCTAGACATGCACACAGATTACAACACCAGAAAAATTAGCCCCAGCTTTTAGGTTATGCCTTTTAGGATATATTTAAGCTACTATAGAGACCTGATGTTCAGATTCACTCATATTATTTCAAAAGGAAAGCATCCAAAAATCACAATACACATTTGATAATGCTAACCTACAACTTTGGGATACACTATTAAGTAACTAACTTTAAAATTGCTACTTGAACTGACTATATTTCTACACAGTTTTGGCACAATTCCTTTTTACCACTTCAAGGTGTGCGGTGTGTTTTCTTCTCCAGAGGATGTTATGTAACGGTACATGGAGATTTGGCAACCTCAGGGTGTCATCATGACTGGCTCAAGTAAGGATAATTCCTGCCCCAAACCCAGAAATCTAGATGACGCACAGTTAACTCTTCTGTTGATTTCATGCTAAATGTCTATTACACCATTTTGCCTATTCAGGATTTTGCTTTGTCTCAAATTTTTCCTTTGTTAAATGTTTTGAAATACCGAGGATGACACCACTTCCTCTTTCTGATCATGTTACTTGCATGTAGCAGCAGTGGGTTACAACATCCTTCTCCATCTGAGAACCCTAGTGCATGCAAAATTTATTATATGGACAGAATTGTGGTATATGAAGAAATAATCTATGTTTTATATGTATCTATGGCTATTACTAGCTTCACAATCTTCTCATTCATCAATTTTAGTAACTTCTGCTTCTGGGTGATTGGGTCCTTTCTGTTCCATGAGGTACTAAACAAACAATACTAACTTCTAAGAATTAACATTGAAACAAAGAGATGGTGTATGTACTTCACACAAAGCATGCTCACTTGAATAGGGTGCAGATACTCATCTTCATGCAGAATAAACTCAATGATCAAAAAACTGATGTTTTTTTCAGTTAATATCTAAAGCTTTCCAAGATGAGATTTCATACTTGTTTACTTAGGATTCAGCTTTGAGACAGCTTTTCTCTGGAGATCAACACAAACTGGCCTCTGGATAAATTTGGGGTATTGTTTTAGAGTTAGGAGTGTTGAGAGATACTAATTGCTGATAATTTCATTAGTAACTTTTTTAGTAGCTAGTACTGTGCTGTGTTTTGTCTTTAGTATGAGAAGAATACTGCTAACACACCGATGGTTTGGTTGTTGCTAAGTGATATTTATCCTGAGTATGGGACTTTTTTGCTTCCTGTGCTCTGCCAGTGAGCAGGTGCACCACAAGTGTAAACCACAAGATAAAGAGGCTACACCTCTCAGCAGAAGCCACAACTTGACTATACAAGAGCAGTGAATGGCCTGCCTTCATGGACACTGAGAAAGAATCCAATAAGTTGTTAGAAGACCCCAGACCAAAAATGACCATTGGACCAAGAAAGGCGTGTGATGAGGGGTTGGAGGTGTCTCCAAAGGCATCCAGCTCAAGCTGATCTGCTGCTGTACCACTCTATTGAATTGTTTGTTTTTATAAATTCTGATGGCTGAGACTCTTCTATGAGATATCTAGGGTCCAGCCCAAGGGAGGAGGAAGGGCACCTGAGAGTGGGGAGATGTGTGAGTGGCGAGTTGAAAGGGTCACCCTTTGGTCATGGAGCTGCTCACTGTGATAGGACTCCAGTCCCAGGAGGTAGAGTCTCAGGTGGTGTGTGCAGCTCCTGGAATGGTGTGAGAGTGCCTGAGCAGAGGCTCCTCATTTTACAGGAGTGCTGTGGAATCGCACTTAGATCTGCTGCTGACTTTTACCAACAGATGCACAGAAAGGAATCCACCACCTCCTGCTCCTGCACCAGGCCATGCCATCTGGTCACTGTAACGTGCAGTGATTGGGCTGCTTTTGAGCTCGTTGTCAGGCCTAATTCTGTAGATCAGTAGCTTGGACTTCCCTTAACTAGCCTTGTGTTTTTTAACACTTAGAACCTGGCTTCTTGGAAATGTTCTTTGATTCTTCAGGGAAATGGTACAAGTAATTACCTGGATATTTGTCCCTCACATCCAAATTCAGAGCAGGAATGAAAACCAGAGCAAAAACACAAGCAGAAACAAAATAATTGTGCAGAAAAAATACTATATTACTCAAAGATGTAATCAAAAAGCAGAAATTTTATGCATCTCAATTAAAGATGTCTTTATTCAAGAGTGGGAGCAGAGAAGAAATATTTATTAAACAGCAAAAGCTTCTATTACAATTTTTTAAGAAAATCTCAGTCATGTGCTTTCCTCTTTTCAGTTAGGGCAATAGTATCCCTGTAACTTTTGAGACTGCAGAGGCATTATTTATTTCTTCTGCCTGGTTTACTACAGTCACACCACTTGCAGCATTTTGCTATTGATGCAGCACCAACAAATGGAAATTTTTGCAAACCATTTGATATTACATTTCTGCCCCCCCTTATGCAGAGACTTAGGGTGTGAGCTGAAGACTACTTATTAGAGCAATGTTTATATTACCATGCAGCCTTATGTGATATTGTCAGTCTCTCCAAATTTCAAAAGCTCTGTGTTGGATGCATGAGAATATAATATTTTTAAGCCTGAATTTCCCTCTGTGACTTTTCTGCTAGGTTTTGCCTGGCAGCAGCATTGGTGTCAATTTGTAGAGTTCAAGCTGAAAAAATGGAGTTATTCTATGCCAATACTTTAAAAACTCTGCTTTTTCACGATAAGCAATGAAAGAACTTTATTAAACACTATTATAGAGGAGAAGAAAAAAAAAAGGCAGAAAGGAAACAAAAGAATTATCAAAAGAATCAAAGACAAATACTTTCTTCAAAATTACTAAATCATAATGTGATTCTTTATCACTCTTCAGTGAAGGGCTGTGAGGGTGTGAACAGAAACTGCTTGTCCTCTATTTCTCAAACACAGGCAAGCCTTCCCTTATCCTCATTTCAGCTACTAGTCAATAGGTACCAGTGTTTACTCTGCAGACAAACTGCTTCCTGCAATGCTCTTTGTTAGTTGTCTCTGCCTTTTCTTTGCTCTTGATATCTCAGCTCCTTTGCAGAAATACCTACAAAGCCTACAGTATTCTGGCCATAAAGTGAAGTCTCTCTAAATAGATGTATTAGCAGACTTCCCCTTTTGTCTGTATGTGGATTCCCCAAGTCTGAGAACAATTGGAGACCCTTGCCATAGGCAAAACCAACCTTTCACAATGCAGGAAGTCATTTCCATGCTTCTTGCATAGCTGTTTTATGCTATGGATTTTTCACAAGGCAGAAATGTCTTCCTACTTCTCTTACAATTTATTGCATAACATGGAACATAATACAGGAACTGATTAAACATGCTATTCAGGTGGAACTAAAACCCTATGGAGGATCCCATCCACCCGGGTTTCCACATGTGGTGCTCTCAGTGGAGGCACTGATTTCCCCCTCTTGGAGTAACCTCAGCTATGTGATGCTACTACAGCATGATGTCCGCAGCCCTGCCCTTTCTGTGCAGAGAGCTCCAGATGTGGGAAACAGGACCTTCTTGGGAAAAGCCTCACACCAAGGGGAAAGGGGTCCTCTGCAGCTTTCATTCAGGGCCATGAATAGCAGACCTTTCCACTTCCCCCTCTTGGTTTCCCTCCTGAAATAGGTGGGGGATATCCCCAGTGCAAGGGAAAATTTTGGGGCTGCATCCTTAATCCCTGAGTCTGATTGAGTTCGGATAACCAGGGGTGGACTGAGAGGCTTTTTCACTTTACTCATCACATAACCTGAAGGAAAGTCTTTGCTGAGTTGTCCAAGGCAATCTTCAGTTGAGACAAAGGTTCAAGAAAGCCCAAGAGCCTAGAGCCAAAAACCCTGGATGATCAAGAAGTGCACTAAAATACAGACAGTCCCTCAGGCATGACAAGAAATACTTCTTCTAACTGCTGGGACTCCTCAGAGGAGTGGGATCTTCTCATCTTGAACACACACCAGGGTGCTTGGGCAAACACTGCGCAGTCTGGACTGAAGAAATAGCATAGATGGCTCTCTTTAGCAGAAGCTGAAGTAATTTTGGCTCAAATAATCTCATTAAAGAGAAATAATAAGTCTGAAGGACTTAATCAGAAGACATGTTCAAATACATTTATTTTACTAGAGCCTGACCTCTGCAAGTTTCTGCTTGAATTGAATTCCCAGGGAACCAATTTAGCTGTCTGGGATCTGGTTTCAGGCATTCCAGTGTGGCCAAGGGGGCTGCATCCCCTTTGTAGTTCTGGGAACTGGAATTTGCCAGGACTAATGGTAAGACCTTCCTCCAGCCATGCTCTCTGTGAGCCAGGAGAGCAAACAGTCAGCAATGAAGATTTTGTGATTTTATGAGGAATAAAGCACCCCAGCTTTCCAGACTGACACCTTTCACCATCTTGCCCCTACTAGCCAGGGCTAGGCTGTAAGGAACACCACATAAGGCTGATGGGATAACCCAGCCACTCTCCAAGGAGCCCATGCACCCACCAAGCCTTGGCCATCCCCACTGAGGTGGTTCTCAGAAGCAGTGCAGACAGACCACATGTGGTCTGGTGCAGGTACAGCAGCTTAAAGCTTCCCAACATCCCTTTTTCCCTGCTTTTTACACAGCACAGCATAAAGCCTTCTCAACATCATTGCACTCACAGAACATAAAATGCACCATTTCTACTAGGAATCTATAGATTTCTCTTTTCAGTTGTGGGGTATTTATTTTTTTTTTTACTTTTTGTTTCCTGTCTGATTGATCTCATTAGCTTACCAGCATCTCCTGGCAGGGTAAATTTTACATCAGTGTATGGGCTGCCAGAAGGAGGCTAAAAGTGTGCCAAGCACCTCAAAGAAATGAACAAATGAGCGAGCACAGACATGCTGGGCAGTCTCTCTTTCCACTAGGGCAGTAACAGGAAAGGAAAGGAAAGGAAAGGAAAGGAAAGGAAAGGAAAGGAAAGGAAAGGAAAGGAAAGGAAAGGAAATCCTGCATATAACTTTTCACACTGCACAGCCTCTCCCCCAAAAATTTGTTAGAAGTAGCAGCTACACTGGTTTTGACTTCAGCTTGCATTTAATGTATAACTGCTCCCCATTCCTATTTGCAGCTGACAGCAAACCTCAAACTGTGGGGTGAATCCCCATGCACACAAAGAGGTGCTGGAAGTTTAGACACCCTTTGAGGACCTGTGCCCACTGACAGGTGATATTTTCCAGCTCATAAGAAGTGCAGTGCTTGCCCTTCTTCCATTGCCAGTATCCAGCAGGATAACCCCCTCCCCCCCAGTTTTCCTCCAGTTAATCTCTGGAGTGTCTTGAGTGTCTGAGACAGTCCAATGAAGAAAGTATTCATCCAGTCTTGCTTTCAAATAAATACTTCCCACCAAACCCTAAAAAAGAGGAAGCAACACTGCCAGATAAATACACAAAATGATGCAAGAGACTGAGCTGAATATATTTACTTTTGTTGCTAAAATATGTAGCTGGACAATAGCCACATCAAACTTCCACCCAAGAATATGAAACAGGTTTTATATTTCTGTGAAGATATTGATGAAAGCTCAGGGAATGTATTTTTAAACATTTTTTAAAATAGATGTCTATAAAATCACAAGTGGTCTGGGGAAGATGAAGTGGGAATGGTTATTTATTGTTCCTCATAAAAGGAGAACTCGGAGGCACACAATGGAATTTTTGGCAAGCAGGTATGTAAAAGAAAGCAGTTTTTCATGCAGTTAAGTTAAATGCAGCCCATTAAACTATGAAAATCATTGTCACAGGATGTTATGGACACTAGGACTATAAACAGATTCAAAAGAGTTAAATAGTTGTGAAGTCCAGATCTAACAGTGCTTTAAAACAATTCTGAGTGGGCGCAGCTTCCAGCTCCTGAAATCTATAAAGTGCAGGTTTCCATAACCTGGGAGATTATAGCAGGGGTAAAAAATCACTCCATATTTCATCTTATGCTGTTCTCCTTAAACAGGACAAAGGTGAGCGAGGTGAGCCTTTAATTCAGCCTGCTTCTGGACCCTCCTAATCGAGTGTATTTCTAATTAGATATCTCATTTTAGTCCCTGGCAAGCCATATATCCCACTGGGAAGTGTCGTGTCTGACTGGAAGGATAGGGCAGTGCAGATCTTGTCTTGGGAACTGACTGGGATTTCAGAGAACATGATGCTCATCTGGGCTCTGCAACACGTTATTCGTGTGGCTAGCTTCAAAAGTTTTGCTGAATGAGAGTAGTTTTCCCTTCCTCTCACTTGTGATTTCAACTACAAAGCTTTGTGGGGAAGGCAAATGGTTGCAGGGCCTAGCATTGCAGGATCCCTGCATCCTCTTTGGATACAACTTAGTTAAGGAGCAAGAGCACATGGAAAGGAAAGAAACCCTTCTATCTTTCTCCCCTGATGGGAGAAGGCTGAAAGGTAGGAAGAGAAGATTACTACCACACTTGGCTCAGTTGGTGTTACTCTCCCAATACTACAGAAGAGGTTGTCACAGCCAAGAAATGGGTCTGAACAGTCTCCAGCCAAAATGAGCTTGGCGGCAGCAGTCAGCGTGACAGAGTGCTCACCTGTCAGCAAAAATTACAAATAGTATTAATTTCACATTGTGACTCATGTTCTCTCCTTCACTCACTTGTTTATGTTGCTAATGAAATATCAGTTACAGGAAAAGAACCGAAGTATGAATTTCAAAAAATGTCTTGTTTTTTTGAAGGTATTATATTAATTGGAAAGATGTTGCTGGTTGCAGCCTGACAATTTATGCCCTGCCCTGGCCACTGTGCTCAGGGATCTGGAGCCCTTCCACTCTTCAAGGAGTGGGGTCAGACAGCAGCTCTAGGAGCCAACAACTTACTGTCTTTGCTTGAGGATTTGCTTGGAAGCCAAACTTGCACAGATCTAAACTGGTTGAATTAGACATTTCAACCACTGTTAACAGTTTATTATGAAAACGTCTGCGTAAAGGGTTGTTTAACCCCACGAAAACTTGAGTGAGGTTTGCTGGCCATCCCTGTAATTGTGACCAGTTAACAAATAATTCTGATATTTCCAAAATCTGTTTTTCCAAGCAGATTACGCTTGTATGTCCCAGGAGAAGTGTTGTACCAGTGTTCGATCCCCTGTTGTACAATCTCTTCTCATGGGGAAGGTGTAGAGGATTACGGTACATGAGGCAGAGAGGAAAGAACACATTTCCAGCTCTGTTTTCCTCATGAAACACAATTGGCCATGTTAGCCCCGTTGCCACTTTGGCTGCTGTGAACCCAGAGGCAGACTCTCAGTCTGTTGGACGAGCATGGATGATGTGAAGCCGAGATGCACCACATGCAGGTGCAGTGGCAACGGCTCAGACCCAGCTCATTCCAGCCGAGCGAGTCCCAAGCAAGGCAAGCAAGGCATGAGGCTTTGTGAAGGCCAGGTGGGAGCCTTGCTTTGCAATGTTGAGGCCGAACCTACACAGAAGTTGAACCTCAGTATTAAGAGCCTGAAACTGTTCCAGCAATGCCAGGGACTTTCAGGATCTGCTCAATCTCATCCAGTGCCACTCTTGCTGTCTGATGCAGTAGTGCTGCTTGTTAGCCAGGAAATCCTTTTGTAGGAGTAGAGGAACCCTTAAGAAAGAAAGACTGCATCTGTCATATTAGATGTGAATTTCTAGTTTAATCTCCTCAGAAATCTGCTGCTGTGGAGTGGTGACACCTAATGGTAGCTGCACAATGTAAGACAAGGACACAGCAAGGGAACAAATGAGATATAAGGACTGTATCACTCTTCATGGATAGAAAGTTAATGTCATGATACTTTATGCAGTGTACACCCATCACTGGGCAGAATTTTGATGCAATCTCTCCTTTTCAGCCTTGGCTACCTCGATGTAATATATTTTTGAGATCTGCTCATAGAGACTTCCTTTCTAGTTCTGATATTATACTGGCATTTCCCCTCCTGTGTTATCCTCTGTTCTGCTAACCCTTTTTATTAAATCCTGCAATTTGTAGCTTGTCTCAGAGCAGCTTGTTCAGATTAGACTTGCCTAGGGGCTAGTTTAAATTGCTCACATGACTTCTCATAAGAAACATTACACACATGTTAAATTCATGAGCCAAAGAAGGCTTGTGTGTGGAGTGCTTTCCATTTCCCTTTGCCCTTTCCAGGTGCCGTTTTCCTCATTTTTCATTCCTTTCCCACATTCCCCTTTGCCTTCCTCCCCTACCCTTCTGTGTCTTTGCATGGAAAAAAAAGAGATTCTCATCTTTGCACAAAGAGATACATCAATCCAGTCTGACTACTTAAATATTCTGGGCTGGAATATGTCCCTATCAAATCCATTCGGAGATAACTGTAATACAATATACAAACATACCTGAAATGTGGAAAGAGAGAAAAGGGAACCATCCACATACCCAGTGCATTGATTAAAGAAGGAGGCATTTTTATCTGTGACTCTGGAAAGCACAAAACAAGAGTGGTTGTTCCCACTAAAATTTGGTTTCAGATTGCCCTGTACTGCTCTTGATGAAGATAATAGCAGCTTTCCCACAGCCTTACTCTCAGTATGATCCCAACGTATTCTCCAGAGAGTAGGACTCCCAGTTCTCTGATTACTTGGGTACCTTTCCTGCAAAGAGCATCCTTAGAGGGTCACAAATACCTGCTTACAGATCTTGTTACTCAGCTGTATCAGGAATACAGCCTTCTTCTAATTTTGACTTCTTCTAGCTCTTTGCTGAAAGGTTATCACATGCTATGCTGGTGCAGGCAGACAGATTTATTTGTGTGTTTTGGAGATGAACACCTACAAAATGAAACCACTCTCAGTGGGTTTGAGACTGGTCACAAGCAGGGGAGTAACAACCAAATATGCATAACCCAGCTACTGTGAGTTGGAAAAATGATGCTTAGTACAATTAAATGAAAATAAGTAACTGGGAAGGGAAGAAAAATCCTACTAGTGCCTCTATTGAGGAGAAGGCTGTGACATTTTGCCCTCTTTAGCATCATGGAGGAGAAACATTATGAAGCATTACTTCTCAAGTAGAGGAAAATCATCTGCTAGAGTTCATGTCTCCTTAGATTCCAGATAATTCAAACATGAGACTGTATGGGATCTTCATAGTTCCACCTCACACAAAACTTCTCCTCCTGCATTTAGTTACTTAACAGATCATGGCTAGTGCAGGTGACAATACAGCAAAGCCAGTCACCTGTTCCAGCAGCGTGAGCAGAGCATGTTTCCATGCTGGGGAGAACTGGCTGAAGGAATGGCACAGCCACACCATTTCCCCATCTGGATGTAATCTGAGCTGTTAGCGCTGTATAAAACTGGATGGATGCTAAATGGTTTAGAGGCTGGTCTCCAAGGAGCATGTCTTCCTCCACAGACCTCCATGGAAACTCAGATAATTGAAAGTATTTTTCCCGAAAGTCTGTAAATGTTCATGCAGTAATTTCCAGCATGACCACAACTGTGCAACATCCCCTCCCAGCAGCCTGGCGCCCCTTACTGGTGTGTAGTAACATATAGCTAGCTGATATCCTGCCTTCATTCCACGTTTGGATCAGATGCCCTAAGCAGGCTGGGAAGTTGCTGTTGTGCTTTGTGCTCCTTTGGTATAAAGTTCTTTCAATGTTAAAATTCAGCTATAGGAGTCCCCCACCCAGGAACATTCCTGCCCCATTCCTAAGACTGGAAGACTTCTACCAGTCTCAGACCTAGACCTCAAACCTGCCAGCTCTCCTGTAGCCTGTATTCTCCTGCTCTTCCAGCCTTCTTGATGACCCAGACTATTTCCCCAGCACTTCCAGAAATGTAGTCCAGGAGAAATCCCCATCCATCCCACACGAGATTGTCATCTGTGAGATGCAAGACTGCAGCCTGTTTGTCCTCACTCTGCACCTCTTTTCATTTCCCCTGGCCTCTTCCTCCATGCACTTCCCTGTGATCTCTTCTATAAGCCCATCAGGGCCAAATGCTTCCCTTCACTGAGCTGTGGAGAAACCCCTATATGTTCTCAAAACTGCTCCCACAAATGACCATAAGGAATGGCTCTTCACTCCCCTGGTAATCCCACTGCTTTCTACTTTAATTTGCCTCTCCTTTTAAAGGAATTACTGGGAATTACAGAAAGTTATTTTTGAGAAAGCCATCTAAGAACAAACAAGTCCCAAAACAACTTACTATCAAAGACTGTGCCCTTTTCATTCAGGAAAACAAAGGCTCTTCCTACAATTTTTTTTCATGCTGGGTTACAGACATTAAAGCAGTAAAGTTACAAGGGCATTCCTTAGAACTTCTGTGATGTCATTTGACAATGAGGATGCAGGTATGCACATAATAGCTGACAGTGAGTATCTACTTACCTTTAGTGTGCCTGTAAATTCTTTAGGTATTTGATTCGCTTTTACACCCATGGGGGTCCTGGGGTCCTTAGCCACAGCAGCAAGAGCACAGCAGTGGACTGGAGAAACTGCAGAGTAGGTAGAGAGCTACTGACACTGAAGAAGGGTAGCTTAACTTCTTCAGGGAAGACAGTTTGATTTAAGGCTGATATAATTTTAATTGAAAACATCCAGACCATATTCACCTGGATTGGGATATAATTTATTAGTGAAGAGGAGTAAACAAAAATTTAATGCAGACGGGGCAGTAGAGCACATGCTGTTCCACATGCTGTTCCACATGCTTTGCTGCAAAAGCTGTCTGTTGTGTTGCATTGCAATGTACTCTGAAATGCCTTTGCTATTTATTGTTGTATTAGTGATTCTTTGTTTGGGCTACACAAAGCTACTACACAAACCTCTACAGAGAATACCAAATTCTCTGCTAATACACATCACATTAGAAGGAGACTATTTTCATCTCCTGACACTCTGCCTAGTCCAGCCTCCAGCAACAATTCCTGATGATAGCCAAGTGATACCATGTCGATGTGGTATTTCCTGGTCATATTTGGTGTTAGATAGTTAAATATTTCATAGAAAATTGTGACTGAATTTGCAAAGTGGCAGAAAGAATCTTTTAAGAATGGAGGTTTCCATGTTATACACAAAAGCTCTCTGAGAATTCATGAATGCAGTCATCATCAACATGGAAAGAAGACGGTACACAATGAGCCATACATCATGTACTGAAGCACTGGCAAAAATATTCTTAATATTTTTATAATGTTATAATTAAATGTCCCTTTAATTCATGTCCATGAATATGTGCAATGCACATTATTTTAATTAGATTTTTATTTACCAGATGACCATTGCACAAATAACAGACATATCCCCTGACACACACTTCTCCTTATGAACACCTCCCTGGGGAGACAACAATCCAGTACATACTGTTGTGTACATTCAAAAAATTTATGTCTCAGTGATATTTTTATTGGTTCTACTGACTTTTGGTGCTGTGTAATGTAAAAAAAAAAAAAAAAAAATTTTATATTTTGGTGTCCTGATGGTGGCAGCAAGAGGTTTTACAACAGAGCTTGCAGGAAGAAACAATGATCCAGCAGTAAACAGCCTTATTATGTCCTCAAGAGCAAAAACTGCTTAACACATTATACCATTACTTATTTTGTTCTCTCCATTCAAACTCTAGTGTCACATTCTCATTTACACAAACCAGATAAGTAACCAGGAATCATGAGCTCTTCAAGAAGCCCTGACAGAAGTGAGCAGTTGCCTAACATACACGCTTTCCTCAGCAAAGTGTTCTCAGAGGAGAAAGGAAGAAACGTAAAGAAAGAAGTGCAAAGGAGGGAGAAAGCTGCAGACAGGGCACCCCTATCTACGCCCTTCAGATAGAAGAAAATCAACCATCTCTGTGAATATTTTATTGCCCATGGCAGAGTGTCCAAACTGCTCCTCCTTGAGGAGCAGAAGGAATTTTCATCCATGATGACCAGAGGTTGTTGGTGACAGAGAGCAAACAGTCTCAAGTGACTTCTGTAGGAGGCAGGAGCACCAATCCTCTCCGAGTGTTCACCTGCTTCTCTGCAGCCAGGCAGGGTGAAGACAAGCCCTTTTTCCCCACCGCGTACTCTGTTCTCTGGCACTGCATCTAACTTTGCTCCCTTGATCCATGTTGGTGGGGGCCTGGGGTCTTGACATGCCACAGGCAGAGGCAAAGACTCTTGATTCTGCAGATCTTATGGTGCCAATGTGTCCATGATGTAATTGGAGCAGGACTAAAATGACAAAAAACCCCAGGGGAGCACAGGTAAAAACATGCCACAAAGAGACATGTGGGTAAATGCACGATCCCTGCCTCTGCTGCCCTCTTCTGCATTAGGTTTGCAGCTGACACAAACCATGCTAACTTGGAGTGATTAATGAGAGACGTAATCAGCTCAACGAGTCTGTTTTGTGTCTTTAAAAATTAAACATCAGTAACTAAAAGTAGTAATAGGACTTTAGAGGGATCAAAAAGAAAAGAAAAAAAATCTCTTTTTGCTGAACTACCTTAAAAATTATATTACAGAGAATGAATGCCTATAAATGAAGCAGAATGGATACATTCACTACCCATATCACAGCAGCAGACTCTGGTGCACAGTTCCTAGGGAAGAAAACTTGTAAATATCAATTGCTTGATCCTTGTCCTGAGCTAACCATGGTGTGAGGAGGAGTCACTCCACAGGGAGCTCAGAAGTTAAACCCACTCTAAAACTCATTTGCACAAGGCCTGAATCACCCTGTGTTGTGGCCAGCACAGAACAGTGAGCTGAGATTGATAAAAATTGCCAAGTCTCTTGCTAAAAAAGCAGCTTCATACAAAATTGAGATACTACTGAAAATTAAACAAAAAAATGTTGGACCTTAATAGTTGGGAACATGCACTAGCTTTTGTTTCACAGACTGAAATAATAAACCTGTTTTAAGGCTATCAGAAAACAGATTTGGAGCATTAAAAATTTATAAAGCCTTTTGAATCCCTGGAAAGATCATTACTAGGCAACATATTGCTGTAGTTCCCGTCACAAGGCACTGAGATGGCACAAACCCGGCTTCGTATCAGCCCAGCTCCCTCCACCCGCGCGGTGCGGAAGAGGGAGCCTTCTGAACACTTCAGTGCCATAAAGTGCCTTTGTGAGAGAAGATCTTTGCCGCTGTGAGGAGCATCAAGTAAGCAGGAGTCTGCTGAGGTACACGAGGTGGAAGGACTGAGGTCTCCAGTTACCTGCATTCCTTGGGTTGAGCTGTAGACAGCCTGGTTATTTCCCACATTTGCTAGTCTGTGCAGTTTTGACCTACCCCCCCATTTAGCAGGTTGAATCTGACTCAAAATGCCTCATGAGAAGTACTTCAAATGAACACGTTTCATAAAAATCCATTGACTTGAAAATGGTTTCGTATTTCCGAGGTACTGCTACTGGCTTCATTCAGAGTGACTACCCTTTTTATGGTGCCTGCAGTTTTCTCATTTACTGCGGGGTGGTTTTGTGGCAAAAGCACTCAAGGGGTTTGATGTCTCTTCAGGGCTCTGCCTCTCTCTTTCAGCCGTAACACCAAATGTGACACTTTCTCTGCAACAGCTTTTGTAGTTTTGAAGAGGGAAAATAATACACTGCCTCTCAGAAATATTAAAGGGCTCTGATCCTCCTACTTATGAAGTGCTTTCAGTTTTCAAGAGAAGGTGCTGTAAATGCAAATTATTTATAGTTATTACTCAACGTAAATGAAAGAGAATATTTATTTTGCAGGTCTCAGATGAAGTGGAACAGTCACGTCAAATGTGCTGTACTAGTAATAACTTGGTGAAAGGGAAACCAAGACCCAAGATGCTGGGATTGCTATCAAATCTATACACAAATGTAATTATAGAGGCCAGCATTAGGGCTAAGGCTCTGCCAAAGACTAAATGGGATTTACTAGGTTGTTGCTCTCCTGTCAAGATATGTTGCCAAAGGGCTGATTTACTTCTACATCCTTATATCCATTGCTTTATGTTGTGTTGGTTGTTTAAATATTTGTGTGCATTCAGGAGCAGCAATTTCATCTCTCGAAAAGAAAAATGTTGCAGCTGGCAATGGCTCTGGGCCAATAATACACAGGATGTTTGAACAGCCCTGTGCTCAGTGTTCCTCTGCCCCAGCAATCTGGATTATGTTCTTGTAAATGTATTTGATCACAGTGCTCATGAAAAATACAAATTAACATCAGTTAAGTAGGAGCTGACATGGTCTCGGCGTGTCTCGGGCAGTCTCTGCCCTAACTCTCCCTCTCAGCTCTGCCCTGGCTGCTGAGCTCCTTCCCTCCTGCAGGTTATGCTCCTTTCCAGACTGACTGTGGTGCTGCACTACAGGAACTGCAGATGCTGCAAGAACTGAAGAATTACTCACTTTGTGTAATTTAAGGCTAGTGAACCCACTCGAGTTTCTTATAATGGGAGGAATATGAAATAATAACACTTCAGCACTGTAGTAACTGGCCAACAATCACAACTTTCATTAAAGCATTTAAGGACGTACTTAGGTACGTCCCTACTTTGCAATGCATTCCTATGTTGGTTTAAGCCCCCTCATCCTCACAACCATATTAATGGTTTATGCTTTAGGGGAATGTGATTGCAAGATTCAGTCCTTAGATGAAGGGCATGTTAGTGACTGAAGACTGATACAAAGTGGCAAAAGGAACCTGTTTAAGGTTGCAGTACTAATTTCTACCCCCCCACCTCCCACACCCCAATCTTTAGTTTTCAACCACTTTAAAATGTGACTCAGTTCTGCATTTGGAAAAATAGTAGCCATCATCATGGATTTTGACAGTAGTGAAAGGAAAGAAGAGCAAAACCAAAGAGCAACAAAAACTTAGCATCACATACTAAGCTATACACATCATGCATTCACTCAGATGACATCCTAAATATTTCCCAAAGGCCTGCAGTGAAGCCATTTACATGAGCAAGTCATTGCCTCACAGTGTTTATGGTTAGATGATACTCATATACAGCTAACTTAAGGAAAACAGTCATTTGTCCACTGAGGAGCTGTCCAGTAGGTTAGAGCAAAAGAGATCAACAGAATCAGCTTTTGCCTTCATTTTCATAACGACAGCTTACAGGAAATAAAATTGAATTTGATGTAACCCAAACACACAAAACTGCCATTTAATTGCATGGTAATATATCATATAAAGCCCTCCCCAAAGCTGAACCTGCTAGTTCATTTGATTAATTGAACATTTAGCACTTCATCCCATGTCTCCCTAGCCTCTGTTCCCTCGTCTCCAAAAGAAAAATTGATCAATTCATTCATTATTGGGTCCCGCTACAGGATAATGCCCTCTCTTTTCCAATGCCAGTATACAGATGTTCTCATCTCAAACCAACAAGCAGCCAAACAATATGAGGATGAAAAATCTTTTAAATGGAAATCACAAGCTAGGAAACATAATGTTTGCAGAGACCAGTACTCTTCAAATTTTAACACTAACTTCCACTCCTGTGATGAGGCAAGTGCCATGACATCCAAGTGTCCCACAGTCCTGGCTCAGGCTGACCTTCACTCTGCAACTGCTGTACCAGTGGGTTTAATAGGCAGGACAGTTTGCTTAATCACATCCACCTTTCCAGCAGCTGGGCAGGAAGGCAATCTGCCAGCACACTCCCAGTTGGGGGCTGTTGCTGCCTTCTCCTGCCCCAGTGCGAGTGCACTCAGCAGTGTGCCCAAGCAGCGGTGTTGGCCTGTGTCCCTCCTCTGCACTCCTGCTGGCACCCCTCTGGCCACTTCTACCCTCTGACTTGGGTGCCAGGCACTGCTTCTTCATCAGAAGCAGCTTTAAATGCTTCAACACATTCCTGAGAAGTCAGCACCTAGCCAGGTGTTCTACAAGGCATGGAAATTTGAAAATGAAAATTGTAGCCAAGTCTGGGTCATGATACTTTTTTATAAGAAGAGCAGAAAATTTAGGAGTAACGAGGATTCACGCAGAGGGCTTTCCCAAACACTTAACTCTTCCTCTCAGAAATTATGCCCAAATGAATTTTAAGGCTTATCTCAGATTTCCAGATCGATAGCTATAATTGATTGTTCACCACTATGGCAGAGCTTGGACTACTAGAAGATTTGACCATACATTTTAGATTTTGACCTCACTATTAGAAGATTGCTCTTCACCCTTCGGAGACAGATCATACGGGAATTAAGTGGAGAACAGAAAGCATACAAAAAAAAATTCAATTCCATAATAGTTTTTTTGCAAATTATTTAAGAACACAATCTCTCTAAGCTATGTCCATAACTTTTTGTAACTAAATATGCTCAGCTAGCAGCAGACATCTGACCTTGGAGTGGCAAACAATTTCTAAAACGTGATGTGGGGTTTTGCCTCAAATTTCTGCCTGGATAGCACTAAAAGCCTCATTAACTGGCATAAAGTAAAGGACCCCATGCGTAGGACCATGACCAAATCCAGTGGAGTGTTTTTTGCAGAAGACAAGATGCAAGCTTCACAGAGCCCAATGCACAAGCTGTCTGATTTCCTTTGAGACCAGTGGTCCAGTTAGTAAGTAAAGAGAGGTTGGTTTGTGAAGACATTGCCATGTTGCTCCAGTGGCAGCTCAAGATGTGCACGGCAGCACTGTTTATTCTTTTCCTTGAAAGACCATATGTCCTTCCTGAAATGTAAAAATCTGTTGTAACTTAGTTTTGGCCTCTCTTGGGAGCCTTGAAAGAAGACAAATGTGACTACTCTGTCCACACAAGGCGGAGCAAAAACACTCAACTGACAAGTTGGAAGCTTTTCTTCCTGTCCTTGAGGTGGAAGCATCAAGCTCCTTTTAGCTTTGCATTTAAAAACTTAGGTTTTCAGTTTTCACAGTAGACCCTTCACATCAAAAGTCCTCCTGTGGGAACTCCATCCAGCTATGCCCCATTCCAGGTGGGTCTGGAGATGGGAGAGGAAGCTGTCACCAGCATCATTCAGAGGTGGCTGATGGAAGAGCCTGTGAGACCAGGTTCAGGAAAGCCTCCCCAGGATACAGCAGGAGGAGTACCTGCCTCCAGAAAAAAAAAGACTGTCTGTCCTCCTCCTTCTTCCCTCACCCACAGGACTAAGCTTTGGAATATGCAATGAGGTATCATTGCTTGAAATTCCTTGTTACATGCCCAAAATGCTACTAAAGGAATGCTAAGTTGAAGAAATTAGGTTTGCCTTCGTTTTCCTCTTGCAAACCCTGCAGTAGTTCCTGTCTCTGATGTAGTAAGGGGTATGTTTTAATCTAGTCATGGCTCTTTCCTCTTAGTGTTAATAACATCACTGCTCCAAGAGGATGCAAATCTCAAACCCAGGTGCTGTCACAGACAGAAAGGAGTGACCTGGTCAGGAAGGACTGATGGGAGCTTTTTTACCAGTGTACAAGTAAGGTACACCTACAAAAAATTGCAGCTACTGGATGAATTGCTGGTGCTAAAGATGTTCTGACACTGTGTCCAGGAGTCCAGGTTATTACAGGGTTGCAATTTTCTCAGAAGCTACAAAGTGAATATGAAGTTTTAGCTGTCTTGAATATATGGGTTATTCAGAAGCATCCAGGAGTCTAAACAGGTCAACACCCTGTAGATTCTTAGGTCCTATGTACAGTATTTACCAAGATGGTATCAAGTGACAACAGGCATTATCAAGAATTGAGAGATAAGGCTGAATTTTTGTGCTGCATATTCCAGAGAGACTGAGGGAGTGTTGCCACTCGTGCATTGATTTCAGTCTAAGATAGCCAATTCCTGCCATTTTTCCTCACCCTGGAGCCTCCTGAAGACAACCCATACTGAACACCCTGGAGACTTTCTGCAGGATGGGGCTGGATGGAGATGACCTGGAAGAGGCCAGTCACCAGTGTTTCAAGTGCTGCATCTGCACCATGGTTCATAGCAATCCAGCAGTGAGCAGGATGTGCTGGCACCTGGGTTTCACTACCTGCAGACCTCCTGATGGCAAGGCCCTTTCAGTTGTAAAAGAGAAAGGCAAGAGATTTTAGGTGTGTCTGAAGGACACAGCATTTAATGCTCTCCATCTGTGTAGGTCCCTTTGTCTGTGCAAATTGTGCAATTTTTTCTAATGGGCAGAGATGATATGTAATCACAAGTGGTCTATTGCCATCTTTGTTAGCCTGTTGGAATAAAATTTAGACAGAGGGTAACAGTCAATAAATAGGAGTAAAGGAGTAAAGCACTCAAAAGAAAGAGGAAGAAATACATAGTCTAAATCAAAGCTGATGATTGGAAGAAAAGAAACACCAAAAATACAGAATGTACCAATGTTCCGATGTGTTGGCTAATTTGTCAGAACCAGTGGTTCTTGGGCATAAAAATGACAGATTGAAGAGTTTGTAAAGCACTGCTTAAAGGGTCTGTTTATCCCCTGTTACGGTGAACAGAATGCTGTGTAAGCATCACTTAGTGCCAAAAGAAGAAAATATGTGGTCTCTAGAAGAGTTTTATTATTTCCTCATATCAGCATCATAGGAGCAATAAAAGAAAGAAATGTAGGAGTACAGGTGGATAGGAAAAAATGGCTCAGATGTGCCATAAAAAGACTGAGAAACAATGAGCAAATGCTGAGAAGTGATCAGACTAACAGTGAAGGAGACTGAACTGCCTTCCCATTGAGATGCAAATCCAGCCCAGAGCCAATGGAGATGGCAACATCCAATGGAGATGACAACATGGCTGCTACCCTTGGCAAATTAGCTTAGTGACTCTAGAAAAAGTTTCAGCTACCTTCAGCTAGCTCACTTACCAGTGGACCACACTGCTGCAGACACTCACACACAATTATGATATGTGTAATAGAAAAAAAATACCTGTGAAAAGAGGTCTTACTGAGTTTGACACTTTGGGCAGTTCATCTGCCACTGTAAGAAGATGGATTTCTTGCATGCTAGGTTATTATTTTTAATGTTCTTCAGGAGGGGAATTATTCAGGATTAGGAAACATAAACTACTGATCAATTTTGCAGCTCTGAGTTCATCTTCACAGTGATAATATTCTTTGAAATCTGCTGAAGGGAAGGTCTCACCCACTGACTCCTATGTCCAATCTAAAATAGTCCATACTAAAACTTCCTGTAGCTTGAAAACAAAATGAAAAGGGAAAAAAAAAAACCTGACCAAGAGGAGAAAAGAAGAAAAACATAGGAGAGATTTGGTTCTATCATTAACAAACCTTTGAATTCCTATTTTTGATAATCACTTTTTGAGAAAAAAAAGATTCTGTCATGCCTATTTCTGGTATGTCTTACTGTCTCAGGCACTCATGCTGAGGATTCATATATCTATTCTGCAGGAGAAATGCCCTATAAAATACAAATGAGGATGTCTTTGTGGCAGAAGGAGTTAAGCCAAAACATGTTAAAGTCAATAAAAAAATCTCCTGGTGTTTTCAATAGCATAGAATCAGGCACAAAGTAAGTGATGGGGAACTATGGGGTCTCTGCCACCTGTCCGACTCTACCACAGGATTTCCAAGTGATCCCACTTATTAATTTACACATTATGCCTCAGTTTCCCTGCTTTTCTGAGTCTGTTAAAGTTCCTGCCCAAAGGCATAATCAGGCTTAATGGCTCATAAGGTGATTGTAAAATCCTAGGAAGTACTATAGGACTGTAAAGTATTCCCCCTACTCAGAAAAATCTTCTTTTATGGCCAGTTACACACTTACTGCTTAAGATATGAGGGGCTAGTGAACACAAGAGTTAATTACAGGTTCCCATAGATTATATTTTCTCTCGTAAGTCTACTTTGAACTTAATTCCCATGTTTATTTAGCTGTGCATATGTGTGTGCATGGCCCTGCATGTAGCAAAGGGCCAGAAGGGCAGAGCCCCTCCCTGAGGAAGCTCTGACAGAGGATCTGTGCAAATGTGCTTCCTCTTCCTTTCACTCCCCAACCTTAAGGTCAGAGGATCTGGAAAATCCTCCTCCACCCTGTGACTTGATCTGATGATTGTAAGAGAACTGCGGTTCCCCCGCGCCTTCCTGCTCCTTCCGCTCCCCACCCTTCCCTGTCACAGCCTGGTAACCCTTTAAAGCCTTCTCCAGAGTGATGCCTATTGATCCCAGGCACTGGAGAGGGACACAGGGGAGCTGGCTGCTTGTGTTTGCCCAGGATGAGCAGCCCTGAATTATCCCAGGTGGAAGGCTGTTTCTTTGACCCTCATAGGCCAAGGCAATTCATGAAAATTGAAGTTTTTCACGGGCATTGCTTCCTGTTCTCTGGCAGACGAGACAAGCCTGGAAAATGCATTAATTATTAATTCAATTTAGAAGAGCTAACTGCTTTTTTATTTCTTTCCTTTTTTAATTCTAAATCTCAGATTTTTGGATTCAGGACAGCCAAGTCAGGAATTCCTGCCTTCGGTTTCCAGCTTCGCTGCAGCATGAGGGGGCCCCCATAGTGGCTAGTGCTGGTGGCTGGCAGAGATGGGAGCATCAGGGCTGCAAGGATCCTGTTCCAGATGTCCTGCTTTGGGGGGAATGCTCCCATCAAGGCACTTCCCCGCAGCTGCTGGCACTGCCCTTAAACAACTGCTCTGAGGACTCTTAGAAAGGCCTTCAAAGTCCCCCATGTGGAAATCATAGGAAAAAGGACAGGAGGCCAGAGTTGCATCTCCATGCCTGAAATATGTGCCCAAGCTGGATGCCAGGCAAAACCATGAGCAACCTCAGCTCCAAGCACGCCTCATTCCCAACAAGGCAGCACCCTTTCACTGCCTACCTCTCTGTCAGCAGCATTTCAGCCCAGGAAAAGTGAAGGCCTTCATGCCCCATTCCACAGCCAACCCTCCCTTGGGGAAACCATGGATGTGCCTTCTTTGGGATGGAGAGCTCTCACAAAAAACCCACAGTAACACTGGTAGCTGGACTTTTACTGCTGGCTCCTGAGCCCTGTAGTCACACTGGGCTTTTCTTGGGCTCCATCAGAGCAAGAAAGTGACTTTTTACTTCCAGTGGAAGGTGCCATTTGCACCAAGAAGAGCTGAGGCCCTGAGAGAAGCACGCCAGCTGCATGCAGACAGTGAAAGGGTGAGACCAGGCCACCTGCACTGGAGTTCAAGGTGAGGACTGTCTCCCTCAAACAGTAGCCATGGGCTTGCTGAGAGTGAGGCTGACTCAGAGGCCAGCATGGCCCTTCTTGGCACCCAAAGCCAAGTGTTCTTGGATGCCATGAGGGTTTTGGATTGTAAATATCCCAGCACTTGGCTTTGGCTCCCATTTTTAATGTAGCTCCAGTAAAATGCAATGTCCAGCTTCCAAGCAGAGGGAAGCAGCAGCCCTGTCCCACCCCAGCCCACAGCGCTCTTCTTGCCCTGTTCTCTGGAGAAGTGGGATCCCATTCCTGCCTGTCTGCACAAAGAGACCTCATGGCAGCAGTGTGACCATAGGCTGCTGGTTCAGGTTGCAGATTCTCCTCTGTTGGCCAGTCAGTCGGGATGGCTCTTCCTGACAGCCTCTACTTGCGGGAGCTGGAGCTGCAGGAAGGGACATTGGGAACAGGATGACTTGGTGTGTCTCTGATGCCAGCTTTTGCAGCTCTGGGGGCATTTCAGCAAGCAAAGGACCTGTCCCCTCTAGGATGGGACAAGGGAGGTGGCAGGGTCTCACCTACTGCTCATATTTGTGGTGGATGGTCTAGCCAGCACATCCAGAGATGCTAAATGCACTCCCAAACTTTAGCAATCACAAACCTGATTATTTTGTATTAATTTAAATTATTTTTAAGGAGCCATTTATTAATATTTGTTGCTTTTGTACACAGTCTGGATTTCTGGTGCCAAATGTAGACTTCACCTCCTTAAAAGCAGCTGAAGGTGCTTCCCAAAGGGCCCATTCAGTGTGCTCCATAGTTTCTCTGCTCACTCTACACTGAGCAAACATTTTAGGTTCTATCAGTGTTTGTGGTCTGTAATTAAGAAAGCTGAGACAGATACAGGTTAGTCTAGTTCTTCTGCAGATTGATTCATTACAGACTGACAGGTCAGGGCTGCAAACAGCAGCAATACATCTGACCCACAGAATAAGTACTGTCAAACATTACCATTGACCCAGGCATATTACAAAGATACCTACATAATTATGCCTCTTTGGAAGGCCTTTCATTTAAAGAACACAAAGTGTCCTGGGTCTTAGTCCACTCTCTTTACACTAAGGTGCTATTACTCTTCCATGGAGGTGAAACTGTACTGGGCTTGAGCCCAGAGAAAACCACAGGTGTTTGTATCCTGCAGCAAACATTTCTGGATTCCTACACTAGCATTTGTCCAAGCAACCATGAAAGGAGTTACCAGGGTGCCATAAACCTGCCTATAAATATATTCACAAATTTCACGTTTCCTGAAGCAGGAACTGCTATTTGTTGTGTGCAGCACCTGACACAAGGTAGTTGTGACCTGAGTAAGGCTTCTGTGCTGTCCTGCAATGAAGTGGTAAATAATAGAGTGATAATGATGCCTTCTCCTGTCCTTCTGCACAGCGCTGTTGCCGCAGTGTTTTGGTTTGGTGGGTCTAATTAGCAAACTTCTAGAGTTGTTACTGAATGAAAAGGATTTCAAAGAGAGCATGGTTTGTCATTTGAGAATCCCATCTACTTTAAAACAGGGCATGAATTTCTTGAAATTTTGTAAGAAGCATAACCACAGTTTTTACAATAGTAATGAATTCTGTGCAGTGCAAAAGGTCATTTGAAAAGCAGTAGGAGGACAGGATGCTGGGATAAAACACTGAGCAGGTTTACTTCCTAAATTAATATTTTTCTCTTTTTTTTTTCTTACTCTCTCTGGGATTTTGTGGAATAACAGCATCTTGTGCTAGACAGAGGAAATGAAAGAGCATTAAGTACAGGTATACTGGAAATGTGGTAGGCAAAATATTGGGACATTTCTAAAGAAAAATAACAAAAAACCCCAATAAGGAATGCACATTAAAGTGGAAACATGCAATTCACCTTATCAACAGTTTTACATCGTATTCATTGTTAGATGTACTGGAAAGATATTAAGAGGGCAAATGTACGTAAAAGTTGTAAAATATTATAAAAACAATGAAGTAATTGAATTTAAGAGAAACTTGTGCATCTACCCCTGCAAATATGAAGTAGAGCTATTACACCCACCTATAGATCCCCTGATTCTGAAGAGGTTGGACTAAATTCTTCTCTATCACAATTTCATCAGTCTTCAGACACTTATTAAGCTCAGATTTGCCTGGTGTAAGTGCCTGAAAACATTGCTCCAATAACACTTCAACCCAACAGATGTACGAAAGTTTGTTTTAATAAATGTAAGGGCCATAAATTCAAATGTCCAGGATGTGTGGAATAAATTTTAATTAAAGACAAGTTTTGCACTCTACAGCAGCTAATGATTTGCTTGTACAAGGTGTTTGACATGTATCTATGACAAGGCATAAAATGTCATGACATAGACTTCAAAAATATTTCTAGGTTTATGAAAAATGTCCGTATACATTTGTCACTTTGCTTTACTAGCTAGACTGTTCTGCCTGATCCAAGGAGGAGGACTCTGCATTCAGCTGCCCCAGGCCAGGAGGAGCACTGGGACACACTGACAGTGAGACTCATCAGCTTGGTTGTGGGAGTAATCTCACCATCCAGCTGTGCATTTTGGCGGATGAAACAGCGGGTCAGTGCAATTCTTTGCCTTTCCCTGTCCTTCAAGGAGATGTGCAGTCCTGGCATCTCTGTGCATTCTTCTCTTTTATCCTACTCATTCATGGGGCTGTTTCTAAATTCTTGCCTTGCTGTCACACTTACTGGGCACACCCATCCCTCCTCAGGTTTCTGTGGGATAAAAGAAGGATCAAGTTGCCTGTTTTTTATTTCTGGCAAGAATGTCAGAGCCCTTTCCTGTCCTGAGTCCCCCAGACTCTCTAAGGATAAGCTCTTGCAGAAGAGAGGAAGCAAAGAAGACTCCTTTAGCAACAGCTCTCCTTCCCCTATCTCTGTGGATCTCTCTGTGTGTAACCTCTGGATTTTCATCTGCAGAATGGAAAACGATAAGCTTTACCCCATTTTCCTTTCCCATAGGCAGATTATGAGGAGGGCTGGGGGATGTAAAAAAGCATAAATATAAATAGCTTAGGAAAACCAGATTAAAAACAAAAGATAAAAACCTGCAAGCCAGAGAAGAATATAGGAAAAATAAAAAAGGAAAAAAAATAGTATAGAATAAGAGAAAAAACAAAGGTACAGAAAAGAAGTCATGATCCCAAATATTTGCATAGCTGAGGCTTCCACTTCCACAGTAATGTGCACTGCCTAGATTGACAAAACTGTGCAGGAACCTTTTCTCCTCATAAACACTAATTTCACACATAACTAGTTGAAAGGATCACAAAAACCCAGTCTTCTGTGAGATGTCTGGGAACAGCTATATCCAAGTTACAGTCCCAGGGGACAAGAAGTCAATACAGTGTGGTGCACTACAACATGTTTCCATATTCTGCCTGGGATTGCTCCCCAAGTACCTCCTACTGAGATGATTTAAAACTTTTAAAATCCATGACCAGGGCATACAAATTATATTCTCCTTTGCTTTTTCTTTATCATCTTCCTCCCAACCTTCCTCTTAGTTTTTTGGGTCAAAAGGGCATAACTTCCTGTCTGCCTCCTAAAACTATAGTCTTTTTTATTTTGAAACAATATTGAGTTGAAGACTAATTTTATTTTCCGGATAACTGAACATGAAAATATTTAAAATCCATAGGAACAGAATTTGAGGTCTTTTATAATGGAAAAAAAAATTCAATCAGAATAGTTCCCTCAGAATACTTGCAAAAAAAAAGAAACAGATGTGAAAAAATCTAAATGTTAATATAAAATAAAATCCAGACCTGTAAATCCTATTTTTTTTTTTTTTAAGAAGGCCAGATTTTTGTTACATATCCTCAAAATATGGAAACAACTTATGTGGAAAAGTGAAAAATAAGGTGAAAATACAGCATCATAGCCCTAAAAAAAGTCAATGAAAAGAACAAAGTGAGTGACAATTTGGAGAAGCCAAATAAATGCTGCCAGGACTTGAAGAGAGCAAATAAAATAATCCTACCTAGGAAAAGGTAGTCTCTGCATCATAACTGAAAAAAAAGTTGGAGAGACGACACTTCAAAAGATGATCTGTTATCTTCATCAGGAATTTCCTAAATTCTGATCCTAAACAGGCTGTAGTAAATAATTTCTGCAGCTGATCAGCATGCTACTTAAAAGGGTGTTTGTTTGTTTTCTATAAATCAGAGACCAAGGCCATTTTGAAGTTTCCAGACAGTAACACCACATACACTCCCTTGCGGTGTGTAGGTTGTTTCCAGGCTGAAAGGTTTAGAGAGATGTACAACTAAATTCCTAAACATAAAATTCATCCCAGTAAGTTCTATAAGTTAATCAATTTAATATAAATAACACAAACTGGTTTTTGTTTTTTTTTTTCTCACTATTTTGAGGAAGAACATAGTGAAAGACACACCTGAAAAGCTGTGGGGTTAGAGGCTTCATCTGTGTGTGTTGAAAACTGAGCACAAACAGCTACAATCCTTATTCCCTCTAGGAAATTAATTCTCATTCTCAGTGAATTTTGATGTTCAAAACACAGGCTCACTCTAAAATCCCAGGTGTGTATCTGATAGAAAACAGATTTGGTTGATTTTCTTCTTCATAATTTCAAGACGTGTAAGATGTTGTACACACAGGTACAGATTCTAATTCTTCAAATTCATTTGGCTTTCAATATGCAAGATGCCAACTGCCAAAATATTGGGGAAAAAGAAAAAGTGACAAGTTATAATTTTATTCTCAAAAATTTCATTAGTGCCATTGACAAAAAAAACCAAACCAAACCAAAAACAAAAAACCCCAACCCCCAACAACAACAACAACAAAAAAACCCCAAAAAACCAAAAAACCAAACCAACAAAAACCCCAAACAAACCCAAACTTTTAAAATTAGGACATCAGTGCAAGGTCTTTATGAAACTTCTTAAGCAATGATGACAGCCCAAAGCACACACTTCTAAAATTTCTTCAGTTCATATCTCACAGACCAATAATTTTCTGCAACAACTAATGTTGGACCCAATAATGCACTGTCATCTCATACAGTAGCACAATCAGTACAGAGCAACCCTGCACATAAGCATTAATGTTAGCAAACACATAGAATATCCACTGGGTGTATAAGATCACAAATATTTGAGGGTATAACTCCTAAATGAGGATATTTTTATATGCAGTGTATACTCTTAGATAAAACTGAACACAGTTTAAATCTTCTCTTCTCTTCTCTTCTCTTCTCTTCTCTTCTCTTCTCTTCTCTTCTCTTCTCTTCTCTTCTCTTCTCTTCTCTTCTCTTCTCTTCTCTTCTCTTCTCTTCTCTTCTCTTCTCTTCTCTTCTCTTCTCTTCTCTTCTCTTCTCTTCTCTTCTCTTCATAGCTCTTCTCTTCATAGCTCTCCAGAGTAGACATTTTTCATTCTGCATTCAAGGGATCTGGTGATACTAGATGAAGATGTCTTTTGTCTCCTTTCCATCTTTGTTATTTTTTATTTTCTATACCCTGGAAGAATCCCATCCTCATGTCACAGACAGATGACTCCTTGTCATCTCCAGACAGATGACTCAGTGTAAGTCTTGCTTGTAGTCACTCAAAGAGCAAATACCTTTCCCAGAGTGACAGGGTGATTGATATCTTACCTGCAGAGTTTGCCTACCCCTTTCTAAGCAATTTCACAGGAAAAAACCCAGACAGATGATGCCAGAAGACTTAGCTTCAAGATCTGGGGCTCCACCTTCTCAAACAGATATTTTCCAGACAGATGACCTCCCTTTTTCTCCAGACCTGAGAAGGCTGACAATACGAATCACTGCAAGATAATTTTCCCTGAAAGATATAAAATACTCTCACAATTCTTAAAACAGCTAAGTTCTCCCTTCCTGAAGCAAAGGACCGTTATCAATAACTGTTCATCACTTCCTGGAACCCTTGCTGGGGGACTCAGAACATCTCAGTTTCCTGTTTCATCCCACTCAAACGTTATGCAGAACTTTGAAGAGAGGTGATGAAACAAGAAGCATCTTGGAAAAAAGATACCAACTCTATTTCCATACAGTTCCATGGAAATTAAGCAGTCTTGTCAGAAGAAAAACTCATTAAAAAGGACAAAAATGCTACAATTCCAGATTTGCTTTGTGCCTAGACATCTCTAAGGTAGCAGTCATGCCTTAAAAGTAGCTGGCAAAGCTGCAGTGAGGAAAGACAGAGGTGATTCTTGCTGGAAGAAAGACAGGCATCATAGAAGTTGCTGTTTCCTCTTCTATACCACACATCCTCGAGGGCATCTGTTTCTAGATTATTAAATTAATCTTCTGCCTGTGACTCATTTTTGTTTTTTCACAAACATAAACTCCCTTGGCAGCTGTTCTGCTCAAGTAGGGAAAGTATCAGGCCCCAGAGGAAGGTTTTTGCTGTAGGAGACAAATGTAAGTGAAGACTCTGGAACTTGGCGGGGCAGACGTAGCCCCACTCTAAATATGACTTAGAGCCATGACTGAATGAGGTGGCACTTGAGTGCATGGAGGTCTTGCTAACCATGCTAATTGGGGAAGCACAGGGAAGAGGAAGGAAACTCAATCAGCAACATGGTAAATGCCCAACTTGGATACCTCCCACAGGAGACACAAGTCATGATTCTGACTTCACTGCTTTCAGAATTACACAAAGCACTCTTCTTTGTGTCTTTACCTCAATAAACTCCTCATAGAAACACCCACCTTTTAAAAAAAAATTGAATCAAATTATGAAACGGTTTTTCTGGGGTGAAGAAATAATTGTTTGGAATTGCTTATAATGAGGTTTAAGCAAACAAATGTACCTAAAAATCCAGGCTCTGAAGTAGCTATTAAACATTCAAGACACTGTTCTTTAGTAAGTCTTTCACCAGAGCAGCCCCTGTCTACTTCCATGGAGTCCAGGTCTAATGGGTGTCATCTAATAAAGCTGATCAGAAGTGTAACTAATAAATTAGATTAAAATAAAAATTTCTTTGAGTTTTCACCTTGTTTTTAATAAAAAATTTTCTCATTAAAATCACATGTGATTTTACACTGGTGCTCTCAAGGAAAAATGACTCCTTCTGCCTCTAGGGGAAGGTATTGAACAGTTTGCAGTGGTTTTGTGGTTAATCCAGAGAGCAGGACAGAGTTATCTGAACCTTCTGATATGTGGTTTCATGAGGCTCTGATAGGCAAACCAAGATTACCAAGACAACCAGAAAGACCAAGGAAAAAGATAGTTTAAGACATTCTATGTTTAAATGGCGTAACACCGGCCCTGAGGCTAGTGTAGTCTTGCCTAGTAGCCTCTTGTGTGGGTTAGACAAGAAGAGAGAAACTTATATCTCTGTGGAGCTGTGCAAAAACCCAAGTTGTTCCAGAAAGCAAGAGGTAATGAAGTCTGGCTTCATATGGCTTTATCTTTTTTGACAGGGGTTCTTTGGTGCCTGATAAGTGCAAACTCCAATTGATTCTAATCACATGGTAAAGACATTTATGCCTTATCATCATGTGCATTAACTGGAATCTGTGACTTGTTGCATTCAATAACACTTCCTCATGATTGTAGCATTAACAGGATCTTCTTCCTAAGAGCTAATTTTCATGGATTTTTCATAGAGTTTAAAGTAATGTTAATCTCTGCCCAGCCTGTAGGTGTGTTGGAGCAGTCCCAGACAACCTGCAGGTTGGGTGGAGAAGTGATTGAGAGCAGCCCTGCAGAGAAGGACTTGGGAGTGATGGCTGCCAGAAAATTCAATATGACCTGGCAGTGTGAACTTGCAGCCCAGAAAGCCAATGGAATCCTGGGCTGCATCAAAAGGAGCGTGACCAGCAGGTCAAGGAAGGTGATTGTGCCTCTCTGTTCTGCTCTGGTGAGACCTCACCTGCAGTACTGCATCCAGCTCTGTGCCCCCAACAGAAGAAGGACATTGAATTGCTGGAGAAAGTCCAGAGCAAGGAACAATGATGATGAGTGCACCGTAACAGCTTCCCTATCAAGAAAGGCTGAGGAATTTGGCGCTGTGAAGTCTGGAGAAGAGAAGATTGAATGGAGACCTCATAGCAACCTTCCAGTATCTGAAGGGGGAACGAGATATAGACCAACGAGTCTCCATGTTCTAAGTACTTTGTGCTCTCTACTATTTGGCAGCAGAGTTGGGTCCGAGAGGCAGATTTTCCCAGTCTGCCTTCTAGTCCAGCTGTTTATTGGTCACTGTATCTGATGGGGAAGCTGGAGAGGGACTCTTAGGTCAGAAACTGTAGTGACAGGACAAAGGGGAATGGCTTCAAACTGAGAGTAGGTTTAGATTAGATGTTAGGAAAAATTCTTTACTATGAGGGTGGTGAGGCACTGCAACAGGTTTCCTGGAGAAGCTATGGATGCCTCATCTCTGGAAGCTCAAGGCCAGGTTGGACAGGGCTTTGAGCAACCTGGTCTAGTGGGAGGTGTCCCTGCCTGATGGGTTGGAACTAGATAATCTTGAAGGCCCCTTCCAACCCAAAATATTCTATGATTCTATGAATCTAATGTTGGTTGGACCGTTGCGACCATATCTGTCAGTTTGGCTGAAATGGGAAGTCTGGGTTACCTGCTAGCAGGGAGAGCTGACAGATGCTGTTCAAACTCATAAAGTGTGCAAATCTACAGTCACACACACACACTGGTAACTTGCACTTACACGGTGTGTGTTCAGAAAAGACTCATTCTTTGAAAAAACAGTTTAAGTTATTTCTGTCTCTTTGGGATTGGGAAGCCAATATTTGATTCTGAAACATCAACAGGGCTCTGAAATTGTTTGTAATTAGCCCAATGAAAATTCAGAGTAACACCAATGATTTCAGTAGTGATCTGTTAATTTAGACATGAGGGAGCCTGAGCAGAACAGGGGCTGGAATCAAATCCATTAACCACTGAAGCAGAATGCTCTAACACAGTCATAAATATTTGCCACATGCAGAACTATACTTCCCACTGCTAACTGCATTCTTGAGATTTGTTTAGAAAAAAAACTAATCGCTAATTTACAGTGTCCTTGTAGCAATTTTAAACACAAAGGGTTTTTTAGGGACCATTCCTTGCCACATATTAGCCCTACACTAAATTACTTATTATTAAAGACATAATTTTTATAGAAGTAAAGGCCAGGCAAGAACATTATAATATAAATAGGTTAGATAAATAAAATAAATGTTAAATTGATATATACTTCTTAATCATTTTGGTAATCAGTAAGGACACAAACTTGAAATCATTAATTTTGCTGGCTACATTGTTATTTTGTTCTTCATGCTAATTATTTCCTGCAAGTAAAAACACTTCCCTTTATTCTGTTTGCTTTTTCTATTTAGCACAAAAAGGAAGATAATCACCCCAATAAAATATATACATTATCAGGAAAGGTAAAGGGAAAATATAAGACTGATAACTATAAGGAACTTAACTCAGCAGATCTTATCCATGCAGAGGCAGGAGTTTTGTTCTGTATTATTTTAAAGGTACATTTTAAACCAAGTACTTACTGTTTGCCATGCGTTTCAACAAATTGTCTGAAACCTCTGCATATTTTTTAAAGTTTCTGCCTTTTTACATTGTTTTTAGCTTGGTAGCCCTATGGATTATTTATTATTTTGCATACACGGACTTCAGTTAAAATGTTTGTTTTCTGATCTTCCCTGTCTACCAGATGATGGAATAATTCTCTTCCATTGTAACCAGCATCATGTCTTATTGCTATTGCATAATTGCTAAATGATCCAAATGAGAAACATAAATATATACATCTGCATTATATGTGTGTGGGGTTATAAAACAGGCTTCCAACATACAGAGGAAGAGTACAATGCTTAAAGCCCACACTGATTGCTCAGGAACATGGTCCACTAGTATTGCCTATGCTTTTAAAGCCCTGTTCCTTTATTTTACTATAAGTATTAACTTTAAGAATGAATTAAAACTGGAACTTGGATCAAAGGCCTTTACTAATTTCCTTATTTATTACTGGGAGTTAGGAAATTCCCCTGCAATTCCCACAAGGATGCAGACAGAGTCTGGACAGACAGACAAGTGAAAAGTGGGAGCTAATGAATATTGCTCCAGTGTCAGACAGGTAAAGCACTCCCCCCTTCCTGTTAATTCAGTTGAAACAATGAAGAGAAAAACCCAACCCACCCTTGTCTTGTTTGGCTTAGACATGAACCCTTGATAAGACTCTGGAAAACAAGAAACTTTGTAATAGATTTTAGCTACCTTTGGCTGACCAACTCATATATCATAAAGACATAAAAATAGCGGTGCACTTCTGCCACACAGCTTGATATGTTGTAGATTACACAAAATTACTGAGATAAAGAATAATATAACATTTTTACTTGAATATTACATACTTTACATTTCTCTACAGAAAGGATATCCCAGCAGGAAGGAGAAAGGTGGAGCACAATCCCTGTAGCATTTCTTGTTCAGCATTGTACAAAACTTTGTAGGGACACAGGAAGAGGATACGGAAGTTTCTACAGGAAAACAGAGAAAAGTTCAAACATAAACAGCATCCAAAAAATTTACCAACATTTTATAACATTTCCTTTTTCTTTTTAAATGTTTAAGGACAGTTACATTACAGCATAGTTTACAATACATTTCGGTGTGTAAGTATTTTTACAATTTCTCTTGCAATAATATCTCAAAGCAATTTTTAACATGAATTGTGAAAACTTTATAGGAGTAATGTATGCAATTGTCTATTTGGGATAGCATCCTCCTTTTAAAAGAATGACCAAGTGTCACACTAACAAGTTTATACTACAATCTATGTAGAACTTTGAAGAAACTTGGTTTTTAACCAAAGTCCCCCTGAAGACCACTTTGAGGAGCCTCTTTGCTCTTATCCCCTCAGCCTAAGCACGGGGAAGTGGGAAGGTGGTCATCTCCTGCTGTGTCTCTGAGTGTCTGGTCCCCGTGGCTGGCACCACAGGTCCCTGGACCCTCTGCTACACACTTCACAGCCCCTTGCCTGGCACCCCAGCCACCCCGAGCTACCTGCATTAAATGCATTCCTCAACATGTAGTTGCTTGAATATATTTTGTGTTAAGCAAAACATAAGAGCACATGGTTAGCTCCTAAGAATTTGTTCAGTAAGTAGGGGCTTTGGCTTGTGTTTACAGCCTTTTGCTAAGTCTGGCTATGAAGGGGCCTATAGTTGGCATCAAAAGAGCTTTCCATATAAATGTGGCATCTTTTGGTAGCACCCAGTCAGGAGCACACAACAACAGCTAAGGCAATATTCATACAACTGTAGATTTGGCTGCACATCATCAGTTCTCTTAGAACTGCAACTACCACAAGCATGTGATGAAAGGGTATCAGCTGGGCTGATGGGTATCAGCTTTTCAGTGTGTACATTAAAGGTACAGGTAGGACAGCAGTCATGATCTATTATAGAGCAAGCGGATATATGAAAGATTCATAAACTGGGAATTTTTTTGAGGAACAAGATCAAGTTTGCATTGCAAGCCTACATTACTTGAGTTTTTAGAAGGATCAAAATGCTGTCATTTTTATATACTTAGATGTGAGTATGTCTAACTGAAAACCTTTCATACTTGTAGGTAAAATGTATAGCAAATAAAATGTCCTTGTAAACAGCTGAAAAGTGATTGCACATTTCAGTTGTACAGAAGGCAGAATATGAATCAAAGATATACCTATGTCTTCTAACCCTAAGCATGTAGTTTGGGTGGCTGAGTTATCTGGAGAAGCTTCCCAGGATCCCTGCATAGTCAGCAGGGAGAAGCAGGCACCTCTGGATCATTCATATCAGGATCCTAACTTACATGCCTTGAATTATTTTCCAAAATCTTTCTCCATTACCAATCAAGAAAAAGGAGTGCACATGCACATGCACATGCAAGGTAAAGGTATTAAGACACATTAATTTTTAAACTCTTTTTGTGTAATGTTACTCGGAAAGAAGGATTTTCTAGCAAGCAGAATGGAGCTAAAATTATGCTAATAGCAGTCATTTCCCATAAGAAACACATAATCTGTGTACTTTATGGTCTGAACCAATGACTGGTTAAGGGGTTAGTTTTGACTTCTCAAAACCAAACATATTTTGAAGACTTTGCTTTTCCAAAGTGTGTTTTATATGAGGCTTATAATTATGGCTATGGAGTATGAGAACAGAAAGGGCTTTAAGAAAACATCAGTTATTTTATAAGAAAATGAACATCAAGAACATGCATAATTAACTTTGTAACTATAAAATACAAAAAATAAATTTATTGGAATATTATAATAAAATACACAGTAATTAGAAGAGAAAAAAAAAAGTTGTCATTTTCACCTATCTGAAAATTTTAAAGTACAATTGTATCCGAAAGTGTCTATCACACTGGGAAACATAAGAACTATGAGGTAACATGTTGAAGGTAAAATCTGTCCAATTTCATTCATCATTTAAAAATCTTAGAATTAATGTGGGTTGAACAGAAGTGGCAGTAAGCTGTGCTCCTTTTGACCAAAAGCATTTGAGTACAGTAAAAGCAGTTTAATAATGTTCAGATGCTATGGTGATATTTGGCAGTAGAATTACCTTGGATCGGTTATATTTGGAGATTAGGTTAGGATAAAATAGACAGATGGGAAATGGAGGGGGGGGGGAACGACGGAAAAAGAGACCAATAAAATGCAGCTAAAGTTCTAGCTCAGACCTTTAATTAATTAGCCTGGAAAAGAAATTGCAGTAGAACAGATTGAAAGATTTAAGAGAAGCCTGGTGACCTCTGAAATAGTTAATCTTTGCAGTTAGATTAGACCTCATGGTTAGTCAGAGATTCATGGAATCCTCTTTCCCTGTTTTCATGAGTTGCTCATTTAGATGCTCTAGGCTCCTTCAATACACAGTGACACCACATTCCTTTAATGACAAAAAAAATCTTAGGCAATTACACTGCACACAGGATGTAATTCCTTATAAATCTTTCACTAAGAAGGCAAACCTAATGAAATTGCACATGCAATGATACTTTTACTTGAAACATGTTGGGTCATGTGTTTTCTTCCACAGCACACAGGGAAAGCAAAACATTCAGGAAAGCAAAACATGCCAGAGGAAGAGGAGTGTAAAAGCATTCATTTCCCTCAAACACTCCTTCCTGATTGAGCACCACAGCCTTCCGGGGGTGGATAGGGGAGAAGAAGAAAACCTTGGGGGCTCTAAAACATCATTCTCTTAAGACTGAAGGCAGATCTCTAATGGCAACCCAACAACAAATCTCATTCACAGACAGTCACGAGGGACTAGAACATGCTCCCTAAGGAAAAAGAAGTCCCTGGGAAGACAGAAGAGGTTCCCACTTCCTTGCCAAAGTCCTACCATCTGTACAGTATACTTGTTTCATGGTGCGAAGAAGCACTTAGCCCTTCTCCTGCCTCTGACTGGAAATATTTTAGGTTAAAACCTGCAGGATTTGTTTGTTTCACAAAATGTCAATGAGGTTTTGAAGCTTTTGATGCTAATATGGAATGTTTTTCCCATTAATTTGAACCAACTTTGAACAAGAGATTTCTTAAGAACAAACACAATTCTGTTGATGTCTGCCATCACCTCTTCTAAAGTTCCCTATTTTTCTCTAGACAGCTCAGCAACAAGCCCAGGAAGAAATGCTTGTGGGAAACACTGTGCAACCTGTTCCCTTGGGTTCCCATGGCTTTAGAGTCAGTGTTACATGCTGGAGCTACAGTATTGCACACAGCACTTTTCTTGCCAATGAAGCTGCCTGTGAGATGAGATAAAACTGAGGACCTGACCACTTTGTGAGCAGTATGGATCCCCCAGGGCTTTTTGCAATAATGAAGTTGTTGGCTCTAAAGCCTGTGCTCATTCAGCTATAGCAGAGTGTGAAAGAGAAAAGCCAAACCTCATAGAGAACATCCATCAGTATTGATGCAACATTTGCAAGACATTTAAATAATATGTTGTGAAGAGCAACCAAAAATCTTACATGAATTAGACTGTTATTTCAGCTCAGGTAATTAGTTTCTATTTACCCAGTTTCCAAAATTCTCTGGAAATCCTCCTGTAACACACCAGTTGGTTATTCAAGTTAGAATTGATAGAAAATAAGACAGAATGATGGTTAGGAGTGATTCTCCTACAGAACTATTGTGTTTGTTGCCATAAAGGCAGACACAAATCTAAAGCCTCTTCATTGCAGAGCCTGTAATCTAGAAAAACATAAAAAACTATTAGGGAAGATGAAACAATGTATACATATATTAAATATATTAGGACTTAAAATATTGAATGAAACAACAATTATTTCCAACAGCTTTCAACTTTGTTCTTGATAATTACACACAATTATAAGCATGTATGTACACTTAAGGAAAATTGTATACCGCAAAGTGGCATTACAATTATATAATTTAATTTAATAATTTAATTAAAGAGGGACTCAAGCCTCAGAGTGAAATTACACTAAAACCTAGACAAACCCATTTATGAGTCTCAGCCTGAAGAGCTTTAAACAGAGATCTGGAAGACAGGAAATCTACCTTTACTTTTTTGTTTCCTTCTCTTAGATTGCTTAATTACAGCAGCACATGAGATTTATGAAGAGTTAAAAAATGCAGAAGAAACAATCTGAAAAGACAGACAAAGCCTGGTTTCTTAATTGATGTAATCTAATAAAATGAGCCAGAATTATAGTCACTATTCTTAGGAATGCTTTGGGGCAATTTTTCAGCAGGAGAGGTTTATAAATACAGGCTCTTCTACAAATTGCTCTGTCTCTAGTTAAACAGAGACATCCTTGGTGCATATGTTTGCTCAAGGATTGCCTGAACCCATCAGATTAGGACTTTCAGCAGCAGTAACCTGCCTTTCTGGTTGAAGGGGAGCTGTCTCAGTTAAACTTTTCAAGTAGAACAGCTGTTGTCTGGACCAACTCTGTGCAAGGAAAAACAATTTCCAAAGCTAAACCCTCAGATCTTCATAGCTTGAGGATAGAACTAAAGCTTTACAATTAATAGCTGTAATGATATCATGTGCCAATGAATGGATGTGAAATGAGACACAGAAGCTGACTAGTGACTGATAAAAATATAACTGGCACTTTTATAACTATGTCAACCCACGGGTTTTCTGAAAAACAGAAGAAAAAAGCTCCTACACAATACAAACACACAGTTTTCCTCATTCATCATCTTGTATTTTTTGCATCAGATAATCCTTAAGGGTAACTCTAAGTGCAGATTAATGGAGCCAGGCAGATACTGCAGAGGAGAGTTTCAGCAATCATTCTGTAAAGCACAGTGTTTTTATCAAGACACAGATGTAGTTTCCAAAAATACTTTTCCTATGATATCCATAGTGCTACCATCAGTAGCCCTGGCCAAAACCTCCCATTTTCTTCCACTTCCTGCAGAGCTCTTTGAATTGCTTGTGTTTCCAACACATCCTGGTGTCTTCATTCTGTTAAACAGTTCTGCACTTTTTTACTCCAGCTTTTGTAGGGTAATTATGAAGAGACCTCATCCAGTGGTCATCTGACCTCCAGCATGGCAGCCTTATTTAGGTTTCTACCTCACTAGACAAAAAAAGGACTGCTGTTAAAAAAAAAAATAAATTAAAAAGTACTGTAAACAGGTACAGCATAGGAAGTTGGAGATTTTTTTTTTTTAAGTTTTAAACCTATTTTAGAGATGTAGTGTTATTTGCAAAAGAAAAGAACTTGTATTGGTTTTGAGAGTTTGTTCTCTCAGATTGCCACACGAAAAGCTGGTAAGGCAACTCTCGTATATCTCTACTTCACCTCTTGGTCAGAAAGCCAATGAAAGATACATGTAAGAGATGAATGAATACTGGTATCCCCAGCTGTCAGTCCAATGTTTAATTTTGACATCATAAAACCTTCTCTGACTGCCCTGCTTTGCAAAACTGGGTCTTCACTTGTAGTTCCCAAAGAAAGATTGATTCCTGCATCCTAATGGCTTCGACTAGTGCTTACAGCAAGGACTTTATCCCCTGTACATTTAATCTAGGAAATATACTATCTGAAATTAAAAATTTTAATGCTTCTTTATTTGGGAAACACAAAATGAGGATTTATCAGATTTCATACCTGTTTTCTGAAACTCAGAATGACTTTTAAAAGGTAACAATCTAAGAAAAATAACAAAGTTACATTATTTGGTGCTGGTATCAAGTTATTGTTACTCCTCTATCGCTTGTTAGAAGACGAGACTGAAGAAATCTGATGGACTTCCACAAGAGACTGAATTTGATCCTATACCTCTGTTCAGATGCTATTGACTAATGGTTAGTGGCCAATTCAGACAATCTCTTTAATTCCATCAAAACATACTTTTGTTCCCAATGACATTGCAAGCAACAAACCAATAGAGTGATAAAAAGTAATCATAGCTTCTATGTCAGTGCTCATCAAAAACATTCTGAACTGCAGTTACAGTGCTGGAATGATAAATCTCATTAGTATTAAAAGAAATAGCAGTATTGACTTTGAAGTATTATGCCTTGAATGTCACTGATGTTCTAGGCAGACAGAAGATAATGTCACTCACCCTGAAATAAAGTTAGAAATGCTGATATATGAGACACAAGAAAAGACAAAATTGATGTAAACTCCAAATACTGGAAATGTGTGTCCATTTAATAAATCCAAACCAACAGCTTAGATCTGAGGTCTACGGCTTGAAGGTCAAAATCTAAATCTCAATAAGCAAACTACCACTCGTCTGACTCCTGAGATATGATGTAGAACTGCAAGATCCAGCTTGTATTTGATTATTTGCAATAGGAAAAGGGGTAATAATTTTAAACTGAAAGAGGGTAGATTCAGACTGGATAAAAGGAAGGCATTTTTTACAATGACAGTGGAAAGGCACTGGCACAGGTTTGCCCAGGGAGGTAGAGGTGTTCCATCCCAGAAAACATTCAAGGTCAGGTTGGAGCAGTAGCTCTGAGCAACCTGGTCAAGTCAATGATGTCCCTGCCCATTGCAAGGGAGTTGGACAGGATGAACTCTAAATATCCCTTCCAAACCAAATCAAAACATTTCATGATTCTACGACTTGAGTGCTCCTTGATTTTTTTAACATGTTATTTCTCTTGATTTAAGTTGTTGCACCGTGTTGCATTGCTCTTGTACTTTGCAATCCATGTGAGGTTCAGCTTGGTAAGGTGGCCAGGGAGTGTCCAGTGAGCTAGTGCACCCCACCAGCCCCTCAGCCCCCAATGACCCCAACCAGAGGTGCCCAAGGTTCCTCTCCACGGTGACCTCAGTCCCAGCATGGTGGGACAAAGGCGGCCGTCTCTCCAGGGGCCAAAGGCCGTCACCATCCTCCGGGATGGCGAAGCTCGTAAGGGGTTCATAAGCACGCCTCCCGTGTCTCACGGGGAAACGCGGGGATATTTTGGCCCAAGCAGCTGGGGCGGCCGGCGGGAAGCTCCTCCCCAGGGGTGTAGCACAGGAAGGGGTGGCGGTCGGGGGAGTCGCGGAGCTCCCTGAGAGCCGGCGGAGTCCCGCTGCCCGCTTTACTATGCGTGTGTCTTGTGTTTCAGCCATGCTGCACATCGGCGGCCAGAGCGAGGGGCGCGGGGAGGAAAAGGCTGTTTACACAGACTGCAAACCGCCCGGGGAATAGTGCGGGAGAGGAAGTGAGCCGGGCCGCTGTCTGACTGCCCCGGCTTCCTGCTCGCTCCCTCACACGGGCAGGCGCTCACACACACACACACACACACACACACACACACACACACCGGCCCAAGGGGGAAAGAAAAAAAAAAGAAAAAAGAGAAAACAAAATCAGGATCTCATTACTAGAGCAACAGAGCGCCCGCTGAAGACTGTCAGCATGGAGAACCAGGGAATTTTACTCAGCTCCCTCTAGACTACCAGGAGAGAGCGGAGAAGTCCCTCAGCCGCTGGGTAGGTACAAGTGCTGCTGCGCCCGGCCCGGCTCCCGCAAAGTTTCAGGGGTCTGCGGGCAGGGGAGGCCGGCGGCTGCTGCGGGGCCGCGCTCCGCTCGCTGGTGGGGCGGCAGCGGGGACAGCGCGGGAGGGAGGTGAGGCTGCCGGGCACCGCGAGGAGGGGGCTCGGAGCCCCGCACGGGGCCGGGGAGCCCAGGGGTCCTGCCCCGGGGTCGGGCCCGGCCAGCGCGGCGGTAACGAGGCAGGGGGCAGTGGTCGGGGGGGCGAGATGTCAGAGGAGGCTTCCGCCGCCTCAGGGGCCCCCCGCCCCCGTGGAGGGTTTCCCCGGGGGCCCTGCTGTCCCCCGGCAGCTGCGGGTGCAGGTGAGGGGACGGACCGTGTGGGCATGGGGGAGGCGGGAGAAGGAGCCGGGGCGTGAGGAGGGGCAGGGCCGGGAAGGAGCTGCCGGGGGTCGCGGGGAACGCGGGGACCTCGCGCCGACAGCCCCTCGGCGGTGCCGGAGCGTATCGTGCCCCCCCACCCGCCGGTGCCGGCCGGCGGTGCCGTGGGGCTGCCCCCTCCCAGCGGCATCCCGGTCACGGCATTCGGGGCGGCGGGGGCCGCCCGGTGCCTGTCAGGGCGGTGGGGGCGCCGCGGGGTGCCCGGCGGCGCTGCGAGGCCGAGTGGGGCCGGGGAGGGCGCGGGGGGAGGGAAGGGAAAGCTCCTGCAGAAACTGCAGAAGGGGCTTTAAAAAGGAAAGAAGAAAAAAAAAAGTGTCGGGAGAGTTTCTGGCTTGTCTGGAAACAGCAAGACTAATTGCCATGCGCTTCCGGTTTGAAACTGGCAGCAGACAACATCTTGAAAATGAGTCACTGCAGCTCACAAAGAAACTCTGTGGTTTTCTCCCTCTCAGGTTTATGTATTTGCTCCTTTTTACAGTTTCCTTTGTAGTCCTCAGCCTTCTCCCCGGACCTCCCCCCCCCCCCTTTTCTTAGCCACCTCCTGCCCCCAGACCCCCTTGGCCGACGTGGATAGTTTCCACGACCAAGTGAAAAAAAGAAAAACACAAAAAATGTTTGTAAGGGAAGAGGAAAAAAAAAAAAAAAGAAAGAGAAAGGGAGAGAAAGTGGAGAGTTGTTGTTGGATCTGGCTTTGCTGAAGGTTAGAGGGACTCTGATGCTGCAGGGGGAAAAAGTTCCCTGAATTTTCCACTGGCTGCAGGAAGAGAGCCCATTTAGTCATGGCTAAGTAATGTCTGCACACACACCAACTAATCTCATTAGGAGTTTCCGTTCCCTAACACAGGAGGGTTTTGTGAAGCCCTGTCAGCCTTTCTAACGTTGCAGTTGAAAGGGAGACAAGTTACATCTTTATTTACTTAGGAGTGTAGTGCTATGACAATTTTATATAATATAGCATCTTTTAGGTCATGAGGACTCCAAAAGTCAATCGTTACCTTTCATTTCAAGCAGAAAGTCGTGATTCATCTCGTATTTTGCTCATAAAGACTTTTCAATTATTTCAGATTCATTTATGCATAAATATTTCCGTAGGGCGAAGCATAGAAATGGAGTGGCAGAAGTCTGTGTTACAATAAACATGTTCTGTGCATGTCTGACAATTGCATGTATTTGCAAAGTTAGAAGACTTTTGTGCCAAGATACTGAGATGATGGCCATATTTGAAAAATATATTCATGCACATAGCCTTCCTGTATTGATGCTTTACATATCTAGTTTTCAAGTGATTTTGTACATACCAGTTTTGATTTAGTGGTTTGTGTATTTATTTCATGATGATTTGCTTTCATAGTGGTCATGAAAGAAATCTATTTTCAAAATTAGAAAGATTTTTGCTTTGCACCGCCAATCTTTAAATTGGAAGTTAACAACTTTTGCGAAAAATAAGTCTGGAGTAAACAAAGAAAATGGATTCTTGCTTGCAAGTGAATTTTAGCTAAAGGAAATAATAAAGGTGAATAAAATGGTATACAATAGGAAATAACACTTAGCTACTTGCTTGAATTACCATGTGATAGCATTAAACTGGCAAATATTATGCAAAAAAAGTAGTGCTTGCAGTATACCACATGTTTACCTCTGAGGATCTGCAGTGTTTCCTGCACTTCCTATGTCCAAGTGGAATGGAAAAGTTCTTCATTAACATCACTTTACAGAGGACTTCTATTAGTGGATTAGTGACACAATCTCCAGACACAGATGCCTCTTGATTTTCTAGCCAGGCAGTGAAGAATTTTTAGAATAGTGTACAAACCAGACAATGCCTAATCTCTGTCTCAATCAAATGCAGTCGTCAGGAAGCGAGGGATTCTTTTTCAGTTTTGGAGGTTTATTTATTTTGTAAAATTCTAAGTTTTTGAGAAAGAAGTGCATTGCTGGACATAGTGTTCAAAAACATGTTGATTATGTTGTGGAACTGTTAGTGTGGTATGCAACACCAAAACCTACTGAAGAGTGTTTCCTGGCTCTTACTGTCTCTCTTTGAAATAAGGACATTAATTGTTCACTTACTGCATTAAATATTGTTGGAAATTCAGTGTGCTGTCTACTGATCAGAGTAGATGAAGCACACACATTCATACATACATATATATATATGTAGTCTACCCACACTATATAAATTCGTATGTTGTGTTCATTTGACATAAATGTAAAACATCTTTCTGTCCTCAGGAAGACAGATGGAGCAGTAGTGTACTTTGTGTTGTGCATTCTGTAAATTTGAAAGACTGAATGAGAAGCAATTCATAGATGTGTTAAAGATAGAATGATTCTGTCTGGAATAAAAAAAAAATCCAAATGTCATATAATGCATGTTAGTTACCACTCAAATAATAAAAAAGTATTAATGGTGCTTTTATTGTAAATATAATTTTATTCTTCACCTGTCTAAAAATGTGTTAGGAGTATATATTGTCTGCTAAGTGTTATCATCATCGCTTACATCTTGATTTTCCAAATCAGCTGTGCGAGTTGTTCTAAAAAGAAAAATCCTACAAGCTTATATCCTTTCTGATATCACTGACTCCACCTAGATGCAACAGCTGAAATAAGCAACTCGGTTTCAGGGGAGAAACTCAGCTACAGCCTTCCTTGTAACTGTTTATAACACCACACACGTAGACACTTTTATGTAGAAACAAAAGTGTATTTTGTTTTAATCATTAGCCGTTTTCAGTGCTTACTGATTCACAGTGGTCCTTTGCTTCTGTTACTTAATGTTATTTCATTAAACTTAAGTCATGGAAAGAAATCAAGTATATCACTCCAAAGACTGAAGTATTGCCTCTTTGCTGTGCAAAAAGTCCAGTTATGTAAACTTTGCCTTCTTGTTGTAACGCCCTTCTTGGGATGGAGGTATTATGACAGAGTTATTCATTGGGGCTGGTATTCTTGGTCAAGTGAACACAAATATTGATCAAAAACTGGTTCTGCAAGACTTAGCACAGAATGAAAGTCAATTTTCAGGTTGACCAGGGTGCACGGAGCTTGTTGCTTGCTCTGAGGCTCATGTGTTTACATGTAGGAAGGTAGCTATACCTAATTCGGACATGGAGGTCCATCAGCTGTATGGAAAATACAAAGCTTAGCCTTGGGAATGTAATCACGTGACAACATGTTGCTTCAGAAGAAAGAAATAGGTACCAAAATAAACAGACATTTGGCTACTAGAGGGAGCATGGGATAAGGGTGGGAGCACCAACACATGGCTAGCTACTTGTGATGCATGTATTTATAGAAAAGGATTTTAACTAGTGTGTTTTGGTGACGTCTTCCAAAATTTGTAAGTTCATGTAGTTACCATTATCTCTCTGAGTGGTTCTCTGTCACAATGCTAAATAATCTAAAATGGTGAAGAACTGATAAATTAGCTAGTTCTTCCCATAAAGAAATGGCAGGCTGGACTCATCTGTGCAATTGAGGTGATTTATCACTCTGTGGCTTGCTTCTGGTGGAGGTGGCTCCAGTGCACGGCGTGCCTGGACACTGCTGCTGGAATCCATTTTGGAGCTTTGACACTGATTACAGGACAGTTATCCTGGGCCAGTTTCAAAGAGTACTGTTGGTTTTGAGCTTATGTCTGTGCTTGGTAACCACACCCAATGGCTCATGCCACAGGCTGTCACTGACAGGCCTGTGATAGTCCTGTTGTGCCGTGTATCCTTGGATTGATTCACCGTGGCTTTCTCCTTGGTGTTTCCCACAATAGGGAATGTCATAACCTTGAATCATTAGACAGATGTTTACTTCATCTGTGGCTTGTTAAATGAATCAATGAGTATTCTGGAGGCTGTTGAGGGCTCTTGAAAGACCGAATATGTCTATTGAAGTATATTGTTGAGTAATGAATGATTAAGGATTTAGTCATGATTTTGAGGAGAATGTCAAGGTGTAGGCACAGGAAGTTCAGCTCACTGCACCACAAAATACAAGGCTGCATGGATGGAAACAAAGCAGATGAAGCACAAAGTGCCTCTCATCTGTGCACTTCCCAGAAAGAAATTAATCTTTGTCCCTAAAACTTTCTTCAACACATTGTGATTTTATGTGCCAGTAATTATATCAGATTTCAGGTTCTTAAGGGTTTCTTGTTAAGAGTGGATTTTAATTCAGAAGCTCTTGCTGCTTTTTTAAAAGCAAGAACTAAAGAAAACACCTGCCAATAAGCATTGATACAAAAATATCATAAAGGCACTATTTGCCAGCTAATTCAATTCCATTTAATACCTGTATAGTCAATTCTGCATTTTAAATTTTTTATTAATATTGTGGTAGTTTTTTTGCACTACCAAAATGTACCCTGGAGCCATCCGTCTGTTTGATAGGTGCAGTTTATGGGCAGTATCTCACATTATAATGGACAACTACATATTTAAGTAATATTTTAAAGTTATATTGGGGTGTAAGAACATAGGACGCCAATTTTACCTTGTGCTAGGCAGGTACAACTCCGCTGAAAATGATACTTTTTTTTACTGTTATGGAGTTACACTTCTCATCACCATGTCTGATTTTGGGTTTCTTGCTCAAGTAGCATTGCTGTGTTCATCTAGAGCAGAGGGGTTTGCCCTTATCCTATCTGTGGATCCATAATTATTTCTGAGCAGTTATGCCTACAGTAGTAGTGCTGCAGTGCTTCTGCCTCGCTGTCAGGAGAAAGGTCCATTGACCCCCATGTGCATTGGCCAAGTGTTGAAAAGTGTTCAACTATATGGTGACACCTATGGACTTCTAAGACAAATATCAATCAACAATGTAAAGGAAGTTTTTTGAAGACTATAGCATGTGATCTATCTACATCTGAGCAGTTAGGCACAGCTCAGGATCTTCAGGAGAAGAGTCTCTGTAGGAAGCCGCAAACTTACTTTGTTTTGATCTTTTAAAGCACTTAGGCATATATTTACTTTTGAGTGTGTCAGCACTTCTGTTAATGCATGGAGACTAGCTGCATGCTGAACGTAGCTAAGGCACTGCAGTAGCTCCCGCTTGCTCTGGGAAGGGTCCTCCTAGTCTTCCCTAGCTTTGCTCTAAGTTTTGTGGTGTCAGGGTGTACTGAGTCTGTGAATGATACTGCCCCTTATGTGGCTTCCCTCAGACCCATTTCAGAGAGTAATTTTAATCACGTCTGTGTCTCTGCTTACCAATTACTACCCAATATTTGAAGATTCAGAATATAACTTGGATGATCTTTGCAAATATCAGTTTACTACATGTTAATATAGTTTGGTTCTTGTGTAAACAATCCTGTCTTACTTTTTTGAGCTTTAAAGTATAATAATTTCCTTATCTTGTGGATTCTAACTTGAAGATCATTTGAAGTACTATGAGGGGAAAACTCATGTCTTACACATTGTCTTTTAGTTTTCACTATTATTAAATTATGTAATGAAAAAAATGTAATTTTTATGATTATTACCAATCATTCAAAATTGGTAAAAGCTTCCTAGGCTCTAATCTAAGTATTAAGTTGCATTAGTACAATTTTACAAGATGGGTCTTTTTCTGAAAACATTAGTGAACAAGCAAAGATGTTTGTGTTAAACATGCTTTTGCAGTTGTACACATAAGAGTAGACTTGGATTATATCCTTCATCTAAAGAATCTAAATGTTTTTAATTAAATGTCCTCCTATAAGTTTCCCATCCTCGTTTTGCATCACAGCTGATAGTTCATCTGGAAAACAGATTTCTGTTCCACTTCCATTTGCCTTTAATGTGGTGACAGCACCTCTTTACTATGTCTCTGTATATTTCTTCTTTTTTGTTGTTTTTTTTTAATGAAAATTGATCAGATGTATTTCAGTTTAGGCTTTTTGAGAAAGATGCTAATGTCTGTTATTGTTTTTAAATGTTTATATTGCGGTAATGTTGAGTGGCCTTTGCTGTATCAAGTCACAATACGGCACAAACAAAAAATTTATAGACTGAAGTACCACCATTATCTCTTCCTAGCAATTAACAGTAATTCATGTGAAGAAACAATCTTTAAAAAGCATTTAGAAAATAAGAACAAATTACTTTTGCAGCTCATTTAGTGAAATCTGGAGAAAGTTGAGTACCTTCAGAGAATTTCTTCCATGCTACACTAACATAGCTGAGATGGGAATGTGGGTTTAGATTCTGGATATAGACCTCTGTGAAGTCTGGTGACTCAGAGCAGACTCAGAGCAAGTGGCGTGTGTGGTTAGTTTAGCGAGCTGCGAGTGTGGAATAGGGCTGGTGTAGGAAGTATGACTGCAGTCCTCCTTCAGTGCTGCCGCTTCAGTGCTGAAGTTCTGGGATAAAAACCCTTACAAAACAGAGCAGTTTGATGCCCTGGGAGCAGGGCACAATAATGCTGACTGCGCAGCCTCATCCAAGTTGAGGAGAAGAAAGAGAGTCTTTGCATTTTATTTAAATGTGTCATTTTTTTATGGGATTCAGCATACAAGTCAAAATAGTGGCTATTATGTATCCTGAGCAGCAAAAACATTGACAAACCAGTTGGTGTATTGATGTAACTTCTAAACATGTGCAATCTGATCACTTTGTGTACAACGTTTGCTGCAATCATTGAAATAGTGTCTCATTTGTCTCTCATTCATAGTTTGCCGCAGCTGTGGGAATTAGTTTAAGCACACAGGACACAGTACAGGAGAGTGACAATCAGATCTTCTCCTGGCTGAAATCTCATGTATTCTATGATGCATTCTGTGGGGTATTCCAGTGTTTAATGAAGAATGCTAGGTGAAATACATAGGTGTGACCTGCAGGTCCTTGTTGGTGTAGTAGGCAAGTGAATAATGTCAGAAGATAAAAATCTTTTAATTGGGCTTTGGTTTAACTTAGTCCATGATAAACACACATATCAGAACTTTGATTAGCACTGAGAAAGAAGAATAGCAGATCTTTGGGATTTTTACATGTAAGTGTGATTCTTAATTTGTTTTTACTATGAGATAATAAAAATACAGACCTTGACTAGTACTGTGCCTAGGTGCTTATTTTTTATGGCTAAGGGACTTATACTCTGTATTGTGCTACAAGAACTACTGCAATAGAACCAATGTTTTGGGAACAAACTATCGAGGTAAAATGATTCCATATTTGTAGGTTACCATCTGCTGAATTGTGTTACACCATTTTTGGTATAATGCTATAACTGACTCCCCTTGCAACATGACAATATGCAGGTAAGCCTGAATGTTAGTAGTTCAATGGCCCATTTTGCTAATCCAGCAAATGCTGAAAATTTTGTTTGCGTAGTAAGGCAAGTCTGACTACCAGTCTAAGCTGTGATGATCTTGCTGTGCTTCAGGTTTCATGAAAATTGCCAGCAACCTTGATATTCTTTAACAGAACTCCAAGGACTGTTTCCTGTCCTTTTGGCCAGGTTCCTCTCTGTTCGCAGTGTGAAAGAGACCTGCTTTTTTATCTGAGTTTTAGTCTAGGAAAAATCAAGGGCAATGGGAATATTAGTTTAAACATCTGAATAAGAAATGTATTAAAGCAGCATTTGAGACACCAGATAGTAATAGCATACCATTTAACATATTAGAGCCACTACACAAGTTACAAAGCATTTGGTATGTTGTTGCAAAATTGAAAATTTTAATACTTTATTTAAAGAAGGGAGTACAGATAAAGCATTTACATCTGGGAGTAATCATCACTTGGTATATCAAGTAAACTTTTAGAATAGCCACTGTTCCTGGAGTTTGGAACCTCTGCCCTCTTCAGCTCTGGGAACATCCGAAGTTTTATATAGGATGGTCAGGTAATCATGATCTGCGTCCTACTGATGCCAACAAAAATATAAGAGAAAGTCATATGGGGAAAATAAACATATAGGACTGGCTTTGAAAGCAGGAGTCCCTCAGATTGCAGCGTAGCATGCTGCCAGCATGCCACAGATGTGCACCACATGAGCAGACAGAAAGCAGTGTGAGGAGTCTGCACTCATTTTATGTCTGTCCCAAGGTGAAGGGTTGGAGCCATTACAGATTTATGTAGTTTTATTTATGGCTAGCTTTAGAAATAATTGAGCAGGTTATTTTTTAAGCCTTTACAGGGAAGCAACTAGCCATTTTCCCTCCTGCTAAGGGCTTTTACTCCAGTGGGATTAAAACTGCTTCTTGAACTGCATCCTTACAGAAAATGTGAAAACACTCGTGTTGTAAAGGCGATGTCATCACACCTCCGCTTGGCAGGCAACCAGTCCTTTGTTGTATTAGTTTGGAGATTGCAGAACTTTCTTCCCTTGGACATCTGCCTCCACTTTTCTTTGACTTAGGTAAAAAAATTAAAAACTGCAAACATCGTATTACCAAATGTACCTACTTGAAGCATTACTGGACATAGGTGTGAGTGCTTTCTTCTCTGCAGTAGAACTCGATATTTTGTGAGATCTTGCTGCTGTCTCTTTTGTGTTGCTCTTAACTACAGGAGTCTGTTTATTTTTTTTTTATATGCTGGGTCATAACAGTGGGTATTCTTGCTTGAGAAGGAGACCTTGTAAATTTTTACTGTAAATAATCTTTGCAATTAGAATTTAAAGTAAAAAGATCATTGTTATGCAGGAGTAGCAGAGTAGTCATACCTTGTATGACTGTTAAGTACGTCAGACATTGGCCAGCATAACTCTGTGGTTTTTTGGCACATCCTTAAACCAGTCTGGTTTTGTGGCAAAATTACTGTAGTTTTGCAGTAAATCGGAACTTGTGCTCTGGGGCACCCCTGTAGCTTTTTCTAATGTTTCCACTGGGTGGTGCTGCAGGAATTCCCTTTTTTTTTTTTTTTTTTTTTTTTTTTTTCACTTGAATCTGCATTTCCCAGAAAGACGCCTCTAAAATATAATAGGAGGAAGTCCTGATTTAGAAAGTTTTTGCAGTTTCAACACAATGGAAGGACTTGGAGGATGCTCTGACAGGAAATGTCCTGGTTACTGGATGTGGAAAAATTACCAACATTCTGTATCATACACGCAGTTGGTTCCCTAAAGTGTGCTGGGTATGGATTGCACCACTAGTTTATTACCTTTAATAGAGAAAGTTCTGCATCAAATGAAACAAGGTATATTTACACATGTAGTTGAGAGGTAATTTTTTCAAGCCCAATTAAATTAGCAGTAAGATCTCCTTTGATGAATATTTGAAAACTTTCTGAGTAAACAAATTGATATTTGTTTTTCCTCCTTTCTGGCAGAATCACTAACTCCTCACCAACCACATCCTATTTATCACCCTTGAAGCATCTCTGTTGAGAAATAAAGTGTTGGGACTGACTCAGCCTTTTTCTTTCAAATAGTTCTGAGCAAACATTTGGGAAAATTTGGCAATTGCCATTAGCCTCTCACGACATACTCACAGTTACACAGATGAATTTTCAGTGAAAAATGTTATGGCTGACTGATTTTTTAAATTATTTTAGGACAGTTCCTTTTATTGATCAACACTCTTGCTTCTGTAATTAAATGCAAAACAAGTGTACTTTAATTTTTTTATAGAAACTAAAATGTGAAATAGAAGAATAGTACTAGAGGATATATAAGCTCTTCAGCATTTCATATGGACATTCACTTTAGAACTATGTTTAGGATGTATATGGACACTGCCTTATTCCATATTTTTCTCTATATATACTCTTCGATATTTTATATAGCATGAAATTTATATATGGAATTGTTTTGGTAATTTTTAACAAGAGTTTTTAAAAAAACTCATATAACTGTTTATTTTCTAATATTAATAGCATTTAAAATTAATTAAGTAAAAATTTCCATTTCTAGTATTGAGAAATGGTGGCTAAAAATAATGGCAAAACAGTCACATTCTTGCACACGGTATTGCAGCAGTCATCTCAAGGGTTAAAATGAACCTGAGACACTTAGAAAAATAAAACCAGAGCTGCTATTACAAACTGGGACAGATGTAGGAGGCCAGGTTTCCTGTGGCCCATTTTCCAGTTTCCTGGCTGCAACCTGCAGAAATAAAGGAAGCCAAATGCTAACGTGAATGAGAAACTAACAATGCCCCACGTCATGCTGCTCAGAGAAACGTGCTGGACAGAATTAGGGTACAAAAGCAGAAAATGGACACACGTTTTCCAGAGTAGCAGAAATGGTAAAAAACGGCATCTGTTACTGAGAAATGCTGTATGCTTGCAAAAGCACACATGTGCCTGTAGGGGAAATGGAAGCAGAGGTGTGTGCCTGCTGTGATGGGGCAAACAAAAAGGAGCTGTATCTTTTGCAGCTGCTTTGGCTACAAAAGGAATCAGCAGTTTCCTCATATGCTAAGGGAAATTAATTTCTCTGTCCTGACTCAGCCTCTTAGTCCTTTTCATGTACATGTCTGATCACCATCTTTTTGTGACTACCTGTATGGCTTAATGCTGGCTAACACCTTTTATGTCTTCCTGATTTAATTGATCTCCAGCTGGTTTTTTTCAGCCTCTGGGCACTCCAGCCAGTTTGTCCCACTCAGCTGTCCCTCCTCTGCCCCAAGTTCCCTGGCCTGCTTTATAGCTCAGGCTCCCAGATGTTGTTCCTCTACAGACCTCTAAAGCAAAAGGGACTGGTTTTGATCCTAGTGCCTGGAGGGATTCCTAATTTCAGCCTTCAGAACTTGTTCATGTTGATTATCCAGGATCAGCAGTTTATCTCTATTTTAGAAAGGCTGTAGGGGAGCTAACATGAAGAAAAAATATAAGTAGGAAACCTGGACTACTTGGGCAAGTAGGGCTGTGTTACAGCTGTAATGTAGTTGTATGGAAGCTAAGGAGCTCTACAGAAGTCCTGAATTGCTACAGAGCTGCTTTCCAGCTTTTTGCCTTTTTCATTTGGATTTTACTATCCAAGAGTCCTACAAACTTAATGCTTCAAGGACTATCCTGCTTATTTCACAGTTCATGTCATAAACCTTTCCGATACTGAGATTTTAGTTAGCTAGATTTGTCTCTGAGCCTCCTGGTTTTCTCCTGCTTGGATTTAAGATGCCTTGCTTATTTCTTTTATTTTGCCCAGCAGATTAATAACTGTATTTTTGGATTTTAATGCCGCTTTACTGACTGCCATTTTATCATATGGAATTTCATAAGTATTTTCTTGGTTAAAAAAAAAAGCCTATGCAGCTCATCAGCACATACATTATCACATCTTAACTATTTCTAGTGTAGCTTGCATAATGTTTTCATAGTGTTTTTTCATGCTGATTGAAGCTGGTCCTCATATGCTAAAGGGAGAGAGAGTGTTTGGCACGTAGGCCCCTTGCCTAAGTGAGGAATTTGGGTAGCCCTTTTACAGGAAAATTATCTCTCAGATAGGACACTTTGCCCCATGGATGTCTCTGTCCATTTCCGTTATCCTCCTCAGGGAGAGCTTAGGGTATTGACTCTGCTGCTGCTCCAAGTTTAGGCATTTCTGTTAGTCCCTCAGTTTGGTTGAAATAGGAGCAGAATTATCAGCACAGATACTCTGATTTGCCACCTTCTGGCATCAGACCTAAACTTAAAATTTGGTGTGTGTAGAGCATGTTACGTCACACTGATCATGCAGTTGCTAAGGGTTTGTATGGGGGGAAGCACATTGCAAGGAATGTAAATTGCTAATGCAGATGGTGTTAGTGTGGTTCCCTGTCACAGCTGCCAGAGAAATGGATTTTCAGAAAACTCATTCCTCAAAATATGATTTTGCTGTCTAACACAGCATTTCCAAGTATAATTCCTTCTAATTATGCCCATGATTATTTGCATCTGTGGTAGTGGAACTGATCACAAAGTAAAATTATTTGGCTATCTAGGTCAGGTCAAATATCAAATTTTGTTTCATGGCTTAGAAAGCATTTTTGACTGTCAAATGAATTGAACAAATATTTTAAAAATGGTAAGATGGCAAAATTATATGTGTCAGAGTTAATGAATTAAAAAAAAAAATCGACTCTTTTGTCTATGTGAATTTTGATTAGGCTCTCCATGACACAGGATATATGTTTCTAACATAGGTTGTGTTTCTCATTCTGTACCATTGATGAGTGTCACTATCTAAATAAGGGGTTTCTTAAAACTATTTTTTCTGCTAATCCATGTAATTCAGTTTGTGGTTCCACGTATTATTTATTGCCCTGCATTCAAATCTTTTACTGAGAAGTAAGAGGAATAGTTTTTATTACTATTTAACATTAATAAAGAGTTGAATGAAATGTGGTCACTGTAGGAAGTGATCGCATCCTAACAACCCTTTCTGTCAAAGTAAGGCAAGACACTCAATGCCCTTTGAGGCAGTAAAAATTCAAAAGAATTAGAAAATACATAAATGAAATATAATGTTTTCTTGAAGATCTCCCACTCCCCACAGTCATAATTTATTATGACTTCTAATACAGGTACCAGATTTTTGGTTGAATTACATGTCTTGTAATAAATCCAGTACATCTGTCGCAATTCTCTTGCTTGACCACTCAAATGAGGCACAAGTTAAGCCCTAGTACACTGTGTGGCCATTCTCTCCTCCCAAGGGGACAGTTATTGCCTTGTAGAACCCCAAATGGGTCCCACAGAGAAAGGCAGGTTAATACTTCTGTTGGCCTGTTTGGAAATTAAATATTTTGAATCAGATAAAAAATCCTGTCGCTGTAGGATCTTAAATTTGTACTGTTGTTGTGGGCAGGATGGGAATTTGCCATGGCCAGAATGGGAGTTTCAAAGTTTATTAGAGAAGCCTTCCCACTGAGTCACGGGGTGCAGAAGGGACCCCTTTGTTTTACAAACTCCTTCTCAGAATGGAGTCCAGGCACAGCATCCTGCTACAACTATTCCCCTGCAAATTATATTTTACAGAATGGAAATGAGATTAACACCAGTTTACCAAATTCAAGAGATCTGAGATTTTACTTCACCATATATGCTTAGAACAAGGGTTCTGTTATAGGTAGTTACAGCTGTGAATATTCAGTGCGACTCAGACCTGAACACCTCAAGTGTGGTGATTAGAAGAGTAGGACCATACAATTAACGATCAGCTGAAAATGTAATTAGCATGATTTGCCTCATGTAGGGTTCATACATACAGTTGCTGTACCAGCAATATGGGAAGCTTTATACAGGAACTCAGTAGCAGATGGAGGGAAGAAGCACAATGCAGCATTGAGCTGTTTTAATCTCATTTCTGTAGGGGCAGACTTGGGTCATACCAGTAGAAGATTTATGCATGTACCAGCTGAGTACATTGACACTGAATTCTGAGGTACACAGGTCCTTTATAAAGCCTGTTCAGAGCCACATGCTTGGGAGAGTTGATGGTCAGGCAAGACAGGGTTGTGAGGAGCTGCCTCAGTCTAATCCCAGCACAGCCATCTGCCCTGGATCCATCACCTGAAGTGACCCCCAGAGATTATCCGTGCATCTCAGCTGGAATAACTGAGCCACTTCCAGAAAGGTGGCAGTAACCTTTTATGTAATAACCTGATGGGAGTCACCTCTCCTTACTCACTGCCACAGATGGTTTGTGGAGTGAGTATTCCTGTCGGATTCTCTTGCCCAGGCTTGTGCTGTTCATGCATTTTACATTATGCCTATGGCTGAGCCACCTTGAACACCACACTAAGTAGATAAAATGGAATCCAAAACTGTTTACATTTTACAGATGATAAGCATCAGAAAACAGGTTTATAATGGAAAGTGTAATACAAAATTAGCTGTAGATTATCCTGTGAGTATTCATGGGCAGAGGTGAATGGGGATGGAGCAGGCTGCAGCAAAATGTTCTTGACTTTTAGTTCAGTTCCACGTACCCTCTCTGAAGAGCCACAATTGCTGATCTTGTAGTTTAAGATCTGGATGAGAGAATTGTGTCTCTGAGGTATTACACTGTTTTGGGTGATGATAATGATGATGAAGTTTGTATTGATACTTATGTAATTCTCATCCATCTTTACTTTCCTCAGCTGAAGTTCTCCTGACAGGTCTTTGTAGCATGGGACACATTTTAGTTCAACTTTGAAGCAAAATATTTACAAGTTACTTAAAATTTTCCAGAGCAACAAAAGTTCTGTTTGTGATTTCTTGTTAAGAGTTATATGATGCAAGTTGAAATTGTGCAGGGTATAGCTGCAAAATATGTGATGTACAGAAAAGAAATATGATTGTATATAAATACATCTTTTTAGCAAAGTAAATTGCAAAACTTACAGGTATTAGAAAGTGTATATATATGATGTGTATCTGTATATTTTTTATACTAGATTAACAGTGACACTTTATTATCTATGACGTTATAGATAAATAATCTGTTAAAGATTATAAATAATAATATAATAACAGATAAATAATCTGTTAAAATTATTATAGAGATGCTAAACTGACTGAAAGTCTTGAGGGTTGTCTTTCCATTGTCGGTAGGATGGGGGAGAGAAGGTGGGGGGGAGAGTGGTGTTCTGAGGGTTCAGTCTGATTCTGATTTTGTTTCTTTCTTTTAGGTCTGTTAATAAACTTCTTTATAGTCTTTTTTTGCTTTCTCCTAATTCTTATCTCACAGAGGTAAAATAAGTAAGTAATAGATGATTCGTGCTAAACCACTACAGATGCTAATACCTGCACAGAAGGTGTAGTTTAAAGGAGCTTTTAAAGGCTGTAGAGTGAGTAACTGTCAGGTATATTTAATTCTAGCTATGAATTTTTTTCTTGCCTTATGCTGTGTGGGAAGGATTTGTATCAAAATGCAATGAAGTAAATGCTGCAAACCTCTGAAAGTGCCCAGTTATCCATATAGGCAGTTCTGTTTCCAGGATCCCTAACAGTCCTAGGAGCCTCAAATGACCTTTGAAAGTGCTGCGTGGTTACGGTATCACAGCTGGGCGTCGGTGGTTTTGTCTTTGTCATGCAGACGGGACTCTCGGTTAATTAGACAAATGAAGATTTTGAAGAGATAGTAGAACCATCATTAATTCTGCTGACCCTTGTTTGGCCAGTGTACTGAGAAATTATTTGGACCAACATAGCTCCAAATCCTGTTTTTCCACAAAACTGTTGACGGCGTTCTCTAGTATCATTAACTTGCTTTACACTAGTGAGGCTCATGCAATTTATTTTTCTTTACTCTCGTGAACCTTATGCACGCTGATTTCCTTCATGCTGGGGCAGACCTGCAGAGGCAGCTGTTCCCGCAGCCTCCCGCTGTTCCGTCCCCTGCCGTGGATAGCTGGAAGTCTTGTGCCCTCTTGTGGTACGCACATCCAGGGAAGCGTCAGGCAGCAAGCCTGGCATCCTCTCCGTGTCATCTGCTAGGGCTCAAACAACAGTATATTGGGAAACAAAATGAACAAGGGCGCTAAAAATCGTGAGCTTGTCTAGATAAAGACAAAAATATCCATTGTTTCATGCACAGAGGTAAGTCAGGTAATAATTAGCCCCATTAGCACCATAGTCCATCAATACCAGCAATAAATCTGTGTGACATATCCAAATTAAGAATCAGAAGAGACTAAGAAAAAAATTGTTTGATCCAGTGTTAACTGGAATGTTTTTGACAGTGGTGAAAATTTCATTTTCTGACTCTACAGTTGAAAAGGTTAACTTTAGTTGCATCTTCATTAAAATGATAAGTTGTTAGCAGTGCTAATGTTCCCAGTTTTTAAGTTGTGTGTATACCTGTGTTGAGTTGAAATATAGGCAGCCTTCAGTTTATCCTTTTATTGCAGTGCCTGAACAAATGGTTTGTTCTAGGGAGAGCTCAGTAGCACAGGCAGTTAGCAGAGGAAAAAGATATTCAAACAACCTTTAGCAGAGAAAAAAATATTCAAACAACCTCAGATGTGAGACTCGAGCGCTGTTAAAAATATTCCTAATTCTCAGTGGTACGTATGATAATGAAAGAAAAGAGAGGTTCAGAGTAAACATCACTTACTTTACTGTACTTAAGTGTACTGAACTTCCAGCTTGTCTAAAAAATAAATAATATCTTTTGAACTATTTGAATTGACAGACAGAAACAGCAAGAGTAATTTCAGGTCCTGGAAAAAACAAAATAGGCAAAGGCTGTGTGGTGGTGGGAGAGGGAAGGGATGTGGCTTCTGCTCCTTTAATCAAAGGCAATTGCTCTGGTCTTCCCTCGTCCCCCCCTTTTTCACAGTGACGTATCGAAACAAGTCTGTTATACTCCTCCTGGGAAAAACAGCAGTAAACAGCAGGATTTTAATATCATTTCAGTGGATAGTTATATAAGTCCTTCCCCTGCCCTTATGTGTTCCTTTGAAGACTGCTTACACTGAATGGAAGATGCCAACTGGTGGTGACCTTGTACAGTGTGAACTATGTGGGCAGTGCTTTTCTAAATACTTCCTCTATTTTGTGTGTCCTTCAGAAAACAGCAGTGGGAAAAATACTGAAAAAACAGTGGAATTTTGGTTGTAAATAATGTGGTAGCTTCCTTTTCTCAATTACGTAGGATGACTCCTGCACAGAGCTTATTACGGAAATGAGCATTGGGTGGAACACCTGCTCCCAAATGATTTTCACACTGTTGCTCTCCTTTGTCCCTTGTAGGTATGGAGAGTGCAATCACACTGTGGCAGTTCCTTTTGCAGTTGCTGCTAGACCAGAAACACGAGCACCTCATTTGCTGGACGTCTAATGATGGCGAATTCAAGCTACTCAAGGCAGAAGAAGTGGCTAAGCTGTGGGGACTCAGAAAAAACAAAACTAATATGAATTATGACAAGCTGAGCCGAGCGCTCAGATACTATTATGACAAGGTAAATTTTGTTATTCTCGTGCAGACTAAGAAAATAGCAATGATACCAGTTAATATTTCTCCTCTCTGTGGAAGCTATTCAAAAGTTCCTCTAAGTCAAAATACTAGAAGGAAAAGATTGTAGAACACAAATATTGTAGAACACAAATCTTGCGTATTCACATTTCTCAATTTTAGACTCCAGTAAATCCAAGGAGTTTCCAGATTGTTTCCACACCCTTTTTTTGGATGAATATTATATTGTTTTTACTAATCAATATTAAATCTTTTCAGGATTAGCTCTCTTTAAATTGCTGTTTTTCAATAAGTTATCTATATTCCAAGTTATTAGGTTTTACTATTTCCTATATTCTTTAAGATTAAATCTTAATAACAAAGACTTTTCCAGATTTTGTATATTAAAAAGGAAAACTTAGTACCCTGTTCTCATCTTGATTTTCAGAAAAAGGGGTGAGATGGTATTATACAGTGAGTAATGCCAGTGTTCAGCACAGTTAGGGCATGTTTGCTGCCTGCACAAGGCAGAGGAGAGTAGATATTGTTTCTGGACTGACCTTAGAGTACTGTTGTCATGTATTATTTGTAGTGCACTGATTCTTGCAGGGCACAGTGGGGCTGAGTGCTATGCCATCAATCTAACACCACGATCAAAAAACATGTTGGCTACCAATTAACAATGAACAATTTGATGATCAGACTTTTCATGACTCCCAAGGACTCCTTCTTCTGAAAGTTTTTTTTAGTTTCAGATTTAGAGCTGTTAAGTGTTTTGTCCACTAGAAGTCAGATTTTCCCACTTCACGTGTTTCCAAGGTGGCCTGACTGAGAAGGCACAAAAGAATTCAGCGAGGACAGTGCAGTGGCTGTTCTGAGCAGTTGGTGTGATGAATCCCCTTTGCTAAGTGCTAAAAAGGCTTCTGCTTAGCAGGGAAACTTGGTTCATTATATGACTCCAACCCCTCTGGTTATAAGCTTGACTGGGATCAATGGAGACAGAGTGCCTGCTGGTGCATGAGCAGCACAGCCAGGCAGAGCCCAAGTATGTAGTTAGTGACTGAACAGACATTGCTTAAAAACAAGGAACAAGATGTTTGTAGCACTTGTGCATTGAGATCTCTCTGATCTCTTTGATGTAATGGAATATAATGGCTCCTCACCTTAGACTCTCTTGCTTCTTTTATCCCTTAACCTTTTTTTTTAAACCCCTGTTCTGTTTTTGGTTCCCCAGCCCCAGTACATACACACCTTTGTCATCTGTTGTATCTCAAGTAGCATCTGCCAGAGTGGCTGTACAGTTTCTTCACTGGGGCTCTGGCTGAGGTGGCTGCTTGCTGTTTGTAGAGATAGTCCTCTGTCTGACAGTTTTACCTAAGTGTGGCACAAAGATTTTGGCCATTTTTTCAGGCGTTTTGCAGTCCATTGGAGGTTGGAGCTCCTAGATAGAAAGAAAAGTTCTTTCTTCGCCATGTATTGCAATCAGGGTTTGAACCCCAACCCAAACCTGTGGGTATTCCTATTTAAATTGAAAGAGTAACTCCTTTAGAACAAAAGAGTGGGAGCTTCTCACTCTGTGAGTATAGTGTTGTGTGTCCTATAGGTTTCCAGACAGTGGAGAAAGGTGGATTATTGGGAGAGTGCAAAGGGACAGAGCAACCTGCTGCAGGTTTTAAAATGTGAGAGATAATGGTGTAAGATAGCAGATAGTGAATCCTTGAAGACTGGCAATGGGTTCAGACCTAAATGCTTCCTCTGCCTCTAGATCAGTCTATACTGCATAGCACAGAAGGAAGAAGTCAAGAAGGGGAGGAAAGGCTCCCCTTAACACTCTTCCTTCCCCTCTGCAGAACAAAAGGGGAAGGACTGGGGAGGTGAAAGAGCAGAGGTAGCCTTAAGGAGCCTTATGAGATCCTTGTCCCTTCCCTACTTGTGTGCAGTGATTGGTGTGTTGGCAGATTGGGTGCTGGGGCAAATGGGATGCACACTGAAGAAATGCGACAAACATTGAGCTGCAGATGGGGGACTGGCAGCAGGAAAGATGAGGCAGAACTCTGGACAAGACTTCATTTGCGTTGTGGAATTATTGACAGGGATTTCTCTACCTATAACCTAAGTGATCTGGCAGAATGTGAGTTTCAGACAGGGGTCAGTGATTTTTTAGAAATTATGGTAGCACATGGGCTGGACCTTCCTTTCTTGGACTACACCTTCCTTTCTTGGACTACCCTCTGCTCTTATTGCACACAACTGACACTGAACTAATGTTTCATGGTCTATCTTTGAAATTATTCACCATGGAGAAATAAAATCTGATCACTGGATAAATGGGGGTTTATGAGCTCTGCCTTTTGCTTGGGGGGAACACTAGCTTGTTAAAATTCATCATCTGATTCATCTGAACTTAAAAGTAAATTAATCCCAGTACTGGAGAAAAATAACACAATTAGAACAAGTTCCTTAGCCTGGCTTTGAAAGCAAGCATGACATACTGTTGAGGCTGATGGCTAGATTATGTTAAATTCACATAAAAAGCACCCCAGGAAATGTAGAGTATGGCATGTCTTGATTGTAATTTGCTACCATGATTATAAATGCTAAAGGTTTGTAGATAATCTAAAGAGTCCATTTCCTGTTTCAGTTGTTCCCCAAATTCCTAACACCCCCTCGCCCCCTTATTTTTATTTAATGCATTTCCCCTATTGCCTCAACAGAGCAGCAGCACAGATGACAGATAGCACTGAGGAAAGGCATCCTTCACTCTACCTACAGCTTGTGTCCATCCTGTCACACACTTCTGCCGGTCAGAAATCTCTTGTAATGCTTTCAGGCAAGGAAATGCTTTGGCACTATTCCCACACAGAGCACTTTAGCTTGAAGTAAAATACTTTTAAAAATATAATAAGTTTATCTTTTTTTCTCAAGTTGCCCAGTTATTTTGTTTTTCTGGTAGCTGTAATGGAACATATCTTTTGGAAATCACCAGGGGTTTCAAGACTACTGAAAGTCCCTATGAATATTTCAAGATGACACCACAAGAGAGAAGCTAGTGAATTTTCCCATGAGGGTTATTTTTGAGGAAAGGAGGGTGAATCCAGGAAATTACAGGCAGATACCGACATTAATAGGATGTAGCAGTTGTGGAAGTTAAGTCCTCAGAAGTTAGGAAATACAAGAATCACAATCCATCCAGTTCCCTGGATAAGCCTAATGTTTGCATGAGTTATGCTGCATCTTCAATTACACAGTCACATACTGTTGTAATGAGCAGCTATTCAATATTTTGCATCCTCTCTGAACAGTATGTGACCCCAGGCTTTACTCAGTGAGTGCTATTCAGTCTGTGTTAGTTTCAGTTAATGGCTGCCCACTTGTTTAGATGGCTTGGCAGTAATATTAAAATAATATGGGCTGCTTTGTGCTTATTGCAGTGTGGGGAACAGGGCTTCTCAGGTGCTCTCAGGATTCAGAGGTTCCAGTGCATTCACTCCCCTCCCATAACAGGTCAAACCTGGTAACCTGGTTACTGGTTCCTGCTTTTAATGTCCAAGTGTGGGTGGCAGCATGGAAGAATTGTTTTGGGCAAGGGTCCTTTGCTTGGGTGCATACAGACCTTCAGGATATAAAGTGATAATGAAAAATATTATTTTGCTTTTGGGAAGGTCTTTTCTTAAGAGACCTCAGGGGAAATGGAATCTTACAATGAAGCAATAGCAGTATGATTGTGCTGGAGTACCAACTATACATTTTGTAGTGGTGAAGGTAAGAGGTGTTACAAGGAAATACTTTAAAGGAGCATTAGAATGTACCTTTATGGAAAACTGAAAGGAGCTTCGTCCAAGAGTGATTTGTGGAAATCAAGTGCTTGGCTGAACTAGCATAAATGATTATAGTGCTATCCATATGGAAAGATGGGAGTAAAGAATTTGATACACAATAAGAGGTGATGAGTAGAGGAGAAAAACCAAGAACATCTGCCTCAAGAAGAGACATAAAATAGTTCATGTTTGATGTGAGAGGAAAGGGATGTCCAGTGAAATGCAGTATTGAGAGCAGAGAACCTGGTCTTAGGTGCCAGCCAGAGGAATAGCCTTTGTCTTCCAGATGAATGGAAGTGAGTGAGGAAAGACTGAAATCTAGCTAAATGGAGCCTTGATCTTCCAAAGGTCAGTACAGGTGCACAGTGTAGTAGCACCTGTGCCTGCATCAAAAATTTTAGAAAATTTGGCTTCTACACACACAGTAATTTAAGCATACCTCCATAATCTGTGATGTTAGCAGAATCTGTCTGCCTGCATGTGCTGACGTGGATGCACCCCCATTTTTCAGAGCAGACTATCCTGCACAGGTACCTCCTGCCAGCATATGTACTTCAGACACCAGAGTGTGAGCAGCCCTCTGTCTGGGTAGGGGTCCCAATAGCTGGAAGCAGCCTGGATGGAGTTCTGTAAGGAATTCATAGCCTGTGTTTTCACATGCGTTGCACCCCTCAGGACTCTTGGAGCCAGGGATTTTGCAACACGTCCAAGTGGGATATAAGAGGAGCTACAGCTCTGATCTTTCTTCTTTCCTGACCAGGCACGTTTAGTACCTACAGACAAGTTCATCCTGCTCCTGAGGTCCCTCATTATTTTGAAGTTCAACTAGGAAGTGGATTCCTTTTCCCAGCTGAGTCTCCCAAGTGGCTCCTGCAGCCAGCAAACTGGCTAGCTAACAGGTTTGGGCCAAGCCACTAAAGTCCTTCAGTCAGGCTGGTAGTATAGCTACACATTTGCTCTAAATAGCTCAAACAGGGAGTAGGAGTCAGAGCAGATGAAAATAAAACACAAACACATGATAGATTTCAGTAGTACATATGCATAGCTGACACAGCCCCGCTGTAGTATAGTCTAGTTTAAGCTGCAGGGGAACCAGTCCACCGAGCCTTTGGCATCCAGCTCAGCCAGCTGCTCTGTGCAGAAGGACAGGGGCAGAGGAGACCCATCCCTGCAGCTGGTGATCCAGAGCTCTCGGGTGAGACTGGTTTTGGAGGGTTCGTAAAGCGAGTTCTGAAGCGCTGGGGTGTGAATAAGCCTGAGCTCCCTAACACGGCTGATGTGCTGGAGCTGGCAGCAGGCAGTGCTCTGCCCAGCTCGGATCAGCAGCTTTCTAAGCACTTCTCAACAGGGTGGGGTGGTCGCGTTGGCTGTAGTCACTGTTTTGTACCCTGGGGGCAGAGGAGGGGAAATGTAAAGTGTTCAAGTGAGGAACAGTCAAGAAGCCAACAGAAGAGGGGCATTCCCTGCTGTCTGCCCTCTCTCCCAGTGTCAGAGTGCTGTCTATTGATTTTTTTTTTTTTTTTTAAGTTGATGGACTGGAGCCCCTGCTCTTGTCCTAGTTGCTCATTTCTTCTCTGCAGCAGCTGGATGGACCCAGCAGTCCTTTGTTGGCTCCCAGCAGCCTTGGTCAGCAGCCACTAGCACTCATTGCAAGCCTGTTCATGAGGGAATTTACCTAGGAAATTCAAACAACAACAATAAAATAGGGCTAAATGTTCACACACACTTACTGTCCTGCTACCAAGCAAGTGGTCTAGTCTTCCTGCAGATGCATTCTTTGCCCTTTCAAACTGCTGGTTGTTGTGCCTGTCACTGTCTTCTGTTTGAACCATCATAGCTCAAAATGATTCTGACAGATCACTGATGTCATGGTAAAAATACACTGCTTTTTACCTTCAGTTATTTGTCAAAAAATATAGAAAAATTCCGTGCCTTTCCAAGGCACTTAATTAGTTTGTGTCCTTATTTTCTCTTGCATGCTGGTGGAGATTTCCTCAGGCTACACATTTAAGAGAAGCCTGAAAAGTGCTTGAGGGATCTGCACTTGAATCTTTTCATCTCCAGCCATCGTTAAGTGGGCCTTTGCTGCAGGCTGGCAGAGTCGGAGGAGTAGCACTGCAATGTTCTTAAAATATAACTATATTTAATAATAACAAAGGAAGTATAAACTCACCAGCCTGTTCACTTGCTTTTTATAGCAATGTTCCCCCATTTCAAGCCTGCATCAGTGTTAAAGTGCAACCCTTACATACATTTAATCTTGTTCTGCTGGGAGTCACATTTTCCAAGGAGGATCTCAGTTGCTGGTGCTTGATGTTACAATAACTCAGAGTTGCCAGGACCAGAGGGGAGGCATTATTTTAAATTGGTATATATATTCTAAAGAAAGAAAACAAAAATACAGTTGGGATGTTTTTTTATTTGTGAATAGTTGGGAGGTTTTGCTTTTTGGAAAAAGAATGCAATATTGGGAGTGCAGAAATGCATTCATCCAATGTTGCATCTAATTAGCAGTGAAAAAAAAGTCTAGACCAAGCCCAAAGCCATGGGAATTAAAGCTCATGCAGATTGAGATTGTCTGGGCTAACTATTTGTCCTGAACTTTTGGAGGGCAAAAAAAGACACTGCAGAATCTGCCAGGTGGGTAGATGTGTGTACAATTCAGCATGGAAGAGGGCAGCTTTTTTGTGCCTTTAGTCTGAGCTTGCTGAATTTAATTCTTCTCTTTGCTACAGATCCCTGTTATCAACTTGGGAAACAACATTTTCTATTTGTGACACAGCTCCTGACCTGTGATGCAAAGCTGCATCCCAGGGTTCTTTGTAGGGTTAGTTTTGTATTCAAGAAGGTTCCTGAATGAAATGCCAGGACATTCAGACAGATGAATTACAGAGTGCAGTAGCTCAGTTCCTAGAAAGAAGAGGTTCTGATAGCCAAGTGCAGATTCTTTCACAAAGGGATCCTTGCTTTTGTGGCTGAACAAGGTGTAGTTCAGGCATTACAAGCACTCAGCCCTACATATTTTCCGTACATAGAGAGAGATGATGCTTCTTTTCCTTTTCCTTAATTTATTTTTTTTTATTTTTAAGTCAGTTTAATAAATGTTTCCACTATTGGTGTCAGAAGCTGTGGTAGAATGAAAAACCAAGTGGATTTTTAGGAAATTTGTAAATATTTACATTCCCATATGTACAGCAAAGCAGATGTCTGCAGAATAGCAGCTGGAGGTGCAGCAGATGTGCTGGATTAAAGGGAAGCCTCTTGGAAAGGGTTTTTCAGAGGCGATTTAACAAACTCTCCACTAGGGGCTTCAAGAAGAGAGAAATTAGCATGTAAATCTCAGAACACATTTCTTCTTTTGTTCTGCAGCACTTGGCTTAGGGTGGAAATGTTCCAGTCCCTAGGCCAGGCCTGTGCCATAAAGTGCCTTTGTGGAGGAGCTCACATATCCTTGGGGATATCGGGCATTGTATTAGAGCAGGCAGCCAGCTTGGGTTTGCAGAAGGAGAGCTAGGACTAGAAACAGGATGCTCATAAAAAGTCTCAAAGGAATCAGTTCTTTCCACAAAGGGGACACTTTAAGAAAAAAATAAATGGCTCTACAGACCTTTAAAAGGCTTGGGACTTTTTCAATAATTAATTTCCATAGTCAGTTCAGACTGATGAAAACCACCTGCCTGCACCAGTGAGCATCCGGAGCCTAACGCAGGCCTGGAGGTAGTGCAGGGGATACCACAGGACACAAGTACTTTTCCAGCCCATGCAAGGAGTTGCATTTTCACAGACATAAGTTCATGATCATTGACAGAAAGACAGTCACCGTCAATTTAGCTCAATCCTTTCCTTATGTGGTAAGGAACAGAGGGTAAGTAACTGGGGCCAGGAGGCTGAGGTGGTTTTGTCCCTTACAGACATTCTGAGAGTACTTCATCCTCAGGGGAGTTTCTGTCAGTTTTAGGAGGCATGAATGAAGGAGTTTGCCTTTATTGTGGAATACAAGTGGTGGCATGGCTTGAATCCACAAGGCAGCAGAATTGCTTTTATTGGAAAGAAAGTACTCCCAAGCAGCTTCAGAGGAAGCAGAAGTAAAATATGCCACCAGTAGGTCTTTGCCACCTAGTGATGGTGATTTTGTTGGAAACCATGAGGAGCTGGGAGTGGACTCCCTGGCTGAGCAGAAAGAGGTACTGGAATAAGCCAGGGGTGATCAGCATTTGGAGCCCGGCAAAATGACCTGCTTAGCTTGACGAGGGAGCACTGCCTCCCACCCTTGTGTTTACAGTACTGGTGCCTCTAAAATTTTGATCTTTCTAGCACCTTCTTTGTATTTGCAGAACATCATCAAGAAAGTGATCGGACAAAAATTTGTATACAAGTTTGTCTCCTTTCCTGAGATTTTAAAAATGGATCCACATGCTGTGGAAATCAGCAGAGAGAGCCTTTTGCTGCAGGACAGCGACTGTAAGATGCCTTTGGAGAGCAGGGATCAGCACAAGCACAGCTTGTCAGCACTGAAAAGCACAAGCCGTAATGAATATATCCACTCTGGCCTGTACTCCTCTTTCACTATCAACTCTCTGCAGAACCAGCCAGACCCTTACAAGACAATCAAAACAGAAAAACTGGAGGAGAAGTCAGAAGGAAACACACCAGTTGAAGAAGTCCGGACTGTTATCAGATTTGTGACAAACAAAACAGACAAACAAGTTACAAGGCCCATGGTGTCGTTGCCTTCTACTTCTGAAACAGCAGCTGCCTCTGCTTTCCTCAACTCTTCAGTATCAGCTAAAATATCTTCCTTAATGCTACCCAACAGTGCCAGCATTTCATCTCCATCATCATCTTCCTCCAGGTCACCATCTCTGTCTCCCACCTCACCCCTCCCTACAGAACACAGGAGCTTCTTCCTTGAGTCCAGTTGCCACGACTCAGATTCCCTTGAACCTCTGAACCTCTCCTCAGGCTCCAAGGCCAAATCCCCATCTCTTCCCCCAAAGGCTAAAAAACCCAAAAGCTTGGAAATCTCTGCCCCACCTATGATTCTCTCCAGCACTGACATCGGTTCCATCGCCCTCAACAGCCCCGCGCTTCCTTCGGGATCCCTGACTCCAGCTTTCTTCACTGCACAGGTAAGACCTGCCTGTCTCCAGGCTTTCCCTCCTTGTGGCCAAGAGCATTAGTTCTGTGGGTCTGTCACCATCTGATTGGAAAAAAAACCCCAAAATATGGGAAAGAGGGAAACACAGCAGTGCTCTGAACAAGGGGTGGAAAGTAGGTTTCTCCTGGGGTTTGCTCCTAACTGAGCATGGGAAAAGCCATCACCGTTTACAGACTGCTTGGAAGGATAAGGAGATGGGCAGCCATTAGTGACTTGTTTATCAGTTCAGACCAGCCTCCAGATCTACAAAACAAGCAGGAAAAAGCCAAAAAGAAAACCACAGGGGTTTTGTAAGTCACAACTTGAGCATGTGGGATATCTCTATTAGATGTTGTGTCCATTCAAACAGTGTGACTTTTTTGTTAATTTTTGAATACAGAGCAAATTAAGTGGATTCTAAGACAGGCTCTGAAGCCAGTTTCAGTTTCTGAAGTTGTACAGATCCACGGAGTACTTGCCAGAGCTTCCCTTCAGCACAGACCTAGTGAATAACCAGAAGGTTATTTTGTTCTTTTTAATAACATATTTGTGGTAATGTCAACAGCAAGTTCTCATTTTCAAGCAAGTCTATGAAAAAAACCTAGGAGTTCAGAGCAGAAGAGGAAAATCATATAGACATGACTCGGTATGTTCATTGCTGAGTTTTGTCTCACAATACCACCTCAGAATTAGACAAAAAAAATCCAAGAGTGAAATCATCCCAATGTGGAATATCCCCCAAGATCCTCAGCCCTGAAATAGTAGTTGATGCAAATACTAGCATTGAATGTAGCAAACCGGACAGTAAATAAATACTAACAAAGGTGTATTACAAGCCCTCACTCACTTCAGGCTGTCTAGGACACACATGGTATCCAGAATCCCATCACCTCTTCCCTGTTTGAAGGTGTTGGAGGTGTTTGATGCAGGCAGCATCGTGTGCCTGCATGGCATAAAGGCCTGGCAGAAATGAATGTTGGCAAGTGCTGTCAGCCAGCACAGCACTTGCTCTTCTGAGCTTTTCAGCTGGCTGCAGAGCGAGTTTGTGCAGCTCAGGCACGCCTGTAAGCCACCGAGATACAAAGGTGTGTCACCAAGAAAGAGGAGTTTGTGGGCTGACACCTGTAATTTTTGACATTTTTGATATCATAAAGCCTTTAAGTGAAGCTATGCTTGGCAGGAAGAACAGAAGTGTGGCAAACCAAAACTGAGATGCACTGACAAACGTATAACCTCTAACTGTGGAATAACCACAGTATTTTGTTTGTTGGGAGCAAATCACATCAGATGCTAACCAGACACGAAGACAGTGTGAGTTGTTTTAAACCCACTTTAATCTGCTGCTGCCCCAAACCACAGGATGAACAGAGATTTGTTTCCTCATTTTGTAATTATTTCTTTGAATATTTAACTTTCCCATTCATCTATAAACTGGTGGACTTACTGCCCTGAAAGATGTAGAGGACTGTGGCACTCCTTTAGCAGGAAGGATAGGTAAGGCTGGGATGAGTGTTACCCAACTTAAAACCATCACAAATCTTTTTTATAGGTTGTCCTATCATAGAAGAGGCATATGGCATCTGTGTGGGATAGTTTCTGGGTCTAATTATTTAAACTTTTGGCTATACAGCAACATAGCTTTTATCTTCTCCTTTAGCCTTCTTTTTCTAGTGTGGATAAGAAGCACCCTGCATCCTAAATTCTTGTCCTAGTGAATATAAAATGAAAATTACATAACAGCTGTATTCAGATAACTGTAATATTACAATGCAAAATAACTAAAACCATAATTTAGACTGGAAATCTGCTGTTCATCCCATTATCCAAGGAAGAACACACATCATATCTCAAACGTTCTCTGATTTACCAGATCCCAGTGCGAAACACTGGCTGCCAAGGGGAGATGCAGAACAGGATGTCTGCTGCAGGAGTGATGTAGGTTCTGAGAAGGTCCTGCTGCCTCAGAGGGTACTTCAAATGGCTTTCCACTGTACCTGCTGGTCATGAGGAATACTGCCCACTGTCAGGTGGAATGCTGTTAAAGGGCACATGATGCACACAATCAATTTCAGAGCGGAAATGTAGGTGTGACAGCACTTGCCTGTTATCTAACAGCTAGAAGTGAGAGACTGTACTTACACACACTGTTGCAGAAGTCAGGAGCCACGAGCATCATTGCTTAACATAATCCTGTACAATATCTAAACTGTTCCTGTGCTTAGATTATGATGGTGTTTTTAAAGTAGCAACTTCCCAATGGGTTCCACATCTAAGACCAGATGTACAGCTGCATGCGGGCAGAAAATGAAGTGACACATCAATTTCCCCATGTAATTTAGGGATAGGTTGTCCTGTGGTGTTGTTTACACTTAGGTTTCCTCTGGTGGTTTTGATGCTTGGCTGATGGCGATACTGAGAACAAGCCTGGGAGGCCTTGTGCTCTTTTTGCATTAAATATTAAACAGATTTGGAGGCTTGCTTTAGCTGGCTCTTGGTTCTGGCAGAACTTGTAGACATTAGTGCTCTCCTCATCAAAGGACATGAGCTTTTGCTTAGCACTGTTGTTAGGCATGCTAGCATGCTTCCAGAGATGAATGGAGGGCAGCTCCGTTTCAGGTCTCTCTGAAGACTTGCTCTGGCTGCATCTAGGTAGGAATAAACACCTTCAAGTTTCCCTCATTATTTTTAAAAGACCCCCTCAAGAACTGCACTTTCAGTTCTGGATATCTGCAGCTTCTTAAAGAAAAAATAAAGCATGGAGGCTGCTCACCGGAGTTCTTAGTGCAGTCGGCACAGGACTGTGACCTTAGTTGAATGTTGTTGGGTCTTGCTGCTTACATCTTTGGTTTTAAGGTTAGTAGGCTCTTCTGTAAGTAGATCTGAGTATTTATCCTGACCTAATTCAGTGTGTTGTCAGCCTCATAAATCTCCATCGGTAGCTGCCTGCCAATGGAGCATCAGCTTGAAATACAGCACAGGAAAGGGGCTCTCACTGCTGCTGCTAGTTTCCTTCCCCATGAAAGCACCATGGTCCTGGGAAGAGAGTGTTTTGTAAAGGACTCTTGACAAGTGCCTGCCTGTCAAGTGTTTTTTTGACAAGAACTGTTACTTGCTGAGATCAAGACTGAGGTCTTCTCCTTGCCAGGCCTCCACCCACTCTTTGCTCCTTTTGTTGTCATGCAGATATATCCAGCCCTGACTGGTGCTCCTGTGACCTGCTGATTTACTGCATCAACACCTTTTGCTTTCCCAGTGATACCATGGGTTTATTACTCCTTGGGACATAACTGTGGTTTTTTCCATGGGGTTTGGTGTTTCTGATCCACCTTCTTCAGCACAAGAAAGGTGGCAGGATCCTTTCCCTGCACATTTCTCCATGAACCTCACTTCTTCTGAGATTCCTTAGCAAAACCATTCAAGAGCAGACAAGGTCTTTGGATTACACAGCCTTTCAGAATCACTAGGATTACTTTAATGTTTGCTGCTCCTTGTCTTTCCCATCTCTTCTGCTGGTGCCAAACTGTTTGACCTTGTTGTGAACTGCAGTGCAAGCATGTCACAGCAGGTCTCTGTTCTGTGTGTCTGCACAGAGCCCCAAACACCACAGCTGAAGCCTCAGGCACTGCTTGGTGAATGAAGTCTGCAATACTCGAAATGCACGTGAGCTGTGGCAGTGCCTGTGTGAGCCTGCTCTCTGCAGGGGCTGGCAGGGAGCGGGGTGTGGTGGGCCCTGGCGTCAGCAGCTGGTAAGGGAGACCCCTGGCTGCCACTGCCCTACTTGGGAATTTGCATCTCTGGCCCACGGGGAAGCACCAGAATACATGACCTGCTGGTTACTACAGGGAGATGCAGATACTCTCTCTTCTGATGGCCCAGTTCAGCAGACCACCGAGGCAGTTGTTCTACACAGCAAAGCACATGCTTGTTTGCTAAGTGTGTACTCAAATTCCATTAAGTGCTTTACTAAATAGGACTGATTTTGATAATTGGCATCAAGATTACTGGTGAGATTAACTCATTATGCCATATACTTTTTCAAAACTGTCACATGTTCTTTTTTGGCATGGTAAAAGTTATTCTGAATACAGAATAATTCACGTAATTCTCCATTCGAATGAAGATTTGCATGTGCTCTAACTCTACCTCCCCTCCAGTTGTGCTTTAAGACTGCTGAGGGCAATCCCAGCAATCCTTGTGCATGATGGCACTGGAAGGAGGCACCTCTGAGTTGGGAATAGCCTTGGATTCTAAGTTCTTGCCATTTTGGTTCTTTTCAAACAACTAGCTGTGCTCTCTGCTGTACCCCTGGGCACCCAGCCCATACACCTGCCTCTCCCTGCTCAGCCTATGCATTCCCAGCTTCTCGAAGCCTCTTCCATTACGAAGGGGCGCCATCAGGGGAGTAAACATCCAAGGCCAGCAGTGATTCACCTCCACACACGATTGCAATAATGCTTCAAAAGCTGCAGTCAGATCAAGGAATTGCTGCCCTTCAAAAGGCAAAAACTGATTCTGAAAGACACTGGGTGATGGTGGCAGGCACTGGGGCACTCATGGTATCATTCTCTATGTTACACAGTTGCATGAGCATGGTTCAAATAAACAATAACTGCATCTCATTAAGCAAATAGAAATTAAATCAATGTATATATGATGGAATATTAAATGTGCAAGTATCCAGTACTGACCACTGTGGAGACAGGATGCAGGGCTGGATGCTGCATGTCTGAATTCACTGGGAAACAGAGCCAGTAGGTGATGTGTAAGGCTTTAGGGGTGGTGAGTGCTGCATGGAGCTGTGTAACTCTGAGCTATGCATGATGGGGTGTTTTTTGTGTTGCAGACCCCCAGTGGATTATTGCTGACCCCCAGCCCACTGCTGTCTAGCATTCACTTCTGGAGCAGCCTCAGTCCTGTTGCTCCTCTGAGTCCTGCCAGGCTGCAGGGACCAAACACTCTGTTCCAGGTAGGTCTTCCCAATGCACAGCTTTCATTGCTAAATGTGCACATATGGAAGAGACATTGGGGGAACATCTCCTCATATCATCCTGAAGCTTTTCAAACAGATAAGAAAATATGGGCATTACCAGGCACTTTTAAAGAGAGGCCTACTTATTTGTACCCTCTTCCAGTCCTTGGCAGTGCAGTTGGAACCTACAGGGCAGTTGGAACCTACAGGGCAGTGTCTGCTGCAGCAAGCACACACATATTGTGTGAAGGAAAGAGAAATAAATGCTGAACCCCAGAGACAATCAGTAACAGAGCTCTCAGAGCTGCAGGAAGAGAGTGCAGACCAGTCAGTGACCAGCCAGGAGAGGGCTGGAACAGACTCTGGGAAAACCAAGACAGTTTGGGTCTCAATGAGGTGGGTGTACGTTTATCCTTTTGTCCTAGTGAGCTACTTCTCACTCAGAAAGACAAGGCACTCAGAACCATTTCCAGTTCTCCTGCCAATTATCCATGTGTCCTCAACCTAGGACATACCTCCGAGCATGACCTCGCCATATATAACTGCAGAAAGGCGGCACTATGTCCACTCTCTCCTGAATATAGGGAGAGTAAAATTCTCAAAGTTTTATAGAGTTGTGATAAATACAAAAGTTATTTAATAAGCCATGACAGCCACAGCACTCAGCTGCAACATTTGCCTGAGGCCCAGGAAGAAGATGGTGGGGATATTTGCTGCTCCAGCTGTAGCTGCTGCAAAATAGCTGATTCATTAAGTCACAGAAAAAATTATTTTGATCTGCTGATTGACAAGTAATACAGGAGACCAATGATCTGAAGAGTGCAAGGATACCCCTGGAATGAACTGCTGTGGATGGCCAGAACTAACAGAGAAGGCTGCTGCTGGATAGGGACTCTGTGTTAGTCTGTGAACCTTCAGGGAGGCTGACTGCCCAAATGCAGGGCTGGGCTTTAGCTCAAGTAGTTGGTCAGGTACTGTCTGCACTGGGATAGTCAGTCTTTCCACCTCCAGCTGCACATGGAGCTCAGGGCTCCTTATTTGTGTTTCAGATAAACTCATTAATCCCTACTGAACCTTAGTTTTGCACACATGGTTAGAAACAGCCACACATTTCATCTGAGAAGTGCCTGCACCAAAGCCTGGGATGAGCTCATACGGACACATGCTGGCCATTCCCTGGGGGAGGTGAGGAGTGGCCATGGCTTTCCCTTCTGAGAGACCCAAAGGGCCTTATAAATTATGTTTGATTCAAGCCAAGTCCATGATGACAAGCTGTAGAGCAAAAAGCCTTATTTTAACAGTAAATAGGAAATGAAAACCACAGCTGAGGCCCATTCAAACCCACTGAGAACTGATGGGTCAGCCATGTAGGCGTCAGGGCAGAGCCCTCCTCAGGCTGCCCGCAAGGCCAGCCCACGCTCCTTGCATAGCCAGGGAAGAGCTTGTAATCAGGTTCTGTGTTTTAATGAATCTTGGCAGAAGTGATGGAAGCATTTCCTGAGGCTTGGTGTGGTTAAAGCAGAGGTATCAGCCAGTCCAGGCCACACCGGGAGCACGGTGCCAGACCCCCTGCAGCACTGTGCTGCTCGGCCTGGCTTTACACGGAGTGGTGGCAGACAGGAAGCACCAACTACCATCTGAGTGGAAGAGTAAACTTGTTAAGAGCATGTTATTATATGCATGTGGAGGGGGTGGTTACACCACATTTGGCTGTCCAAGGACTGATCTGATAAGGGGTAAAAATACATGAGATGCTTGAAGTTGTTCAGCTCAGTCTCCCTCAAGCCAACAGAAACCCAGCACAGCTCATGGAGCTGGGCCTCGAGGCCAGATCAGTATCTACAACTGGGATAATTCCTGCCTCATGCTGCAGCAAGTTTATTCCACCTACTTGCTTTACTTTTTCTCAGGTCAGATGTTAAGAACTAGTCAATACCCACCACTGCAGGCAAGGTGCTGTCATGATGCCATCATGAACTAGGAATATACAGCTTCTGTACTGAATAAGTTTCTTTGCACAATACTTCAGTAGCAGCAGGTTAATATAAATGACAATACATTGTGCTTTGCGTGCTGAATGACCCAGTGTAGCTAGTTTGTAGTTTCTGAGTGAATGCAGAAAATGTAATTACTTGAGAGTAATTTTCCCCATGCTTTGTATCCCCAGTTGCACTTTTTCTCCCCTAAAACTACATCTCAACTTTCACTTTTGCCAAACTCTTCCCTGCATAAAAGACAGACAAAAAGGATATATTGTAATTAACAGAGTGCAGACTGAAAAACATTTTTGGAAGCAGAATGGATGGCAAAGACTGCTCTGTAGTGTTCACTTTCCCAGGGTGATGATAAATTTATTATGTGAACTTTCATATATAAAATGGCCAATAACAGATTTTTGTATTTTCATGCATTTACAAATTATTCAGGTTTTCTCCTCTATTTTGCATTCCTAATAGTTGATGCAAGCATTTGATATATGTCTTACTGTATAGACATCACAACTCTTGAAACCATCTGGAGCCATTTGTGAATGCTAAATCCATGTGCTTCTTGGGCTGAATGTTTTGAGATAAAGAGTAATTTTCACCTTTTGGCCTCTTACAGTTTCCAACTCTGCTAAATGGTCACATACCAGTGCCACTCCCCAGTCTGGACAGAGCCTCTTCACCAGTACTGCTTCCTCCAAATGCTCAGAAATCCTGATGACTCCTCATCACACCAAGGATGTATTGGTGGATTTAACACTTCATTCCTATGGGCTAGTTTTTCCTGTGTCATGAGAAGGACATTGTGAAACCCTTTATTACTTTGGTTTGCACTTTTCATTACATGGATAATCTACTTTTATTATGTTAGCATTTTTCAACAGTGTTTATATATAAAAGTATATATAAATCTGTTATGCATTAAATGAATTTTAATTTTTTTATATCATAGCTCTCAAGTGTTGAACACTTCTGTTGTTGATGAAGTACTTTTTGTAATGGATTTGCAACAATGTATCTAATAGGGATGTGAAGCTTCTTTTTAATCCCTTTTTCTGCATATTATGCATTGTGCTTGTGTAAACTATAACCGGCTGTGCCTTCTTTTGCATAAAGTCATGTAAATGATTTATATATTTTCTAGTATTAAGATAAAAAGTTGAAAGAAAAAAAAATAGTATTGAACATCCCAATGGTAGTATTTCAGTATTTTCTCCACGGATAGGCCATATGATGCAGTGTATTAATGTAACTTTGTATTAAGTGCTTTCAAATTGTATAAAAATAGCCTTGTAATTTTTCTTTGCTGAAATGAAAAATGTAATCCATGTTACAGCCAGATGTAGTTCAGAGTAACAAAGTCACATTTACACATCTATGCCCAAGTTCTTCTGTTACGTTGCAAAAGGGAGGAACTGGGCTGTGCATGTTCATTACATGTTTCCAGCATTTGAGAGTACTTCTGTAGAAAAGGAGACATTGCTCACAATTTATTTGGCCTATACTTCTTATGAACTGTCACCTTACAGCTGGAAAGAGTGCAGGTAATCTCTGTCCTCCCTGGGAATGAGGATCATTCCCAATAACTTCCAGGTGCTTTATTCAGCTGTGCCAAGTGCCTTGTACTACTTCCCTGGAAAGACTATTGTAGCTACTCAAGCTCAGAAGGTCACATTTCCCCTTCCCCCAAAGCTGGAAAAGTTACAGGTCTGTAAATTGATGCCTGGTGCTTGCAAAGAGGCAGAGACTGTACATGTGGGATGTTTATGTATAAACAGATGGATTCTGGATGAAAAAACAGCACTGTGTTACTATATACTTGCAACTTGGACTTACTGGGTATGTCCTCTACCTTGAGGGGATGGCTTAGTCATCTAAATGTCAGGTTAGGATTAGGCCAGACTCCCTGGCACCACAGACTCTAATCCTGGCAGGGCTGATGCAAATCTTCAGTTTCCTGAGGTGGCTCAATTGGCTTGAATGCAGCTTAACTGTGTTGGTTTTTCAGTTGAGACCCTAAAAGCCAGCCCCAAATCCGATTCCTGTTTGTGACAGGTCATTCGAACCTCTACTTCACTTTCTGGCCGAGCAGCTGGCCATGGTCTGTTCTTTTTTGAAATGTATGCAGTGAGTTGTCTGCTGATTTTCTGCTTGAATGCATTTCAGTGATGATGTGTGTAGTTATTTGTAAAGTGCTTTTGGATCCTTCAACCCGAAAGGTGCTAAATAAACATTTTATTAATGCAGTTCTGATGTTGAAAAGCCATTTTTGGGGCAGAGGTGGTTGACAAAAGACAGCAGGAATTTTCTTCAGGCTCCTGGGTGGCACAACCAAATATGACTGGTCAGTTCCACTTGCAGTGACAAAAACCTGCTGTATCCATGTAAGTACCAGGTGATAAACACAGCAATTAAATGCCAGACATGAGGAGAAAGAATGAAGGACGTGGGACGCCATTTGCTCAACTCAGCTTTTCAAGAGCTCAAGATGTGCCACCCCACTGAGTCAAGAACAGAACATGAACCTACACAAAATTTATGAGTGAATGCAAATTTTATCCAAAGTAAAAGCAGAATGGGTTGGAAGAAAGGGCAGCGTGTAACTGATGGGAGTGGCGACGTTAGTGGAGATAAATCCCAAGGGCTGGCAGACTGAACATTTCTCTTCCCCTGCATTCCTCCCAGGTACATGGAATAGTTTTCAAAAAAAAGTTACAGAGAGGCAATTATTTCACACTACAGAGCTGACACCTGCCTCATTTTTAAAAATCTATGAATACGTACTTACACCTATAAGGCATGAACAGCAGCATTGGGTCTTGTCTTGTACGTGCCACTGTAGCTAATTGGAGAACCCAGCAGCAAGACAGGGCTTCTCACTCTGAGTTTAAAAAGTAAAGATGAAAACATACTAGTATTGAATATTACACTACAAAAGACCAGTTGACCATGAGAGGAGGGAGTATGTGACAGAGAAGAGATTCTTAGAAGTACCTGGATTCCCATGTATTTATTTCTTCCAAGGTTTTACTATTAAGGCAGAATTTTTTCTTCTCAAAAGGCTCAACACACCCACAGCTTCTCTCCCACCCTCCAGCCCTTAAATGATTTTGGACTTTTTTAAAGATAGCAGAAAGCAACAATTCTGGGACAAAATCCTATTTCAAAAAATTACTGGAAAGGATCTGGGAGAATCCAGTAAAACAATGGAAGACACAAAGTGCGAAGAAGTGCTGTCTTCTCATCTTTGAGAGAATAAAAATAGCAAGAGAACACATCTTCTGCTAGTTGACTTTTCAGCTGAAAAAAAATAGGCTGTCAAAATCTGCCTTCTAAATCAGTCAATAATGTGAAACAAAAATTTTTGCTATTGGGAAGTATTTATACAAATAAAGTCCAGCCTCTCAAGTCTAACACTTACATGAAACACTAGACTGTTATGCCTTGTGCTTTGAGGAAAATATTCTATTGGTAATCTACTGAATTTTATTAACAGGTATCTTTTAACTGTAGAGAAAAATCAAATAAATGTTTTTAAATAAATACTGTGAAGTGTCAATATTTCTGTGGCATGGAGAGCTTCTAAGCCAGCAATCCTTGGGAAAAAATTGAGAGTTTATTCTCACTTCAGTATTCTTGGTAGTAATTGCAATTTGATCTTACTTGGGAGCTTTATTACAGATGTGCACTTTATTCATGCTTCAGCAATACATAAGAAGTTCCCATTTATTGTACAGACTGTGTGCATGACATCCTGTCATCAGACAGGCATGCACCCATCTGGAAATACCTACCAAAGAAGTGAAGAACTGTCACTAAGATTTCTGTTTATAGGGGAGGTGGTTCTTTCAAACAAGACTATAGGGTTAATTTTAACACAACATCTTGGCATTAAGAGGCTGTGTGATCTCGTGCCTACAGGAAACATCTTCAGAAGCCATCATGACAACCAAATGAATTTAGAAAAGGCACAGTAAGTACAGGCAGTTTTTTTATGTAAGGGCATAGCTATTCCCTTCTGATCTTCAGACTGTCTGTATATCCTGTAGGATAAACAAACACGGGCCTCAGATTGAGCACATCCCTCCAAACTCATCAGACGACTACAACTTTTAAAATCCGTTTTAGCCCCAAACTGTAACTGCTCTTACAATTAATGTGTGAGTGCTCTGCCTACACAGATGGGAGTACAAACCTATTTCTTGAGGGCAAAGAGACTGACAGCACGAGTGAGAAGCAGTATGAATTTATTTAAATGAAAAAAGCAGACTGAACCTCAAGCAAGGACTCTGGATCAGCAATCAGCATCATGGCCTGCCTTGGGTGGGGGCTGGTATTTGAAGGAAGCATCCTAGAAGAGAGGATTGTAGGATAGGCTGGAGCTCTTTTGTGAAAGATTCCCATCAGTTCACATTCACTCTGCAAGAAGCGCAAATGCATAAATGTAAACTTAATTATTCCTAACATGGCTCCAGGCGAGCTACCCCCTCCTGCAAGTCAAATAACAAGACAGTGAAGAAAGGAAAAAACAGTCTTTGAAAAAACAAGCTCAGGGTGTGAAAGAGGAGGGGCAGGTGACAGCGCAGACGCTGCCCTGCAAAGCCGTGAGGGAGGTGCTCTGTAAGAGCATGCTGGAAGAGAGACAGGGAAGAACATTTTTGCTGGTTTGCAATCCACAGCCGTGGTAATTCCATCAGCAGAAAGATCCCACGGCAACAAATGAAGGAACTTCATAGCTCTCTGGGGAAAAATGTGTTTCAAGGCAGGGCATCTGAGCCAAGAAAGACTTGTATTTCATTAGGAGGACCATGAAAGTGATGCACTCAGGCAGGCCTGCTTCTTGAGTGAGCTTGGAGGATGCAGCCAGGACAATAAATGAAGCAGTTACTTACCACAGTAGCGCGTGTATATGTGTGCGTTCACAGTTTAAGTTTGCTCAAAAGTTACAGAACTTAAACAAGTTAAGGGATTTTAGAAAACATGCAAAAATAATCGGAAATTGTTCATGTTTTCTATTGACATCAATCTTACTCTGTACTGAGAGAGGCACAGCACTGCCCAGTGAAAGTAACATACAAGAGATTAAAAAAACAGTCTGGAATAGTTGAACTCTAATCCCAGTTCTGAAAACAGGTTCCCACTATGGCTGAGAACAAGACTATGATTTCTGTGCAGCTGAACTCCACAGATGAGGAAAATGCATGGTAGGAACTCCAAAGTCCATATATCTGCTTGGCTTTTATACTTTTCACAATCACCCCACCTGTACGGTCAGAGCCTACCTACAATGTTCCAACTATTACACACCTCCTTTGTTTCACAATTACACTTGTTGCCCTTTCCCATCTCCTAGACTGGTATGATATGGATACTGGTGAGACATAAGGATGTCGCTGAACAAAGGCCAAATGGGAGCATTAAATCTCTAACAGCCCAACCTCTGAAAAAAAATCCCCAAACTGCATAAAGTAAGCATTCAAGTTCCTTCCCAAAATTAAAGCATTTCATAAAGATGTTACATTTGTTTTAAAGCCAGAATTTCTGAAGGTAAATAAGGTACTGAAATGTGCTAACAAGGTGCATGAATTATTTGAACTGTGCTCATTAGAGACCAGACAAAATGATCACGTCACAGACAAGGCAAGTTCTGATTTCTCTTCAGTGTCACCATGTGCTATAGCTCTGTATTTCCACACCCTGATTTGTTTGGATTTCTTTCAAGTCTGACCTTAATTCCAAGTATTTCCTGAGTTTATAATACTTAGCCTAGGGATATTTACAACAAAGATTTCATATATTTTGTCCTCAATAATGAAATTGTATTCTTAACCCTAATTCCATTTTAACATTGCCAAACAGTAACCAAGTACCTTTATTGCATTGAAAAACTCATGCACAAACAACAAGCAAGCAGCCCAAAGAATGCTACCTTGCAGTTTTTCAAATGATTTGCAAATACAAAGTATGTTGATTCTTTAATAATTGTTTATTTTAACTTTTATTGCCCAATTCAGGGATACACTCTGGCTACTGAATGCTGTGGTAAAGCAGCACAAAAATAACACAGCCATGTTGAGATGCACATTCCACTAGAGCATTGCTGAGCTGTTGGTTTGGCCCTTTTCTATCCCAACCCTGTCTTGTCAATTCCCATCCTCTACCCACCCTCTCCCCTTCAACCTTCATGTGAATGCAACCACATCATCAGCACTGCCTCTGTCCTGGCTTCCAGCCCACCTGACTCTGACACACACCCACACCTTGCCATCCCTACCCTGAGCTAGGTGGGACACACCAGGTATCTTCTAAAAATAACTACCTAAAATCAGCCACGACTTGCAGGCCATTTCTCATTAACTGACTGCTCATTGTCAAGCAAAGGTGGTCATACCAAACACTGAAAGTCATCCACTTTCAGCAACTCTGTGCTTGGTTTTTGCCACACTTGAGGTCTTCTCTCTAAAAGGCCAGCACTCCTACAGTTCCTGGGGACAGTGAAACCAAGTCTGTAGTACCTGACTCTGCCAGACAGGAGGCAGAGCACCGAATTCCATAGAAAGGATGTCAGAGATGCCCAGCAACTTCAGACTTGCTGACTCCTGCCCCAAAGAGGCAACTGCCACAGAACTGTCTCTGCCAATGCAGGAATTTCAATAATAGACAATTTTTAAAAGCCCCAAACTGGCTTGACCATAGATGCCAAGTTTCTTAAATATGTTCTTTAAAGCTACCTCCTAACAAAGAACACAGATTCACTTGTAGGTCCTTAGAAAACATTTCTTCATAAACAGACTTCTTTAATTTTACGGAAGATCTTTTCATCTGTAACAAAAAAGCTGAATTCCTACTTAAAATGGAACATCCTTTTGTTAGCTCTGGCTGATCCCTTTCTAAGTTTATTAATGCACTTCATTTTGCCAGGTAAACCTTTAAGTCCTTTACTCATTAGTGTCATATTATTACCTGTTCTTTTATGACCTATGAAGTATTACTGTTCTAGAAATGCTAAATCCAACATTTATCCACAGTGAACATTTACTACCTTCACTACTTCTGTAAAAAAAGGAGATGTTTTTCTGATACTTCTTTCTTCAACACTGTCACATCTACAACGTATTTCCTACAAAGTTAATTGGTATAAAATCTAGATCAGATCCATAGCAACTATAAAAAAATATATAACAACTATTTCAGGCCAAGGTTTGTCATCGGTGCCAGCTGTGCCTCTGCCACACATGTAGTGCTCCCTCTGGGATCAGGGGAGCCCTGCACGTGTGTCCGAGGCTCGTGTCATGCTCCCAGGCCGTGTGACACGGGGGGCTGGCGCACCAGCAGTGACACTCCGGACACGCTACTGAGCAGGTCCCGAGCAGCCTCAGTCATGCAAGAGTCATGTCACTTTCACTGCCACTGCTTCTGCACTGAAGGAACTAAAGGAGCAGCTAAAGGTGACCCTGGGGGCTCCCAAAAGACACGGACCTCGCTAAACGCTGCCAACAATGCCCCAAGAACCGCAAGTTCACTTAGTCTGTATTTTTAACAACACAGGGCTTTTGTTATTATAAATTTCAAAACAAAACCAAAGAATTCCACATAATATTTATACTTTCAAAAGTACAATATTAATACAGGTCGGTCAGTTAGAAATAACAGCAGTTTGTTAGGTCTACAAGATTTAACGTAAAACCGGTTTACAAATGCTGAAAAGCAGTAGTGGTCCAATAGTCACCGTTACACATGAATTTCTCTCTTCCAGAAAATAAAATTAAAAAAAAAAACCAATTCAAATTTACTAGTATCAATGAAATATTAATAAAACACCCCCAAACATGCCACAATCACTATTCACAAATAAAGTTAAAATGAAATATACAAAAATTCACTTAATACTGTTAAATAACAATAAACTACAAGATTTCCTGAACAGAAATGGTAGGACCCCTGAACGTTTTACAGTGAATGTCAGGAAAAATTAAGTTACCTATGACTATTTTCATGATATACCAGCCAAAGATTTACATGACCATTTCAAAATATACCAATAAAGATTTACAGTCTCTTTAAGATGCACTAAACAAATAGGTTCATAAAGGTGAACACAAATGCTTAAAAATACTGTAACCGTCACCAAGGGTGTACTTATGATACTCACTGAGATGCATAAGCATAGTAGTAATATGTTTACTATCTCTGGAAAACAGGTAACATCTAAGATCTGAAAAACTCTCTAAGTTCCCATTGTAAAAGCTCTGTAGCATGGTGAGTTCTTCTGAAGTACAAACTTGCATCTTTCCAGTTGATTTCAAGTGAATAATGCACAAATGGGAGAGCAACAAGGTGGGAAAAGTGTGACATTATTCCCATGTTTGTGTAATTAGTTGTCCTGTTCCTCTGTAATGAAAAGTAAGCCAAGGTCCAACATATATGAATTGTCTTTTTACTATTTGTATTTCTAAGTTAAAAACAAGGTAAAAAAGTTATTGTTTCTGCAGGCCCCATATGCACAACAATGTGCAAATATGTTATGCTGGAGTAAGCCTGACAAAATGTCCAGCCTCCATGCTCTAATTCATCAATAACTAACACAGGATCTGAGAGCAAATCATAGTTACTTTTCACTTGTTTGAATCAACCTCCACACCATGTGCTTTTCAAAAACATATTATGCATTATAATTTTTCAACTATTTCAACACATACTTCCAATGTTAAATAAGGAATTAAGTGCCAAGAACTTAGAGCATTAAAGATGGCTCACCTATAGCCAAGCAAAGCTATGTTTACATTCCAGGAAACACTGCAGTTTAAGAAATACAAAAAAACCCCGCAGCAGTAGAACATTTTATCAAGAGAAACAGATGCATTCACATATTATAAAGCCATTGCAACTTCTTCAGGCATGGAACTGTTGTGTTAACTATACAGACAGTAGTTATTTAGCAGCAATGATTCCGCAATAAATAATGCACTGTGTTTCTCAGTCCTGCACAAAAATTGCAGCTACAGTTACATCAACAGCTGTAACCTACTGGCTCTAGTGGCAGAGGAGACCTTAAAACCAACTGTACAAAAAATTGTCACACTGTGACAACAAATATAAAAACATAATTTGCAGGTTGGAAATAAAAAGACTCCACTGTTAAGAGGACAGTGTAGACAAACTGCGATTCCAAGTCCACCAAGAAAAAGCACTGCCTTCGGATCCGAGTCCTTGACCGACAGGATAGGCTTGGCCTTGACTCTGCACTGCCCCCTTTAGAAAAGCATGCTCTGCCTTCTGTTCTTCCCATGTCCTGCAACACAACACGGACCATGGTAAGGAACTGAAGCATTTGCACCACAGAGTATTAAGTTATGACCAAGATCTTTGTCCCCTTGTGCTTCTACCAGCGTCACCACCTTTCTTTTAACGGCGCTCATTGCATTGGTTTTTCACTTTGCCACCATTCACCCTCACATGGTACTGGTTTGAAACCCCACAAAGTTCTCCCCTTCACAGTCCCTGACCACCCCTCATAAAACTCACATCTTTCTGTACACTTATCTTAAATGTCTCAACGGGAATCTCAATAAATCATTCTGGATTTTTGTGTCACTATATCCACACAAACCAATTTAACAAAGCATTTTTCAATTCTGAATGCATCTGGCACAGCATTCTTTTAGCAAGCATGAGAAAAAATAAAGCTTTCCATACCAGTCTCTGGGTAAGTGGAATTTCGAAAGCCAGGATCTTTTTGCAATTGAATCTCTTTTAGGCTGAATATTGAAACACCTGAAATGTAACAAAGAAATTAATTCATATACAAATGTTTATAAATGTATACAAATATACAGTCTGCTACTTTACTACTCCTCTTACTTTCAGGCAGAGTGTGTATTCTTGTTCCAAGACTTCTGAAGTATGCATGTTTCATGGCCTCTTCTGCTGAAATTCTCTTCTTTGATTCATACTATTAATATAAAAGCATACAAGTGTGTTGGCTTCTATTAAAAATCTCTTTGCATCAAGTGATTTCATCAAAGGGAGAAAATAGTTCTATTTGCTCAGTACTTCCCATAATTCACTAGGACAATTATTTTTCATTACTTTCATTTCATACATGACAATCTAACATTGTGTCAGAATCAGTACTGCCAACATGTAACAAGACTGCTAAAATAGTAAAAATAAAACTTCTGCAAATGAATGCAGGTCAAGACTACACCTACTCTTTATTTATAGATGGGACAATGATTAGACATTGGCATCTGTGCAATTTTGCACAAGGCTGCAGACATTTAAAAGCTGCATACAAATAAGTTACAGTGCTGCATCTACTCAAAGATGCAGGAGTTGGCCTTCCATCTTGCTTCCAGCTCCTTTTTAATACAGATTCATAGATTAAAAACTCATACCACTTCAGCTTTTGAATACAGTTGCAACAGCAAGGAGTAATATTACACCTTAGGAACTCCTTCTTTAGTACTAAACTCAGTTTACCATTAAAGAAATCTAGCATTTTTATATAAAAGTTTTGGTTTAATACTGTATTTCACAAGAGATTTAGTTTTTTCAGGGCTAATAGAATAATTCTATTTTTACAAAAGGTAGTAAGAGATGAAATCGGTTCTGGGGGAAAAAAAAAGGAAGCATCAGTTTTTTAATTCTCACACTAGACTGGCTTCTTCCCACATCTGTCATCCACAACAGTCTCATCAGCACATTCCACTTTGAGACAGATCTAATGACTTTGGCTTCTAATACATTTTGTACATAATACGTTAAAACTCGAAATTTGCGCTTTTATACAGTAAAGCCACAAAACACATCTTACTTGAAGGAACTTCGCTATCAATTCAATTCCTTCTGTGTCTAGCCTAAAAATAAAAATATTTTTAAAAATTAGAACAGTTATGGAATTGTACTTTTGAAAGTAAAACTGCAGAGGAACTGACTTCATTAAATGATATCAAACCTGAAAATTATATCTAACATGGAAATGCTTTCACCCAAACAACATCTATTCATATTAATGTGAATACATATGAGTCCTAATATCTCAGAACAAGACTACTTGGAAAACACTGGGGACACACAAATCCTTAGTTTGGATTGTCTTTTACTAGGTTGACCTGTATCATTTATTTGAATTTTTAAAATTATTTCTTTGAAGCTTAATATTACTCATTTACTAGAGGAACACAATGTCACATCTTCTTCAAAGTCAACAACAAATGTCTTTGTTATTAAATTTATTTATAGTAACTGCACAGACCCTTCAACTTCGTCATTATGGTTTTAAAATGATTACAAGAAACCACTCAAGGAAACCTGGTCATTTTAACAAATGGCCTAGGCCTACTATGTAACCAGAAGAGAATTAGTGTTCTTTAGGAAATGCAGTGTGAATTCTCCTACTATGGAGACATCATTAATTGGAGTTTATCGTTCCACAGGACACATTAAGGAGCTGTGGTACCTACAGTGGTTTTAGAGAAAGTAATCACATAGTACCAGGTTCTGCTTTGCAAATCATCTGCCCACAATAACAGAAATGATGAATAATTTTACACTATTAAATAGCAGATTGTACTTGGAAATGCATTCCCACTTAGGAATATGCAAAGCCACAAGGATGCATATTTTCTATTAATAAAACACAAAGTACCTTGGTGCATGGTTGATGAGAGGTTGTGGTTTATATTTAGGAAAGTTGTAGTTTCTAAATTCATCACTGGAAGAAATGCCTGGCCATGTTTCTTGACATGGAGTTCCTGCATTTAGAAGCAGTAACAAATTCAACTTAAAAAATGTAAACAAACAACTTGGACATAAAAAAGCCTTTAATCCTGTAATTTAAAGGAGAAAGGTAAAAAATCATTCAATAAGCCCATATTGTACACAGTCAGCTGAATAATTTTTCATAACCTTGATTACAATGCAATATATAATAATGTTCTGAGATAAAGATCTACAGTTCCCATACAAACATGGTGCATTAACATTAACATTGCTTAAAGTATCCATTTACCAAGAAGTCTGAAAATTAAGTGCAGTTCATCTTCAACAGTTGAACCAGGAAAAAGAGGCCTTCCTGAAGCCATTTCAAAAAATATGCATCCGACGCCCCTTTATAAAGACAGAGAAAAAGATAAAGCAGAAATAATCCTATAATTTCAGCTCATAAAGGCTTCTGGGATTTCTCTTCAATTAAAACAAATGATTGGTTGTTAGCCACACCCCGCTATTAAAATACTCAGAAAGATGTGTAGCAACAGAAGAGCTGTCAAAGACTAAACAAAACCTGTGTCATAGCTGTATTACATCCTCTTCCTTCACATGTTGAGTTAATCAATTTCATTAAAGTTCATGGTAAAATACCCCATTACCCTGTCATTAGGAGAAGGCAGCTGTTTTTTTCCTTAATACTGTGGCCTAATGCTTGCTTACTCTGAGCAATAAAAAAGTACTCTGCATTTTCAGAGAGGAATAACAGCATCTTCCCAGGCTACCAATCCTTTCCCTAAAAATCCAACTCGGTTGTAGCCTATAAAATTCAAAGGTTGAGTATTTGAATATTACTATTTAACAGCAAAGTTGACATTTTTTCAGCTTGACTCAGAACAAAAATTTAAATTAGACAATGCTATACAAACCACATGTCAATTTGAGTTGAATACTCTGAAGATCCAAGGAGAACATCAGGTGGTCTGTACCATAATGTGACAACTTCATTGGAATAGGTCTTTGTAGGAACAGACTTCGCTCTTGCCAATCCTTGATAAAAAGGGAAATGAAGAGTCATGTACAGCTTGCTGAAATCCTTTTTGTATTAAACCATTTTAAAGACCTTATTATACTTGCTAAATATTGTCTTTTAATGTTATTTAAGGCCCTAATAAATAGATTTCTACAACTTGTGATTGCCTTTTGGTATTTATGGCAATCTCGTAGTCAGCATTTTTAAGCACAGAAGAAAGGTAAACAGATCAAAACCTAGACTAATCCTGTAAATTTCATTAAATCAGTATAGCATTAGATCAATATGACAACTCCTTGCTGCAAAAACCTTCCACACTGTTTCTGGTAAATTACATTGCAAAAGGCAGAAGGCAACAAACAAATAACTAAATGATGGAAACAGACCAAATAAGTGTTGGATCAGCAGAGGTTTTCCATCCTAACATCGTCAATTTGTCAGCAATATCTTCAATAAAATTCACATCTATCATGTTAGATGCAATATTCTGAGCAACTTCCATTCACACAGAAGGGGTAAAATCAGAGGCACACAGCACAATTTTCAAAGGATCTTCCAGACACACAAAGTAACAGGAAAATGTGAATGCTCCACTCTACTGTAAATCCCAAGGAATTTGGTGTATCAGTGACAGCATAACCCCCTACAATTTAGCACATGAACAAACCCTTCCTCTCTCCTGCCATGGTTACCCTGCTTTAGAGTGACTGTGGAGTGTTGGGAGAAGCAACGTGAGCTCCACCTTAGGGATTTGACTAAGTATCAATTTCACAGGAAGCTGTAAGACTACTTTCAAATTGCAAGTCGAGTGACACTATTACCTACAGAGGTATTACTCTGATTATTTATACCCTGTAAAAGACTGACTTTTATTTTCCTTTTGAGAACACCCAAATTCACTACAGACCCAAGGTATTCATTTCTCCTTTATAAGGAAAAATTAGTTTCCTTTGCTGAGACAAGAAGAAATTTGTTACACAGTAATTTCAAGCCATACCAAAGTCTGCAAGCTTCAGTTCTCCTTTCTCATTAATTAGTAGATTTTGTGGCTTCAAATCTCGATGTAATACCTTTCTCCTATGACAGTATGCCAAACCACGAAGAATCTGATATAAAAATAGCTACAAAAGAGAACATTTATATAAATTAGACAAACAACGGTAATCTACAGATTGCATGACTAGAACAGCACATTTGGGTACTGGAGAGTTAAGTATTGAAAGCAGGACAAAATTACTTCTCAAAAAGTGAGTTATTTGCCTTATGAGCAAATTCTGGACATCATAATTATTGTTCAAAGATTTTAAATCCTTTTATGCTAATGCACTGCTTTAACACCATACTTTACAACAAAGACTTCAAGGGCAATTCGTTCTGTTTAACTGAAGAGGAACACAGGGCTGTTTATTTTTAAAGTGAGCATTTACCACTTCTCTTCCCCACACTGTCTTTAAAGATAACTGTCTCTGACTATATACTCGAGTTCCCTTCTGCTGCAGAGTCTCTTCTGAAAATGCAGCTCAGCAGCATTTCTATCCAACTGTGCTAAACTATATAAAGAATGTCTTGGCATGCTACTGGAAAACTACACATAGATTGACAAGCTTAGATGGATAAATGGGTAAATGAGGATTATTAAAACAGTTCAACTGCCTCTGGTATTTACATTCACCCCCTCACCTTGACACACACAGGTTTATTTTTAATCCTTTGGAATAGCAAGCCAAGCAACAACTTCAGTCATGCATATCAACCCTGCACATATATAGATACAAAAGTAGTATGAGGCGAAGAAAGGTTTAGCAGTGGGCAGCCAAACAAGTTCAATGTATTACTGCAAATACTTTGCAGTTTCTGTATGTATAAAGGGTCTGATCTTGAACATAGGACTTTTGGGTAGCCATTGCTGGCATTTACCACACAGCAGTCCTCAGTTAGCACAGGTAATCAAACGTACCATGAAAAAATACAGAGCATTGCAGAAAGCAATGTGACAAATTCATCATGTAACAGGACCTCTGAGTAAAAAACACTAGAATGTCTTTATATGACCATCTTCTAACACACTGGTTTATTTTTGCACCAAGTGACACCACCAAATTCTTTTTCATAAACTGGACAAATACACAGCAGGTGTAGTTACATCCATCTGTTCTCAGTCTGCTGACATGGGATTCATCTGTGCTAGAAAAACAGGAATTGGTATTGATTCCTTTCTCTTTGCTTTCTTTGCTGAAGAGCAGAATGAGAAGCAACAAGTCTTGTTCCATCTACTCATGCCCATACTGTTGCAGGGCTAATCAGTCCCAAGCTTTATTAGCAGGACTTCAATAGAAACCAATGGCCTGCAGGGTACACTGGGACTGCAAGGATTAGTCAAGAATGCAAAGCAGATTATTCTACAGAAATTGTGAAGGGATCCTTTTGGAAGTTAGCAGGGATCCTTTTGGAAAGGCACAGGATGCCATGTATTAGCTCAAAATTTTGGTTAAAACACTAATACCTGCAGAGATCACACATATTTTCATTTTGTCATAACACAAAACCCTAAAATTAGCCAAGGAATGTGAGGGAAGTGATGACAGGGAGGTCTCTCAAATGTTAATGATGACTCAAACCCCCACAGTTATTGAAAGGTAAGCACCTACAGCTACCACAGAGAAGCAGTTGTTCTGGCTTCCCAGTACCAAATGTACTGACCATATAAATTTTCTCTTTGAGCATAGCTTAAAGCATAGGCAAACAAGGAAAAACAGTTCCTCTGCGTAGCTCAGATTACCACAAGATTCTGGCTTGTTCTCTAACTACACTTACTGTAAGAGTCAGGTTCCCACTTACAGCTTTCCCGTATTTTTTATAAAGCTTAAAACACTGCTTAATAACTTGCAGATAATTAAAAATACAAGTGTAATTATGATTTTTGGTTGTCTCTCTGAAGTAGAAACAAATTAAAGAATTTCCCTTTGCACACTTTCAGAGGAAGCAACAAAGTAGGTTATGGGCAGATGTCTTTCCCTAAAGATACTTGGCAATGGAATGAAAGGAAAAGCTCACCAAACAGTAATCAATATGAAGCCTAAGTGCCAAATCACTTCACTCATTTCATGACATTTGTACTCTGGTCTCTTCTAAAGCCCTAAGTATTAAAGAGCACAAAGAGTTGTGCCAGTTTTCCAAATAAAAGCCTGCTTCTTACGAGAGAAGTAACACTTGACCCTGAGTTAGTTTCAGCAGGCCAGACTGGAAACTGAGTCATTCCACCTGGCCACAACCATAGCTAAAAGAAAAAGTAAATTAGGCCTTAAGGAAAATTATTTCCATTTTCTTACTAATGGAAAGATGAAAATCACTCATTCTTAAACATATATTTTTAATTTCTTACTTATGTGGTAGGCAGTGGCACCCAAAAACACATTCATGATCGAGGCTATATTTTCCTCAATGCCCGTACATAAATTTGAGGATACACCAAACTACAGACTTAGTAAATGAGTATAAAATAATGGAAGGACAAGAAGTCAAAAGAGTTATGAATGTATTATTTTTTAGGAATTTTAGATATGTAACTTCAAAGAGAATGAAAACATATGAAGTTATATAGTCTCTTTTCAATGTTTTAAATGCTTCAAACAAAAATACACCATCCAATGTCAAATGTAGCTAAGTCAGGCCAAAAAGGAAGTTAAATTTCCTTATTTTATTTTTAAAGAGACTAAAACATAGCTCCTGATTATTTAGGTCTCTGAAATTCCTAGGACAAAGCTGGAAGGCAGTCACTGTCACTAAAAACACTCACCTTTACATTGTGCATACTCATGATGTTCCCACAGTCATCCATGTACTGCTTCAGGTCCTTGTCCTATCAAAACACCATCATCACAGTTCAGTAAAATTATGGGCAATAAATGACACGAACATTACTTATTGTTGGAACTGAAATGGTTATCAGAAATATGAGATTTCTGCAAAAGATAATAAATGATAAAAAACCCCAAAGCCTGGACACAAATACCCCTGGCTTTCCAGACCCATTTTCCAGCAAGCTGTACTGTCTCAGGCAACATTATTTGCTGTTGCCTTCTCCTCCATCTATGTGTGGCACAATATTTTATAGAATCGGTATATTCTCCAATTACATTGAAAGTCAGCTATGTCACAACAGAAAAATATCATTGGAGCTATAGTGTGATTACCATTTTATACAGTCAATGATTTTGGACAAGGAGACATTTTGCTCAGGCAAACCACCACTATCTGCTATTAATGAAACTCTGAAATGATCTCAACGGTATTTACTAATTTACAGCAATTTAAGAACTGAATAAACTTTTCTCATTTTTAGCTGAAGGACTGTAGATGCAGGAGAAAACTCAAATAGTCTCAGTATTTTAAAAAAGAGTACCAAATTCTGTTGTGTTTCTGTTTCTTAGAAACAACAAATCAAACGTAAAGCTCATTAATTGTTTAAGCACTTACCAGGTATTCAAAAACAAGAGTCAAAGACTTGTCTGTGTGCACAATATCATGTAATGTAACAATATTTGCATGTTTCAGATCTTTTAATAATGACACTGCAAGAGAGAATAGGAAGAACAAATTAAGTGCAAAACAGATGAGGAGTAAATGCAATTTCTAGTTAAATTCACACATATAAGACATCTGAGATTTTTTTAATTAAAAAGCTATTTTTAAGAACATAATACTCATATAGATCAAGTTAATAAGAAAAGTGTTTAATCAAAACACCAAACATCCACTTGAGTAACAACCTTGTAACTATTTCCTACACATTTCAGACAGAAGGAATTTTGTAAAATATATTCTGAGTCCCTGAATGTTACTCACTAATAGCAGTCTAATTCAGTATTAAATCACCCACTTGCAATACTGCATTTGAGATCACAATCACCGCCCATAAGGAAAACAAACTTGAAACAAAACTCTGAACATGTCTGGACTATAATTTTCCTCATCAAGAGGAACAGCAATTTCACTAATGTCCTATGAAGCCTATATATTTCCAAGTAATGGTGGTGCTTTGGTCAAAAAGAAAACTAGAAGTATCTGAAATTTTAAGAAATAAGAAAAAAAGTTACCACCTTCTCTTATGGCTGTGCATGGTGCTCCCTCTTCATGTTCCAGGCGGATTTCTTTCAGAGCTACCAGATTCTCTGTCAATTTACTTCTCCCCTTATAAACTGTTGCATAAGTACCCTGTGAAATGGAAAATAGAAGGGAACTTGTAAAAGTTGTTCCTTCATCAAAACATTAGTTAAATAAGAAAATATTAACTTCTGTCTGAGGATCCAATAGGTTTCATTTTGGATATGAACAGTTTTTACATTATATTCTTCGGACATATGTAAAAGCACAGAAATAATTTTTAAGCAGAAGACTGAACTCACAAGGGATGTATATTTGTAAGAGCTCTGGAAATTACATGGAAACCTAAATACCACAGAACTACCAAAGAAGTCAGATCAGGTAGCATTAAGTTCACTAAGTTCACTGCTGGGATCACTTACACTCTGGAAAGTCTCTCTGACTATGGATACCTAGCTTGGGTATCTCTACACTATGCTGCAGATATGTTTCCAAAGGCTGCAGACACACTCTTCCACAGCCTTAAAGAAAACATGTAACTTTTTGATAGCTTCTTGTCTTCATTATGTATTTTTAGACAGCAAGAAATTCAAAACTCTAAAGGCATGTTAAAATAAGACAAAAGATTCTGACAAGTATGAAAAATTAATCCCTGTAAATGCCAAGAAGAAGCAACAAAGGTTCTGCCAAAGGAAACTGCCCTAGATCACAACAGTACTGTAAGACTCTGCAGAGGGATCTGGACAGGCTGAATCCATGGGCTGAGGACAATTTTATGAGGTTCAACAAGATTGAATGCCCGGTTCTGCTCTTGGGTCACAACAACCCCATGCAGTGGTATGGGCCTGGGGAAGAGTGACTGGAAAGATGCTCAGAAGGAAAGGACCCTGGGGTGCTGGTTGACAGCAGCTGAATGTGAGCCAGCATGTGGCCAGGTGGCCAAAAGGCAATGACATCCTGGCTTGTGTCAGCAATAGTGTGGCCAGCAATTTCAGGGAAGTGACCATCCCCTGATACTCAGCATTTGTGAGGCAACACCTCGAATCCTGTCTCCAGTTCTGGGCCCCTCACTGCAAGAATGACACGGAGGGGCTGGAGTGTCCAGGGAAGGAGCTGGTGAAGGGTCTGGAGCACAAAGTCCTATGAGGAGCAGCTGAGGGAGCTGGGGGTATTTAGCCTGAACAAAAGGAAGTTCAGGGGGATCTTATCACTCTCTACAACTACCTGAAAGGAGGCTGTAGCCAGGTGGGTGTCAGCCTCTTCTCCCAAGTTAACAAGAGACAGGACAACAGGAATAGGTTTCAAGTTGCATCAGGCAGGCTTAGATTTGATAACAGGAAATTGAACTGTTTTAAATGAAGGACTGACTTGAAATAGTCACAGCAGAGATGCTGACCAGCCTTGCTTCCTTCTGCAATGTTCACTACATCCCATTTCAGTGCTCCTTGTCCATTTTTGATCCCATTGGTCAATTTCAATCAAACTGGACAGGAATGACACTTGGCCCCTCCTGAATTCCCCTGTTTCCCTGGAAGTCAGAGGCTAAGTGGAGGGGGAAAGCCACACTGCTGCCCCCGCAGAAGGAAAGACAAAATCCAAATGTTACATACTTCACTTGGCAGGATCTGGTTGGTTGCCCAGCCCAGGTGTGCAGGCTTCTTTACCAGAACATGCATAGCTACTGCCTGTTCCTTAAAAGCACTAGTCTCTAGTCTATCATGAGTGTTCCAACACCTAAGTCATGCCAGGAAGACACTAGACTTAACTATTGTTATCATCAACAGAATGATTTTGTCTAGGGAAAAAAGGTCAGCCTGTGTAAGAAGGTCACAGCACATTTGCTAATGGAGTCTTGCTCTTCCCCAGCTCTATGACAGTTTTCCTGCTTTTTTTTTAATTTTGCTTATTAATTTTGCATAAACATTTGTGTGGTTGTGACATTGTTACACATGTTGAATATGTCTGGTTTACTGAAAAGCTAAATTAAACAGGTATTTTGAGGGATATGGAAAATTTCAGTTAAGGCTTAGGCAAAATTTTGCACAGCACATTGTCATCATTCCAAAAGAAAGTTATACATACCTCTCCAAGCTTTTCTAACTTGATGTAGGTTTCCATTTTTCCAAATCCAATTTCTGACTGCAATGAAAGGAAATGGCAAATTGATCACTAAAACCAAACACTTAATTTATACATCAGCTAATGAAAAAGCTGAACTTCATTTAAGAAAATTACCTGAAAATACTTGACTAAAACTGCACAATTCTGGTATTTTAAAAACAAATTAGCACATGATGATATAGCACATGATGCATCCCAGCATCCAAGCCCAGTGCTCAGCCTGTTGGCCGGTGCACTGCATATCCTGGAGGGATTGTGAGCTGAGTCAGACTTAGACCAAAACCTCACTTTAACCTACTGCCTACTTAGGTCTCCTCCACTCTTCTGATCTGATTACTACTAATGAGGTTGTTATAGCTTAAAGTACAGAAGTCATCTCAAACTAGTCCATCCTTTCTCTTGCTCAGCATAACCATATGCTGCTTCTTTTTTCAAAGCAACCTTATTTATTTGCTATGTTCAAGATCTTAGCTCCAAGTTTCCTCTCCCATTCTGACATCTCAATGCCTCTTGGATTAAAACTTTAGCAAGAAAATCCCTAAACATCACTCCTCTGCAAGTTTTATCTTTGTCTCAACAGTTTATATTTGATACCTCTTAACTCCAAATCTTTGTGTGTTTTACTTGAATCTATTTATTCACCTTCTCTTTTTTTGTCATCAACTTAGCTCCGAGATGCAAGCCAGAAGAGTGTTCCTGCCTATGTAACAGATTTACTTCTGAAGACACTAAGATCATTACTCTTTTCCTGCTCAAATCCACTGCTACTCTCATATTTAACACGGTTGTCTCGTCCAGTTATTTTCTCCTAAGACCACTGTCAATTACACCAAAGCTTTCTAATGTTCCTGCAGTGTAAAGAATGCTGAAAATAAACATGCAAACATGAAAATTCTTGAAGCAATTTACAAAATGCGTATAAGCCTGTACCCTGCCAAACTCCAAAATTTATAGGCTTCATGGAGTTATGCTTTACTGACAACTGAACATATATTGTGACAAAAGAGCCAGGTTTTCTCCCTATCATCATCCCCTCCTTTCACTTCCAAACATAGCTCTTTGCTGGCTGTTTCCTTCCAAGGAACAATCCTTTGAACCTAAGCTGTCTTCAGCACCTAGATCCACATGTTTATTTGCTCCAGCACCTAGATCCACATGTTTATTTGCTCCTAAAAACCTAATGGATTTTAAAGTTTTTTACTCTTTCATGGTAACACAGTGTAATATAGATACTGCTGGCTGTATAAAGATTTGAGAATAATGCCATTGTCAATATCTGAAGGCCAGAAAATTTTGATTAATACTTAGTTTTCAGAACACATGTATGAAAATGTCTAAACCAAGTGTAAGATCTTGTCTGTAAACATATTTGATATATCTAGGGGGGAAAAAAGGGTTTATAATTATATTAATGTAACATTAAAAGAAATTCTGCTTTATGAAACTAGTGTTAGAAACTGAAATGTTTTAGAACTGGGTAAAGAGACTTTAGCATTGTGCATATTTAGGAGCTCGTTGAAGACAAACTGTTTATCTCAGAATACAAGTGAAGTTGGTATTTGCTAACCTTGTAACTCCAGTGAGATTTTGAACATATCTCTGATAGAGGTACAATGTTAACAAAATAAATATTATGTTTCCACAGTGCATTTTGACCTACTTAAAGAAACATATCTTGAAGTGAGTATTAGATGGTATTAGAATTAAAAAGACAGGCTGCTTAGTTTATTGGAGAAACTAAAGAAGAACTCATAGCCATTGGTCTTACTATCACCAGACAGTCTGGAATTTAAAAGCTTGATTTCTAAGAAACCTCAATGTTTTTCATTAAGACTCATAAATTTAATATCTTTTTAATACAAAAAATCATACAGTATTTCCCACATAGAGAAGACAGGTACTTTTCCAAGACCTGCTTTAATGTGTTTAAACTTTTTATTACGTCTTGGTTCCTTATCACTCCTAAGAAAAAGTAAGTTTTACATTCCTCAAACAAAGATCAGTTTCATCTTTTCTTCAAAATGATTTCTGAACTGTTACATCTTTTTCTGCAATATGCATCTATTTTGACTTTACACAGAAATATTGATGCACCATATTTACAGTCTTTTACTTCTAATGACTGCATACAATACTGCACATGCATGCACAAAATGCAATTACTGTAAAAACTAATTTTTTATTTGTATTTCAAAGAAGAACACCAGACCTAAAGTATAACAAGTCCTCACCTAGTACTTTTTATAGCCTTTTCCCTATGATTCCTATTAAGTCTGGAAAAGAGACATGCCTTTGAAGAAGAGCACAATACTCATCTGTTGTAAGTAAAAGTCTACTAGCAGGCTTTCAACAACAATTTTAAGAGTAATGAGTCCTTGGGTTTCTTTTTTTTGAAAGCTTAGCTTGAAATCATAGCAAATGTATGCCAGCATACCACAGCAGTGCTGGTAGGTTTCACTTTGGACTCTTAAGCCCTATAAAAGTGAAAGCATTTAAAAAGGAGAAACAAAACAACCTTGTGACAGGAAGCTGATTCCAGGAACACACCACATTCATTAGAGGGCACTGTTTTTCTGTCAGTCTTCTCAGAGGTAAAGAGGAGAGAACTTCAACTACTCTCAGGGGTCACTGTTAAATGAGCCAGGGGATTCAGATTCACAGGAAAAATTCCCTCAGCCCCCAAATACTTAACTCCACTGGCAAGTTTCTACTGAAAAGGCAGCTTGCCAGCACCTGTGGAGAGGCTGGGGAAGTCTGTCCCTCAGTTCCACGCTACAGCAGCAACTAAGTGGTGAATGAGCTACAAAATTCTGACACAGGTTTTTAAGCCTGATACATTATCATGACTTCCAGAGCTTCATTCAAATATTTTCTGGTTTTAATACTGTTCTTGCAAAAGGTGGCATACAGATCAGAGCTTTATTAATCCAGCACAGTAATTTTTTTCTTTCAGGGCAAAAATACATGATAAAACTCAAACACTGCTTTGCTATAGACATTATTTATAATGAATAAAATAAAGATATTTTACAGTTTCAGTTGTAGTGAAACCTATTTTATTACATGTACTTTCATATTTATTTTTCAGCAAATGACTAATTAAATCAAGAAAGCAACAATGTGCACTTCCCAAACCTATTCAGTTTTTCTGTGACAAATTTCTCACCAATGAATTTACTGAGGATGTCAGTAACAGCCTAGCAACCCTTTAAGACCTCATCACCAAAGAACACCTATAGTTGAAACTATGACTGAAATGTAGCAATTTTTTTTAAAAATAAGACAGTAATGTTTGTTTTTTATTATTCCAGGGATGTGCATAATTTATATGTACAAATATCCATGTTTTCTAGCACTTTAATTTCAGTATAGGAATCTCTAAGGAAAAGACTTATTTTTTAAAGTAACCCAATAGTCCAAAAAGGTACATGTGGATTTATTCCTTCATTCTTTTAGGAAATCACACGTGCTTCAAAAAAGAAAACACAAAACACCCACTATTGTCTCCACAGCAATTCTGAGAAAGAATTGTTATCAAATACAAAAAGAACAGTGAGGAGGACCTGCCTTCATAGTATGCTGCTTTAGGGCCTTCCTACTAAATCACAAGGGGACCCAGCCTTGACCTTAGACTGTGTGGCCTATTTGCTCAAACAGATCATCCCTGCCCTAAAATGCAGAAGGATTTTAGTATGTAATTTGGGAGTTGAGTTTAGCCACTGATTTCAACAGGTCAAGACCTCCAGTGAGAAATACAACTGGACCAAGTTATCAGAAAAAAATGAAAGAAAGTGTGAAGTTCTTCACTGGATTTTGACAGGTAGATGCTGACGTTCAGGGACAAAAAGTCAAAGTGCCAACGAAGCTGAAATATATCTATGGAATACAGGCCTGTGCATTATATGGGTTCTGAAGACCTGAGAGTTTGGTTAGAAAGGCAGGTGCATTACACTTACTAGGGATGCTCGACGAGAACGCCGACTCATTGGCTGGTCAAAGGGCGGGCTGTTAATCTGCAGCTTCTCCAGGTAGCCATCAGGTATCCTGATGTCAGCGGGCAGGGACAAGCGCTTGTTCAAATCCTGCAGCAAATAATGGTAGAAAGAGAAGGGATGAGTAGAATTCACCATTTCCTAAAACATCTTTTCACATCTGTAGTGTTACTATTTAAAACTTAAATATTTATACAATGAAAAATAATCTCACAGAAATTGTTTAAAAAAACATATTCTCTTCTTAAAATACCTCAACTTGCTTATATAACAGGTTAAAAAACCCGTGCAGACTTACTACTCTGACAAGAGGAATGAAGTATTAAAATGCAAATAACTACATTGTGAATAAATGTATTGTGTTTAGATGAATACTTAGAGAGACATGGAATGCCAGAAACTGAGAATTCAGAGACTTGTGGAAGAGATTTCCAGAATTCAAAATATATCACCGTCTCTTTCTCTTGACTACAAAAAGCTACAAACTTAGTCCATTTTTTCCATTCTTGCAAAACAGAATCACTTCATTATTAGAGTCAACTATTACAAATATTATTACATTCGTTTTTTATAACTCTTTACTACAGGATCTTTTGAAAACGAAAATGCCATTACACAAAAGCCATTCTCTCTGCATCAGATTCTATTTTTCCCCAGTAAATTTTTCCAACAACAACGTACATTATTTCTAAGACAAGAGAGAAATAAAATCACTTCGTCTTTTACCAAATGAGAGGGGGGAAAGAAGATTATTTTTTGGGTGACTGCACACTCTTAGTGTTTTTATTTTCAGTTTGGCTTTAATCTCAAACATGCAAAAAACCCAAAATATTAAACATTGTCTTAAAATGGCCAGTCACCATCTCACGAGATAAAAGGACAACATAGCTAGACTCACAAAAAAATGGGAAGTAATTTCTGAAACAGTGGGAATTGTTTTTCAGTGTAGGTAGTTTATCCAAGTAAAGAAAGTCATGCTCAACATCAAGTGTACAATCCACTCCCAAATATTCTACCCTGAAGAGGCCATCTCTGGAAGTACCACTGCTTTCACACTTTTCTCCAGCACAGGAGGCAACTCTGTATTTCTGCTGGTAGACCTCAGGTTTAATCAATACTGACCTCAAGGCTGTAAACCCTTCTTGAAGGTACCCTTTTCTATCTATAACTATCACCTCTAGCTGGGCATCCCGAGCTAACCCAAATGTTGGCAGCTACATCCCTGTTCAGTTCCCCTCAGGCTTGACCATGTGCTTCTACTCATGTCTTTGCAGCAGCTTTGAACTATTTCAGCATGCTAAATCACCAAGAAACTATCTCAGGCGAAGTGCATAGCTTCCTGCCAGCTTTGTGCTCCACACAGGTTCAGTGTAAGGTCAGACAAGCTCACAGCCTGAACGCAGGGCAAGAGAGGCACAGCAGGGCAAACCTGGGAAGCCAGCAGCCAAATTGGCTTAAGCTGACAAAGAACTGGATCATCAGACTTTTCAGGACTTGAGATCTTGGTGAACAACTTGCTAAGCTTTCAGTGATGAGAACGTGTTTGAACCATGTATATGCATAACCTGTACACATACCTGGAGCAAATGCTAAGAAAAAAATACCAGCTAAAGAGATAAAACCTATGTAATTTGGGAATTAGTTGAATCTCAGGTAGGATTAAAGTGATAATATACCTTCCAAGATGATTTACATATGCTATTCACTACGGCCACCTGATACAGGCAGAAATCTTTGGAGAAAGGCCAGCAAAGCTCTAATTTCTGGCAGTTGATCCTCCTGTTCTCCTTTTGTTCCTCACACCTCCTTAGGTACAGAACACCAAGTCTGTTAGCTTCTGCTTTGCTGCCAAACATGAGCTTTGCACAACTGGAAAAATCAGTGTCTATTCTTTATCTAGTACAGAATTTTTTGATTGTCTTTAAACAAAAAAAAGTGCTGTTCAAATGACCAACATTTTGAAGCTAAACTAAAAGAAAACAAAAAGTATGGCTCCGTTTTGGCATACTTTCTAGTTTATTAACTCATTTTCAACTTGCATATTTTAAATTTTTTAAAACACTGGCAATTGTAAAACTGCCTGTGTGGTTTTTGGGAGAGTGGTGGAGATAACTAATTGTAACAGGACCTACAAGTATTCCCTGGAGTAAAACAGTATTTTCCTTCTTTCTGCCAGACCCTGCTAATGCCTCTCTCCTACTGAAGAGGATTTCAGATTATGAAAAAAAAATTCATCCTATGACTTACTGCATTCTTTAGAAAATTCTGGTAGCTGTTCAAAACAATTGAGCATGCCATGTTGACTTAAAGAAAGTAGCTTTGACATCTCACTGCAGAGTAAAACCACGAAACTGCTGGAACAAGACAGGGATGACAGGAAGAGGATCATCATCAATCTCTACTTCACCTTCCTAATGTAATCCCAGACCAACACTGGGCCAATATACTGGCTTTTTGTTTTTTCTGATGGCTCAAGAACAATTTGACAAACACTTAAAGACCAGAAGAAAAGATCAGTGAGCTGAGTTTTTCAATATAACTTCCTGAACACAAGAGATACCACCATTAGCCTATAAATTCTGTGACAAAACAGCTTTCTCCTACTCTTACCTATTAACTCCTACAGCACAGAAACCTGTTGTAGTGCTCTGTTCTCACTGTCCCATAGTGCTTGTTCAACAAGTCCGTTTATAGGAATTTTAACAGGAAATGTTTATAGTGATATTGAAGTTACAAACCTCAGCTGAAACACCTCATGAAATACTGACCTGATTTTACCCCAAAGCTCTCCATGCGTCAAACCCACCTCCACAGCCACCAATAAGCATTCCCAAGCATACAAAGTTGATGAGTATTTAGAAAGAAGGAAGCAAAGGCAGCCTTCAGGCTGTGATGGAATTTCAAAACTATGCCATTAAGTGTGCACTGCACCTGCCAAACACACACCTTTCCAGATGGAGGGCAAGGGAAACAAAGCAAGTCTAAGATCCTACACATGTACAAAGAATCCATTACTTTGAAGCCCAACTACCACAGAGACTGGAGATAACATTATTTTAGGTGCAGAAAACATGATAAGGGGAGATGTAATTCTATAACAGAATTCCCATCCCTTCATTCCCAAAACCTCTGCCTATGCCATTTTTGCAACAGGGTATATAACTGACTTCACTTCAGAGATTCACGCGACAGTCTCAGTTCTAAACCAAGCTTAATCCGTAAACTTGTATTTGGTGCTCCACAATAGGCAGTACAGTTTGAATGTGAGTACTTACTGCTGCAAAGGCCAAAATCTGTTCCAATTTGGTTAACTCCCCCACAAACAGTAATCTACTTTTACACAAAACAACAACCCTCACCTCCACCCCCTGCAATGCCTTTCTTTAAAAAAAACCCTGAACAACACACCACAACCTGATGGGAAAAGTAGACATTTTTTTCAGGAATACCTGATGTTAGTAACACTTCCTTCCCCACATTTGTAATGTAATAGCCAATATGTGACATCAATCACTCTTTTTTTCCCCTCAGAAAAAATATAAAAATAAAAGTAGTATTAAGTGCTGAAAACTTAAATTTTTGCCATGTTGTAAATAAAAGCAAAACAGTATCTATTCTCCTTAAATTTCTTGAGCTGAAGAAAGGTTCTTTACTGTGAGAAAACCATAATGATTTCATGGAATCTGCAGGAGGTATTTTATAGATTTTTCTTCTGAACAATTTACAGCACTATACTTCCAAAACTCATGCATATTTGGCTCTGTTAGAATGTCAACCAAGCCAAGACTTCTTTTTTAAAATCACATATTGTTACCTACCAGTCAGAAACCTTTTATGACACAAATATTTGAAAGATCATAGAATTATATATAAGAAGCCTTCTTTGTATTACAATTTTCCTTTACCTAACTGCCTAAAATAGACAAAACTGAAGCAAGTAATTTAGACTACAAACCCAAATATCTGAAAGAAGGAAATTATTATGTCTTGTTTGTCTGTACCACCTTAATTCCTCACAGTTTTTCCAATAATTGAAGCAACTACCTCTTGGGAAAAGCAAGCAATTATAATTAAATGCTATACAGTAACATGAAAGGGGATTCATTAGATGTGCATGAGAGGAATAAGCACAGCGTTTTGTAGTGGCTAAACAGAAAATCTGGAAACTAAAATTTTATCAGTCTGACACAGTTGAAAAACCCAGTTAATTTAACTGAGATAATGTTAAAAGAAAAGCAATAACCTACCACACACCTACTAATTTTGAGCCTTTAAAGTGTTCAAGACCAGGCAGTCTGCTGAACTTGGGCAGTCTGGTCATCTGATGGCAGCTGGACACTTGTTCCCCCACTGTGGACTGATCCTGGTGAATAGTCAAGCCTTTACCTAGTGCAGCACTCACTCTCTGCTCCCACAAAACGCAGAGAAGACTGAAGGATGGGGAGGAGACTTGTGGGTATAGGTAATGGCAGCTTAATAAGGGAAGCAAAGGCTGCGTGCCCTAGCAGAATGGGAAAAGGAACTGATTCACAGCTTCCTATCAGCACACAGGTGTCCAAATGCTTCCCAGAAAGCTGCGCTTCAGCACGCATGTGGCTCAAGAAGTGGAAGACAAATGCCATGGCCACAAATGACCCTCCTTCCTCAGCTTTTATTGCTGAGTGCACAGAATAGATGGCACAGAATAGCCCTTTGGCCAGTTTGGGTCTGCCATCGAGCCCAGGGAAAACAACCCGTTTCCCTGCCGGTGCTGACCGGCCTTTACGGCGAGTCTGGCCCTGGTACACGAGGCCTGGGACTGCCCATTAGGCGCAGCCGCCATCCCCGCTCCCTGCGCTGCCCCTGCAGCCATCCCACTGCAACCCTGCTATTGCCGACTCACCACAGCAAACCCTGCTCTCCTAAACCACAGGGCTTGCTGCTCTTTTGGTGTGACACCAGGCTGCAGGGCCAGCAACAGGAGGAAACAGATTTTTAAGAATTTCTAATTGTCTTAAATCTCTGTTGAATTCTGTGAAGCAGTGAGAGACTTTCTGGACAGAGGACTTTGTTCCCACTTATTTCAATGACCAACTGAATATAATGACCTGTTAGCATTTCCCATAGAAAAGAAAAAAATTGAACAACTTAAAGCAAGGTATAAAACACCTGTTTAAAGAAGTAATAAGGAAGCATGCAAAATTAATGAAATTTCCCTATGCTCTTTGAGACTGTCAACAGTACAGTTCAGTATCCTTTTTAACACTAACTTTGCATGCTTTTAAATATCTATATTTTAAAGGTAGTAAATTAGAACAACTCCCTGTTTTATTTTATATATCCTTTTTTAAACATAACAGGTGCATAAGTGGTGTAAACAGATCCTCAACTATGCAGAGGGAATCTGGGTACATTCCTCTGTAACTCTTAAGAAGCAAAGGTTTACTGGAATGCAAAACCTTAGCTTTTGGGGGCAACAAAGTACTTCAAGTAAAACAAACAAACTTTTAGAGAACTGAAACTGTATTTCTTTTTTGTGTATCATTTAAGATTTATTTTTCCAAATGAGGTCTAGTTTATGAAAAAGCTTTTGTCAATTCATAGCATTTCTTAGTTAATTCTTTTATAGTTATCTTTAGGGTCAACTTGCAGCAAAATATATCAGTATTCAATAAATGTGGTACTCTAAATGATCAAATGCTTGTGGTTAACTGTATGTTACTTCATGAGCTGGTTTTTTACCCACTTCCAAGCTATACTCTGGAGTACATATTTAGGCACGATTTGATTTGTTAGGGGAACTGGAATGCTTGTGGCATTTTCCTTCTACAACTTAAAAACACATTTTCTATCTTCATATGCAAGGCTTATTCTCAGTTTTGATTTACTACTGGTATAACTGGCAGAGAAATGCAATTAATTTTTATAATTTGCCTGAAATGAGTTTCACATTTGTCCTACTCTGCTTCATGGCAGATAAACATGCAAGCACTTGTGACACTAAAACCACTTTGTTTTCCATGGAGATAAACTACCCTAACTTGTGCTGATCTTTACCACCTATTTCTGATGGCAGCTTCAGCAAATGCTCTAGGAAGAGCTACACTTTGTCCAGCTTTTTCTTTCATCAGTCTAACAGCCAAGTGTGTTGCTGTAACATGATGTGGAAATTCTGTCTACCACTGACTACTTACACTTGGGCACAAGAAAAGGAGGCAGGAACTCCAACTTAAATCCTGCAGATCCTGTAAGCTGAGGAGTTTGACATTTTAAGTAAACAAACCTACTTCTAAATGAAAAACAAACAAACAAAAAACAACCTTGCCCCCAAACCTGGCCTGTTTTTCACACATAAACTCTAAAAATCCTAACTTTTTAAAATTTCATTATCTCTGGTCCCTTTCTGGATGGTCTAAAATTCTGTTGCAAACATCAACTTCTTGACTTGCCACTCATAGCAAACCATTCACAAGACTTTAATACTAGAAATTTGTAACCACATTCTGTTTTCCACTTCTGTCAACTTTTTCCTTAGCTACCTATCCTTTTCTCATCTCCTATTCTTCATAATACAAACTTACCAGCTATTCCCCCTTATAATTGCCTTACTTGTCTAATTTAATATTATTTAGTGCCCCTTCTCAGAAAACCTCATTCCTGACCAACAGGTAAATCTTCACTCCTTTTTAACCCTGTCAAAAAAAAGTACATTGTTTCACAGAATAAACCTATTTTTATTTGTGGAAAGAACACTGTTAATGTTTTCCACTTTAAATCAGGTATTATAACAAAAAAACTTCTGGATATCCTTAACGCACCGTTGTTTTTTGCTAAGACGCACTACAGACTTCAGTTAATTTCACTGACGTTGATAAAGATGATTCTAACTCAAGATAGACAATGTTTGAACTCTACTTGTTAAAACTGGTCTAAAAAGAAGCAACTTGAAACATTCACATTTATTAGTCTTTTTGTCAACTCAAGTCATTATGTCTTTGACTTATGTAGCACATTTAGACAATAAACACTAATATTTTTGACAAAACAGAAAAAACATCATTAAACACAAAAAATACATAACCAGAAAACTGCCCCGGGGAAGGATTTGCTGAGGTCTTTCCAAGTCCAATTTTTACTACACTACAAAAACCAAAAACAAAAACCAGACTATTTTTACTTTTAACCTGTAACAAATGTGCCAATTTGCAGAGTGCTTCTTTCTTGCTCCAACAGTGTCTCTCTTGTGTCTACTGGGCTGCAAATGTTGCTAATCTTTGAACTCACAAGTCATTTCAGACTGCTACCACACTCACAACTGCAACTGCAGCAAGAGAAGGAAGATTAGTGCCTTTTGTCAAAAAAACTGGAAGGGAAAACCCTGATAACATCAGCCTCAGTTCAGTCCTACTGAATGTTTCATTTAGCAAACCTAACAGCTGAGTGTCTCCAAAGCCACTATTTCATTGCCTGTGGCCAGATGTTCCCATTGCTTTCGGAGGAGAATGGGCTGGGTGCAAGAAAGTCTGGTAACTACCCCTTCCAAAAAAAGAGAAGTAATTATCCACTGATACAAGGTTAGGAGCCAAGGAGTAGGAAGCTGTCTGTGTCCGTGGATGACACAAACTGTATTGCCAAGCTACATCATTATATACCAGTGCTCATTGCTTTGGCTATTCTGTTCATTGGTGAGTTACATTTCCAGACCAGCCATTACTTAAGGTGCGTACTTACTATATGGCAACAGACATCTTGTTGGTCACCTCTCCCTTAAAATTTAGTTTAAGAGTTGATTCTGCTGAATTCCATCCATAAAATTTTGTTACAGCCTCACAATGAAGAAAGAATTGTTCTTGTAAGTCTACAGACATCAGTCTTACAGCCCAAACAATCCACTCTGGATCAAATGAAAAAGCTCTCTTGTGTGAGCATCACTATGAATTAGCCTTCTCACCAGCTTTAGCGAGCACCAGCGAGACATCTCAGCTGCAGCCATGGGCTGTTCACTAGTAAGTCATTGTGCTTTTGTTCACATGCTTAATGACATCTAAAATGCTGCATCCTATAACCCTCTATGCAACACAATTCAACTTCATGACATGCTTACTGTAAAAAAAAAAAACCCAAACCAACCAAATTTTTATGCTATTCTTTCCTTGCATATATTAACTAGGAACATGCACTATGTGCTCATGATACACAAAGCAAACAGATTACTTTTAAGACATTAGCTTATGCCAGTGAGAACTTAAACGTTCTAATAGACAATTTTTAAGCATGTACTAACTGTATCATTTTAGTATCAGATACCATGTGGAGTTTTTTTCTGAAGGTTGCCTTATCAAATTTCAGTGCATTTTTGTCAAATGACAGTTAGCACAGTTGAAGCCAACTGGATCCTCTACAGAATTATGACATATAACAAGACTGCTAGAGGCAAAAGTAAATATATATAAAAAAACCAAACTCAGAGAACATAATTGTAAAAAACTGTGTTTGGTTACAGTTCTGTAGATCTTCAAGGTCTCAAAGAAAAACACCAGCATACACATCTACCAAAAGAAACCTATGACATTCTTGCAGCACACTATTTTAACACCTTTATAAATAGGCTTCAATTACTGTAGTCAAAAGGACTATTTTAACAGCTGGGATGAGTTACATATACCAGTTTTCCTTATATGTATATAAAGCCATCACCATTCCCTCACACAACTGACAGGTTTAGCTATAATTTCATTATGATACATAAAGTACATTTTTTTTCTGCCTTCAGTAGGGCGATTTATATCTAAATATTACATTTTTCCCTTATACTTGAATGTTATTATTGCTATTATTTTACTGAAAACATTAACTCACAATTAATCAATTATTATTCTGCTAAGTTTGAGGAAAGGGTCATCAAAGGACTTTTTCTTCTGTTAGCAGGAATAACGAAAACACAACCTTAAGATCTATCTACAAAGGATCACTGCTACATCTCACACCACAAATCCATGCTGGTTTTCAGCCAGTCTGTTGAAATGCACACAATTTCAGAAAATGTCAATTTTGAGTATTGTGTCAAGTGGCTTTTGACACTTGGGACAGAACTGAGCCCAAATATGGTAGAATTCATTCATCAATTAAATCAAAAGGGTTTTTTTCCAAATATGCTAATCGAACACACAAAGCACTTCCAGGGATTTTATCACGACATTGAGCCCAGAGGCTATTTCAGACTCACAAGAAATACCACCGACAATGCACGTTCTCTGCCTTCTGCCCAACATAAACACAGTTTGTCAGATTTGATTGTGACATGCCAGGAAAAGACAATGAGCCAAGTGTAATCGGTGAAATACTATTACCATGAATTCTAGGGTTTAATCTCTGTTTTGGGACTAGATGTCTAATTTTCCCAGCACATCTACTATCATCAACCAACAAAGGAAGGAATTTACTGACAGTAGCTGAAGAAAGCTATTGCCAATACCTACAGTAGCTATGGCCCTCAAATAAAAATACAAAATAAATATAAATAATATAAAAATTAAAAGCATAGAAACCAGCACTGCAAGTAGATATCTTTCTTTTTATTTACTCTAGCACTATGAAAAACTTCTGAAATATGCTAAGCATCTTTTCAGTAATATTTGCAACAACTAGTATTTTTAAAGGCACAAAATTAGAATTACAGGCCAATAGGTTTTTTTTGTAAGCAGGCAAAAATATGAATTCTAAGCACTTTCTTTTTTAAAATACTTTTAGTAAGAATTTTCATTTCATGGATATGCTGCTTAGGCTAGCCACTGGCTAAATAAAACCTGCTGTTTCACTCATTTTTCAAAAAACCACAAGCTGTTATTTTATTTACTTCATATCTCCTATTAGTTTTAAAGAGAGAGGTTTAAACTGTTCAGCACAAACACAGTATTCACAAACTGCATTCCAGGAGCTTCTATTCACAACCAATGAAACCAAACCCAAACAAATACATGTGTCATAAAACCAGTTTTGAAAAATATGAGGAGAAATGAAAATCAAATGTGAGACATTAACTTTCCTTTCAGCAAGTATGTAAATACCCAGGGAATTTGTGACAGATTATTCCAAAAACACTTCAAAAATTCTTCTTCTGGTGTGTTTTTTTTGGGGGGGTTTTTTGGGTTTTTTTGGGGGTTTTTTTTTTTTTTGGTTGGTTGGTTTTCTTGTTTTGCTTTTGTTTTATTTGGGGTTTTGTTCGTTTGTGCTTGTTTTTTGTTCTGTTTTATTATTATTTTATTGAATCAGAAAGCTTGTAAGGAAGTGAACTTAGAGAGTAGAAGGAAGAATATGAAAAATAATAACAACCATAAAAATATAATGTCTGAATTTGTTTGCCCGCTAAATTATTACCTATCAATATATCACTCTGCAGCATTAGCCTCAGCAAAAATTCAAGTAGTACCACATTTTAAACATGGATTTCTCTATGTTTTCATCAGTTTCTGTAACAGTAGTAAGAGAAACTGCCCTGAAAGAAAAAAGGTAGTGTAGGTTTACCAGCTTGTAAGAAAAAGGAGGCAAAGATGAAGGAAAAGGAGAAACAGAATTTATCACTGCATAAATGTAAACTTGGACCTTTAAAACAGTTCTGTGTAACATTCATTACTAACACTAGCATTTACATCATCAACAACGCTTCAAGTACCGAAAGGGAAGTCCCATGAAAAAAAGGTCTAATTAAAAATAAACCAACTTCTTGAAATTAAAACTAGGAAATCTGACCTTCCTCAACAAAAGTGTGGCTGGAGTACTGGGTATGAAACTGCACCCAATTACTGACTTCTCATCTGATGAATTTTACTAGAGATGTGTTTTATAGGTGACTAAACACATCCAACGTGATACTACGCTACTCCTAAACAGAACTTAAAAGAAAATCCAAGTCATGAAGACACAAAAGCAAAAAAGCATCTATTCCATCCTTAAAGAAAGGATACTGCCTAGTGTAGTAATTTTCCTAAAGGAGCCCTTCCAAGTGGAATGCAAGAACTTTAGCACCAAAATGCCAAAGGTTCCTAACAGAAGGGCAAAAAAGTTGTTAACTGCTGATAACAAAAGCAGTTACCCTTTAAAAAGTCTAGTAAAAGGCATGTTAAAGTCATCTGTTATCTAAGCTGAAATTCTTTTTCTTGTTGCAGTGTCAGTTTTCTTCTGTAGAAGAAATGAGTCTGTCAGTCAAAAGGAGGTCCATCAGTTTAATCAAAACCATCCTACTAATTTAGAACATGTACTTGGGTTTTTAGAAGAGGGATTTTGAAATCACCAAGCTTCATGGAAACATGAAAGTGGGAGTTTATAAAAATGATAACATATTTTCTAGTGTAACCTTGGAAAAGGTTGAGAAAAATGAGCCAAAATGACTGCATGGAGATAGTTACAGTGACCATTGAAAAGCAAAAGAAGTCTTGACTGTATCCAGCTTCAATTTTTTTTCTGTCTAGTACTGAAATCTTCTTGTAGGTGATCACGTGCTTAGATTTGTAGAAGAGACAATCAGAAAAAAGTTATTGCTTTCTCAGGAGTTAGAGAGAAGTAAATTAGACAAAACCCAGTAAAATAAGACAGAGAGGGTTCTGTAGCTGCCAAGAAGGAAGGGGAAAGGAAGAAACTTTGCTCAGAGAAGGCCCCAGGTAGTAATGCCTGCTTGATATACAAGGAAGCCTCCTGGATGGCAAGATACATAGGGCTGAATTCTCAGGCTATCCTGGAAAAAGTGGTTTCCTGCTTCCAAAACTAACAACAGAAGAAAATGCTGTACTGCCCCTGACCAAAACCCTGGGTCAGTACTGCATCCAGTCTGCTTTTCAAGCATTTAAACAATTGAACGGAGCTGAGAGCGTGCTATTTGCACATGAGAATGGGGACCTACAAACCACATTCTAATCTGAAGCCTATGAATCAATTCTTAACACTTTTATCAGTTGAAACATCAATCAATTCTGTGCATTTTTCTTAGAAGGTACACTGGCCCAGGTGGACCAGCAGCATGTTGAGTTACTCAGGCTGTGTCAAGACCCCCTAAGCAGTTACACCCTGGTAAAGTGTGAAGCTCACAAAAACTTATTTCTCATCTACATTCTTTCTTTTGGAAGGTGACCAGCACAACACACACCTGCCTACAGCATCAATTCATAGCCTTCGTATTTCTTTCTGCTCAGCTACAAGTACTAACTCTAGAGATAATCCTCCCAGGGGAGAATTATACCCTATAGCAGTGTGGTAGGAGCAGTCTGATCTGGAACACACTTCCGTCACTAATGTGACAGTCAGATGGATAAGAACTGTTTCTCAGGATAAAATATCTGGGAAACAGGCTGGTGAACAGCAGGTTATGGCGCTCTGCCAGTTCACATGCTAAGACAGCTAACAGATCTTGGACTTCTGGGAAAGGGAAACAGATGTTTCAATTTGCACAGATTGTTTCTCCTTATTTTTTATCCACCACAGCTCTTAATGATGCACTCACTCTCCAATGCATGGGCACAGGGCCCCCAATGAACACTTACAGCTTGTAACACGAAGTTATATTAATGCATTACTGTCCATGTCTTCTTTTCCAGCAAAATCAAACTGAAAATGCTTTAAGCTATTACCATGATCTGAAGAAGTGTTTCCCACTGCATGACGAAAGCACCTGCACTTAAAATAGAGAAATACGTGTACAGATTCTTAAGCTGCATTGCTTCTGACACTTGAAAAAATTATTCCATCCGTTTTGTTTGATAAACAATTTTACTTACTAAATAATCATTAATATAAGCATGAGAGTACAAGACGTTTTAATTAAAACCTAACAGCTGTTTGAAGCCAAACTCTCACACAATAGATGCTCACACCTACTATCAGCATGATTCCTGCCTGAACAAGTGGAAGGAAGGAGAAAGAAAAAGCAACTGCTTTACTGACAATTTGTAGCCTGTGGATTACAAGCAAAATAAACTTTATCTAGGCCAACACAATGAGATTCTGGTATTTTCTCTTTGTTTTCTAAGCACATGATAACAAGGAACAATCATTAAAAAAAAAAATAAATCTAGAACCACAACTGCAGTGCTGTCAGATTCAGAAGCAAACATATTGTCATCTCCCTGTCACGCTGGCCTAAATTCTAAGTCATGGGGGAATGGGGGGGTGGCTATGACAGACTGAAAGCTGGTATCTCCATGGCTGCTACTGTGAATGGAAAGTTTTCATGCCAGCAGACTTTTCACTGCAGAGCAGGATTCTTTCTTCTCATTGCACTATCACCACTTCATGTTTAAAATGCTTCATAATTAGGTGACATTGCAGTATGATGATTTTCTATCTAAAGCAGGGCAATTTAAGGTTATGAAATTTCAGCTTTCTATTGCTGTGGAGATTCTGCTACAACAAACATGTTTTCCATTTCTGTCTCCACTGTATATTTTGTATTTCTCTATATGAAAATTTTAGAAAGATCAAAGTTTTTTCCCAACAGAACCTTCCATATATTCTGCAGCAGAGAATGTCTCCTCTTTGACAACATTTTATTTGTAGCTTTGCATTATTTAACTGCAGTGGGAATGGGCACTAAAAATCAGACTGTATATTCTCATGGACAAAATATGTCAGGAATAGTTTTTTTTTTTTTTTTTGCTAAGTTGCACTTTGAGTACAAAGTACATATTTTTAGCAAGCATTTAAAAATATCTGGCTGGGTTGCTAATTTTCAGAAATCTATAGGAAGTTCAAGCCGAGCATTAAAAATTCGGTTATATACACAAAATTCCTGTAAGTAAAAAAGACCGTTTCAAGGTTCCAACTTCACCTGATTAGTTACCTTCAAAACGAAATAGGACTTTTGTCAATTCAGCAGAGAGAACCAAACATATATAATAACCAAAAAATTCTGTACAAAACTGCTATAAATACAGCAAATATTGGTCAAACAAAACACAGGGAAGGACACAGCCATAGTGTGACAGGCACATTCATCTTAGAGAGGAGGAACAAGGAATATTGCTTTATTGAGTTTATCCAACTGTGTATATTTAATCAAATTCATTCTACAATGGATTCCAACTGGGACTAATGACTTCAGCAGACTACAGCAAAAACATACTGGCACACATGTATTAATTTATTCCAACCTGTGATGTACAGCATACAGCTATAACTCATCCTAAATGGCTATAAAGGGAGTATATCCTCAGGCTACCCAATGTCTAGAGACAACAGATTCCCACCAGCCATCAAAAAACCCTGAAATAATAGAAATTTACTTAACAACAAAGATTGATTCTTTCTCTTTCTATAATCACATTGCTACTACTGAATCAGCCAGCTCCATGGCACAAATCACACAAGGCATAGGACACAACTTTTTACAGGAGGAAACCTTGCTTTGGTTCCCTCAAAGGCCAAGGAAGCAAGTGATTCCATTCCACAAAGAGTAAAATGAGTAAAAATGGGTTTTTGTGGACTTATATCTTGCAACTCAACTCATATCTGGATATTGTAGCAGTTGATACATCAGCAGTATCTCCCAATGCAGAGGTTTTTTTAAAGAAATTAATACAGAATTAGAAACTGAGATTTCTACCCATCTATCAAAACTGACAGAAAATGACCCATGGGATAAATAGAAGGAGGAAAAGACAGGCAGACAATGTAATCACTTAAAGTTTTTTCACTTAGGAAATGATAAAGTTGACTGAAAAGATTATCATTAGGAAGGTATTTTAACCAAAGCTACAAGACTGTTATATTTTTCTCCCTCTGGAATGCAAAAACAAGTAAAAGTCCCACATACTCTGCTACAAAGCACTTTTAAGAAGCAAACTTAAGTCCACCAAAAACATCTCTCATTGACAGCATTCTTAAAATTCAGAGCTGAGATTGTTTGCAGACATGAGCATGAAATATTACAGGAAAAGTCACCGTATCAATACTACAGTGATTTGAGGGAAACATTACAATTCTCACCTAATATACATTAATAGATGTCAAAAAACTATTCATGCTCTCGTTGACTGAGGCAGTCAATGAAAAAATAATGCTAATTTCAACAGTCAGAAGCAAGCATTTGGAATTTGGAGGAAAATGAGAAAATTAGCATTACATAAACAAAACTTAGAAGCTTCCCAAAGCCTCTTCAACAGTAATATCTGAATTGTTTTACAATTAAAGACTCAAATGAAAAGATGCTTTCATTTAAAAAAACAGCCTTCTGAAAAATCACAGTAATTTTCTGACCTTTACTGTTCCTGAGTTCTTTAATAATTTCTTTTGGAGTTCTAGAATTCCAAAACAAAAGAGAATCCTTTAATGGTTCTTAGCCTCTCTGGAAGACCTGACAGATTTCCATTTCAGTTGTTCAATTTCATTATGTATCATTAATTGCTTTATTTCTTTCCTGTTCTACATATGCATTTCAAAATGTAGAGGAAAAAGACATGGAACAAAAAGTAAATCATCCTTTTAAATAATTTCCTTGATTTTTAGTTTCTCCAGCATACATTCTGATAGGCAAGTTTTCACAATATTTTTTTGCCCTAATTTAAGTGTCCTGCATACACCAATAGACCCAGCTTTGTTCCCTCAAGTAAACTTCAGCAAGCGAAGCTGGGAGAACAAAGTTCTTAGATCAAACCTGAGACTAACATACAAATTTAAGAATTTGAATACAAAACCTCCCAAGTGCGAGAAACTATATAAATAATTAATACAGCTAATTCACACATTTTTGAAACCATATCTGCACTACATGCTTTATGTCTTGGAATTCCAAGCATAACAGAATGTCTCACAAATAAAAAAAAATTGGCATGTACCCCCTACTGTAACTTATCCAAATCTATTTCCCAATGCAGCATTTGATAGGAGGCCCTGAATGAAGATTCAAAATCTTATGCATATTCCTATGTATACTATAAAGCAGCAGCTACAAAATTCTACATGCTTCTGTAGCAAAGGCATCGTTATAACTGAAACTTTTATACACTTTAGAAAAAAGGAAGTGTTCTGTTTTAGTTCACCAAGGGAAATGACAACAAAGCACAAGGGTGGCTAGTATTCATAATGAGACTCAAATAAAGGAAATTATGTGCACAGTTATTCATAAGGTACTTTTCCTCCTTTTGTTTACCATCCTGTAAAGTTCCGTTCATGAAAAAAAAACAGGAAGAGAGGAAGAGGCTGAAGCAGTCAGGACCATCACTGCTGTGCCATTAGTTTTGCAAAGACTAGAAAACAGTCTTAAGTAAAAAATGTCTAAACCATGTATCTTCTTGAATACATTCAGTGGCTTGCACATAATGCAAGAGAAGGCTACTCAAATGCTACACTGACGAAATTCCTCCAAAAATTCAAGTTCCAAAACATTTAGATTTTCAAAATTAACAGTTCACAAACAGTGCAAGATAACCATCGTTCTGTGTGACAAATGGAGACAAATTTAAATAGTATTCAAATAATGCTTTCTGCATGAAGTATATGGCAGAACAGTTGGTTACCGTTAATTGAGCAGACAACCAATTACAACATACAATTAAAACAATCCCCAACTCTCTTGTCAATTTAAATGATCCTCATATGAAAAGGGAATTACCTCCATTGAGATTCGTCTATGTATCCGGTTTCTGAGACAAACTCCTGTGGGAGACTGAACTTCATCAGATGACGTTCCAGAAGCCTGGTCACTTTCCCCATCTGACCCCATTTTCAAATTTTCATGGACAATATCTTAAAAATAATCCAAAGAAGTGAAAGCAGTTAAACAGCAATGCATCAAACAGCTTTTTTGTACAGATATAAAAGAACTGAATCATTACTATGCATTGAGTTACACAGCAGACTGAAAGACTCATCACAGCCATGGCAGTCTTGATACATACTTTATATGGCTCAGTAATAACCACAAAATGAGCAGGATTACTTTATAGGAATTCTATGCAAACTTATTTGAACTGCAGCAGAACTCAATTTTCCAAAACAAAAGAGACATTCCAATCCCAACTGTAATCCCCAAAAGCCACCTCCCTCTCTCAGCTTCAGTTTCTAAAATTCTTCAGTACCACTTCTCTTTCAGCTGTTCTTGGATATACAACAGTAACTGAGAATAATTTACATTTCAAATCAGACTACCTGATGCTAGTAACCGAAATGTAGCTTCAGAAAGCTTAAAAATTCTACTGAGAGGTATAGCATTATTTTGAGAAATGACAAACATGGAAGCTTCAGATATAAAACCCTCTGGCATCCATGTGTGAAGTCATGGGATGTATTATGGCCATCTAAATCAAGGCCCACAACATAGAAGTGCATTCAGAAGTGAACCTGACTTTTAAGAGCCATTAAGTGAAATTTGTGACTTTATGAAGGAATTTACATAACAGACTACTTGAGTTATGTGATGTTGCAGGATCTTTGTATCAACTGAAATTGGTAATTTTTAAACAACCCTGAAGATTCAGGCACATCAAAGTTTACGTATATATGCATACATATGTACATTGCTTTTAAGCACCAAGGAATTTTTCAGACTTTGGAGACAAACACTGTAGTGAACAAGAGAAAATTAAGGAGGTGTCATTAATAGCATGAAGAGCCAAATGATTTGCAAAAGGACACGCAGGAAATTGGTCATACAAGCACTTCATTATGAGTAATGCTCCATCATCACCTCTGAAATACCTGAACTCCAAAATTAGTGTAGAAATTAAATACCTATACATATAAAGTAGGTGCTTCAAAAGACACCAGTTTCCCTGCTGTCTTCTGATCCTTGTTAGTAATCATTATCTTGTACACGGTGTAAGAGAACCTGAGGAATAACTAAAAATCCCAGAACACTATCCCTAAAAAATGCAAATATTAGCAAAATACACAGAGATCAATTCAGCCTTACCACCAGCACACTTGAAAGTATTTAACATTTGCAAAGCATTACAGCAACTTTAAAAAGCCCCCAAAGACCAAAAGAGAAATTGCAAGTTTCACCACCATCAACATGCAAGAAAATTGGATTTACTAGGGAAAAAAAAGTCATTAGGGCAATGTTTCATTATCTGCACATCTTCTAAAATATTTGTCTAGTTTGGCTCACACAGAATCATGCAGACTTCAAAGGAACAAATTCTTCCTTAGTACAAACTATTTCCTTTTATGGAAAACAGAATGGATATAAAAAGAACGATTAACTTGTAAGCTATTAGCAACATATTTTAACTCAAAATACTGTAATTAAATACACAAACTAAGCATGCATCTCACGCACAAAGCAAATTTTCCAGCAGTGATGTGGATTTATATTGGATTTCTATTAAAAATCCACACTGAATCAGAATTTTCCCTACAAGTCATGCTCCGATTTGGACTAAAAAAAAATAAAAATTTAACCTGCACTCATTATATAATAAGTAATCTTCTGATTTCAAACAAGCTAAATACTCATCAGTGCTTCTAAAAGCTTGGCAGTTTGAATCGCAGGAAAAGATTTTCAGAAAGCGGTTCCTAAAGATCAGCCTTAGTTTTAAAGCTAAACAGAAAAATGTGACTCTCATTTGCCAAGTTTCTAAGAAATGTCTTAATTCTCTGTAGTGACTTGACAGCTGTCTTTTTAAAAGTCTCTAACAAACCGTAGAAAAATACTTTTAGTAATATAAAAGCATTATTGAAAACATCACTTGCAGCAAAGCTGTTAGGCCAGCACTTCTATAGCCGGTAAACAGCACATTCACTGTATTGGTTCTTTATTAAAAACTCTCTTTTAAAATACTTTTCTGAGAGGTCATGTAATCCAATTTAGCAATTACAGCTCTTGAGATTCTGTTAGTAAAATGAAGTGTAATAGCTACTGACAGTGGTTCCGCAATCTATTTATCCTCATGTTAGAACAAGCCCATCAGTTGGGACCCAGAGTCTGTTTTCTTTATGGAAGCTAAGCAAGGGACAGTTATCTCAGCAATTTCACAAAATAAAAACAGACAAAATTATAGTAGTGTTATATTTAAAGCCATGGTGCAATTACATAATTTCTTTTCTGGAGAGACTGATAAATAAAGTAATAATGGAATTGATACTGTCATTTTTCACATTTAATTTCACAAAACATTTGTATTATGAAATCATGAGTAAAAAAAGACAATTGGAAATGCAAAGCTCAAAACTACATAGACCACCCTAGTTGACAATGATGATTCTTCTGCTAAGAATATCACCTACATAATAACACACAACTAAGCACTATTTCAAGAACTAGTAACACAAACCGATATATTTGGGATAGATAATGTAACTAACAAGGAGCTTCTGTTCTTTATAAATCATGAATATGAAGACAAAGAGGGTCTCTACCATTCATCTCCAAAAATGCAGTTATTTCAGATTTATATAGGATGATGATTTGAATACCACTGTGATATGATAAATTCTGGTAAGTCTGGATAAGCTACATACCCAGAACCAAGAAGGTTTAAGCAGGATACTGGCTGTAGCAATCAAAAATGTATCATTAAGCAGATGCATTTCCAACGGGCTAAATACCCTACTGTTCCTATTTATAAGGGTTTGCAGATGTTTTAGTTATTTTCTAAACAGATATAATTTTAAGCTTTTTAAAAAATAACTTGACTGTGTTATCATCTGATATAAATGCATCCTTTTATTTGATTCAATTAAAAAGGTATTGGTAGATCCTTACGTTCATCATTTTAATAGCATAAACTCCAGACTAAGGCATTAACCCAGACATTTTAATCATTTTTACCCAGGTGCACAATGATGTTTGATTAAGCAATGATGAAAGCCATGCAAATATTTCCTTAATTTCTCTAAGCCTTTCTGTAGACAAGTATACCTGCATCAAAGCCTGCTTGCATAGTCTTCAGAGGTTTTAAACATTCAATAACGTATTGAATTGCTTTCACTGCAACACCAAGCCATTCTCTTACACAGATGTTTATTTTAATGTGCTCTACATATCTTATTAAATATCCAGAATGGCCATGTAATGAAGAGCTAGATGTAGATGATTACACTATAACAGGGAAACTAGAGAACTACATTTAAAGGAAAAGGCTGCCCTCATTTCAGCCGTGAGGAACGCATCACAGAAGAAATTAATACAGGGAACCGACAGTGCAGCAAATGAGAACTCCTCCAAGTGAGCCACAGTCAAAGTCACTAATTAGTACTGAGTCAGACTGCATGATCTCTCCACCTTACTTCAAATGATTACAAGAATAATCATGTGACTTGCATAATGGATTTCTCCCAAGGTGCACTTTTCCGAAGCTTAATTTCTATGAAGTGTCTACACTGTAAGATTAGTTTTACTGATAATATGATGCAAATTGAGGAAGGCCATAGAGAGAAACTGCCTTTGCTGTTACTGAACTGTGAAAGGTGTACGGAAACATCATTCCTTTCAACTAATATTTATGACAATGAAACAAAACTTCTCCATAACTGTATCAACACAACTGGAAAAAGCAAGGATTAACTCTCTCCTGGCTGTTACTGCAGTTCACCAGGAGGACCACCTTCAGTTAGCTCTGCACATTACAGGAGTCTCCCCAGAGGCAGCATTAATATAAATATGGAACAAGGACAATCAGATTTGTTCTTCATTCAGCCAGGTCAGGTTCAAAAAATGTTTATTAGCTCTGGCTTCATCACGGACTGCAGCAGTTAAATGTTTCCAGAGGTACAAGACTGCAGAAGCTGTACAGATACAACTGAACTAAAAAAATCCCTCAGCTAACCCCTCATTCAGTAGTTTTACAATTTGTCCTGAGAAACACCTCTGTTATTTAAAATCATCCTGGTAACTGAACACTAAATTAAAAAATTGGTAAAAACTTTTAAACAAAGGCACACTTCAAAAGTTTTTCCTTTACACAGCATTTTACAAAACATAAAGCTAACAGAGAATTTCCAAGTAGAAATTACTTTTAAAGTATTTTGGGATTTTACATGTTACCACAACTGCAGAAACTCAAATGCTCAAAGAGCAAACAAAACTCCGAAACCCCTTGGAGCTTCTCAATCAATTTTTATATTGATAATCTCATTCAAACACAGGCAGCATAAAGATGCACTTGTGGCAGGTCTCAGATTAATGTGGTTTTCTTTTTCAAATAACCACCCTTTACCTGCCATGATTTTGTGGTATTGGAAAGACATCTCTCTGATACCCTTTTTCTATCTATGAAATAGAGGAAAAACTGTAAAGAAAAGAGGGTGCATGAAGAAAGCAAAGAAATTAAAAGTCTTATGGACTGCAGCATATTTGACCGTTTTGTTTCTGATGTCATTATTCCAACAGGGAAAACCTCAGCTTCCTGATGAGTAATAACCATTCTCATATGGCAGGAACAAAAGAAAGAAAGAAAGATGTGAAAAAGGAGCAGAAAGAGGAATTATGCTTGCACATACTGGTACTCCTGTTTTTTACCACTAGATAACATGAACAGGCAACTTGTATTTGCATCATATAAGGCACTAAAAAAACCCCATTATTGTATCCTAAGCAAAAAGAGATGTTTAGCATACACAGAGCAACCAGGCCCAGTGGAACGTGTCCCTGCCCATGGCAGAGAGGTGGGAACTAGATGATCTTTGAGGTACCTTCCAACCCAAACCATTCTGTGACTCCACGATACATTCTGTATATCTATTCCATACTAATTCAAAAAAATTACAAATTGTTGTTAAAGGCAATGCACAATTAAGAGAGTACAGGCATTTCTGTACTCAAAAACATCTTTGCTGCTCCTGTAGTTTACACATATCTAGCTTGACAAATAATCCATAAAGACTACATAATACTAAACACAGATTTCTCTAGGTACACGAATAATTTTTTTTTAAAACTCTCTTTTCCTGTTAGATTCTTGGCAACTTAACTAGAGCTTGGCTGGGCAAAAAATGAAAAAGCAAATACTGTGTACAGGACTTGAGTGAAATCACAAATTGATATCACAGTCAAATCATGCACACTAAAACCTATTTTCTTGTGTGATAGCAACAGCTGCTATAGTAAATTCAAAAGGATATAAGTCTTTTTGCAGTTTGAATGGTAACTCAAACAGTAAAAGGCATGTTTTTGAACAGGATGAGTAGTATTACATCAGAGGAGGATATAAGTGGTTTGACTACTATCTCGAAAATTCACAGCTTAATCTTGAAGATCAGTTTATCACACTTCTAAAGGAGGGCAGGAGATTGAAGAAATACTAAAACTCTAATTAAGCTGTGACTTGCTCTCATTTTCTAGTATCAATTAATTAAGTATAATTTAAAATAACATAAAAGCAGGATAAAACATTAATGGTGACTGGAGGCAGCAACATGATAAATTACTTGAAGAAGAAAAGGTATTTCATAACTTACTTGCCTCATGGAAGCACAAATATAGCTCGGGACCACAACAACAACATAATTATAGTTGAGTGGCCTTAATTTGTCACTGAAAAAAAGAAACGTTTCTTTTCTCTATAATAATGAGAAATGATACATCAGTTTTTTAAAATCACACATACAGGATGATTATCCTCTTTTTTTTTTTGGTATTACATTCTTGCCAATGCTTAACTGAGATGGATACATGGGCTCCTGTCAAAGTATTAAGAAAGACTATTTTATTACTTTTGTAACTTGTCAAAAATTCATGAGTGATTTTTGGTTTTTTTCCAAATTGCTTTCTTCCTGAAAATCTTAAGAGACATTCAGTGCCTTAAAAACAAATTTCTCAAACTCCAGAAAAAATTACTGCATATTCAGAGATTTAATAAAGCATTAGAATATCTGTACCTCTTGCTATGAATCAATACAAACATTATTTTTCACAGAAAAATCAATTTAAACGAACAATGTAGGAAATTACCTAATCTGCTGCCATTTCTGGGCATTGCCATGAAAGAGCCGAGGCTGCCCCCAATGACGCTGTGTGGTCTCCGTAAAGGGGGCTTCTTGAAAGATCCCGTGTATTGGTGGAGAAATGAGTGCATGCTGTGAGACGTTGGAGGCCTGCCATTCTTCACAATAGGCTCTACAATTCACAGGGATCAAAATATTCATTGCCACAAGCAAGCAGGATTGTCAGGAACATGCCAGAAGGAAAAAAAGAAAGAAAAAAAAGAGTTAGTAAACAGGAAACCACCAATCCAGTAAGATTATCTTTCATGCTAACAGTAGACCATTGGCTGTTTCTCTATTAACAAACAAGTACAAAACATGGTACTAAGTGTTACCCAAATTTAATTTTACTAAATCCTGTCACTCTGCTGCTGGACAAGTAAATGCCCTGAATATCCAGTCTTAGAACGTCAATAAAGAAGCCAGAACACTAATTATTTTCTTCTGTCTTACTGCACAATGTTTCATCTTTACTTTTAGACAGAACAGCTGTTAGAACAACTGTGATGAACAAAGTCAACTGTAAGCCTTTGAAAATATTCTCCCTCTCAAAATTCTCGCAGGTCACTAGTACCCAGGCCTTGCTACCTTTAGAAGTAAACATACCTGTCTATCTCCCAGATCTGTCATGCCATAATTAAGGTTATTAACTTACAGAGTATCAGAAAAAACTAAGCATTCGATTCTTTATTTTGACTTTCTACTGGATTGTGTTTCAGATGGTTCACAGAGATTTTTTTTAAAAAAATTATTATCATTGATAAGCACTTTCTAAAACAGTAAAACACCGGAAATTTTTAAATCTTATTTACAAGTGTGCGCAGAAATTGAGTATTCATGTTCCCTCAGCAACCTGACTCCTCACACGTGGACTAGCCCACATGGATCGACACGGTCCTAGAAGCAGGCAAACTAAAAACACGAGGACTTTTTTTACCCCCAAAAGAAGCAAACCAGATGTCCACTTGCACTGACTGTCTCAACAGTGCACTTAGCAGAACCACCAGTGAAGTCATTCATACAAGAAAATAAAGATTAAATACTCTCACTTTAGAAAACAAGATCAGAGTCATCTGGCAGCTACATGCAAGCACTGTCCCTATATTACAAAAAAGAACAGAAGCTATGCCAAAAGCACAGCTGAGATTCAAGTAATTTTACTCTTCCATTACTTGATTCTTGTTAACATAACAGATTCATGTTTGGTATTATTCAGAAGACAGAAAAGGCAGCAGCCATGCACCAAGCAACAGCAGCATGAGTGCTACTGAATGGAGCAGCACCCACCAGAGCCACTGCTCCCAGAGGGTACTCAGAGCTTCACTCATGCCTCCTGGGACAGGGAGCACTCTGGAATCCTATTTCATCACTCCAATTCATATTCCCACATGCAGTGACCCCAAAATCTTGCTTTCCGCTCCAAAAAAAGGTAGCAAGAAAAACACAGCTAGGAGAACATATTTTATGGAAAGCAGAATTTCAGTGGTGAAGGAAAGGAACAGCAACAAATGCCTAATAACCTAAGGAAATCAGGATCCTGAAGGGAACTCCCTCCCTCCCCACATATACAAAAACCATCTAGATACATTATTATGATTAGTCTGAAGCAGAGACAGAAGTACACAGACAGAATTACCCAAGGACAGGTCAGTGACCTTAAGAAATAATTATGCAAGGAATTTTTGCATATAAACATGAATAACACTGTGAGACAAAACCCCAAAAAACATTAACTCAGCTGCTGCAGGGAAAACAACAAAAGCCTGGGGAAAAAAACATGCTGCAGGCAGAAAACAGAAAGGACATGTCAGCACTGTTACAGACCTGCCTGCATCCTTTCATAAGCATCCTTGATAAACATAGCTTCAGAGTGGGTGAAAATGAGGAACAACACAACATATATCTGTGTATATGTTTGTAAAGCATGACCAGGGTCTTCAAACCTCTGCACATCCCTATCCCAAATGCTTGTTTCTGTTCTAACAACCCTTTCAACTTAAGAGTGGTACCAGCTTCCTTGTTGCATGCCTTCAACAGCAGATTTATCCTAAGGCAGCAGGCAGTAAATTCCTCAGCAATTTTTAATAGAATCTATTACTACTTCCACATGACAGGACATAGGTTCACATTCAGCACAACTACTGTTTTTGGTAAGTTAACATCTGCTTTTTGCTTTCCAACTTTCTTGCTAATTTGATTTGAATTTGATAAAGTTTCTAGTCTAAACACCTCACACTGAGTTTATGTGTACTGGTGCACAAATGAAGAGTACCTTGTATGGTATGGCTTTTGTCTGCTCATGCTAAAAGTAACCTACCTTCATGAACTGTGAAGTACACAAAAGAGGCCAGAATTTATGAATACACCAAATGGCTATGTAGAGATTGGGTTTTATGTTCATTAGTAACATGACAGTGTGATGCAGAGAGATGATTTTTAAAAAAAAAATTGTTTTCCTCACAATACTGGTAAATTTGTATATATTTTACAGTTTAAAATAAAACTCCCAAACTATTCTAACATATGCAAAGTTCAGCTCAAATGTAAGGATAAATACAGATCACATTAATACGTAAATTTTTACAAAAATGGAAGAAAAATGGTTCATATAATAAGATCCAATTACACAGAAATAACTTTTGTCATCATAGGCAACTATTACCTTCCTTCACTGTCCTAAGTACTGTACTAAATTGTGGAGCCCATTATAAAATTTTGCAACAATAATTTAGGTCATGTAGTAGGACAGGCATAACTGCTGGCAGACAATGAAGTGAAGGTTACAAAAACATTCACATGACACTGTATTTCTCGCTAAGACGAGTATTAATCCTACTTGCTTATAAATAAGGGTTTAAAATCCTGATACACATTAATTTACCAAAATGAGGGATCGTATGGCATATGATGGTATAATGTACAGGCTTATGGTTTGGAAGAGTATATTTGTTATGAACAATTCAGTGTGCACTGCTCTATGCTAGGAACTTCTAAAGAAATGGTTGCATGAATTCTGAATTGAATTAACCGCTCCCTGCAAATACGACTGTTAACAGCCAAGAGATGGAACAAATATTGAAGACCATCAAGCAAACTTGCTGGAAATTGATTTAAAAGACTGTTTATTACAGTTTTCATGCATTTATGACATACAAGAGTTAAATAAAGTGCTTTTGGAGAAACTACTTAACTTTCTCTCTCCAAAGACCCACAAGTACTTCTTTTGAAGTTACAGTTTCCTTTAATTCACTTCATTTTTTCCAGAATTATTAATATATTGAATCACTATATTTAAAGTATAACACTGCAGTTTTAAGATGTGAGTTAAGTCAACTGTCTGGTCTTGAAAATACATCTAAACTGTAAAAGTTAAATGCCTTTACTACATATATCTATAAAAACTGCTTCTTACAATTTCATTTCTGTGATTAGAGGTTTGATATATCTTTAAAAAAAAGTTTCCCCTATATAAAACTCACAAACATCCCTTACTTTAGTCACTGTACTTGGTAAACATAACTCAGTAACCATGTGTTGCTATTGGTTTCATATTCAGCCACAGGCAAAATGAATGATGAGTAAGGTGAGTAAAACACCACTAGAAAAGTCACTGTGCAAGTGTGTGGATCTACTGCATTTTGAGATTGTGCACAGCTCTGATCTTTGTCTCTCATATAGATTAAAACAATAGAAGCATGATACAATCCAGAGACTCAGAGGAGGGCTGAAGAGGACACCTGGGAACTCACTGCATCCACCACCTCCTTCAGCACAAGAGTGAAAAAGCCAGCCCTGGCAGGTTGCATACTGCACACAAAATGATTCTTCTGTGGAAACTCCTCAGCACAGGATGCTACAACTACCAGAACCTACAAGACTCAAGGGGAGACTGAACAAGCAATCTGCTCAGGGTTACTCACCACACAGAGACTTGCCTAGTTCAGGAAGTCTCTGAGCTAGAAACTGATACAGTACACTGGGGAAATGATGCTGTACTTTTGGCTCTAATCTTAGACTTGCCCTAAAATGTCATCTTCAGAGTCTGGAGAACAGACAGGCACAACTCCGGCTGTCCTTACAGCACAAGACTTCTGCAGTACCTGGGCAGTTCACTTGTGTTGGCTTTCGCTGGCACAACCGTTCCAATAAGGGTCTTATTAATCATTTATCTCTAGTTCTCTTTCCTCATCCTACTCTATAATCTGTAACTCCAAACTGATAAACTGAAATGGGAAACAAGCTGAAACACAGACTTCTCAGTGGTCCTTTTAAATTGTATTTCATCAGTTGTTATTACAGTCTCTTCTTATTTTGGCTACACTATCATATAATCTTGGACTCGTCTTTCAAGGAATGCCATTTCAACCCTTACTTTTCTTAGGCAGCCTACTAAGCTATCATGCAAATCTAGTCTTTAAGTGTGAAAAAAGTTAAATAACATTCTCAGTGCGAATAGTTATAAATTATACTGATGTACAGGATGACAACATTAATTTATTTTCAATATCCCTGAAAAATTCTTGCAATAGTCATCCTTTAATAAAGTATATCCATGCATGCACATTAGTTTTATATCTATAAAAATGCACATCCCTTTTTTTAAATGCTATGTCCATGTCATCTTGCTTAACCTTGCACCTTCAGCAAGGTTTGAAATCTGATCAATGCATGGTGACTGTGCACTGTTGTATTACTTGATTTTCAAGTTTGGTGAGTGCTGAGCTAACCCTTTATATAATGTGGAGCATTTTCTTGTACTTCTCACATTCTGTCAAACTTCCGTTACTACTGGCATAACCCAAAATAAATACAACAGCACTAGTCAAAGAAAACACAGTTCAAAATGCAATCAGCCTGGCTTAATAATGATTTTAAGTTTCTAGATCATGAAATGTTTTAGATCATATATTTTAGGAAAACACTGTACCCAGTAAGGTGCCACTGCTTTACTAAATTTGTAATAATGCCAACACCAATGCTAACAAACATAAGAAACAGAAAACAATTCAAATGAACCACTGAAATTATTCAATCATGAAGTGGAATGAATTTATGTCTGAACATAAGTGGAAGTGATTTTTTTTTTAACTTCATAATTACGAAAACTGCCAGAACAATTAGAATAGCAGTGTGTATAACCAAGATGGTTAACTAAACTCAACAATTTTATAAAGATGCTTCCTCTTCTTCTTTAACTGCAATTTAAATTAACCACAAACCTTGACCTGAAATTACTTCCGAGTTAAGCAATTTTTCAATTAATCCACAATGTTTCATTTCCTCATCCATCTATGATAACAAAGACCCACACTACCACCTTCTTTCATGTGCTGGATTTACTTAACTGGATTTACTTAAGCTGAGCTCCAGAGAGCCTGCAGAACTGCCTGGCATTTCTTTGCACGGCCTCAGCAACTGACATACTGTCACACGTCAGTCAGCTGGTGGATTAAAGAAAGAAAGTGTTTTCATTAGGAATGTAAATGCATTTTAAAGCATTTTTTATGAATATATATTATCACATATTCAACTAATTCTTTTTTATATCCCATGAGTATCTCTATTTTTTGACAAAGAGACCAAGCTGTTTTTCAGACTTCATTGCCTAAATTTTGCATGAAATTTGATTCAACTAGCTTTAATAAAGAATTAAAATCACAGTCATACAAGGTGGCATTTTCCCTTAAATCAAACAGAGATGAGTATATCTGCAAAAAAATGTTTGATTCCACAACCAGTATCCATACACATGTTGAGATTTTCTAATCAAAGTAAGAAATATCGGAGACTTAGTATTTATGATTAGTGATTTGGGTACAGAATGGAGATTGAACCCGGGCATGTTCCATATTCTATGTAAGGATCAATCTTTGTGCCTGCCACAATTCACTGGTTCTACCAAAAATGTGGCTCAAGGTCCACCCCCTCCAACAAAAAAGAAGTGTAATTTTGATTCAGGTTTTTGAACTAGATCACCATGGGGTATACACAGCGCAGCTTCTGCAGAAGGGTGGAGGCCGAATCTCACTTGACACTTTTAACTGCAACTAGACTTCGGACTCTAACAAAATCTCACTAAATGTCTTGAGAATCCACTACTTGTTTTTATAGGACAGGACTATTTAGTTTCTTTTCCACCACCTTGACCTCACCCTTGCTCCAGAAAACTTACAAGGCTGTTTTTTATAATTTCCAATTTGACAAAGAACAGAAAAGTGTCAAAAATCTACTTTTGTGTAATTAAAAATTCATTCTTTGAACAGATTCGCATTCATGAAGCTTGCAATGCTTCATCACAACCCTTTATTTATGTAGGCTTCTCAAATGTTACCGTCGTTCAGCTTAATTATATTTCAGCATCATCAACTACACATCCATTTACCTGATCTGAATGTTAGGCTCTGCTAATGATTACTCAGTTTTTACATAATAAAACCTGGTTTTTTTTGGACTTGAAATACACAATATTTCTAACAACCTGCTGAAGAAGCTGTTGTCAAGAAGCCCTTTATTTCTTCAGAAAATGTAGAATGCAAGCAGGTGAATTTCTGATATTTTAGAGCTGGGATGCTGCACTGTATAATATTTAATTACACTGCTATAAGGCAGTCAGACCCACTCAGTAAAATTAGTTGATTGCAGGTGACAGCTGCCATAAAAGATACATTTAAATAACCCAGAGCAGCAATACGCTTGCTATATATGTATTCTCCAGGAGCTGGATGAGGAACACTACAAAATACTGTGTATGTATAGATTATTTTATGGGCTTGTTTCCTAAGATTCTGTTATGTGATATTCAGGAAAACATTAAGTCACTCTAAAAACAGAGCAACCACTCAATACCACTTAAACCAGTATTTTTCATTAAACAGTAAGATTAAATCTTCAAACTATTGAATATCACAATTTTTAAAACTTGGCAAAACTTCAAGGGATTCCTCCCATTGCTCAAATTAATCCATTTGAGTACAGCAGTCATTCCAGAGAAAATATCCTTCACCTGGACAACACAAGGCAGAAAATATCGGTAGAATATTTGAAAAAATATGCTACTATAACCCTGAAGAAACAGAGTCTTCAACTTCCTCTGAGAAATGAGGTACCTCAATTATTAAAATGGCACTATAATATCCTAGAAACTTTTTTTAAAATTTGTGACAGAAAGGACATAAATTTTTCTGTCTGTTTGAACTACAGAAACATTGCACAAAACCAAACTATCAGTATACCAGGCAAAGAATGAGATCAAGACATCTAAAAAACACCATAAAAACCTTTCAAAGTTGACTTCACACAGAGTGAGGTTTTGCCTTCAGTCTGGGTACCACAACCATAAAGATCACAATCAAGTGAAACATATTCAAAACCAAAGCCCCGCAGTTAAGATTTATGTATTTCATACTGCTTAGAAGATAATTCTCAGATAATATTTTTGGTCATCAGAACTGGTACTGGAATATAGGCATGGTAGATCTGTACCTCAAATCATATAAGTACAACACACCATCAGTTTAAAATTGTAACTGCAGAAGGCATCACACTACACCAAATCCTTCAGAAAAATTTTTCAGCTACAATTTTATTCAATGGGAGTCAATACCACAGCCAAGATACAAGTATCCCTGGCCTCTATCCTTGCATCCACTCACACAACTCCCAGTGCACACATCTGTGAGACCACGCTGCCAAACAAACCAGAAAACAGCATCTGGCTGCTTTTTGCCCTACATTCAGGAATAAATTGTGTTGGCTAGTTATGTGTATTTTATTTTTCTGTACTTAACGACTCCATCTGAATACCATTTGAGAAAAAATCTCTGCACATCCATCAGTGAGCCTACACTAACAGAAATCTGGTGTATTTAGAGAGTCCACTTCTGCATCTAAACATTATGTTCTCCTGCTGAACTTGCATTCTGCTTCTAAGGAAAACATTTACGAGTGGACAAGGCCCCCACAAAGCCCCCCAAGACTGTGAGTCTCTGCAGCATGCTTCAGACACTGAATTTTCATGCTCATTTTGCTTTATAAGCACTTTCACATATGAACAGAGACTCTAGGTTTTGTGGGAAGAAGCAAATTAAAACAGAAGGGAAGAAAGAACACTATGTTGTGCAGCGTATGAGTGATGGAGAAACCATACTGAACAGTAGTAACAAACATGGATGTATACCACAGCACAGAAGGGTACGTACAGAGTATAATAAAAACATTGCCAGTACAGTGTAAGGGACAGTACAAGGACCAGTGTTTAGCTGTGACAACTGCCAATTACTCACAGTAATCTGTAGCTCTAGGATGAGCTCTAGCAATTCTGGGGATTTCTTCTTCCCTTACCCACCCACATCTTCATACTGATACTTTCCTCCAATATCAACAGAGAAATTTTACTGATTTATTACCAGTAAGCATTTCTGTGCTCATATTTTCAATTCAAGAACACTGTCTTGAAAATATGTTGCAGCACACTGTTTTCCTTTTCCACACTCAAGGAATTATACATAGCAGATGGAATGGAAAATTTTCAGCTCTGTTGAAGATGATATGAAATGATTAAAACTACAAAGGCATTTGGATGTTCTGAGACAGTATCGCAATGTGTTGATTTTTATAAACATTCATCCCTCTTACCAGAGTATTAACTAGTCATTAATGCCTTAAACCTAAAAAACACTTACGCACTTTACCGTAGCTGATCCTTCCATTATTACTCACACCTGTAAAATTACAAAAAAATTATGCAAGTGTTCATGAGAGTGGATCCTATGATCACATCACTGAGCTAAAAGAGACCAAATGGAGATAAGTATTATTTTACAAATTCATGTAGCTATTTCTATCAGAACTTCACCTTTTTTTGTTTATTATGTACATGTGTATTTCTCTGTACCAAAAAACCCAAAAAACCAACCATATCAAAACAGAATGTTTTCCAAGTAACTTATAAATTAATGCAAGAGCTGTGGATGTATTTTGGAAGGTGTCTTGCAGTTCTTTTTAAAAGCATGCTTGGAGCTTGTGATAATGCATTTCATAATATTAGACAATACAACTGCATTTTTTGCTTTCATTAGAGATCATATGTATTTGAAGTATTTGCATAAATTTTACACTTAATTAGGATTTAAATATGCGTGATTTGGATGTTACTCCTAGCCAAATTTCATTAGTATGTCATTGGCAAACAAAAATTTCAGGAGCAAATTTAGTTGCCAACTCCTACAAATTATCTTTTAATATTTTTATATTAATCTAAATACATATATTAAAGTAGAATCTAAAAAGCAAGCCAGCACACTGTTAATATGAGAACCTAAAATATGGCAGAATTAAAAATAAACAACAAATCCACCTAATTGGTTTTATATGCTGAAACATCAGAGACCATGAAAAGCTTTTGTACTTAGATAAAAGACCAGCCCAAAGTATACTTCATACAGTCCACAGTTCATAAGGCTTCAGATATATTATTAGGCATTTCACTGGTCCCTCTATTTTTATGGTTTATGACCTGATTTGGCAACCCTTCCTCACCCAGAAGCCAATCATGATGAATATAATTTGTAAGAAAGATTTCATTATATTTAGGTTTCCAGTCACTAAATAATTTGATGGTGTTCCAAAAAACCCAAACCCAATGGTTATTCTATATTCAGTGCAACAGCTCTGTGCTACTGCATTGAACAGTACGGGGTGATCCCTGCTAATCCCATTTTGCTGCTCATGGATGAGTGATGCATACTGAGATTGTACTGACATCACACGATGAAGGAGGCTGTGTATTAAATGAGACTGCATACAAAAGGTTAGCTGATTCAGTGGTATCAATGCACTGCAAAGAAATCAAAACCTATGGATCTATTTTTATGTCCATGAACTACAAATGGGACAATTTGTTCTACTTCAGGAGAACTGTTCTCTGAATCTTGAAACAACCCACTCAAAGCTGGAGCTAATGACAAGGTGGGCCTCTGGATGGGAGCTGCAGTTACTTGAAATTATAGGCAATTTTTAGGGAAGAAACATTTGACAGGGGGCTGAACAATACAGGTTATTGCAAAAAGGTGACCATAAGGAGAGGGCCCTAGTACTATGCACAAGTGATCTACATCTGGAATGGCAGTGCTGAACTTCAACTTATAATAAACATTTTACAGGATATAAATCAGATGGAGATGAGTCATGGATTCTAGGTCAGCACAGATATGGTTTTCTATGGACACAGTCTCTAAAATCTCTACAACCCAGTAACACAGCTGTTTCCAGGAAGGAAAAAAACTAGCATATATAAAATTATAACCTTCAGCGAACACAGCAATCAGCATGAAATGACAGGAGACAAGATGAGCGATTTGCTAGAAAGAAAAAGTTAAAACAAAAGAACTGGACAGTAACAACAGAAGAAAATTCTGCTGTAAAGGCCTTCAGCATTCGGGGTCTAGTCTTGCCTTCTGAGTTGAAATGCACAGTTTCAACGCCCTTCAACTCTTATTTCTCAAGTTCATGATGTAATGCTTGAAAATAAAGCACATATGAAGAACCACTTTCTGAAGATTATTTGTATCCCTGACTTTGATTCTCTGTAGATTACTATAGTGGCACGCCTTTGATTTACTAGACAGCGCTTTTTAAGTTTCTTTAGGAACAGATTCAAAGCCTGTTATACCGGGCACATTTGTGTCTCTCTGTTCCACAGGGTAAAGGAGCTGTTTATTCTTAAAAGCAGAACTAAGGAGACAGTTACTCCTTCCTCCTGAGATCAGCTCCATCACAGTAAAGGATGCACTTTCAAGATCTTAATGTAGATATCACTTTATAAAATACTCTTCAAGAGACTGCATCCTCTCATGTGTCTCAGCTGGATATTTACAATTAGTAGAGGCTTTTTAGCACTGGGATTTTGTAAGATGCCAAGGCAAACCTTTCTCATTTAAGCACTCCTTTGTAAGCAAAATTTTTTAAATGCCCACTGAAGGATTTTTTTCTGGGTGATGTTCTTTACCAAACTGGTCTTTCACCAAGAGAGAAAAATAATTTCTTGGCTGTTTTTCCAACAATTGTTGTTGCCCAAAGCCCAATGCCTCCAGTCTGTCTGAAAAATACTCTTTCCAAAATACCTTCATCTGTGGGAAAGCTAGTGTGTCCTTTAGAAAAGCAAGACCAGCTAGAGCAGCAAGCATTTTCCAACCCTACTTTCTAAGAAAAGTAAGGTCAGAAAGGAAAAACAAAGGAAAACAGAAATCCACAATGTAGTATCCTGTTCACCTCTGCAAGATCAAAGATAGGACTGATAATTGCATTCTGGAAGAATCTGGAAAAGGTAGCAAGTGTCAGTAAAACTTTTTTTAATGGCATAAAATGATGAGTTAAAGATTAGGCACAGCAAAAGTACAGTTTATACTCTCTGTCTTCTTTGAAGAGGACCAACAACACCTCAAGTGTATCCAAGAAGACTGTACTAAGGCATCAACAACATTCTGCATGTATATGCATAGCATAAATTGTTATCACTATTTTAGCATATAAGGTTCCTTTTGGCCAACGAATTATCATGGAAAGCAAAATAAAAAGAGCACTAAAAGCTAGGTAAGTAATTTGCAATTAGGAACATTTTCTTGAATTGTATGTTTTATTTATTTTAACACTTTAAATATCTACTGAGAAGTTAAGCTCGTCACAGTCTGGTGACAAGCATGCAGACATCCAAGTATTACTGTTTGGGATAATTCTCAGATAAATATTACAAGCTGTAAATGGATTTACAGATGGTTTAAGATGGCATAAACTCATGCTTCTGTAAACAAGTTAATTGTGTTCTCTGTCCCTTGATCCAGGATATGGTCCAGTTTAAGGTAAAATCTTTTTATTCTTCCTGGATTCAGTTTACAGTGAATCAATTCAGCAACCCAGGTCACTACCTTCCTCAATGTTGGTAACAATTTTTTCATGCTCATTTCTCAGTGTGAAAGTAACATTCTTAGCATTTATTTACATAATGAAATCAATCTTGCAGAAGTATATACAGGGCTGAAAAAATATGCATCGGTAAAAAAGGCGAGTACAAGCGAAATCATGTGGGACAACTCAGTGTCTCAGAAAGGACTTAACAGGTATCAGTGTAAAAATACTGCAAGTGCTGCTACTGAGTAGACCTGTTGTATCAACATATAAAAAGCTGTAATAAACCTTGTCTCCCAAAATATTGCGCATGGCCCATAGTAAAAACAGGACAACAGCAATGAATGTACCAGGGATTAAATGTAAAAACAAAAAACCACTATTATCTTTGTTTTGCCAAAGGTAAATTCTGCTTCCAAAACCCCAGTATGCAACATATCTTGAATGGGGTTTTAAAAATCTGCAGGGCAAATTCCACTGCCTCCACCTCTGCTCAAATTTCCTGGCCCTGTCAGTTTTCAGTGGGAAAATTCAGAATCCTTTATTGTTGTTAAGTGAGAGAAAAATAAAATTCAGATCACTTGATAGATGAGAAAAATCTTAGATATGAGGAGAGCAAAAAATAACACTAATCAGCACTGAAGATGAAATATGACTTAAATGCTGCAGCCCAGGAAACAGAACAAGCAACAAAACCTCTTCCAGTCATTATTACTGCAGATTGCATCCAAAAGCGGCATCATTATTGTGGACTTTACAGCAGCCAGCACATTTATGGGATCAGCCAAAGACTTATGTAAGAATACAGAGACAAGCTGGTTATCCTGAATGCTTCTAGTCACCTTCATATTGGTGAGGAGAAGTACTACTGAGAGACATTAAGAGATAACAGAATTTAGACTACTGCACTGCATTATCAATGTAAAGTAAACAGCTTTATACATAATACTAATTTTAAGCAATTAGTCAATCATATTACTAAATAACAATTTTGAGAACAGACTGAATTTGAAGCCATATGAAGCTGACATGAGACCCACTAAATTCATACAATGGCTTTGCTTACTGCAAGAGCATCTACAAGCCTTGCTGGACACAACATGAAAAGATAAATTTAGGTAGCTTTTGATAAATACCTCTATAACAGTTCAATACCAAAGCAAAGTAAACCAATATGTTATAACGTATCAACCTATTGAAAGAACTAGGGCAGTGGAATGTAATATAAATTGAATAAAGGTTAGTGAGAAAGTCCCTGCAACTGAAAACTGAAATAAACCCCAGTAATGCTCACTTGAGTAGGGCCTGACAAAATTCTTACATTTTCCACAAAGTGAAAGATACGCTTACCGTTATCTTTGCTGCTGTTTTCTTCAATTGTCATTTGTTCTGCTAGCTCAGATAGTGATTCATCGATGGTCTGGCTTCCTCGCAAGGTTAAGGAAAGTCTTCTCTTAAATTTTTTCATTCTATCGATATTAAGTCTGGCTTAAGGAAGCCTGAAAACAGAAGTAAACAACAAGAAGTGAGAAAAAATTAATTAATCAGAAAATGAAGTTAAATTGACTGACATAAAAATGCAGGAAGGCTTACAGAAAAATTGGGCAATATGCAAGTTATACTTAAAACAATATCCTTAAAGCAGGATTAGTCTACTGGACTGAAGAAGAATGTTTTCAGAGGTTGATGCCCATACGCTTTTGCAATTTTTATTTCTGTTTGGAAAAAAAAAGAATCTTTGGGTTTTTCTTTTTTTAGAAAACAGTTAACTTGATTGTCAGTTTTACAATAATAAAGGGAATGGTCATCTGAAAACTTGCCATGTGTGTGCTCTGTGGCGTCCTCCACTAATCCCACTGAACAGGAGTCAGTTACCTTTTCTCTTTTTCAGCCCACTTTTTTATGATGAAAACGTACCAAACTCCTCTATATTTTGCCCTTTTCACAAATGGAAGAAGGGGATAATGCTGAAAGCCTCAAACATAAAAGCACTTCTCAAACACCATCCCACCTAGGGAAATAAGACAGCAAGGGTCTGGTAACAGTGACCAGAATGGATGTTTCTCTTAAGAGTCAAGCCCTAGGACAGAACTGGGAACAAAGCAGAAGACATTTTCTCCCTGGAAAGTTGCAAGTAAACAAAACATTAAAACAAAGGTCCAGGTCAATAAACATGTTACCACAAGTCTAAGCTGCTAAGTGAACTTTGTGGTGTGCTATAAGTGCACCCTTGCTTAACAAGAGGCACAATTCTGTCTTTCCTTACTCCACACAGACAGTTCACCCTCGATGTTATTTCCCAATAACTTGTTCATCTGCTCACAGCCTCCAAGAATCACACGTGCAGTGTTCAACACAAGCACAGCCCACTTTTAAGTCTGAAATGCTCGTATAATTTTTCCCCCATGAGCTTCTTTGCCTTCCCAACATCATAATTCACATACAAATTCAAATTTTCCTCAACGTTCTCCTTCAAACAGAGAAATGCAAGAAGTAGTACACCAAAGGTTCACATTTAATAACAATTTGTGAATATGATTACATTTATATTGACAGCATCCCTTTAAGTATACACATTTCAGCTGTGGAACTTACTCTTTGTTTAGCTGCTCCATAATAAAAAGGAGTAGAACAAGTCTGAAAATGGCTGCTAGTGGAGAAAGCATACATAGACTAAACTTTCACAAGACCAGGTTGTTTAGGACAGCAACTAACACATTAGGGTTGGATAAAAGAAGACCTTTGGGACATGAGCTCCAAAGTCTCAATGAACAGTAAAATCACTTGCAAAGCAACAGCTGCTTCCAAGGGGAAAGAGGTGGATTACAAAACAGAGCAACTAACATCTTAAACAAGCACAGCTATTATAAAGCAGAATTAGTCAGGTACTGGGTACAGATACACAGGAAATAAAATACACTGCTGTAGATACAGTTAAGCCAGCAGTTTCTAAATTACTCCTTTAATGCATTGCTCTATGTGCAATAAAGCCACACCTTAGTATGAATAATTTTTCTCTCTCTCACTCAAAAGCAGGATATTCTTGTTGTTAAGAAACTGCATTCAGAGGACATTACAAAGGGAACATTTTCTTTTCCTGTTCAGGACCAGGCTTTAAAGATCTTACTTGAAACTGTTTTATTTCTGCATTTAAGCTTTTCTGAAAAAAAAACGGCCCACGTTTCTGTAAAAAGGTCAGTTTTGTAAAAAATTTGGAAGGACACATAAATGATGTGTAGTTTTACTCAATTCTCCTGTGATATTTTTCGAAACCTGCATCTTCCTACATGTATTGTTCTCAAAAAAGCATGCATGCCATTTTTAGCTATGTAATGCTCTAAAGCTACCTGACAGTACAACAATTTCTTTCCAATTTTTCACTTGAGCAGTAACTGAAAAAACAGGTGCCTTTAAAAGGAAACAAGCTGTTCCTGCCTTTTGATCCTGCAAATACCTGAGCCTACACAATTTTTAAATCAAAAAAAAGGTCGACTGCTGAAGAATATTACATATAAATTAACAAATATATACGGCTTAGAAAATCCAGGAAACATTCTACATCTCAAGCTAATAAAAAAACCCTGAAGTATTTTGTAAACTATAATTATAACATCTCTCCTGTTATGGGAGGGTTTCATGGAGCAATGAAGTACCATTTTTGCTAACTTTTTGAATTAATTCATAGCTTGATTTTCAAATCATTTAACAGTAAAAAGGATGAGGACTGGGAATCCACATGTGAGGGAATGTTTTCTTCTATTGAAATGTACGTCAGCTTTTTAAAGGAAAAGATGCTCACCAATATGAAACCAAATTTTCCTCCCTTAAAGCACCAGTAATCTTGCTAGTTCAGATTTGTAAAGGAGGAAAAAAAAAAAAAAGTAAGAAGAACTGACTGGTATCTAGCACTTAAGACATGTCCTCTTTATGACTTCTTTATTCTCATGGTCAAAGTTGCAGAACCTGCTTAATCTTGGAAGTTTAAGACAAGACATAGGTGAACAGAGCTTTGAAAATATGATCTATAGAGACCAAAACTAACACTGGTTCTTGAGAATGACAGCACTTTCACAGGAAAGTCGAAATTGTCTGATACTCCTTTTCACCAGTTAATAGCAGATGCATACTTCTTATCTCCTTTTAACAGTAAATCTAGTTTAAATACAAAATAGAGTTACTTAATTAGTAACATACATATAGAAGCAATGTTTCCTCAAATTCTTAACAACTTTGAGAAGAATACAGTTATTTCTATATTTAGTTTTAGAACAGAGTCCACAGGCTTGACTATTCTATTATTTAAATTTCTCTACTATGAGTAAGTCATACCCAAATCAAGTATTTCTGATGTCACAGTAGATAGATGCATACACTTGAATGCAACCAATGCAAATTCTAGTCTTCTGCAGACAGAATGAGGACAAGCAATCTGATATGACACTACCTGATACAACCTACAAAAGCTGGCAGAGACATATTTGTTCAATCCTTATACCAATATGAAATAAAGGAAGCAACACTGTATTAAAGGACTGCTGCTTCTTACAAACAATCTGCAGTCTAACCCTGAAAAACTGACCTTTTTGTTCTTAATAGCAATGTCAGTCAATCCTTGAAAACAACGCTAAAATTTACCTTTTCTATATTCCAGCATTCACTGTCATTAACTCAGTTCACCTGACTAGTCTTAAAACCCTGTCTTGAAGCCAGCATCTTTTAAAAGTGCCTTTTATAATACAGTTCTGAAGACTAACTCCATTTTTTTAAATGATCCAGGTAAACTTAGAATTAAACAGGTGTGTTCTGGCTCACTTTCTTTGAATCACACCAATCCTTCCCACGATGCCTGAAGGACAGCACTTCTAATTTAGCACACACATAAACGTTCACAGCACCCAGGCTGCATAGCAGACGGACATGAAAGCATTTTGATTCCAAAGCAGTAACTCAGCTAGATTCTGCACTCATGTATTCACCAAAATTTAAAGGTCTTACACTGCCAATGACTAAAATTCTCCAAAAGCCCTACCACTTCCTTCAATTTCCCAGACTCTTGGTTTCTAGGAAGTAAAAAAAGGAATGCATTAAGATTTTCATACACAATTACCATGTGTGCTTAATCCTTGTAAATTTAAACAAATTTAGTTAAAATTTTCAAAACCTATCAAGTTATTTAACAGCTTAAATTTTAGTCAGTTTATTTCAGGAGGGTCACAAATACTGAAAGCTCACTAAGATTATGCTGATTCAAAGCCCTTTGAAGTGAAAGGGAACCTGTCCTTCAACTTCAATTAGCCTTGGATAAGTCTAAGTGCTGACTCTTCTGTTTCCTTAAGTTACATTGCATCGAGACCCATCTACATTGAGACTAAGCATTTTAAAATTACTTTTCCACTTAGATAAACACTGGAATTGCAACCTGGCTGTTTTTACAGGCTGCTTTACAAGGCAGTAGGTATTTTCCAATCATCTAAAGGCAGTTCTTGTTCTAGAAATCTCACCTGTAAGACAACAGCTGAAGTGGGAGGAGAGGATCAGAAATCCTACCTAACAGCATGAGCAACAGCATGGATGCAGCATGGCCCTTAAAGATGGGTTAGCAAACTAAAGTCCAGGCACAAGACATCAAAGAAAACAAGTAACAGCACTCCATATGAACTCCTTGTGTCAGAAAAAGAGGCCTGAAAAACTCAAAAGTGCTGCAAATGGTATTAATTACAAACAGAAATAGGAACACCTGTCAAGGATATTGTCCCCTTATTCTAAAAAGAAAACCAGATTTCCACTACATTAAACTGTTCCCAATCTACATGAATTTAAAAAAATACACCTATTGACCACATCAGCATGTTGCACGTCAAATACAGAGCAAACTGTTAATTATACTAATGAAAAATATATGGATAATTTATCCAAGATCACGAAAAACCAGTTTGAGCATTCATAAAATTCATATAAAGTACAGACGCACCTCCTTACAATCACAATTCTGCTCTACAAGAATAGATTTTAAACACAGAATTTTAGTCATTGCATCTGTTCTATGTATTTGTCTCAACTCACTTTTGTTCACATCAGTGAAAAAAATTTTCTACTGCATTTTCCCACACTTCTTTGGAAACAACATTGAGACCGGTCAACTAGACTCCCTTGTCAGGAACACAGCTACTTAAACAATTATTAGCTTTATGCTGCATTGGGTCAAAGAACTGACCTTATACAGATAAAAACGACACCTGATAAACAAGGCCTTTGTTACTGATGAAATAAAACTGTGAAGTCAAATACCACAGCTCAGTCTGACCTCCCCAGTGCAAAAAAGGGCAAAAGGACCCTCACAGCCTTTTCCTTGTATGAACAATATGAACAATATTTAACACAGAATTAAGTGAAGCCCTTTTTTATGTACTTATAGAATCACAATTCAAACAATTACTTAAAACTGGGGGTACAAATGTATTCACAAAGGTTGTTAACTTCTTATCCAAGGATAGTTTTTACTAGTTAATATAGGCAAATAGGCTCCTCCCTAAGTGAATGAGAGCATCTATATTCAGCTCCCGATCTAGATCATCAACTAGAAGAACTACTCCAAAGAGAGGAAATATACGGAAATTACCCTGTCCTAATTTAATGTAGACTATGAATACTTTTCCTTATCTTCATTCCCCCCCACACCAAATCCCTTTGCATTTAAAGAATAATGAAGGACAGAAATTAGTAAAAGGGGTTTGTGGTTGTTTTTTGGTTTTTTTTTTAATTAATTCTTTAAGTAAAATAATATACTGAACATTACTATAGGCATATTTAACTGTGCAACTGGTACAGAATTTTAAACACTGAAAACCACCAAATTTGCCCAAATGGTCAAATTTTGTAGTCCTTTTTTTCATATCTTATCTTCTTTCTCTGGACTCAAAAAGCTTTACTTAGGTAATCACGCCAAGTTTACATTCTTTAAAATGTAGACATATTCACTCCCATGTAGATTCAAGCAATATCAAACTGCAAAATCATCAGAGATTACTATTTCATAGATCTCCCCAGATTAGATATGTCATACTGATTAATAACTGCATGTTAATTATCAAAGGCTCTGTTCTCTCAATTGCCAAGTGAAAAAACACAGTACAAGTCTGGTTAAATTGGCTGACATTTAAGCCAAGAAAACAAATGAGCTGACTGGCAAAGCTTCTACACTTGCTGTCAGACCCATAAACTGAAAGTCTCTTTTTTATTGAAGGGGAAGGCAAAAACCAAAAGGTTACATGGATGTAGCATAAATACTTCCAGACAGTCACAGAACTTTAGATCTTGAAAGGTGTAATGAGCACTGGAAACCAAAAGCAATGTCTGTATTTTTTGAGCTTTGATTAATAATCACAAAGCCTTAGTAGTGGCCTTCAGGAAAAAAAAATAAAAAAAAAAAAAAAAAAAGAAAGCTGTGCACACAAAGCTTGCTGCTCCCTAATACTAAGATTATTTTAGTAACAGATTTACAGTGTTGCATTATCACCCCTGGGACAATCTTGCTCAGTCTCAAAAACAAGCAAGTCTTTGGAAGAACACTGAGCAGAAAATTCCTTCTAGGTTGAAGAAGCAATGTTGGTTCTAAGACTGAAAAGCATCTGCGATCTTTTGTGAGCCACAGCAATTCTGCCAATAAAAGGCACAGTTTTCAAGGCTACCTTTTTTTTTTTTCATCACAATTCAGGCACCGAATCAAACAATCTCATACCAAAGAACATTCTCCCAAACTCCAGTAGCTCTCAGCCCAGAACCACCTGTCCTCTAAGCATCTGAACTCCCACACCAGAGCCTCCAACATTTGCTTCTTGTTGTACTAACAAAATATTTTATTTACAGCCCGAGACCTAAGGCAATGAAAAGCTTTCAACTTATTTCTATGTTCTTGAATCAAGAACTAAGAGACAAAGACACCAGAGCAATATAAACTGAGATAAAAACTAAAGACACACCTGTTTGGATGAACAAAGAACAAGGGTACAATTTTCTAAACATGATTAAAAAAAACCCCAAGAAACTAGTTTGGCCTTTTTCTCTTAGAACAGAAATTAACTGCTCTGGGGAAGGTATTGAGGAAACCTTATGATGGCCTACCTGGAAATTAACTACCAAGTGAGAACACATCCCAGGACAAAAAAAACCTGTAATTATTAAGACTGCATACAAAATGAAGACTGTTGTAAAAAATTAGTTCTCTAGATCACAATTTTCCCTCCAGATGTCAAATTTTTGGTTTGTTACTTGTTGAACCTCTATACACATTCTGTGTAGTGTGAACACAAAAAAGCACCATCAAGCAACCCAGAAAGTCCTGACAGTAAAGCCAATCAGGCAAATGTAAAATCAAACCCTTCCATAATTACTGTATGTACAGCTCTGTGCCTAAGAATAATATCAAAGAGCCATGAGTGGTTTAAAAACATACAACTTTGAATGCATTTCTCTTACACTTCTATGTACATGCAGAAGATTAAAAAAAAAACCCAAAAACACAAAAATAAACAAGCCAGGGAAAACAAGCTCTTTCACAATAGGGTTTGGTTTTGATTTTTTTTTTTTTTCTTAAGAAAGAACAATATAGCAACACAGGAAGAGTTTTCACTTAGTGAATTAAGAGACCAATAAGCATCATGGTACCAAACATGCTCTACAATATTGATGACATACATGTATATTTTTCCAACAAATAACAGGTCACACAGAAGATCTGATGCACTGAAGGCATTACACAGAGACACAAACCAAAATGTTAAGAAAAAAATGGTATGATAAAACTGACACTTTTGAGACATTTAATGCATAAGATTTATCAGTCTTTTCTGTATTCTGTATTTTTCTAGAGATTTCTGATAATAGTAACATTGTCAATGGTACAACTACTATTCCCAAAATAACAGAGAGGTAGAATACCTTCGACACAACTAAGAAAGCAACTACTGACAGAAACAACAGCTTATAACAGCTTCTTATCATCAGGCTGAGTAAGTCTAATAGCTCCACTGAGATATTTCTAAGGTAATTCCAAAGGAGCAGAAAATAAACTCATTCTTGCAATAAATAATCTTTGAACTATGGTTCAAAAATCTGTTCAAATTCATGACCATCTTTTACTCAAACTTATAAACTTCTCTGATTCAGTATTTTTTAAAACTCACAAATTATTATCTTTTCTTCCCTTCTCCAATCCCGTCACTGGTACAACTTCAGAGACTCCTCAGTAACAGAAAATCTCTGAACAGTAAGTCAACTGCAGTATTTCCCTGCTGTATTAAATTTTTACATAGCAGTCAAGATTGTCCCAGCATGGCACCAATTTGTTCTGTTATAGCAATCAGACAAATGTTGCTACGTCTGTCTGAAGTGTTCATGCTGTCACTTAATGGTCAACCAAATATACACACATGGACCATTTCAGTATCCATTGCCAAGGATACTAAACACATAAGAGACTATTCTTAATGCAAATGATTATTTAGCTGACAACCTAGGAACGAAAGAAGAGTTTCAACATATGTTTTGCCAAGCAGCTTTGCAAATAGCTGTGTTGCCAACAAGGTGGTGGCAGTATGCCCTACGGGGCAGAGAGGAAAGCATGAGGCTGCGTAAGCCAATTCAGTACCTCCACAGAAGCAGAGTACTGATTGTAGTGCACATCAAATCCAAGGTAAGACTGTCCTCACAGGGAGCACTATGACAGAATTGTCATGTACCAGAAAAATAGCCTGAAAAACTGCTGTTTCGCCTAAACCTATTTAGCTTAGCTAAACAAACCCTGGGATCAGAAATAAAAGCAATCTTTGAACAAAATAAAGGACAACAGCAAGTGCTGTTAAGGGAAAATGACACAGGAAAATAACAAATGGATAGGAAATAAAGTAAAGCACAAGTGCCTTCATCCACTGCAGCAGGTTCAGCCTTTAGGATTCCCACCACAATAACTACATGCAGACTCTTCATCTGTCTACTTACTCCTGCAACAACATCCTGCTCCCAAATTAAGTCTCAACAGGTGGTAGTCTTACAACAGGTATTTTTCAGGATTGAAGAAGCCATGGGAAAGGAAAAAAAGGTACCTCTATCTAAACATATGAACACTGCTGTAAAAAATGTAGGCAACTGCCATACATCAAGCTGTCAGAACTGTCACTGTTGGCTCGAGCAGGGGAGACTGAGAGATACGGAGACTTAAGATCTTCTGGTATCGCTTTTCTTTGCCTGAGCAGATTGTTCTTCCCTGTGCATCTTTTACACAAAATCTTACATACTGCTCTTCCTCCAGGTAACTGAGGCTGTCCAGACAAAGGTTCCCAGATTCTGAAACTAAGCAGAACAATGGAAGTACCACTACGTAATCTGTGCGACTGCGGTTTATCAGTTTGAGAGGCCACTCCCCTTCCAGACTGAGCAAACAGTCTAGCACATCAAAGGACACTTACTCAAACTTCACATTACCTCTTTTTAGTATAAACAATTCTCTACTTGGAGGTATCCAAGCAAGTTTTCTGGACCTTGAACAGAGACCAGAGGAAGATTAAGAAACAACAACAAAAGGTTACATAGAACTGAGACAGTGACAAGACTTCAGTTGGACTCAGTAGAGGAGACAAACAGAAACCACTAAAATAGAAAACTAAACTATGTATCTGCAAATAAATGTCAGACCAGTAAGACAGCATTAGTATATGGAAAATCTTGCAGAGTAACAAGCATTAATGTCAGTCAATAACATTAAATCAGACACAAATAATTAGGAAACACAACCTGAAGGACATGTAGTCTCCAAAATCTGTTTTTAATAGAATTATAAAAAGGTAAAATAACTGTGACTAGAGCCAGGCAAGAAGCACTGATATCATCAAAAAAAGCAGAATTTCTCCAGGATTCTCCAGCAAGCTACATTTTAAAGGCAGAGTAAGGACAGATGGCTATTAAAAAATTTCTGTAAAAAAACAGTGAAAGAATCAAACAGGATGTACAGAGTACTGTTTCCAAATATATATATATTTGTGCTGGGCAGACACATTTGCTCTCTTTGTTTCTCAGGAAGAAGAAAGAAGTGAAATTTTATATTTATCTTCAAAATAATTTCTTCCAAACTATAAACACTATCACTTCTCTGCTGTTAGAGCTTAATGCTTACACATTCTCCTCCTGGCAAGGACAGTGAGCCAAACCCTTGCACAGCAAACTGCTTTCCATTCTGGGTGTTAATCACATTGCAAAGGCTGATATTGCTATTACTGTCAATGATCTGGATAAAGCTTCCAAACTCTAAGATCTGTATCATCAAGTGAAAATGTTTTATGAAAAGGTAAATTTAAATTGCTGCTTCTACATCGACTCAAATTCCCTACAGAATCTTACTTCAGCATCATTTACTATTATGGTCTAATAAAGAGCAGTACTGAAAGTAAGTTTTTCACTTGGAGAAGTACTGAAGCAGTTTTTCTGGAAAACTCAGGAGAGAAAAAAAAAGAACCCTCTTACTATTAATGTCACCAGACGACACAACTCTCAAAATAGTCCAGTTGAGCTCAAATCACAGAATGGTTTGGGATGGAAGGGACCCTCAAAGGTCATCCAGTCCAACATCCCTGCAATAAACAGACATGTTCAACTAGACCAGGCCACTCAGAGCACTGTCAGAAACCTGACTTTTCCAGGATGAAGCATCTACCACCTCCTGGGCAAGCTGCTCCAGTGTTTCACCACTCTTAGCACAAGAAATTTCTTCCTTTTATCTTGTCTGAATCTACTTTCTTTTAGTTTAAAACCATCACCCATTGTCCTACCACAACAGGCTCAAGGACTATTTGGACCACTATCCCTTTAGACGAGACAGATAGCCAAGCTCCTCTAATTCCTTCCTCCCACCCCCACTACATTCCTTCAGTAACTTTGTTCCCATAATGGTTTTTTCTTCTGGAATTTATGTGCTGGGATGGAAAGACAAAGAAAATCCATGCTAAAGTGGCAGTAACATTCAAAACTAATAAGCCAAGTTTAAGAGCAACAGACATTACCCTAATAATTTATTTTATTTTTTATCTATTTGGTTCTTTATTCCTTAGCCTCCTTTGGAACACCTTTTTTGGTTTTTTCCCCCTGTATTCAAGCCTTAACATACCAAGTCCAATTGATGTCATCTGTCACCTCAGAATAAATGATCATGTTTTGACTGATGTAACAAAAGGCTTATTTCTTTAAAAATTTAGAACATGCTAAACCCTTACACCAAACTACTGTTCCTATGTCAAGTATTTGAGCTGATCTTGAATTACACAGTTCAACATCCTTAGAAAACAGTATCCTTTTGCCAAAATATTCTTTAAAATAATATTACATGTATTCTAAGGGAAGCTTGTATTTGTGTTACCACCCAGGTATGCTGCCTTTCAGCATACCAAAGCATGCTGAAGAGTAATCAGAAATCTTCCCACTGCAGTTTATTTCCTTTTAATAACTAGGATCCATAGGCCTGAAATTAAACAGTCCAAGAAGCTTCTAGATTTCACTTTTAGTACTTGTAATTCAGATTTATAGCTTTACTTTGTTTAAAATTTGTCTACATTACTATTTAATAAAAAGGAACCCAAGAAAACAATTTCTAAAGGACCAGCCATCTGCCTCATTAGTAAAGCACAAAATAATCAAGAACTAGCATACTGAAATTTAAGTTGTACGTCTTGAATACAGTTTCAGCACAACACCTGGTAACCACGTCTATCTTTGAAGTAAATAAAAAAAGCTTTTGAGAGTTTTTTTATTATGAAAAACTAACTACACTTGCTCTTAAAGACGGTTTCTTAATTAAAAAGCTCCAAATCTTTAAGATTCTGGTTATGCAATTATTTCACTCTTGCATTCTGATGAAAACTGAAGAATAAAAATCTGCCAGACTGTTACCGTGAAGTGAGCCTTAATTTTTTATCTCCCTGGACTCTATCTTTTTAATAGACTTTTATAACAAGACTTGAGAATGAAACTTCTCATCAGCTGAATGGTAAACCAGAATGGCAGAGGCTTCTATTAGTAGAGGGACTATTACCATTTACAGTAGTAAACTATAGGTTTGCTGCACAGAGAAACAAGATACACATACTGAGTGAGGTAACTTTATGCTTGTGCTTGATAACAGTAGGCAAACCTTGCCGGTTACAAGAAATAGTGGTTTTAAGGAAGGCCTGGTTATAGCAACCATGCAACAGGGAAATAAAAAACTGAATTATTTCTGTCTACTGAACTATGCACACTTCCTTTTGTTGAACTGCTGACATGCACTCTCCTTTCTGCCATTTCTGATTTTAATCATATGAAATAAACTGTCGGGTTGCAGTCCAACCAATATGACACCTAAAGGTATATTGTCCTTTAGGTGCAAAGATGAACTCATTCTTTAGAGCAAAATGAACTCATTCTTTGTAGTTCATGTTATATAGGTACTACCTCTAACAGTAATCCTCTAGGCATTACCATTCCTTGCATCAGAATGACTCACTGAAACAAGCTATACCCTTTGACCAAATTTACTAGAATTGACTGCAAATCTGAGGTTCTATTTCCAGATCTTGTTATTTTAAAAATATTTAATTTAGAAATTTCACTTAAAAAATACTATAGTCATATATCAGTTGACTGGATTAATCTCATGGACTCTTAATAAAAATTATTATTGCAATTTCAAACAATCAGGACCATCTCACTGCTGAAGGTTTATTGGGATATTTATATCTTTTATTTTACACCACTGCTGACACTTACAATGATATTTCTCCAAGGTCCATCTACGAACCCAGCATGTCCCCTAGCACAGGTTACAAGGAACACTTTTCGAAGGGCTTTTCATCATGGTATTTAAACTAGCTTAAGATATAATCTGAGGGGTTCCAAGCTCTTCAAAATAAATGTTATTGTCTCAACACTTCAGATTCTTCTTTTACTATGATGCTATGGTGGCTACAGATTTTAAGACATCTACTTCCAGGTTTTTTAACTCAGTTGGAAATAGACTCCACCACAGAACTAAAACAACTTCATAATACAGTAAGATAGTAAATGTTTATAAAAATCCTTTCAGAAATTCAAAAAAATTGTTTTCAGAGCGGCCATGAGGAGAAGGCTTTGGCGGTGTGGGTGGATGAGAGGTGGGTGTCTTGTCAATACGCACTTGCAGCCCAGAAAGCCAACTGTACCCTGAGATTCATCCAAAGCAGTGTGACCAGCAGGGCAAGGCAAGGGATTTTCCCCCTCTGCTCTGGTGAGAGCTCACTTGGAGTGCTGCAGCCAGCTCTGGGGGCCCTACTGCAAGAAAGATGTGGACCTATTGGAACAAGTCCAGTGGAGGGCCACCAAGATGACCAGAGGGCTGGAACACCTCTGCTGCAAGAAAAGGCTGAGAGAAGGTTCTGGGGAGGCCTTTGAGCATCTTCCAGTACCCAAAGGGAGCCTACAAGAAAGCTGGAGGAGGACTTTTAACAAGGGCAGGTAATGACAGGACGTGGGGGAATGGCTCTATAGCTGAAGGATGTGAGATCTAGATTAGACAGTGAGAAGAAATTCCATACTGTAAGGGTGGCAAGGCACTGGAACTGGCTGTCAAGAGAAGCTGGGGACCCCTACCCCACCTCCGGCAGTGTTCAAGGCCAGGTTGGATGGGGCCTTGAACAATGTGGTCTAGAACAAGGTGTTCCTGCCCATGGCAGAGGGGTTGGAACTTGATGATCCTTAAGGTCCTTTCCAACCCAGACCACTCTATGATGGATCCCACGGAATCAAGAGACCTTTGGATCTTCACAACTTAGCTATCTCCACTGTTGGAAGCAGGGTCCAAAATGAAGCTATTTATCACAAATAAAGATAAAATAGACACAAATTGTTATGTTGTTATGAAGTATTTCCCTTCTGAATTAATTAGCATCATTAAGAAAAGAGCAGTAGGAGAAATTTGATGATGGCAGCACATGTGGCTGGCATGAAGTGTCAGACAAATTGCCATAGAAGCATAATCACTTTCGCTTTATACAAAAAATACAAAACATACTCAGGTTAATGAAAGTGAAGGTGGTTTCCAAGAATCAAGACCAAATTTGCTAAATTGAACAGGGCTTGCTAAAAAAAATTCAGAGAAATAACTAGCAAATATATATATATTATCTTGGTATTCTGTTACTGAAACTAAACAAACATAAAAGAAAATGAGAAAAATCTCAAACAAAAATCTTTGAAGGTGGCAAGCAACCAGGAAAATACAAAAGAACAGCACAGATTATAATGATCTAAACACAATCCTAACCTCATTGTAATGTTCACTTTAACAGCTCAACCTGTACTTTGCTGTCCACATTATAATTTATATAAAAGCTACTTCAACTATTTCTTCTGCAGATCAGTCTTCAATTCCATTAAAGCATATAAGCTACTAAAGAGAAATTATGTCCTATTACTGTGCAGTCTTAGGGAAATGAAAAATGAATCAGGTATTTTCATTGTTAGTATCATATCAATATTTAAACATTCACTAAAAAAGACTGCAAAACAGTACATACAAATCTTTCCTTGATAGGATAGTTACTCTGGAATCTACAATTTAAAAAGTTACAACAAAACAAGTTCTAAAGCTAAACATACATTGATGTTCCCATGATAAAGCAACTAGAGCACTGGAGAATTAAGCTCGAGCTAGGAACTGCAGTGGGCAATGAATGACAGCCAAATGCAAACCCAAATGACAAGAGAGGAGATACTGAAGTAGAGAGAAGACTCACAAGGTATTGAAAAGCAGTGAGAGAAAGGACTAGAGTAATCTCTGTATGCAACAAGTTGTCTCAACAATAAAGAGGGAAAACGACAGAGATTTGATCTACATTTCAAGACAGTAAACTGGGAATTAGGCTGCCTAATTACTAGATCAAAGGCCCACACATTCACATGATGCATAGCACCAGAGTTTTCCAGCTTTAGTGTAAGAAATTTGTTGAAAACACTGTAAGTATAACTGTTTCAACCTACGCTGAACAGAGGATCAACTGTGCTACCACAGCCACCACAAAGCTGAAAAGCAGCATTGTTGCATGTTCTCATCAAGTCAACAGAAATGTTATTCTTTGCTTACACTTGATCTGGATCAAGTTTGCACTGATGGGTGATCCTGCAGGGAGCGTAATGAAGAAATCCACTATTGCTGGAGGTGCAGCTGTGAGCTGAGGTACAGGAGCCCACAGAGGGAGAGCTGTACTGACAGCTTTCCAGAGTAAAAAAGCAACCACAAAACCCTATGGCTCTCTAAGCAGTCTTAATTCCACACATCAAAGAAACAAGGGTTTGCAAGAAGTCCATTTATGAGTTAACATTCTAATTTTGTATTTTGTTTAAAAAAAAATCTGTTCCACCATTGAGTAAAATTTTTTCCTCTTTTTTATTTCTATCGTTGACTTAATTACTCACCCATTGAAGACATTAAAACTCTCATCAACTTCCATGAGAACCATTAGATCAACATAACACCCCAGACTAACAGCCTTGCATTAAATTTCATTTGTGAATGGAAGTTTTCAAAAGTTTACATTCGCTCATGAAATTTTACAGTAAAATATGAATTTTTCTGGTTTCCAGACCTTCACTTTCCCATTTCTCAAGTGTTTTCAAGAAAAAAAAAAAGTTCAAGAACCACTTCTAAGTTTAAGAACCAAGACCATCTTGCAACTAAGCCTCTGTCTTGCTCAGGAACAAGAATTGTTTGGTCAAGATACCCTTCTCCTCTTTACTCAGTGTCATGGTTTTTGTTTTTTTATTTAACTTTGCAAAATTAGTCAGATCTCTATGAAGTGTCTAGCCTCCAAGGGTTGTTCCTCCAGAAATCACTCCTAAGGACACAAAAAACTAAATGACAAAGCTAGTTTGTAGCTGTGAAGTCTTCTTACAAAAATAATGCAAAAAAGAATAAAAGCCGTAATATATCTTCAACCTATTAAAAAATATGCTAATGATTTGCCACATCTAATTAGTGAACCCTTATGTGCCTATGTCAGGTTTTAATCTTAAAAAGGGAATGACACACAAGATCTTCAGTGCTTCAAAGATCTCTGGTTTCCTCTACTGTGCCCAGGAAGCCTTCAGTCAATGCAGTGTTACTATCTTCTAAAAATCACTTGAACATTTAGTCAAAGGAATGATGACTACCGATACCACAGAAAATTGGTCTAATTATTTCCTCAGAGACACAAATACATTATGCAAGCCCCATTTTGGTACTCTCTTAATTTATTCCATCCTCAAAAATGGTGGAAAGCCCAAAAATGTGGTGAAACATGAAGTCAGGTCATGAGAAACTGAAGTAAAGAATAAAGTCTAAAACGATTTATCAAATCAACGGAATTTTGTTTTGTTCAGAAATAAAGTAATATTTGAAATAGTTTTCTAACAGACTTATAACTCATCCCTACAGGTAAACCAACAACAATTTCTTTCCTTTTCAGAAACAGCAAAGGACCGATGCTGTGACTTATGAGGATGCCAGCACAAAAACAAATGCCAACTCTTACACAGAGTAAGAAACAGAGCAGCATGCAAACCTCTTACACCACCTAGGTAAAATTTTCAATGTATACTGCAAATAAATTTACTGGTTTTGGTAAATCAGATATATTTTAAAGCAAAGGCAAAGCACTTGGAAGTTATTCTGTTTTAATACCAGGTATCCTTTTGCTCTTAAAACTTCTTGCTCTAAAAAATTAATTCTTCTAGTCTGTTTTTAAAACTAGACTTCCTTGCCTGTAAAATTAAAGTACCTCTTTAAACTATGAGGTAGATCACTAGCCAGTCATTACTCTGCCATCTCTGTCCAGTCCTTTACCTTAGATGGCCAGCTTAAATTTCATGCAGTTGAAATGATTCAAAGAAAAAATACTGAAGAATGTTATTATTTCTAATTGTCTTGTATGCTGCAAAACAGTTCCTTCTATTTGAAATAACATAAAAAGAAGAGTTGAGATAAATATGTGACTCACACAATTTGACAGGAATATTTGACATTTTACATAATTTCAACATTGTCACAATGCATATTTTTATCTGGTTTTGAAGTAACTACAACTAAAATTTCTGATATAGTAAGCTACTGACCCACAATGAATTTTTGTTAGAATCCATAAAATAGGACCATATATGAATACACTAACAGTTGTACAATAGCACATTGCTGAAGCATATATATTAATAACAGAACTGATTTTTTGGAAACAAGAAAGATTATTCTTGGCTATGAAATGTAATACACTACAGCTAAAGGCTGTATGGCCATCACTGATCATTTTTCTGTTCTGAAGCATTTTCTCAATGCTTCACATTTTATAAAACTATTTCAGCAAAGGAGCAACAAGACTACTTGGAAAAAAATATATTATTACTGAAGGTACAGTTGCTGAAAACATTTGCATTCATAATATATGAGAGTAGGTATGGTTAAACAATAGATGGAAAAAATATACAGTCATATAGATATATATAAAGCCGTATTAACCAAATACTGCATCTCTGGAAGTGGACAGTCTCACCATTTTGCCACAAATACTAAATAAAACAAGAAAAATATTAATATGAAAAAAATTGTAACTTCACTGTACTTGCATTCCACTGTTGAAAAGTATGCCATCAAAAAACAATACTTCTGGAAAGAAAATAATGCAAACATATCTATAAACTAATCTTCAAAGAAGGATTTGCTCTGGATAAATGTTTGTAGCAATCCTCAGTTCTCTGTAGGGATCATTTAAGTCATCCAGTAGACAAATTGGGATTCAATGCTAGGATGTACGTTTTCAAGGAACTGCAACACTAAACGTGTTCAGAATAGTTATGGATCAAAATCAAACAAAGAACAGCATAAAGTGGTTAGTAAGTAAATACTACAAAAATATACCCATTTTTCCTGACAATTTTCAGGACTGCTTACCTAGTTACAAATTCAGCTACTAGCCTGACATCACAGCATAAATTATGAATGTTCTTTTAGAATCCATTTTTTCCATCTTTTCCCTCATTATCTAATCTATTATTATTTTACCTTTCTTAATAGCATCAACAAATATTAAAGCCACATTTAGTTGTACTGAATGGGCCATTCTATGATTCTATGAATCTTAGAATGATTTGGGTTGGAAGAGACCTTAAAAATTATCTAGTTCCCACCTCTCTGCCATAGGCAGGGACACCTTTCACTAGACCAGTTGCTCAAAGCCCATCCAGCCTGGCCTTCCAGGAATGGGGCATTCACAGATGCTCTGGGTAACCTGTTCCAGGGCCTTACCACCCTCTCAGTAAATAGATTCGTCTCATTATCCCACCTAAATCTTCTCTCAGTTTTAATCCACTCCCCCTTGTCCTGTCACTACATGCCCTTGGAAACAGTCTCTCTCCACCTTTCTTGTTGTCTGCCCTCAGGTACTGGAAGGCTGCGATTAGGTCATCTCAGAGACTTTCTCTTTTCCAGGCTGAACAATCCAAATTCTCTCGGCCTTTCCTCCCTCGTAGGAGAGGTGCTCCATCCCTTTGACTTCTGTGTCCCTACTCTGGACTTGCTCCAACAGGTCCATGTCCTTCCTGTGCTGCCGACCCCACAGCTGGATGCAGCACTGCAGGGGAGGTCTCACCAAAGCAGAGCAGAGGGACAGAATCCCCTCCCCTCCCTGGCCACACTTCTTTGGATGCAGCCCAGGACACAGCTGAAATTCACATCTCGCTATTCTAACAATGGAAGAAAGTAAATGGATTTTACAGTTACTGCTAGTCTGATGCAGATTCCATTATGATGGACACCGCTCAGAAAAGCTTTTTCAGACTCTTGAGTATGCCTTAGAGGTAGTGAAACTTTTTTGTGTGTTTATCTTTTTCTCTCCTTTTTTTCTTCTTCTAATAAAAACATCAAAAAAGGAAATGTTGAAAGCTCTTGAAAATTGTGTGCAAGTTGAATCTGGCTGTGAAGTAAAAACTACAACAAAAAAACCCAGTGAATACACCTCCAACCTTTCAAGTGAAATGAGAAAGAACATTGACAATGGATTTAGTCTCTCAGCCCTCCATGATCTCTACAGAAAACTTCTCATGCTTAAGACCATGTCGCTTTTTAACTGCATTTGTTTACAAGACCATATATATCTGAGTGCCTTTACAAAACCCACACCACTAAGCCAGCATCATTTAAAAATACTCTCCTTATGTAAGAGCACTTTAATATGCATTTCTGCTGTTTAGCTTACTCTTCCCTGTATGTCAAAGCTTATTTCTGATTGCACCAGATAGGCAAGGGATTAAGTTCTCCTGAACTGCTGAAGGTAACCCTTCTGGATGTAAAGAAACAGATGTAGTCAAATAAGCAAAGCTACAATGAAGACTTGAAACAAAAAGATCAAAATAGTAATCTGTGAGAGGCTTCTACTGAAAGCATCAGAAATGAACAACTCTAATGCTGAAATCTTGAGAAATATTTTTAGCTTTTTTTTTTTCCATTTTGAGCTTTAATTTTAAAAATTCCCCCTTTCATATTAGACTAGTTTGTTTAAATGCCAGCTATAAATTTTTATTAGAAATAAAAATAACCAAAATTGCACAATCACATATGAAAAATTGCCAAAAAATGGGAAGAATTTCACAGATGTATTTTTAGTGTTGAGAGATGCTGAGTGAATTACGTAAGAAATCCTACCCTTTTCAGGACACGTAGGAAATACGTAACAAATCATATCATTTTTCTTAAGTTCCCAAACCTACTTGAATCAAGTAAGTTATTGTAAACAACAGCTGAAGAAATTAACAGGGGTTATAGCAAATATATACACAATCAAATCCTTTTGAAAAAAATAAAGATCACATTTGATTTATTTGTTTTGGTGAAAATCTGTAACTTGCAAATCTAACAAATTGTAACTTAGCAAATCTGAAATATTTAATCAATTTATTAACCATCAAAATGTTCAGCCCAAGTGCTGATTCTCAAGAATCAATAATTATTATATACACTAGAAAATCAACAGAAATGTGTTAATATTTTACCTTAACCTTAAATTTATGAGGAGTTTTCTAAATCTAAATATTTACGAAAAAAAAATTACAAAAAAGAGTACTTTTTCTTCCCTCTTTATTTTGGTAAGTATTATTTGTCTTTTCCGTATAAACTTATATCTAAATCTTGCCACTAGAATAACAATATGAAAATCAACTAAAGCTAAAAGTCATTATGCTTGTGGACACTGTTTTCTAAAGAAAAACAAAATTACCAAGCCAACACATAAATAAAGAAGAAAAAAGGCAAAAAACCAATTACCCGGCCTTCCAGATGTGAGGGGGACGGGGGGAAAAGCTTGGTTTACAGAAGAAGCTATAAGCAATTTTCTCATTCAGTAGAATAACGTGTCAGCACTATCTGTTTTCTAACTTAACTCTTACCTATGATTCAAATGGAGATCGTGACCAATTCAGCTCATACACTTTCCCGATAAGGATGTTTTAAGTTGTCTACCCTCACAAGGAAAAAAACCTATTAGCATAACAACACTGGAGAGAAAGGAATATCAGAAGGATTGTCAAATATTACTTCCCAGGTAACATTATGCTATTGCTTATTTCAGGACTGACAATGGAATAATTTCATTGTAGATTTTGAAAACTTGAAATATGATAGCAGGTGATGACAGTCCAACAAAATACACAGTTTTCAAACAAGCTCTTGCTTTGCACAGCTTCAGCATACATCTCAACTTCAGCATGACATGGACTATTTTTATTCTGTGTATTTAGACTGTATTTTCAAGTCGTGTAACAAACCGTTGTGGTGAGGGGGAAATAAACATTCACTGCCCACTTGCCGTCAGTGAATCATGAAACAGTTTAATTGTTGAAAAAAACATTGACTCAGTCTACAAATGCTGAAGTTAAATGGAACAAATGGAACATTGAAAAGTGGAAGGTTTTTAACCTGCAAGAAATAAAAAACTTCAGGTCATGGAGGAAGATGATTGGTAAGACTTCACAGAAAGTTTTATAATATTTTTTTGCAACCACTTCCAACAAAAGGCTGCAGTAGCAACGTGCATAACAATTACTCCATAGCCAGCTCAGGTACCACTGCTGCAGTGACTGCAGTACACACAGAAGATAAAAGATATACAACCCACCACAAACTATTTCCCCTCATGCTTTTATTTAAATAGTTGCCACCTATACTGCCTTCACAATTATGCTGAGGCATAAACAGAATTATAAGCTTTCACAGTTTAGGATTTTATTGAGTTTTTAAAGTGCCTTAGCCTCTTGCAATGAAGCAACCAAGGTATCAGGTGCTTCAGAACTGCAGGTAGTTTTCCATTCTGCCTTAATCAAATATGTAACATCAACACATGGAAGTATCCTCTGCCCAGCAACAGAGGCCCCCTAAAGACCTTTGCCTGGCCCCCTAAAGACACCACTATCAAGAACAGAGTAATTTTCTCAACTAAAGAAAGAACTGCCGTCTTACAGAATCAGTGATTAATCTGGCCTATTTATTCTCACATTTATTTTGATTTTACCTTCTATCACTGTCTAATTTTCTCTTTTTTCCTGAGTGTAGGAGGAAATCCTACCCTCTGCTGACAAAAGAGATGGTAGGATGTAGCCATTACTCATGAACTAACAAGACAAGCTCCTCATTATAAAGCAAGAATTTAAGAGAACCTTGCTAAGGAGAAATACACACACTATGCTTTAGTGGCAGCAGGGATGAAAATACATTCTGGACTCCCCATGAGCTGTAACTACATTGTCAACGATGCCTCTGCCACCACACATCTCACAAGCTGGAAATCTGGACAAGAAAGCACAAATGCTGCACGTGTATTCACAGCATGTTTCCTAGACATGCACCAATTAGTTCCTTCCCTTCTGTTTCCTATCACTTGAATAAAAACATTGGGAAAGATCCAAATAATGACATTTTGACAGCATAAAAGCAAAGACAGTCAAACATTACCAAAGCAAATCCGAAACAAACCAAGCATAGAGGGGCCTCTTTCCCCAACACCTAATTCCCCATTATACGCTTCCATGAACTCTAATCAGGGTCTTATAACAAAGACAATATAATTCCCACATGCAACATAAATTCTGCAGGTGCAGATCAACTACCTTCCCAAGAATTAATCTGTACCTGTAACAAGCTTGAAGAACTTTGTTAAGTATGAGAGACTAAGGAAAAAAATACTGAACCTGCAAACATAACTCTAGGCAGCTTGCAGATCTCAGATGCACCTAGAGGACAGCATGCATGCAGATACACTTATACAGCACCTGAAAAAGCCATGCCTGAAGAGCAACTTCCCCATTCAACAAGAAACAGTTAACATAGTCACATAGTTAACTTCTGAGGTAAAGTAACTAAACATACAACTACCTGATAACCTGCTACAAGAAGCTCTACACTTTCAATTCAAAACCAATTAAAATTAGCTACTTGTCCCAAATTACACATCAGAGGGGGGAAAAAAAAAAGGCAGAGTTCACATGCTGAATGTCAGTGACACACACAGAGTCAGGATGCCCTAGGAGTAAGACTGACTGATCTAGATGAGCTGCCCTTTTTCCCACATCCATCTTCCACATTCTTGATCACTCTAACAAGACCTCAAAATAAAATCCTATATAATTCTATTAAAGAATCTCCCCTCTGCAGGGTTAATACAATTACCATTGATTTGGTTTTGAAATCTCTCAATAAATTTGCATTTTAAACATTCAAATCTGATTTACAAAGCAAAGAAAGGTTGGGACCAACTCTTCAAGCCTATTCTTGCTACACGTACTTTCTGAATGCTGTGGAAATCTATTACAATGGAGTTACATAAACCAGGTGTCCTGCTTCATTCCACACTAGATTAGCTCTTGCTTACTATTGAAACATGACAGAGTTATAAACAAGTACAGAAGTCAAGCAGAAAATACTTTTAGTTGACTAGAAATTCCAATATAAAGAAAATTGATCTTATAAATGCTCATGAGTATCCCAGCAAGATGATGTAAAATATCAAAACGCAGTAGTAAACTTTCATTTGGTAGAAGACTTCTGAGATAAAAATCCCCAATCCAAACATTAATAAACTAAGCTACATACATGTGGCATCCTGATGCAGTTAGTATATACAGAGACTAAGTAAATTTTGTAAGCCAAATCTGAGAATTTATAAACCCTTGAAATATCTTGTACCAACTCTTTGAAATAAATGTTATTATATTTTCTTCACAGGAGTACAGAGCAAATTGAACACACACAAAAAAAAAAAAAAAAAAAGGAGTGGCAAAGAATCAAAACAGATACTTCCTGTCATACTTACTAGCAAGACACCTAAAGCTAAACTTTCCATTCTCAGGTGTAACAAACAAGTCCAGTTGTAAATACCATGCCAAACCCCTTGTACTCAAACACTGAGTCTTCAGAATAAAATAAAAGCAAGAATAGGGACCAGAGTCTGCTACTATCAAAACAGTATTACTCTATCTACAGCTCAACAAACTTCTGAAGCTTAATTTCTTGCGCAGTTCATGCTTTTCAAACCACCAGTAAAAATTTTCATCGAATGTGTTTCCTTAAGACAGCACAATAAGCCCAAAACCAGTTGTTTTGATACGACTTAAAGGATTGACACTATTTGTTTCACAATTTATTATGATAATTGAAAAATGGTTCAAAACAGTTTAATTACGTATTATACTAGCTGACATTTATTAAAACAAGAAGAGGTTATGTGTGAGATGTAAGGGTAGAATAAATGTTTCTTACTAATTAAGCTTGTAATGAACAGGTTCGATGGGATCACTTTGTTTACAACAAAGTCAAAGTATCCTCTATGAGAATTACCAAATGTAATCACCAAGTCAGCTAAAAGACCTAAGGATCCCCCTTTGTTTTGCAGTACACTACATGCACTTTGCAGAACATCTCAGAGAACATATTGAAAATGTGACATTTTTTGGAATGTCCAGGTCTGATGAACAGCAGACTGACACATTAATGCTTAGGTCAATGAGCATATACACGAAAAGCTTTGCAGCAAGTAACTCATGTAACAAAATGAGATGACTAAATATGAACTCTTCTAAACACCATTAAATTAACCCACTCAGAAAATCACAGAGAGAAAATCACAGAGAGAAAATCACAGCATATTTACCACCCTGTGTGCTATGCCTCTATCATGAGAGTCCTTTGAAGTCTGCAGGGCAGGAAAGCTGTCCTGGAGCATCAGGTGATGGAAATGGCCATCTTTCTACTCCGCCCTTATGACCATCACATTGATGGAAAACACAGCATAGAGGCAAGGCTAAAGCAAGTTATTTTCAACCTCAGGCAGAGTGCAGCAGGGGAAAAAAGGAATTTACTAAATTTGGTTTAGCCTCAGAAGAGTCTTCTACTAACAAACATAAATAGCCCTATCCAGATTTTATATATAAAGACATTTACCAGCATCACTAGAGCAGGTTTAGAATCAGTTTTTACGCTGTATCTGTAGGACAGCTGGGGCCAGGCCCAAATCCTCAGCTCAAGAACCCTTTTTATAGTACCACAGCAATGTTTTTGTGTCTCACATTACAGCTTCATGAACTAAACCCAGAAGTCAGAGTAACACAGATTTACTACCTTTTCCATGGACAGGTAGAGTTAACTAAGAAAGTATTTAACCACAATGGGATTCCTTCCACATTGGTACATAACCTAGTCAGTTTGGAGGTGATAGCAAATACATATTTACTTCAGAGTTTTTCTACACTTAAACCACAACTTCTTTTTATCCTTAAAACAAGTATAGCTCCAAATAGATGAATACCCTGCAAATGAATGTTCATTCTCCTGCAGCTCTCACTATTCTCAACTTAGCCTCCTTCCTAGAGATCTCTTTACATTGGTACCAACATTAAGTTTTAACTCAGTGTACGTTTGCCAGCTAGGAAGACGAAATCAGCAAGTTAGTAAGAATACACACAGGAACAAGAACTCAAGAATTTACCTGATATCACTAGCTGAAAAAAAAAAAGCATTAAAGCAACAATTTAAGATGCTCTTCTGAGCTTTAAAGTAGCAAGCTAGTTTTATCATTAAAGAATGCACCCACTAGAGGCACCAGAAGGGAAGCCACAGTGGCCACATAACCCTCATGGCACAGCCAGGCTAACGAGGAGCCTGGTCCCCACCATGTCCTTGACCCAGTCAGTCTAATACCCTTCAGGACAGGAATGTCACTCCCACACACCTGTATTCCTAGAGAGGCACGACCTCTTGTGAAAAAGACTCAAATTTTGGTTTTAATTCAGATTATTTATGTTGATCTGGTTGTATAAATAAAAACACCTAGAAGACATTGCTATTTTCTTAAACAAAACTAAGGTGCATCATTTGTTTGACAGTACATCACATGCTACAGATCAGGTTAATTTCAGCATTGTACACCATTTCATACAAGCAAAGTTCACTTCCCCATTTAAAATACGCAATTAACTTTGAATAAGTACCAAAAAGCTGTTTAAAAGCAACTTTAACTCAACTAGATGATTAATACTGCTGTTTTGAGATTGGATACCTAAATTTGAGACACCAATTCCTTTCAGAAAAGAACAGTATTTTTAATTTATTTAGTGCATGTATTAAACTCCTACTTTAGCCTGACAAAGACTTTAGTATTCTTTATCTGCACAGTGGGTAATTTCAAAAAGTGGTCCATGCAGCTGAGAATGTAAACACGGAGATATTGCTGATGACAGCATTTAGGTCGTAAGAGAATTCTTTTACTCTCTCAAGTGCTGCTAGACAATTCTGTGTAATGAGCAGTGAAAATACTGAATGAAGTATTTATGATTTACACAGTATAAATCATATTCCGATATGCCAGACATGCATTTATAACATGCCCAACATGCATTAACTAATCATAAAGTGTGAAACAAAAGTAACTGCAGAAACTGCTTACAGAACATGCTCTTGCATGTGTGAAGAACATGTGGTTGCCTTTCTTTACATCTCATTTGCTATACACAAACTTCACCCAGGTAAAACATTGCCATTTTTAACCTCCTTCTCTCAATATACATGAAAGTTTCACAAAGGAAATACTTGAAATTGCACCTTTCAAGTAAGAACACTTTCAAATACATCCTAAGTAGAATTTTCAATAGTCCAAAATCTAAAAATAGGTGACATTTATTAGGGTTACTTTCAGAGTCCCTAAGCAAAAATACAAAGGCCTACTAATGCTTACTATAATGCTGAATACCTTTGGTTTTCTACAAGGTCAGAATTTCTATCCATCTGCCTTTGTTTTTTCTATTAATTTAATTAATGTTTCATCTACATTATATTTCCTGCTTTTACTTGTTTGAATTTAAGAGTTAGATAGCACACCATTTTAAAAACAAAATTCAACATAAAATCCCCCTTCAATGTAATAGATGGACTGTCCCTAAGTAGTGTTTTGAAAAGACACAGAAGTAAATAATTCTACAGGGCAATCTTGTACTGTTTTCACAAATAGCTTTCCCTGATCAGAAGCAACATGTTTCCATCTTTATTACAACAGTACAAATTCTTACAGCTAATCTCATGGACTTAACTTATTTAAGCACAACATAGGTAGCAAAACCCAGAAAAAAAGTAAGGAAAACCTGGGCTGACATAAAGATTCTATAATTCACTTTGCCTCAGTGATTTTGGATGCTTGAAGTAACACCAAAACCAGCAGATCTGAGATGACATCAACATGGCAGATAAAAATATTCAGGGGGATCTTCAAAATTCTAAAATTAAAAATCTAAATTTCACATTCAAATATTTGTCATTTCCACAGCCAAATTCTGAAAAGGGTAAGGACAAAAAAACCGTTAAGTTGCAAAGGTTTAGTTATATAAAAATCTCCAATCACTATATAGCATGCCCCCACTGATGAAGCACAGCACTTCCTAAAATACATACAGACAAAAAAAGGTAGCAAAACTGTTAAGGAAAAAATCTGCTTTTTGCCTTTTGGCATTTTAAACCTTATTAATGGAATTCCCAATATCTAACTTTCATACCCTTAAAGCTTCAAGGCATTGAAAAAAGAGAACTGGTACAAGGCATATTATAAACCAATCTTGAGCCCGGTATTCCATTCATGGGTGGAGATGCAGAAGTGAGCAGTGTTCTACTAAAGGGTCAGTCAATGAAAAACTGTGTCAGAACCCTGGAAAAGATTCAACCAGTATCACTGTAAGACAATGCATTAGCATACATGAAACATTTCTTATCCTCAATTCAATCTCTTCTGTCATAAAACTTTTGAAGCTGCGGAGCATGGGTTTGACATCAATCAACATCATTCAGTAAACACCTCTAGCTTCTCTACAACATTTTATTATTCAATCTACAGTGTTTCATGATTGTAATCTAAAAAAAAGTGAAGCAAAAAGAATGCCTGGATACATCCCTATGGCCTAATAGAGTTCAAAACATTTAATTATTCTTAGAACAGATAATCAGCATGTATCATGAATAATATGGTACACATGACCTCTCGAAAGAAAACTTGCATTACAAGGATCTGAGAGCAGATGTACTTATGTTGTGTTTCACTAGATAAACATCAATGTCTGACTTTTTAGATCAAAATACTGTTGATATTTGCACAGATAGCAGAGCCCTAAGACAACCCCTAGGTCATCTTCTGGCTTAAAATCAAGAGAACCCCAAGCCAAACCAGCAAACAAAAAAACGCTCCCAAACAAACACCAAAAGCTAAACAAAACCTGAAAAAACAAAGAAACAACACCCCACCAGATTCCCAGTATTTCACATGAACACACTCCAGTAATATCCAATTCTGCATGAGTGCACAGAACACGATGCCCTACCTGAAAAGCTCTCTTTTGGTCCTGGCTATGCACTGCTTCCCTCAGTTCTGACACCTTCTGTCCCCTCTGCTACCCAACAAAACTACTGCTAGCCCTAAGGTTTGGTTCAAAAATACAACAGAGCTACTCATCCAAAGATGGGAAAGAGACATTACTAAAAATAAAAATGTGTCTCTATGCCGTAAAACAGTGCAGCTTTTCTGTATTTCAGACTGCTTAATCAGAAAGCTTCCCAGAGTTTCTGATAAAGAGCCATGATAAATCAATCCAACTGGAATAATATTACTATCTAGCAAAAAAAGCAAGGCTTGTGCACACTGTGGAAGGAGCTTTGATGGGAGTTAAACAAAATGAAAAGATCATCATAAATGTCTCCCACTTCTGCACAGAACACAACATGTTATTTTTCCAAAGCCTCTTATGATCACAGAGAGACAAACAGTTATAAACTAGAACATAGCATAACACAGCAAAATACCACAAAAAATTGGAAAAACTTTAACATACATAATTTTCTTTATCCCTCTTCAACCTTTGAATACAAGAGAAAAAATCTATTATGTCACAAGGATCTACTAATAGTTAAATGTATTACCTTTGGGGTGTGGCTCTTCTCATAAAAGTGACTATACAGAAAAGGAATTTTCTCTGTCAACAATTTTGCTTCCTGTGCTTTATCAGACGATTGAGGCTTTTTTCCTCCTTCAGTGACAAAGACCTTTGTGAGAGTTTTTAAAACAGCCTGCTACTGGAAGCACTGCATATCAAACGTAGTCAAGAGAAAACATTCCCTCTATGACAGTAAACGGGGCTCTTTTCCAAGTCTGTGTTTCAGATCTGGCTGGAAGCAGTGAGATTGCACATTATGTTAGTTCTGTATGACGTATGACTGGAAGAGGCCCCGTGCAATTAACTACACTGAGACATAAAGCATTAATGTAGATTAAATAATCCAGGTTAGATTCACTTACATTGGTATAAACAGATTGAGAGCAAGATAACATCTAGCCATAGAAAAAGGAAAAGCTAGGCCATTCTGTTTGAATAAAGGTGGCTTAGCAGTATTTTACAGATACACTATCTTTGCTTCACATTCATTTTTTTCTTAGAAATATTTACTAGAATCTATGCCACTAGGTTTTCAGACACTGTCAGGGTATTATTTCTATTAACGAGTCTCTGCAGACAACCCCACTAAGGCTGATTTTCAAAACATCCTCAGCACCTATACCTTAAGATCAGTATCTTAAAGAAACCTCAAGTTAAACAACCAATAATTGACGTAATCCATCCCTACATACCTCTTTAGCTAATGATACCCTACTTGTCATGAGAACTGGCCAATGTCACTACACAAAACCTGTTGCGGTTGTATTTTAAAATATGTTCAACATGTTATTCAAACTAGCATAGAACTTGGCAAATAATGTCAACCAATCCAAGGAAATAATTCTCAATATATAAGTAGAAGGAAGATTCTACATTCTATCTTCCAAGTTAAAAAAAAAACCAAAAACAAACAAACAACTCTGAACTAAGATACAACTCCAGTTACCAAAAGTACATATGACATCCAATCATGTAAAGATGTAAATTTACCATTAACCTCATGCAGTATAATATTATTAAAAAGTCAAGAATGAACATCAACTGCAGGTGTAACATATGCTCAAATCTTCACTTATTTTATCACAGAGCACATATATTAGAGAATAAGATTCTTCTACTACAAAAAACCACCAGTTCATTTTTATTTGTCCTTCCAATCCTAGCTTCTGAAATTGCCAGAAGACATAATATGAACACAGTTCATTCAGGAACCTATTTCGATATTAAAATATACTATCAGTACCACTCAAATAACTAGAATTTTAATTCATGCTAGCACTTGCAAGCAGGAGTGATGAATAAAGTAAAATCCTCATGCTTTATTGCTTACATATTAAAAGACCTAAAAGCATAAATGGGGAGGTGGAAGGGGGTGGGAATTGACACACTTCATCTTTAGGCACCTGAGGCACTTAAGAGAAAGTTTCATACCAGCACTGGAGACACTACAGTTTCCCATCACCAGAAAGAAAATGCTTGGCACCATCCCCCAGCCAGTCTCTCTCTTCCTTCTTCACCAACAACTTTGTAATGTAGACAGGTGTGGAAACCTCTTCAGTTCACTGATGCAACAGAAATGATTCTGAAATAAGCACTTAATTCAACACAAACTGTAATGCTGTAATACAAAAACAATAGCTCTTATGGGCTCCCTCCAAGGTAAATGTGGAAAGAAAGGCAGCTCTGTATTAAGATCTTTGGATTACCCTCTGAATCGATTTCTCTCTACTGATTACACAGATATGCATTTAAAAAAGGCACAATGCAAACCAGTCAATCCGGCACAATTCATATTTTAGATGCGAATAACTTATTTACTGAAAAAAACTTCATGTTTTAACTACCCATTGCTAGAAACAGATGATTAAGAAGAATATAGGTATTTTGTTAAGATGCAGCTACATGAAAATGATACTAGCTATCCATTCATGCCCAAATTAACTTTTAACAGTGACAAACAACTAATGACTTGTATCCTTCAACTAATGTCTACCTCTTCCACTACCAGAAATATTCCCAAACACCAGGAAGCCAAAACTCCTATTACATAAGATTACCAAGGGAAAAAAATAAATAAAAAGCCCCTTTTAAAGGAAGCAGGTTCAGAAAACTTAATTAACAGCATATTATATTATATTTTATACACAAACCATACTCAAACACATTTTAAAATACAGTGACTAAGCCTACTACCAAAGCATATCAAATCAGTATCTTTAGAACTCACAATCTACTTTGTATTGCTTCTAAAATACTAAAATTGCATAATTCAAGAAGAAAGGCATACACCTACTGAACAATTACTACACACCATTATGTTGTTTCTCCTGTGCAGCCCAGAAGGGAAAAAGAAAAAAAAAAGATTATGCTTAATAACCAAAGGCCACCTTCTGACTAAATACATTTTAAAGCTCTTTTTTTGCTTATTGATCAATCATTTTTGGTTTTCATAATTATACTGAGATGTATCAGAAACAAGCCTCCAAAAACATTTAGGTTAACTGTATTCCCTGATAAACAACCCAGAATTACAGCAGGTTTAAAAATACTGTGACTTGTGCAAATGGGAACACTGTTAAGCTGTTTATCTTGTTTAATCCTGAAGGTAAATAGCATAAGCTTCAAAACATTTTGCTTCTTTGACATAACCTACTGAATCACATTGAAAAAGGTAATGAAACATTATGAAAAACCTTAAGATTTTGGAATTGCCTCTAAAATTCCTTTACCTGAGTATTGTACAGGTCATAATTCTCAAGAACACTGAGTGTGTATTTTAGGGATTTAAATTCAAACTGTGGCTTCAGTGATGCCAATGATCTCCCTAGAGGTGATAAATTCTTCAGAAACAAAACAAGGACCCTGCACCACTTCACTACTAGGCCCCTTTAAAATATAAACACTATAGTTATTAAGTAATTCTTTTATTGTTGCATCTTCCAAATATTTTCAAACTCCTTCTGTAGTTTATTTTCAGCTTATTTAGTTCAGTGTTTAATTATTATTTGCGAGGAAAAAAAAAAAAGTATTTTTTAGTTTCCTTATATGTCTGTCCTCCAACACTGATTTCCACACCAAAAATCCTATTTCAATTCATAACTCTCACCTCAAACATGTACCCATATTAAAAAATTAAGAATATATTTTATAAGATATAGCAGTAATTTTTTCCACACTGTCCTTTCTTAGCCAGTACCAAAGCAAGTTTTTTAGCTGCTGTTTTACACATCATTTTAGAAAGACTTTAATACAGCATATATGATTGATATATTTAGCAGCTGAGCACCTCCTTTCCTCTCTGTACACAGGAAGTTTCCCCTCCCATCTGCTCAGGATATTTAAAAAAATAAATAATTCCAAACTGCTGTTTTTCCATTGATACTGCAGAAAGTGACTATTATTTACCTGTAAACACGAAAGTAAAGCTGAACCCAAACACTCAGTGTAACCCGCACCAGTTCCCTGACAGAGGCACAGGACACCTGCTGGTACAAAGGCAGGAGTGTGGGGATGAGAGTGGCAGCCAGCAAAGGTGAAAATCACCATGGCTTTGTCTGATAGCACCAGAGTTATGCCAGGTTGAACTTCTGTGGAACAACTAAGTTATTCACAGGCAGCAGCAGCTTAAGCTTAGTCTCCCATAGTCATATAGGAAGTCTTTAATTTCATATTTGGGTTTCAGAGCAAACATACGGTGAATTATGAAATAGTTTCACGCTTTACAAGGAGACACTTGAACCATTTAGTGCGATATTTATGACATAGCTTTAAGACTGAACAGCAGCTAAGCAGGCAACAGGCCTCCTGCACATGTAGATTCTCTACTGCCGTTTATGACAACCACATGCTGACAAAGAGAGAAAGGACAGAGGAAGCTGCACTGGCAATAAACTAACAACAGACTGAAAAAATGCCTTTTCATTTTCCCCAGTTAACTGTATATACAGACACCTCTTTTTTGGCCTACACAGAATATTTATGAACTGTACATTGAGAAACTCAACTTCCTTTCAAGATATACAGAAAACTGATGGAAATATAAAATATAATCTATTATTTCAAAACTGTTTTTCCTCCTCTTGTGTACCACTAATTACATTATTGATTACTACATTTTCAAAATAAAAGCTCTACCTAAACCCTACATACTGAATGCAGATCAACACTTAGTATCTGTTCTGTATTATACATGAGAAACTATTCCAAACCTCCACAAAATAAATATCTAAACTAAAAGCTAATATTAATAGCTGCATATATTTTATTTAGTTACCAAATGTAATTAATTTATTGTGAAAGTTAATACACTGTATTCAATCTATTAAAGCCTGATATAAAATACTACATCAAATAAACAAACAGGAAGCTGCCATTATTCCAAGCATCCACCCTGCGCTAATGACTCATTCTTCTTACTTATCCCAGTTTTCTGGAGCTACAGAAATAATGAGCTAATAATTTTCACTGACTTTCACTTCATTAGTAGCAATGCCCAACAGCTGACCCTGAGCAGGTTTCCCATGGCTCCTTCAGGAACGTACTTTGACGATGAGGAGCCCTCATCACACAGAGTTACATAACAGCAACTATTTATAGTTAACCACTTGATTCACATTATCCACTGGGTTTTAAACCATTTCATGTGTTGACACTTGATCTATCATTTTAGCTCCATAATCAAAATGCCACATAAGAACCAAGTAAAAAATGTCAGTGACGCCTGTCTGCAATATCAACAACATACCACATGAAGTATTTAATCTTATCAAGAGAACCAGACGTTAATTTCACAAGATTGGTCCTCTATAAATACATGCTGAGCAACTGTTGTTTTCTTTGCCTAATCTCCCACTCTGTCAATATCCATTGCTATGCATATAACTAACTTCTAAAACCAGTGAAAGAAACCTTAGTTGTACTGAAATTACATAATTTCTCAGTGTTCTGAGACACACTGAGATATATGACCAGCATTTCCACTTCAGAAAGTGCCCTACCAACTTGTACAATTCCTACCGCACAACTTCAGTGACAGCTGTTTAACACCTTCAGGTTCTTTTAGGAAATGCCTCAGAGAACCACATATGACTATCAGCCGCTTTACTTAAGAATATAACACTATTTCATGAACACCAACCTATTCTAAGAACATTAAATGATAACATTTTCTTTAGCTTTTCTAACTGGCTAAGGGCTTTGTTAGAATTCAATTTCATCCTAAAATACACCTAATTGTAATAGTTGGTGACAGCATGGGCTTTCCTCATCACAGCCTTTAGCCTATCTTATAAACCTTGTTAGTTGATCTCAATGTCAACTTCTTTACATTTTTGTAAACTGGCTTCTTTACATTTTTGTAAACTAAGCTATTGTAACTTTAACTATTGTAACTTTAATCCAAACAGCTTTCTCTCAATTACAGGACAATGGTATTGCTGATGACTAATATTCTTTGATAAGTCTCCGTAATCCTTATTTTGCAAAGATATTTATTTCAGTGAACACCAATTAACTATAAACCTCAGAAAATGTTAACTTTAATGACTGCTATATAAAGACACCTTGCAAGTACCTGAATAACATTCAAACAAAGATACTTCCAGACCAGTAAGCTAACAACAGGAAGTCAGAAATACTTGGGAAAGACATTTATGAAAGACTATACAGGTTATGACAGTTGACTATGATATTGCTGTCTCAGTACAGCTACATGCCTACAAAATGCTCTAATCCACCAAGCAAAGACAAGAAACATCATGATTCTGACAACTTTAACACAAACTGAAAGCATCCAAGCATCCTTAGAGAAGCTGACAAAATGCAGATGTTAAAAACCAGAGACCATCGTGCAACTCTACCAAACCTTTGAAAACAACAGCAGTCAGAGAAAGGAGTACAGTTACAAGGTACAGATAATAATTAAATTAAATAAGATTAGAGGGAACAGTAACATTCACTTATGTAAAGTATGTAAGAAGTTCAACCTAAAATCAAAGCCAGGCAGGAACAGATAGCTAGGAGTGCAACTGAAAGACATGACATTTCTTTGTTTTGGTATAGTAACACAGCCCTGGTCATCATAATACATGCAAAACTAGTTGTTACAGTGAAGATAAGTAAAAAACGAAACCAAAAAGGTCATAATAAAAACATAAGATAAAACTGCCCTTCAGCTTACACCATTTTTAAGGTATTACTGAAATAAGCAAGCAGAAAATCGTCCTGAAATTCAGAGGAGCCTTTGAAAGTTTAGTTAAAAATGTTACAAAGTTGGTACTACTCAGTCTTCTAAAAATCCTTTTGCCTAATTCTGTCCTACCATGTGAAAACTTAAAATGCAACTTGACAGCTGTTTCTTCTGGTGCTGCATTGACAATGCTGCTCTATCCCATTTCTTTTTTCTCCAACATTCATGCTTATGCACAGCACTCCTGATAAACTGATGTTTCCTAGTGAATGAAAATTCTAATCCTTTATAAGCAAGCACTATACCACAAAAGCCCAAATATGCCAGTAAAGCGCTGTTACAATGATTTCCAGTATCAATGTGTCTATGGTATTTTGTAATACAGGCACAGGGTATAATGATTTCCAAGGATGTGGCTAAAGCCCTACTATCCAAGGACTCATGTATCAAAAGTTGGTCCAGTGCAAATTACCTGATTTATGCATCCATTAAGGTCATTGTTTTCCATATAACAGGATTAGAGAACTAAAGAACTCCTTTTTTTCTGTCCCAATGTTCTTCTGCTCCAACTTGACAAATCAGCTCAAGTAACAGTCTTGTTTATTCCTTGTGACTATCAGTGGTTTACACTGCTGTTTGTAAATGTTCTAATTACTAAACTCTGGAGTTGACATCACTGCTAAAAGAAGTTCAGGAATTCAACAACTCTAGAAGAATTGCCAATCCATCGAGTTAGTTAAGAATGTGCATATATGAATTGGTATTCATATATACAGAATTACAAAAAGTACTTTGTCCAAACAAACATCAACTTTTATTCTTCAGATAAAAGTTCTCAAAAGCGCATCATGACTCTTCACAAAATAAACAGGAAAAAACCCCATCCCACAGCACTAGTGTGTATTTCTGGAGAAAGCCCTGTTTCACGGGGAAAAACATTACTGGGAGCCAAAAGGAATAAATAACAGGATAGAAAATATTCAAAGTTTAAAAGCCCAATAGGCCAAGACTCACTTTTATTGTCTAGTGATCAAAAGATGTAAATATAAAATGCTTTTACCTCTATCATCCAAGTTGCTATATCATTATGTGGAAAGGCACCAAAAAAAAAAACAAAAAAAACCCAACACGCTTCTTACACTCAAAAGGAAAAAGCCATTGCTATGATTATGTGCACTGCAAAATAAGGCAGTGATTGCTAACAATAGAGTGGTTTAGTTTATTTTTCAGATGTGACCCATAACTGTTGAGTAAACGTTTGGCATTTTAATACCCTTTTAACATGTTAAACTTGTAGTGTATTATATAAAATTCTGAGCTGCCACTGATATGGTGGTGTCCAGCTGCCTCAATAGCTATACAAGGCTTGCTGCAGAAATAACCATTAGGAAGCATCCAGCTAACAAGTTAAGATACCCATAACTTAAGAACTGTAAGCAACATTTCGTGAGTTTATGCTAGAAAAGCTTTATAATTATTGAGCTTGATTTTTAGACATGATCTTGTCCATTTTCACATCATACCATATAATGCATTCAATAAATACACAACTACTATATACAATTTTTTTAAATACAGCTCATTAGCTTTCTTGGACAAAAAATAGAAGCTGATTGGTACATGGAATATCAACAGCTTCCACTAAACATGAAAAGAAGGTCAAGAGCAAACTCACGGAAAGATTTCAATGTAGACTGTTCACTAAATCAGATGTCAACAAAGCCTTTCCCAACTGCACTTTTTAGGTGCAATAACTCAAATATACTGCTGGATAGAAACTTATTAAGATGAGCAAAACATTCTTTTTTTTTTTCCTAGCAGCATGTAGCCATTTAAGAAATCAGAAGATTTTGTATGTTACTAGGCCATTCAAAAAATTCTGCACACTTTTACTCTAAGAGCTCCACATCATCACAGTAACACATGCAGACTTAGCATCTTAACATCCCTGTCATAAGCTATTCCGTATTTACACACTGCAGTGTCAGGCAGAAACTGAAACCAGAGCCATTCAGGGGAAATACACAGCCGTGACCTGTTTCTCAATCTAAATTATATTTGCAATTATAAATTAAGTATTTCACTATACGCTAGTGGCATTTTACATATTAAAAAGATTAATTAATGCAGTACATTCTTAGCCAAGCTTAAAATAAATGACTCCCCACATTCAAACTATAATTTGCTTCAGACAACAAGGGCTTTAATTTGCAAACTCTTCAGTATGGATGCAGGCAGAACCCACCTCATAATTTGCGTAGAGCTCCATCCTGGGTAAACACAGGGCTACACAGCACAACATGCAAATACAAGGTATGAACCTCACTGCATTATCCTTCCTAAAGATTTTTGTAAGTCAGACTCATTATTATCAAAGAAGTATTTAAATAATGCCAGCAAAAGATGCTTTCATCTTTCCTATTTAAGTGGCCCTTTTAATCCCAAGTTAACATTATAATGGGTTATCTATGTTGGAGAAGTAAATTCAGTTTGTTCTTTCAAGCACAAATAATTTTTAAGGAAAATTTTCACCATGTATTCAAACATGTGATTTCATGTTTTCATATCTGTTACTTTACTACATTAATTATTCAAAACAAGCCTCTCTCATGTCACTTACTGAAGTGCAGATGTAAATAACAAGAGCTGTGTGTGAATACAGAGAATTCTTATAACAAAGCAATATGGCAATTTCTTTAACATCTTAAGCACATAAAATACCAGATCACCTACTTCCTTTTTATCCTATTTCTAGCAAGAAAAACAAATCTGAATTTGGTACTAAGTCTAATTTCATAAATGTTTTCTTCTGCCTGCATATTCCCAGAATTTAACCTTTGGTGATACAGTTTCCAGTTCAATTAATACAATTAAAAAAGAAGCGAGGGGAGAGAAGCAATGGAAGAATGTCAAACCAGGCTTGCTCTCATAACTATACCGTGATACCTGCAAGAATGTTGCTACTGATCTTCTGTTAAACTACACAAGAATAGAAATTATTCCCAAAAATTAAAAAATGAAATGGATGCTTTTTAAATCACTGACTTTGGACTGTAAGTCAGGCCCGTTTTGCTCCTAACACCCATAACACTGTTAACAACCATCAGCAAAGTGCCAAAGACAGCAATGAGTTTAAAACAACTACAGCCAGCTACCAAAATTGTTGCAGGAGACAAAAGGGATCAAGGTCAGCATTCTTCTAACACAACAGCTAATCCACTTCTATGAACATGGTATTGGCACTGGTGGTGTAATAAATTTGCAAGAAATATAAAATATACATGATTCCACCTGGTTTCCCCCGTCCTTTCAAGAGAACCATTTTGCTCTCACTGGTCTCAAGCCATTACATATCTGAGCAAGGAAGGGGCGGGAGGAGTTCACAGAAGTTCAGGGTCAGACAATGTTCACGTATGCTGTCACCTTCGAACTCAAAAGCTCAGAGCAGAAAAACTCTTATGCCAAGCACTTAAACCTACATATTTTGGGTGTGCGTGTGGGGGGAGACCTGCAATAGGAGCGAATGTGTCATACATGCGGAGGCTGCGAGAAGAAGAGCTGTCAGGAGAACGCTGCCTCGCTTGAAGAGGAGGAGGCGGTGGGGAAAGGACGGTGACGAACGCAGGATCACCAAAAAATCCGGCAGCGCTCTTGGGCTGCATCCCCGGCTCACCCCTCCGGCCCGGCTTCGCTCGGCTGCGCTCGCAGAGGGCTCAACCTCCCGGAGCTGACCCCCAACCGCCGCGGAGCCGCTCCCAGCCGCCACCGGGCAGCGGAAATCCCCCGCAGCCCGGCCCGACCCTGCCCGGAGGCGCCGAGCGGCGCTCCCCGCGCCCGGGGCTCCCCGGGCAGCCCCCGGCCCTCTCGCGGGGCGCTCCCCCGCGACCACCATCACTCCCCCCTCCTCCGCGGCCGCGCTGTCACCGCACCCCCCGCGACGTCCCACGCACCGCAGGCCGAGAGCCAACACCCTGCCGCGAGCCGGACCCGCACCCCGGGGCCGGGAGACAATGAGCAGCCACAACTCACCAGCAGCGCCGGAGCTTCGCGAGTCCGGGGGCGGTTCCTTTGCCCCTTCTCCTTCCCCTTCTCCTCCGCCCAGGAGCGGTATCCGGCCGCCGGGAGCCGAACCCCCCCTCCCCTCGCCGCCCGAGAGCCTTCGCCTCTGCCGGACCGCCGGCCGCGCTCCCTCCCTGAGGAAAGTCACTTTATTCCCCGCTCCAACATGGCTGCTCCCCCCGCCGCCGCCGCCGCAGCAGCAGCTTTCTCCTCGCCGCGGCTCCCCGCCGCCGGAGAGCGGCCGCAGGCCGTGCTCGGGAGCCGCCCGGCCGGCCGCTGGCGGTGCCGAGAGCGTCAGCCGAGCCGGGCCGCGGGGGTGTGCGAGGAAGGGGCGAGCCGGGGCG
>JACBWW010000005.1:11777723-11788481 GCA_020086605.1 Lanius collurio | reverse complement strand
GTTAAGGGAAGCCGGGTGTCTTTAGATCAATTTCTAACTCATGTTTTCCGTGTTAATTCATGTGGTATTTTTTTTCCTTTGTCTCTTGCATTCACGGTCCGCGTACCATCCCCCTTGTACTCCTGGTCGCTCTGACAGCGCCAACTGCGCTGCCTTCTTGCGCTTAGAATCTTTTCCTGCTCAAAGTAATTTAGTCTGTGTTTCCTTACTTCTCAGCCTTTTCCAGCCCTAAATTTCTTGGGCTTTGTGTGTTACTGAACAAGACCTATAAGGTGAAAGGTACTCTTGAGAGCTAGCTATTCTGTATCATCTTTTTTCACATTTCCATCACAAAAAGAATAAGATCTATCAGGAAGTCCAAATCCGGAGTGATTTTAGTGACATGGGTTTGAACTTAAACATAGGTACACTTGGGCCAGAATTTGGGAAAAAAAGGAAAAAGGTTTTTTTCTTTTTGGGCTTCTGCTGATCCCTGCTGCCTACCTTCTCTCTTGCTTTGTCAGCTCAAATTTGATGTCACGGGGCCTTTTCCCATCTTCATGCAGACCAGGGTTATGGAGTCTTCACCCCACTCCTGTGGATGCCGAGTGAGGCCAAAACTCCTTCATTCTGCAGGCAGGTCTGCACTATGCTGTGTCTAGGTGGAGACTAGAGTGTATTTTAATTTTCAGAAGCAAATCCTTGATCTTGAGGAACTCCATGTGCAGCTTATTTGAGCCAGGCCTTCTCCACAGTAGGGCCAAGTGGGAGCTGCCTTCTCAAGAGCAGTGCCAGCTGAAAATTCCCCTGCTTCCAGCTCTGTTGACCCTTCCAACAGCCCAAGCAAACCAGAACACAGACAAATATGTTTCCCAGTAAACAGAAGTCATTTGCTCTTGCCTAAAAAAGGAATGCAAGCATGAAACCACTTCTTAAATGCACAGAAATTCACTTTGCTCATGCTGATGTGGACTTCTAGTGAAATCAGTTTACCATAAAAATAAGTAAATATGACTCAGAAACAAACTTTTTGTTTATACAGACTAAACATGATTACCAAAGTATTTTTGCATCTTTTCAAGATGTAGGATAGCTACCTTACATTTGCAAAACTTGTGGGATTTTTAATAACACAGAGAAAGCAGACACTCAAGCTTTGAACTTTCTGGTGATGCAAAGATACCCTTTACAGATCTCCTTTAAAGCTCAGGACCTACCAGTTCTTGCTAGACCTACCAGTTCTCCTGATCTCTGAATGCTAACAAGATGATGGATGTTTTGTTTTATCTTATTCAATTTGAAGGCTATTTTGGGTATGTAGTAACATTATAAATGATAGTGTGCAAGTTTATTATATGCATGATTTGTAAAACAAGTTTTTGAGACAGCACAGCAACGAGTGCAGCACGTCCGCTTATTGCAGCACGTTGAAGTAAATGCTGTTTCACATATGAAGTACAGAAAGAGGGTGGGCTGGAAGTTTATGAAGCTATGTTTTCAAATATTAAAAATATTTAAACTAACATATTAACTAAAATATGTTTGTTTTACTTGATATATATTCATGTCTGCCATTGATACTTCTGTTATTACAGGAAAAGTAATTATGGCAAATAAAAGAAGAAACTAAAAAATGAGCAGATAGGATGAGTCACAAGAAATAAGGGGTCACCACTGATTGCAGTGTAATTAGAGTATTTTAGGGTTTTCCACTTGTAATAGGGAGAATAATGAGTTGTTAAGAGGGAAGAGTTTCTGACAGTATAACACTTGATATTCCTTTGGCCTTTGTGTCTGCCACTACCTCATGACCTCAGACGAATATTTTCACATCTGGGCAAAAAACAGTGTGGAAGGAAGACACAGTGACAGACATAAGTTTGAAATGTAGGCACTAGTTTTGATTAATTTATCCCATGGGTCTAGTTTTATAATGATAGCTATTGATATGTTTTATTATTTAGTGGATTATGTAGCAATCAATCATATTTCCATCTAGCTAACCATGATTATTAATATTTTAAACTAGTCTTAAGATGGATTGGCTGGTGAGTGCAATAGGTCTTCTCTCTAAGCCAGCGAGAATGGAATACACCCAGGTTACATGGAATGAATTATTGCCACTGGACAATCTGAAGAAATTTACATCAGCCATTAGAGTAGAAATCCAGCAGTAGGAATACAGTGCCGTCAGGGGACTGAGATTTCCTGCTTTGAAGATGAACATGTTGACTTTATCTCTATATTTCTTCAACAAAAGAATCTTGTTTTTCTGAGACAATAAAAGTATGGGGGTTAAATCAGTGGAGTTCACATAACAGTAGATGGAAACCCTATAGAAACATACGCATTTTTAACACAATGTATGTGGAAAGCAGTTACTTTCCTGCCAAGAGCCAAGCTCAGGATTTTGTGTCACTGCATCAGGCGTCAGAGACCTTGCAATCGGCAGTGTGGGAAAGTATTGTGCTAAACTGCAAGGGATGTGTTCGTTTGCAGGGGAAAGACTGAAAGCCTTGGCAGGTTATTAAAAGAGGAAATGATTTCCAAATACAATATTCTGTTTTGAAATGCAATTGTTTTTTTCTATTGGATGCCAAAAATTTCTGAAGAATGCAATATCCTCTAACTAATTGTATCTGTGCTCTGAGAAAAGAAACAGGGCTATTGTTCTCCTCACAGCACGACCTATTTATATACTAGTCTGTGTAGTGCTCCTTTCTGTAATGATAGTCTTCCACCTACACAAAACTCCAATCCATTTAAAATAATCAAATTAAGATAGTTTATTGCTTTCTTACACCAAGCTGATATTCATATAAAGTGTTTTCCAGGTTACTTAGATTTAGTACAAGGCCTCTAGGCTAAAAACAGTACAATTCTATTACATCATTGGAAGACCAAACCCCTTCCTTTCTGATGAATGGAAGCAGGAAGATGTACCACAAAGGAGGTCACCCTTGTAAGAAGCAAAAAGTGATATACTTCTGCTAACAAGAGCTGTAGCTATTTCTACCATGCTTTTAGTAACTGGTAGCTGGTCACTGTTTCAGTTGCACTTAGCTTTAGTTGTGTATATTTAACATAGAAACAGGGAGAGATACTATTTGTCCTTGTAAAACTTGCTTTTGGCAAGCAGGAAAGAGTTCTCAAAGTGCAAATAATGGGGTGTTCATTATCTACACTTGAGATTTTCATTTGTGTAGCTATACAGGTGTTTGGAGACTGATTAACTGCTGCAGAAATTACTACAAGACTAAGCAGATTACCTGTGCTTAATTCCTATCTTTATATTGTCATTTTTTAGCATATAAATATTTGTAATATATTACATGACATATACATGACATATCATTGTAACTGTTTTCTTCCTATATATTGCTAAACCTTTTAGTTCCCATATGTAACTTCACAATATCCTATCACAATGCTCCTTAAATATTGTTTCTCATTTCCTTACACCTTGTATCTCCAAATTTTGAAGAATATTTATGAGTCACGTAGATAATAATTTCAGTGTCTTTACAATATCAGAATTGATGCTTTTATTTATATCTGGCATTTGTGGCATTTGAGCATACAAAATGTCTACCAGTTGTGTATATTTTTTGCATCTGGAGCATTGTTTTAGTGGAAAATCTAGTTTCATTGCTTGTTTTTTCTTGGATATTTTTTTTCTCTAGATGGAGATTCCTCCAGCTAATGTAAATGAAGTCTTTCCATTGACTTCAGCAAGAATCTTCAGCAAGTTAGTCCTTGTAGGAGGAAGTTAATAGCATGGAGACAGACTCTTTGTACAATTCTGCCTGGGTTTGCAAACAAACACTAGACACTCCTTTATTTCTCTACCACTGCTTTGAAAGACAGGACATCCTGCTTTTCAAAACAAAAGATATTAAGCTTACTTCAACTAGGGCAATTACCATACTCAGATAGGAAATGGTGAGGCATTTTCTGTAGATTGGCTAAAAATGAGGTTTGTGCCTTAGATGATAGATCACTATAAAACTCTAGCCTAGTGAAAGAAAGTTGGTTTTTTGTTTTCTTGGGGGCTTTTTTGTTTGGTTGGTTGGTTTTGTTTGGTTTGGTTTGTTTTGTTTTTTGTTAATATTTTGTTTGCATTTTGTGTTGGAGACTAAAACTGGTGAAAAGAATTTGAGCAAAACAATGAAGATCTGCAGGTAATGAAAACTGGTCACTTGTATATGCACACCTCTGCTGCTTGTCCCTTTCAGGTACCATTTAGGGATATACTTCTGCCTTTATGAAACAGAAATCTGAAATGGCAGGGGAAGAGGCTCCTATTCTTCTCTGTTTCTTTCATGCACGTTCAGTATCTCAGACAGAATAGCAAGCATCCCCTTCTAGTCTTCATGGCAAGTAAATTGCTTCATAGAAATTTGCAGTCATTATTCACTGAATTGATTAGAAATGCCATCAGTAAGTCTCAGAACATTTGTATCATTGCCAATTCAAACTACTTTGTGGATTTGAAATTAAAGCACAAAATACCCAGAGACTCTTGCAGTTACAACACTATCAGTATCAAACAACTTGTTTTTTTCCTTATTGTAGTGGTTGCTCTCTCCAGAGTTTTTCAGGACTTAAATGAAATTGCTTTCAGTCATGACAGCTGGTTACTTTCTTGCAATCCTGTTACATAAAACTCAAGTTTGTTCTAGCAAAGATGGTATCCGTTCCAGTGAAGATGAAACCAGATCATTCTCAAATTTCTCTTTTTAATCCTGGACAGGAAGGTGTAGAGAGACATGGGAATAAAAGAAGTGGGACCAGAGCTGAAATCTGATGTAGAGAATATGAAGAGTATGAGAAAAGGCACATGAAAATGGAACCAGTGTGCATAATGAATGCTGGAAATTAAATGAGACACAGGAAATCTGGGGACAGAATGAAGTGGGCTGAGGGAAGCACAGGCTACTTCACTGAGAACTGAGTACTGCACAACATTGTTATGTATGCCACAAGTCAAGGGTATATGATATATTGTTCATGTGCAGAGACTTTCTTATGTATTCTAGTGATCCCTGTGCATGCCCAGATCAACTACATTTTGGAGTTTTTTGTGCACTGGCAGCTGGTTGGCTGACTGCTTTGAAATTTATAATGGCAGCTTTTGATATGTCAGTAGGAGATAGCCTTTGCAAACCAAGCACTACAGATAGAGAAGGGGGACAGGAGAGCTGGGATGGATGAAAGAGAATGCAAGAGAGAAGATATGGAAAATGAACGCAGGAAATTAGGAAGCAAGTAGATGTAGGGCTTTATCTGTCAGTCTGGGCCAAAGGCTTCTACTGTCTTATAATCTTGACAGCACTAACTATGCTGGGGAGATAGGTAGAATTAAGATGTTGCTTTTTAACTGCCCCAGCCAGTTACCCTGCCCTTCTGCAGAAAGTTGTTACACCCTGAGGGAGAGGAGACAGAACCATACCTATTTCCCTGTATAGTGTGGCAATTAGCTTTAACCACCAGTGAGGACATAGAGGCAGGTGAGTCAGATGCATACAATTTCTTCTGACACACCTCCTAGGGACGGTACTGTCTGACACATGGGAGGGACAAAGTGCTGAGGTCTGTAATAATTTTTTAGATTGGCACATCCAGATCAGTCAGACTTTTCTTAACTAATTTTTGCTGTCCTATGAATCCTCCTGCTTTTGGCAGTCGTGTATATTTATATGTTGGTGCTAGATTTGGAAGGCTCCGTCCAAGTGAGAGAGAAAAAAGGGTGGTATAAAACCAGAAGAATATAGATGGCAGCTTCTGTCTGCTCATTGAAAGAAATGCTTCCTCTTAGGTGACAGTGAGAAATTTTACATAGCTACATGTGCATTTAATGTTGAATAAGACAATTGATTAAACTGATATGTAACCTATAGAATATTTCTGACACTGAAAATATCAAAGTGCATCTTCAAATGAGATTAATAATTTCTACAGATGTAAAGATAAAAAAATGTCATTCATAAATTCCAATTGATTTAAGTGTAATTAATCACCAATTACTTTTTGTGTAGCTGCTTGCTTTGCCTAAGTGCTGACTGATCAACTAAACTATTCTCTAAGTCAAGCACAGCATTTTTCAAGATCTGTTTCAGCACAGTATAAAATAATTAGAGCTATAAACAAAAAAGAAGCAGGGATGCCACAATCCCCCACATATCTATTAGTTGTCATCTGTAGAGTCTAGCTGTTACATAGAAGCATGTTAAAATTAAATGCTGAGCTTTATTTAACATACTTATTTGTTCTCTTCTTCTTTGCATTACCATTCTACATTTCAAAGCTCTTTTGTTCACTTCACAACATGGCATATTCCTGGTCATGCAGATATATGTACTCCAGTGTAAAATGCTGCACAATTATACTTACCTTTTAAAAACAAACAAAAATTCAATTGGAGCTTTTGTAGCCATTACATGCATGGCTTTAGAGTTAGTTAAGGATTTACAGATAGCAATTTATATCAGTTTATAGACCATACAAAACTTAGGATGAATGTCTACTAGAAATTAAAAAAAAAAAAAAAAGAGGCAGTAACTCTGATTTGAAATTCTATATTGGTGTGATTTCATATCATTAACCTTCTCCTGCAATATTTTTTCTGAAAAATTAATTTAGCTTTTTTATAATTCATCAAACCAGTTTATTTTGCCCACCAATAAGCTCTCCATAGAAACAGTTGTATCTTAGTAACATAACAAGAATAGAGTTCAGGGAATACACTGCATCTGTATATACTGCCCTTAAAGAGACATTTGTAGATTTACAAAGGAAGGTGAGACTTTTCTTTCTGCAATTGTAGCAATCACAGCGTTGCAAGACAACATCTCAGTGCTTCCTAGGTTGATCTCCTTACGCATGAGATACAGGTCACTCTGCTCCTTATTCCTTGCCCTTCATAGGAGCATATCAGCAAAGATGTCAAACGGCTGTCCCTTACAGCTGGGGGTTTATTTTTTGGTCTGTTTTAACTGGATACCAGCTGATGAACTATGTGAACACTTCTTGCCTTTGGCCCTTGTCAGCTGAATTCAAAACAGTTTTTACTACTGACCCTGTATTTTTTTTCTATCTCACGTCTTTCTACATAGAAAAATCTTTGAAACTGTGTTGCTGGTATCACCTTGTGTGGATCTGCAGCTGCTCTGTAGGGAACTACTTTTCTACACTCCAGGTGACCCTAGCTTTACCAGCCCTCTCGTTGTTTTGCCCCTCTCCTTTCTGCTCTTCCATGCTTGCTGTAGGGCACCTGTTTGTCTTCTGGCACCTTTGTTCTCTCTGTCCCTCACCAAGCTGAAGTGATCCAAGGGCACGGTTACGATGACATTTGAGCTTCTCTGCAGCAATGTATTGATATTTGCACTGAGCTGATTATTAGCAAGTTGAGCATATGACTCCACTGTAAAATCTACTTAGTTTAACCAGTGCTTCAGGGGAAAAGAAGCAAGAAGTAGAGTGATACAGGGGCTGTGTGTCCCTCCTTACATGGTTGTTGGGGGCTGTGCCATTAATTTTTCTGGGTAGAAGGGGATGAAGTGTGCTTTTCAGTTGATTCTTACTTTGCTTTGTAGTTGTTATTTGCTGCATATTGCCTGCATTGACTGGTATTCTTCTCTGCTTCAAAATAAACCAGGCCATTTAACACTAAGGTAGAGTAGAGTATGTCCTGACTCCAGCCCTCCACAAGAAGCTTTTAAGATGTCAAGCTACAGAACATCCCATCCCGGGTTTTGATTAAGGAAAAGAGTAGTTATCAGCTTTAGTTTCAGGCACAGACTAACTGAGGGAATGAAGGCAGAGGCAAGATATCTCTTGCCTTAGCACACAGTTATTAAAAGAACATGTCTGGAGGCAAAAAAGAGGCCCAGGAACCCAGAGAAATCAGACAAAATTAACAAGAATTTCTCTTACCCTCTGTGTGGGGAGAATGAGGCAGAGGGAAAGCATCTTGCTGAAACATGGTTTTGGAAATTTTGTATTTGTGTAGTTAATTAAAAGTTGCAGCAGGAGCAAGTGAGCTATTTCAAAATAAGAAATGGGGACACTGGGAGGGGGGATTTTTTTTGCTTCAAGGAAATGTTAGGGTACTTTGAGCTGCCAGCGATGTTTTAGGAGGCTGAGGTGTAAAAAAAAAAAAGCAGCAGTGTCACTGTTGAGACAGGTCACGACACATATATACACTGACAACTCCAGGCAGTGGGAAATGCATGCTTTATTTCTATAAAGCCTTTTTTATACAGTGGTTAGACGCTTGTGCTATGTCTCTATTCGCTTCTATGTTAACATCCCACTAAACTACTGGTTATTTGCAGCTAACTCCCATTAAAAAACAAATTTCAACAAATAACAGCCTCCCTAAAACAGCTGTGCATTCTTCATCTGTTGTTTATGGTTTCTTCCTTCTTGTTGATACTAGGCTTCTCACAGGTACAAATCAAGTTCTCAAGGATATATAGTGATTGTGTCCAAGTCGATGTCTGTGAGACTTTCTGAACAGCTGTCAGCTTCCACACAGCAGATCTTTGGAAGTCATGGGCGCTTTGACACCCCTCTCTACCAACCTATGTATGCCCACCTAAACCTAGAGACACACTTTTCTTACTTCTCTTTGGCTATGGCATTTCCATGCTCATGTCTCAGGCAGCTGTCTGTCCTCGCTCTGCAGCCTGCATCATTTTGTCAGCCACGGGCCACTTCCTGTACCTTCCATGTGAGTGGTAATTGGGACAGGCCAGGGACCTCTTCCAACATGAGAATGGATGTGGGAAAAGGAATAACACAGAGCACTGATAGAAGAGCAGGAAGGCCTGCAGTGATATTGAAAGGTGGTCCATATGGAGGGAAGAGATTCGGCCTAAAGCAGCTGATCTGGTCTCCTAGGCCCTAGCAGAACCTGCAGATTGCTCCCTCATCAATTGTCAAAAAAGACTGTGTCTGCATTAGCAATTAATTTCAAAGCAACTGTGTGGTTTGAAGGAAAATCTTGTCATTGTCTCCACTTACCATGTGGTGTTTCAGTTCTCAAATGATTTTGGTGCATACAAACTGAATTCTTTCAGGAGGAAATGAAAACAGAAGCTCTGCTTCAAATCTGCTCCACAAGCACCTTAGTGCTAATGGGGACAAGAGGTTCCAAAATAGCGTGTGAGCTGCATCATCACAAGGTCCTCTAGCACATACCTAGCACTTCATCTCAGAAAGCTTTGAAACATGTGTAGCGGAGGTGTTTGGCTCCAGTGACCAGGCTAAATATAATCCAGAATAAACCCCCAAAACACATATAAAGGAAAAATGAGGTGCCTTAGTATCAACTATTTCATTCTACCAATCCAGTCCTTATGTGCTGAACTACTTTCTCCTGAAAATACTGCTTACTTTTTGTGTATCTTGAGCTGGCTTTGGGAAATGCCAAATCTACCCTAAAAATGTACGTAGAATGCTTCTTGTATCTGATAAGGGGGATGCCCACACAGTTTAATTACATATGTTAGCTCTTTAATCACTAAAGACAGCTCTTTAATCACCATTAAAGAGCTAATGTTGCTCATCCTTACTTGAATGAAAGATACAGGAAAATCTGCCAGCAATCACAATAGTAGGTATGCTGGTACTGTAGCCAAGGATACAGGGAGAGCTGTGGAATTGTACCCCAGGGTGGGTAAAGGCACACAGGCTGAAAATTGCACTCAGTAAGATGCCTACTCACCAAGACAAAAAAAGGCAGACATAGCTGGGTGAATAACTGTGACAATAACATTCTCTCCTGAATGGAAGCTACTATGTGCCTGCTATTAGGGTAAAAGAAACCAAACAGTGTTTGAGTCAGAATTATGAAAAAATGCAACAGTCTATATTTACCAATATAATTACAAAATTATATAAACTCTTAACTGTCGTATTGTCTTTTTTCCCCCACTTTCCCTATGATTTCCATTTATTTATGAGCTTCTTTATTTGCATTGCTCAGTGGCAGCACTGATGTAAGCGTCTGCAAGTACTCAGTGCTCGGTGCTGCTATTGTCACTTACAGTCAAGATTTAGTTACAGCTGCTCCCAGGAGCCATAATGTGCCCTCATCCCTCACATATCCTACTGTGAATTGAAAACATGTTCCAACAAAATGTTATGAAACGACATGCAAGATTACAAAGACATTTTTTCATATGGAAAATTTTAGTGTTCTTTAAGGATCTGTAATTTGTACAGTTTAATTTTTTTTTCTTGCCATGTCAGATAAACCTAGCCATTCTGCTCTCAGATGATAGCACATTTGGAGATTTGAGAGAAACAGGGAGCTGCTGGAACATATTGCAGAAGCCTAAAGCACTTAGCAACAGAGAAAGTGTGGGCTGCAGCGACAGAAGCCGGAATGTGGAAACAAGTGACATCGAGGCGGCTGTTTGGGAAAGAAGAGCTTTTACTTTGTTTATAATTTCAGTAATTCTAAAGAACTTGGCAGTGTGGGAGGTCACTGCAGTCTCTGACTCTGCACATATTCTTTTCTGTGTGACTGTTTTTCAAACGCCTATGATAATTATTCCCAAGAGTACTGGGTGTTCTAATTTTCTTTTGTATTTCCTGTTTCTCAAAAACTAGAGAAGTAAAATTAAGATATTTGTTTTGCTTCAATTTATCCTGTTAAGACATACTCATGTGGCGGGTGCAGTGATACAATCATTTACCATGATGCTTTTTAGTGCTTTGCACTAGGACATCCGGATAGTGTGCACGAATCATGGATGTCAAATAACTACT
>JACBWW010000005.1:11747004-11777448 GCA_020086605.1 Lanius collurio | reverse complement strand
GAAGCAAGACTATTGCTAACAATACAGAAGAATGAATACAATCTATCCCATTTACTTTGACTCTACAAAGGTAAATGCCTTGTTTTTTTCTCTAAATGTAGTAAATATGTCAGAGTATATGAAGAGGACCCACTGAGTTAATAAATTGCCATATTAATGTAACCCTAGCTAACTGATGAAAAGCCATATGTCCAACTGAAAGCATTTTAGTAACATTTTCAAAACTTGCTACCAAAGTTTCATATACATTTGTGAGGCCAAGATCTAACCATTTTTTCAATTGCATCAATTAAACAGGGTAAAGTGCTAATAGCAATTTCTGGTTTTCCTAAGGTGTCATCAGGTAGAGAAAAGATAATTTTTCACTTTTGTTAATTTGAAATTCTGAAGGAGAAAAGGGTAAAGATTACAATTTTATTTTTATGTAATCTTTTCACATGTATGTAGAATGCAAAACAGTTACTTGTTGTTAAACATTAATTTTCTAAAATTCTAAAGTATTAAGATGAAAGTTCACAATTACGTAATTACATATATCACTATTAGAAATCATACATATCAAAAGATCCGAATGGTTTATTTTATTAGAAAAAATAAACTAGAAAATATAATTACATATAATATTTTTAAAGTATTAAAAATATGAAAAATCCAAATAACTGTGTGAAAACAAGTTGTTTTTCTTTTCCTTCTACTTCCTTGAATAAGCAATGCTAAATAACCAAAAAATAACCACTCTTCCACATTGTGTCATTTTCTACTGCTGACTTTCAGGCTTCTAAATCTCCTAGTCTAAGGTCAGGCTATTGTCAAAAACAATTTCTGTCAGCTGCTTGAAAAAACCTCAATCAGCAGATACTTTGACCTTGGAGTGAAATATTCTTGCAAGCAGTGGGAAACTAGTAAGAGTGGAAAATGGAAATAATGGTGTCAAAAAGTTTCAAAATTCATACTGTAATGCGGTAATAAAAGACCTGAACAGAAATGCATTGATCTAAAAATATTAGAGGGCATCACCAGGTTATTTTGGGTGTCCTTTTGTTGCCAATAGTTAATTCCTAGAAGAGTCTATTTTGATCCTGTGAATACTCCCAGAACAAATGTACAACAGAGAAAGAGTTATGATAAGGATGCATTTGGCTACTCAGGAGTTATATATACAAACAATAGTGTAATTTCCCCAGGATCATTTCTATCTACAGCATTTGCAGCAGCTCAGAATTATGAACAGCAAATGTGCATCAGGAGAATATGAATAAAAAGGCACTGTCATACTTGGCTTCAGGAGAATTTGGGAAGATCTTCAGAACTAATTTATTTCTTGGAATAGGCTATACTTTCTCTCATTTAATGTTTGTCTTGAGAATATTTATGAAATGAAGAAAATGTACTTTAAACAAAACACGCCATCACTTTTTCTTCCAAAATCAAATCTAACTACTAGATGCCACCCTAGCAATCAACTTAAGCTGAATGTAGCTAAAATAGAAATAATTTCCACACTCCATCTCTACTACTTCACATTCCATGGCAAAAAACTACCTTGGCCATCTCTGCTCAATAAATTGGATGTTGTCTTTAGCTAAGGACTCTCTCTAGCTTTTTTATACACACATCTAAGTGTTCCACATTTTTAGTGCATTTCTAAGATGGACCTTCCATGCACATCACTAAAAATCTTGTGCATACTTTTACTTTTTCATTATTGGAAGGGATTTACAGGGCTTTTTTGCAAGACATCTTTACTATTGCACTAAACTAGCCTTAGCTGTAGCTTCTGCATCAGAAGAGCCCCTACAGCTTCCTGAGATTTGAGACAAGATCTTTGAGTGAGACATGAACTTTCCTCCATGGTGTGTCTAGTAAACTGAAAATAGTACATTTTCAGATTAAATATTTGCAGGTTCCTAGAAGTCTTTGCCAAATAACCTCATCATCAGTTGATGCCTACTTGAGTAGAATTTACTTGTAAACGGGAATAATGTGTATCTTCAAAAAATTAAGAAAATAACATGAACTGTAGGTAAACTCTCTCCTTGAAGCAATATTTCCATTTTTGGAAAGTCTCTCAAGGATTTTCATATTTCCAACTACTACCTTTGGTACTTAAGTCCATAATGAAGATCTCAAAATCTGTCATGTTTCAATTTAAACCCCTTACCAACTCAAGCAGCTATATAAAACCTGTGCTGTATCTCCCTCCCCAGAGACTGCTTAACCTATCCAATGCATAACGATACAACCTGAGTGGGTGAGTCAAATCTCACAGATTGTTCACACAAACATTACACACGCCTACACTTTCTTTGCAGTGGGGGAAAAATCAGCTGAACAAGATCACTTCTCCTAGATTTCTCTCATTTTCTGCAACTCAACTGAGATTAATTTATATGCCTCAGAATATTTTCCTAATGATAAAAGGAAACTGAGAAAACCTTTCTGTGAGCATTCACACTCAGATTTTAAAAGAAAAGAAACTCTTTTATATATTATAACCTTGAAAGCTCTCACTTCATCTTTAGAGCTTGGCAGTGAAGCCTTTCATATGATTCAACGAAAACACAGAGACAACTGTCACCCCAAGCTTGAACGCAGCTCCTTAAGAACCTGGCACTGGCACAGTTCTCAGTCATTGCAGTTCTTTCTTGTGTTGATCACTCTTTCCCCTTCCTCTTACAACACTGATGAACTAGATCAGAAAGGAAGCTGAGAACCATTTTCAAGTAAAAACGTAGCATTTTCCTTCTCTTAGGATTCACTTGCATTAAAACTGTCCCAGATCTGCTTTCATTATATATTAAAATACCATCAATTTCTTGTCAAAAGACACTCATGCCTCAGGTACTTTGTTAATTTATGTTCCAGAGTTCAGAGACCATGCCATTTTCTGATAAATTCTGTATACTGCTCACTGACAGGAAGAGTATGGAAATATTTTACAAATATGTGTCACTGTCTCAGTAAAGGACTTGAACTGCTACTTTATTTGAAAAGATGTATGGTGTCCTAAGCAAGCCATTCCCACCATCTTTTCACATTTCCCTACCTCTGCAATCAGGCATGTATCTTCCTAGTTCAGGACATATTTCTTCATGGTGCAGCAAAAAACACCACAAATACTTTCAAAATACGACGCTCATCTCCTTACTAACTTTCCTGTGGGAAGGTACTAAGTAGCCCTTGATAAGGGTAGGAGTCCACAAATTTTGATTGAATGTAAAGGCAGATTTAAGTAAGGCATCTGAGCCTAAAGACACTATCAGTGAGCCACCAGCAGCTTTACCGAAAACAGCCGAGAAGCAAGGAGGTGGGAAGGAAATGCTGACTATCATCTCTTACAGCTGCCCATAGAGGTCCATCCAGTATTCCCATATCTGTCTCATTAACTGTAGGTATAGACAAGTGCCACAGGAGGTGGTAGCAAGAAGCTTGCAGGTCTGCTGCACCTCTCTGCTTCCTGTACAGTTAATTATTTGGAAGGTACATTAATTCCACCATGTGTTTTGCCTCTTGTAAGCTCCATACAAGTTCTTCCTTTTCCCCCTGCCATTGGACTACGTCTTTACATTTATAAAGTGCCAGTGCTCCTGGCATTCAGCAACTTAGTTCACTTCTTCCAGCTTTTTGATGGCTCTTTATGGACTTTTATGAGGGAACTTAGAGCTATTACTTTGTATCAGATATGATTCCCCTATAGCATGGGAATAGCAAATGGAGTACTGTCATATAAGACATTGTGTTTCCTTGACCTTGTTTTGCTTGACTAATTCACAAACTGAATTTCTCCATAAGAATCAGTACACACTTGCTATTGCTTCTTTCTCTAGCTTTTCTTCTATTTCTTGAATCCAACAATTCACTCCTACTCAAAGGGGAACACCCTCCACAAAGTGGATTCCCACAGGCTCTAAGGACCAGGCAGGCATACTGCAAGTAGAGTAAATGCAGATTCCAGTTTTGACTATGTCGTACATAAGTGTGTTAATCATTATTTTAAATTCTCATGTCTTCATTAGCCTATCAGCCTGAGATACTAAGTGATGGCACAGAATCATTTCAGCTCAGACTATTTTTCCTAAAGAAAAGGAAGAGATGACATAAATGTAGCCCTTTCAAATCTCTGTGGACTGTCAAGTTACCCTGAAGAAGTCTGGTAATACAGCATCTCTGTCTGCCTCTTGTCTCTGAATATCAAACAGCCAAGTCTATAGGCACCATAATTCAGGTGTGCATTTGCTGCAAGCATCCTAGAAAGGGATCTGAACACGCATCTCCGAATTATCCATAGGAAACAAACTTTGATTGATGTACTAGATAGCGCACAGCAGACATTACCTCAGCCCCTGCACCCAGATATCACTGCACACTCTTCCTGCCCAACTCTGCTGTGATCATAGAGTGTTTCCCCCCTTTGTTTGCTGTTAGTAACCCCTGCTGTTCACACAAGTGGAACCGACACACGAGAAGTAAGCAGGCAGCTTGATGAGTTAACAGCAAGGTTTTCCTCCTTCCCAGCTCAAGCATACTCTTAGCCCCATAGCCATGAGAGCAGGCACTTCCTATAGGGGTTTTTATTAAGTTAAGTCTTTGAGAGTGCTTCTATTTCTGAGGAAGCTTCCTTCTATCTGACCTGGTAGTATTAAACACAGGTTGCTATACCCTCTTTGCGTGGGTTAGCAGATTTCCTCAAGTTCCATTTCTTGGGATCCTGTCCATGCCAATGCTCTATAATCTATCCTACCTTCTCCCTAATGTTACTGTAATTCAAATTGCTATCTAAATGTTCACCTACCAATGATGAATAAATCATTAGCCTTCCAATCAACAGATCACATATTTTAGGGTGTAGGGACCCTAATGTAATGTAATTCAAAGAATTGCTATAAACTTTCTAAGTCATACAGGTATGCTCTATCTTTTGAGGAAATGATCCTATTGTGGTTGCAATTACTGTTTTGTATACACCAGACTTTTCTCTGTAAAGATCAGATTTTACAAGCTGAATGCTTCTGAAAATTCTGTACTCCTTCTGAAGTTAAAAGGTTCTAATCATTTATCTATAAGCATTTTTGACTTTTGGACCCAATTAAATGTTCAATGCACTAAATGTTAGATAGAGACTATCTGAAGTTTAAAATTGAGTCTTCCCCAGAACAGTAAAATAGGAATCAATATTGTAAGCATCCAAAATTGAAATAACATACACATCACAGTGTTTGTGGTAGTGTAGTTCCTCGCTATGGTCCACCCTGGGTGCTGAGAGGGTCAGAACTGCCCTCCATAAATTAAACCTCCACCTAGCAGGGATTGCATACTTTGATCATGTTGAACTCTGACCCAGGAATTTTAGACTGAACACCCTTCATGAGCTGGCTAACCAGCTACGCCCTGGTTAACCTCCCAGTGGATAAGGCCTTATCTTTACATAGTTCTGCAATCTTGCCCTTTGGGGAATGGCTATCCTCCCTTTCTCTTTATTGTTTTCCTTGACTCAGCTTGTTTCTATGGCTGAAAAGCTAATCCAGATTGCAAATGTTATATTCATTCCACCATCTGCTACCCAAATATTAGAGATATGTAAAGTTTTACTCAACAGTCTTGTTTCCAGTCTCTCAAGTTCTTTTTGAAGCTTCTAGGCACTGCTGGTTTCGGAACAGCACTCTCTGCATTCCATGAATATATCAGCCCTTTGGGATGCAGCACCATCTAGTGAGGCAAACTAGATCAGACCTTCATAGGAACTTGAAACGGATGCCACCAGCAATACTTACAGTGGCACAGGCCACCTTTCCCAAGAGGCCAGTGTTTTATTAGTCATCTGGTATCCATCACAGAGAGTTCTTTGGTTAGCATGCAAAGCACAGGCAAAATCTTTAAATGTTGCAGTAGTTGCTGTCCAAGCCAAGTTCTCATATTTCATTTGTTCTGTAAAATTTGTCTCTGAACACAGTGACTTCTACATCCTTGCATCAAAACCTTTTTTGCCATGTCTTTTCATTGCAGACCTAATTTTCTACCTCCTCCACAGATATCTTGAGGAACCCACTCCCTCTTGTGCTTTGTCTAAATTTGCTCCCACCTAAATGCATAGCCATTGTCAGTAGATCTTCCCATAGTCACACAATACCTGTTGGACAATGGATCCACACAACTCCCAGCAGGTAACAATATAAAACCAATATGTAAAATGAGTCAGATGTATTAGTCATAAATTAATCATATTTTTGCATCTTCCCAATTTTCTAAGGAAGAATATTATCTAGATGATTCCCATGTCATTTCTTTGACCTTGTGAATGCAGTATTTTTTGATTCCAGTGATTCAGCATGATGATGCTGTGTGTCTCCAGCTGTTGGAAGGATACTTCTTTTGGCTGTCATCTATGAATTACCTGGATGCACTTTTCAAGCGTTTCTTTGCTTTACCAGTCTCTATCGATCCTTTTCCATTCAGTGTCAAGAAACTGCCTCCAAAGGCCCAAGTTGTCAGGACTTTCTGCTCACTTACCACATTTCTTTCACTTTCATGTTTTCAGTTCAGCTGCCTCTTTACAAACATCATGATGATGAGCACGGCAACAGAGTCAGTTTCCTTCACATCCCTCCCAAACCTCTTTACCACAGTGTCTTTAAAAGAACTTCAAAACACATAGGCTGCTATAGGCACCTCCTCTAGCATAAATACAGGCTAGTAGTTTCCTAGTTTGCCACCTTTATTTTTTTTTCAATAGACAAACATAAGCATTTAGAGGATAAGCACACTTTCTTCTTTTATGCGTAGCCGTGCAGTAGGCACAGTGACACAACCAGTGAGTGCATGCAAAGTGCCATCCCCAGTGAATCAGGCTGTGGAAAACAGGGCCCAAGCGGTACCTCCCGCCTTGTCCAGGGCGGCCCCGCGGGGCCGCTGCCCGCGGCCGTTGCCCGGAGACAGCGACGCGGCCGCGCCGGGGTCGGGCCGAGCCGAGCATGGCGGAGCCCGCTGGGCCGCCCCCCGCCGCCGGGCCGCGGGCCCCGCACGCCGCCTTCTTCGGGTCCGTGGCGCGGGGCAACCCGGTGGTGGACAGCTTCGAGGCCGAGCTGCGGCGCGTCCTGGACTCCCTGCGGCGGCTGCGAGGCGCGGAGGAGGCCAAGCCGCCGCGGCACGACCTGCATCGGCACGGGTAGGGCTGCGCCGCCCCCTGGGTTCCGCGTCGCCGCCCGCTGCGGGAGCCGCTCCCTCTGCCCCTGCCTCAGCTCCCTTTCTCGGCCGCACTCATCTTCCTTCGCTCTCTTCCTTCAGGCGCCCCGCGGGGCTCTCCGCGCCGCCGCCCCGCCGCTCCCGGGCTCCCCTTTCCCGCCCGCCGGGCACCGCAACGCCACTGCTCGGCTCCCTCCTCACGCCGCAGCCACGGGCTGGGCTGGGAACCCTGCGTCCCCTGGACTGGGAGATAGCCACGAGTTTGTTCCACAAACTTCCCCAGCAGTGTGCCAAAGCACCAGCAATCCGTTTCCTTTTTATTTTTTGTAGTTTTTCCTTGTAACGAAAACCCCTCAGAAATCTGAACACTGCTTTTTTTTTTTTTTTTTCTCCAGTACTTTCTGCAAGTCGGTGCTTTAGCGAAAAAGCACAAGGGGCTGTGGAAGTTGGCAACACCACTGTTGGTTCTGTCAGAGCTGCCTGAACTTCCTGGTGGGAAAATCCCTTCACAGTGCTGGAGGGACTGGCAGCCCACCAGCGTGTGTGCGAGGGTGAACGCTTGTGGGCACGTACATGCCTTCAAAAGTAGGGCTACACCAGGATAACGCCACACAGCTCTTTTTGTGCATATGTCTCTGTCTACGTTGGTATATTTTTATACACATAGATGCAGGCTGAGCATATGGCAAGTATAATAGTGCACATTTGTTTGCTCGCATACATGCATATCTGTGAGTATGCATAAGTCGAAATTGTGTAATGCAGTTAAGACAGAGCAACTGGAATTGGTGTATGATTCATAGTGCATGCATATGTCTTCTACAGACTGTGCATTTCTCATGTAGCTCTCCCTGCTGCATTTAAGTACATTGTGGTAAGAGCTCAACTACTTCTTTTATGGTAAATAGTTCATTTTCTGTTGTTTTTATCTGAACACTATTCTGTTCTAAATTTACATGTCTTTAACATAAGCCCTACAAGTTTCCTAGGTTATCCAAAGTTCCTTCGAAAACAGCATAGGAGTTAGGTTATAGGGTGGTTACCTTACCTCTTAGGTGCAGCTTCTACCCTTGCATATTTTACTCAGTAGTTTCCTAGAAGCAGTCCACAAATTACCCTACTCTGAAGGAGGTGTATACATTATCAGAAGGTACTCAGATTCCACAGCCTGGCCTTTGTCTGAACTGGAGATCATTCCTATTCTAAGCTATCTGGATTCCTAATTTGTTTATGGGGCATGTTCATCATCATATTTAGGCCTAGATGTATCATGCAGGTATCAGTCTGTAGGGTTTTGCCTCAAGTGTTTTGAATCTCAGTATGTTGCCTTTTTATGTTGCGTCAGCAACTGATTTCAGTGCTTTGCTGTTTGAAGCCTTTCTATTGTTTCCAACCTTTTTTTTTCAGCTTTAGCTGATAGGTATTATTATTTTGAAAGAAATCCTCTCTAGGCCCCCTTGGAAGTAACACTGCTTGGCTGCTTCAGACAGTACCAAAATTGCCAACAATGATTATTCTATGTGTTCTTTGTATCTTCTGGTTGGGAGGTGGCCATGCTGAATCTGGCCTGTTTGCAATATAGTGCCAAGTTACTGGTTTTTGTGAACAGTGTCTCCAAGCCTTTTTTTGCTTTACCCTCTCAAATGTTTTGACCTAAGTAAGCTCTCTCTTATTTGAACTTGTATTTTGTGGATGTGACCTGTGACCATGCATATTGTGGTTGGCACGAGAGCATTTTCACATCTGAAGAAATCTGCAGTGTTCATCGTGGAGATAAGAACTGACTCTGGCGAGGTCTTGATCCCAGAAGTCACTGGTGCTATTGATCTGTACCAAAATTCCAGGGCGTTGTGAATGTTGTGTAACATGAAGCTCTCAGTAGCTCTGCATCCCTAGGCATTCTTCATTTGTGTAGGGATGGTACAGAGGTAGAGGACTGGAATTCTGATTATTAGCATATATTCAAGAAGCTAGCAAAGTCAAGACTATTTATTTGTGGTGCTGAAATTTCAGGTTTTTTTCTCCCTACTGCTTCATTTTTTGATAACTTAAAAGTGGAGCATGTGCTGCTTGCAGAACCAGCCTTAGTCTGGCTGGTCCTAAGAATTTCTGAAGATAATGGCTACTATGGATGCTTTCCTAAATGTACTAAAGACTTCTTGCTGTGTCATGTGTCAAGCTATCTTTTCTGGCATGGATTGAGATCAAAGTGTTCTTGTTCTTCAAGCAACAAGAAAACCAGCTTCCATGTGGCAAGTATGTTCAATTTAGAAAAATAAAATTATCACCTTCATTCCTCCAACTCTTTCAGTCTTTGGTGTTCATAGGTCAACAGAAAGGCTGTAATTTAGGCACTTAAATGTTCTAATGTAAGAAACAAAAATTACTGAGGACCTGCACTGGTATCACAGATCTTTTCAGTCAGAAATAGCAATCAAAAGTAATTTTTCCTCAACTAAACAAGTTGTTTTGCCACATTTCTCTTGGCAGCAGAGCCATCAAAGCATTACCTTGAAGTACTGATTTTATCTCATGTTGTGTGGCTTAGCCTCTCTTATTTAATAAGATGTCTTTTGATCAGTATCAGAGAATTCTTTATACTTGTAGTAGAGATTTTAGCTGCGTGGGCCTTATCCTGTGCACACTATTATGGGTTGACCTTAAGGAAATTTTTTCTATTACGGATGGAGATAAAGAAATTTCATTTCTGAGCTCCAACAGTCCACTATTTTTTTAAGACTTCGCTTGCCTAACTCGTTACTGCGGTGTCCTGTAGCCTGTTTAAAGGAAAGGCTGAGGAGTTGTTTGGGAAGTGTCTCACTCTCCTCTTTTGTCTGTGTCAAACATTCCTGTGTCATGAACTCTCTTATAGTTAGTCATGGCATTGTAGCAGAATCAGTTTACCTTAATCTTTCCACTGAAGTTGAAAGTCTGGTCAGATTTGTCATTACTTTGCTGAACTAGTTTTTTACAGATTTTTTACTTGTTTATTATATCAAAGAATCTTGTGTGCTGATATGAACATTCGAAACAAAAAATGAAGATGACCATTTGCTGGGGACTTCGATCAGTCTTAAAGAAATGTACTAGTCTTACCTTTCCAGAGCTTTATCCAGGGTCATTCTTGCTATCTCTTTTCCCCCTTCTTTCCCCCCTTTCTACCAGATCTCTTGGTCTCTGAAAGTCTTTTCCTAAATTCTTCATTTAATAGTCTAAGGGAACTTTGCTCATCTGCCTGACAGATTCCTTTGCTTTGGAGCCTCTTTGCAGATACTAACTGGTGTGGAATACTTTTCTCAGTATAAGAAGTCAGTACCCACTCAGGCTGGTAGTTGTTAGGGATGGACCAGGAGGGACTCATTCCCATTTGGGAGGTGCCCTTCATTACACTGGGCTATGGTTTCCTTAAAAAATTTCTCCTTAAAAATGCCCTAGAACATTTTATTCTGGTTGTTGCTTTTGGCCTAGTTTGTGCTGTTACTGCATTTTTCCTTTAGGATACACCTCTAGGATGTCCTACTTATTTCCTTGCTGCTTACTTTCAAGAACTGAGAATTGTGCTGAGATGATTCTTTAGACAAAAAAAGGATTATGATTGTTGCAATTCTTTGCTGTAAAGATAATTTTGACAGGTTTCTCATAAAGCCGTCTGTTTCACCTTGAAATGTGAAGGTGACTCACAGCTTTCTGTGTAGAAAAAATGTTATTTATTGTGCTTTTTTTTTTTTTTGATTGGGAGTGTTCTTACAAGCTGAAAGGAAGAGCTATATGAGACACTGTGAGAATGCATTCCAAGTTCTTGAATGTCAGAAGAGAGTTTAAGTCTCACATTGTAGTCTACTATCCCAGTCTTAAGATAAGTTGAAAAGTTCCAGCCACCTGACTCTAGCAAGCATATGGTTTATGCATGACAATTCAGCTAGAAGGATATTTTTCTTTAATAGATATATCTAAAATTTCTTTATAATTCTTTATGATTTATAAATCTTCATAATTTATAATTTCTTTCAAATATATATATTTACTTTTCTTTAAATGTTAATTTCTCTTTATTCAGTTGTTTTCTTTCCTCATAAACTGCTACCTATAAATAATTCAGCTGTAGCAGTTTCACAAGGCACTCTGCTGACGTTTCTGTACAAGCGGTTTGTTAGAGAATAATTAAGAGATGCCTGGCACTGTGAGTGTTGTCAATAGTGGTAATGATTTGCTAACAGGATTCTTTAATAAAAAGGTCCCAGTGCTTATTGGCAGTCTATCTGATCAGTTATTGTTTTTCCAGCTAGAATGTAGCTTTCTTGAAGAAGTTGTACACATGAGGGCACGAGGCCATCAAACCACAGTTGGTAGGCACTGTAGTACTGGCATGATGTAGTCAGTGTCTCTGTGGCAGAGGGAAACTGCTTAGACCGTTGCCATTTGTGTGAGGCTTGCTGGCTCAGCAGAACAAGCAATTTGTTACACAAAGGCATCCTTGATGACACCTGTGGCTAGAATAATGGACAGAGGCAGCAGAAGAGCATCACAACTATTGCCATAAAATCCTCTCTATTTTACAAAGGGTGTCATTTGGTTCTCTCTGAATCCTGCCCCTTACAATTTAAAATTCCTGAACATTTATTCTTCATGATTGATGGTGTAACTGTATACTATGAGGTCTATTTAACATAGGTCTATATACTCTATAGCTCTATGGTTTATTCCATGGCTACCAGTTCTCAAGGTTGCAGCTACCTGACATACGTTGTTATTTTGGGATTTTTTCCTGCTATAACATTTTTTGTTTCCAATAATTGCTGTGAACTGTAATTCATTGAGTCTAAGATATCAGATTGTTTCTTCAGACAGAACCTTTCAAATACTAGCTGAAAGATGGGACAGATTTTCCACTTGTGGCTGTGCTTGAACAACACAATGAGATTAATAATACTAAGACATTTTATTAAGAATTTACGTATGAGAAAATTCATCCTATTCAAAACATGTGATAAAAACTGGTGACAGAAATGAAACCCAGAAATGTCCTTGTCTGCCTGTTAAATCTGCTTTTAATGATGACTTGTTTTGAAATGTGTAGAAGTTCAAATAGATTTGGAAGAAAGGAGTTCTCACAATTTGATGTCTTCCTGATTTGTTTACTTGTTATGACAGGTCTACTGCCAGTTTAATCTGAAACCTTTTCTCCTGTATATATTTTTTTTTTTAGAGCAAATACTTTGTTTAACATTTTGATCAAATATAAGCCACGACTACCAGAGTGGTATTACAATGAAAGACTTGTGAAAGTTGGTGATGCCCTTGCTCAGATCAAAGTAAGTCATTTGAAATCAGAAAAAGTTCAATCGCAGTCTTTGTTTCATTATGTTCCTATGCTACTTTAATTTTTAATCATATTTTACTGGAAGCTATTTAGAAAGTAGCAAAAACTTTTACAAAATAATTCCAGTGAGAGTTGATAGTTTGTATCTCTGCTCTTTATTGTAAAATTGCCCTGATTTTTTTAATATGTATTCTATGTCTGTATTTTCTATGCACCCAATGCCTTTTTAAACACCCCAAAAATATTTCTTTAATATTTGTTTGATGTTTCAGCATGGTAGAGTACAATATCTGACTATGCCTTCAGATGCTGTTTAAGTACAAATTGACAATGATAGAGCAGTTCCACTGACTCAGCTCAATGCTCAGTTAACCAAACATGAATAAAAGAATTGTCAAGAGAGGAACCGAGAACAAGAACCAGAGTGCAGTTACACATTGTACAACTATATGTATTGGTGATGCTCCTGCATCTTGAATTATGTGTGAATTTCTAGTCTCCTCAGAAAAGGTAGATCACAACTAAAAGGGATTCAGGAGCTAGATTGTTGAAGGCTGAGAGTATTTGGGGAATGTTTCACTGTATAAAAACTCTATTTTTATACTCTCACTTAGTCATCTGTTACTGACTACTGTTAGAGATGAATGCCAGGCTAGTAACTGATGATCTGACTCGATAGGGCAAATGTATTTTTATATACTATTTGTCCTTTGCGTTTCCTGTGAAAAAAAATCCATCAAGGGTAAGCCATTTACAAGCTCAGTGATACTTGTGTCAGAAGGTCATGTCATAAAATCTGGGGCTTTCAAGAATAGTTACTAAACACCACTCAGAAGCAGCTCAGAGATGTATCATTAGAAAGCCAGTTCTGTAACTTCTACTTAATTACGTAACATAATGGGGATAAAAGAAAATAAATAAAAAGAAGAGGGTGTAATTGGAAATATATCAAGGTGGTTTGAGGGGGCCATCTTTATGAGGAACATTTCCAGCGAAACTGTTCTTTCCCCCTTATGTCCTTTGCTTATGGAATGCAGCAAGGAGAAATACTCTTTGTGCCCTTCATGGAGAGTGTATGTGTGTGGCTGCTAGGTGAGCTTGTCCACAGGCCATGGCAAAGGCAGGAGTAGCACGCAGATGTTATGAAGTCTTCTATATCCTTCATGGTTTGTGCCCTAAAGAATTCCACATAAGTGGCCTGCTCCTGACTAAAGAACAGCTAGCTGAAGCTGAGCTTCAGCAGCACTCATCACTCACTGATAGGCTGAAGAAGGCATGTAGAAGAGTCCATAACTGTGGAGCTTGTATAATTGAAGGCGCAGACTCATGGTGTAGGTTTAGACATACAGAAATTCTTAAGGAAGCTTGAGTAGCAGCAGTTTTTAATAGCATTACCTAGACAATTCCATTAATATTTTCCTCATGTTTGTATATTCCTAGAGTTTTCATAGCTTCTGGGCCCTAGGAATTTCTTGAAATGTCACATGAAGCTTTTAGTGCTTGGGAGCTGCTGCTCTCACAGCGTACTCAGAAAGTTTATGTCTAAAGTATGAAACGCTACTCTTTGTACTCTGCACTGGCTTCCCAAAGCAGCACTCCAATATAGTTTGGTCCTTACATTCAAGGTGCTTAATGACCTGACCCTAGATTGCCTGAAAAAAATCCGTGTTTCTGAGTAAAGACTTCTGCTTGCAACTTCAGTCTTCTAGTGTAATATGTTTTTCTACAGCAAAGTTATCAGTGTTGTTGAAAAAGTTGTTTTGCTGGCCAGCCTAAAACTTTGAACTTTTTTCTTTTGGAACTCCCACTTTTAAGTGCATTTCTTTGACTTAATTTTAGAATGAAAACCTAGTTTTCATTCAATTTTTTCCCCTGAAAAAAAATAAATAGAAACAACAGGAAATGGATGTTGCAAATTTCAAATGTATTACAGGAGGGATGAGAGGGATGAATGTGGGTAAAACCAAGGTTTCTGATAGGTGAGGTAAAGCCTATTCCGTAAGTACCCCTCTTGACTCCTCATTGAAAACTAGTGTTGAGTATTTTAAATTTTAACCTGTTCTTATGTGATGTAATATTTAATGATTTGTAGTCCTTAAAAAAAAATTAATGCATATGAGTAGTCAGTGGATAAGCACCAGCTTAGCTTTCTGTCCTCCTGCTGTTTTTTTTTAGTGCCTTTAGATTTCTTCGTCTAATACATTTACTACATGTTTCTTAGGACACACCTAAATTCATTAAGTCATATATCTGGAAATTACTTAGTCCATTAGTCATCATACGATCAGCACTGACTCGTTTTTTCCCTCCCTCCCTGTCTGCCTGTTACCTTTGGTCATATGCACATATTTTAAACTCTTAGGAGAGACTTTACCTTTTTGTTATGTATCAATAACTATCTTAACGGTATTCTGATCCACAGCTTTGGATTCTAAGTTTTATCACAGCCTTAGTGTATGTGTTAGATTACGTAAGTGACTGACTGCCCATAGCTCTCCATGGAAAGTCAGAGTTTCTGTGTATTGCTGCTGCTTTCACACAGCAAAGAGGACAATAGGGCCATGTGAGTTGTACTCCTCAGATGATTAAAAATTTAAAGTGGTGGAAGGAATTTATTTTGAAAATAAAAAGGGAGTGCGAGGAAATAAGAATTTTATGTGATTAGGTATTAAAGGATCATTTTTACCAGCAGAAATTAGTTACTTTTTCCTCAATAATGTATTTTGTGTGTGTTCTAGAATTAGTGAAGTTGGTAGAGAAACCTAAATGTAATCCTTGCTGCAGGAAGTGGTGGTGATGATTCAATAAATGTCACTTCCAGATCTGAGTCAAAGCTGAACCACAGAGTCGCATGATTTTAGAGTGGTTCGACATGCTGCTGGGAAGCTCTAATTGGAATGAGACATGAAGCGCAACATCCCCTTAAAGACCTAGTGGCAATTTCTGGTCTATTAATGCTGATTTCTTGGCCATATTTAAATTCTTAGTCTTCCTATCTGCTTTTGTAAAAAAAAACAAAAAAAGAGCTTTGACAACGTGGAAACAGAGAGAAGTGATTATTCTATATATTGCTTATAAAGTTCAACATTATGGAGTACTTTTTTCTAGAGTGTTGTATCATTGTCATTGCTGTTGCAAAGCCATAGAATATTCCAGCAACTCTTTGAGTTTGTTACATTAGCTCAGGACCCTGCTTTATAATGTTCTCTGTTATGTTGTATTTATGATTGGAATAAACAAAACTCACTAAAACTTGTAAAGCACAAGCCATTTTTTAAAGTATTTCAGCCTTTCATGTGCTGAGTGTTCACACTGCACTGCTGGATATTTGCATGAAACTGCAGTGCTTTTCTTCCAGTTGCTCTTTCACATTGATACTTTGCTATATAAAGATTATAAAAAAACCCCATATTTTATAGAAATAGAAATGCAATATGCAAACAATAAAAAGAACATATGATTTGTTTTTCAGGAATATAAGTTGGCCTTTCTACAGTGCTATGAAAGATACTTTCAGCAGTTCGTTTCTGTAAACCTTGATGATGTCATGGATGATGTGCATCGCTTTAAATCCACCTTCTTTCCAAATGGTTTAAGAGACAAAAATGCAGCACTTACGGTAGGTTGTGGCTTTTTAAAATTTTTCTGGTTAAAGACATTCACAGTTCAAAGTAAGTAGCCCAATGTATTCTCCACAAATGTACTTCATATTAATTATATATTAACATTAACTATCTTTAATAGTTTGTTGATATAAATTGTATTGAGATTTAATGATCATATGTATGATATGAACATCTGGAGTTGTTGTATATTTTTAAGAGGCTATAAATGCTTAATGCTTTTGTGGCAGAAGCCAACCACCATCAAGGTAGTGTTAAAAAAGCAGTTTTCTCTGAATGTGGTGTTCTGTAACTACTTAAAACAGTTTTTGCTCTAAAATAGTTGCTATTATCCACTGTCAAAATCAGGATGTGGGCAAGATTTGATAAATGTCCCACAATTTTGGAAATTTCTGTATCATATGAACTAAGGACCAGGCAGAGTGCGAGACAATTAAAACATTCTCCTGTATTTTGTACCATAAGTGTGCCAAGTATGACTTGTAATAAAAGGTCATGGCAGGTAAAAATGCGATGTTCTGTTTTTTGTAGCTTATTTGCTCACTATGAACAAAAAGGGCAGAATGCTGAATAGATTTCTAAGTGCTTTAAGCTCTAGGGAGCTGAGTAACCTTAAGAATGTGTTGGCAGCCTTTTGTGTTAATTGCTTATCAAGGTAGGGACTTGCAGTATACCTTTTGTTATGTTGAAGAAAGTATTTCAGTTGATATTGGAGGAATGTGAAAAACGTGTTAGATTTTACCTTAAGCAATTATTTGCTGAGAAGCTTTACTTTTTCATACTTTTTTGTGTATTTTGAATTAATTCATGCAAGTTACTCTGTGATCAAGAATAATGAACAAAAATGGTAGGCAGCTCCTGTATATTGAGCTGATCAAATTCATGTCCTGGAGTCAGGGTTAGAGTGTAAACAGGTCTTTAGTGAAGAGAAGAAAGCAGATTGCTTAAAAGCTAGAAGCAGATGTCATGATAGAAGAGATACTTGGTTTGTATTATGTTTTTTGGTTTCAAGATGTGATTCAGCTTCCTAGAAAGAATATGATCAAAGACTATGCTAATACATTTTTAAAAATGTTTTGTAAATAAATTTGAAGTTCCAGAGATGCTTTTTTCTGTATGTCTGCCTAGACCTTGAACCAATGCTAGTGACAAATGTTATTGCAAGTCTATACCAAAATGGCTGTTCTGTAACTTAACCTTTACAGACTGGGATATCCCTAAATTTTCAGATATGGAATCTAGTTTGGCAATGATCCCTACAATTGGAAATGGAAAATGATAATGTGTCAAATTATTGCATCTAAAGGCTTTAGATGTAAATTTTTTTGCCATGTTCCCGCAGTTACGTTTTTTTTTTTTTAAATGTAACACTAAGTAAATAATAGAAATGGAGTTTCAGGGCTAGAAACACCCAGTTTCAGTGAATTAACTGCAAAAAAATAATTTAATTTCAAATTTTATCAGATTAGGAGGCTTCTGAGAGATTGATAGGTACTGACTGGTCGTGTCCCACTTAGCTCATTTTTTTCACATGTTGTTTATTCAGCTGATGCTGTACTCCAGGCACACCTGAGATCATATTACCTTAGGTATTACAAGGAAGAGAAGGAAAAATCTCTCTGTGGAAGAGAAAAATGACAGATGAGAGGGAGAAATAAGATGTTGGTGATATAAGATGGAGAAGTGTAGTAAAGTTCAATGTCATGCTGATATTTTTTCTGATATGTTTAATAGTTTCCTACTCACCATTTTGTTGTACTTTGCTGATGTGAACTGACATATGCTTATATTTTAATTAACTTTATTTATATTTCTATGTGTTTTAGTTCCATGCTTTGCAAGCGAGAAACGTTTGCATTTATCAGATGGTTTGCAGCAGTGACAGAAATCTTCAGAATCAAGAGTCCCTGCAGACTTGTCTCAGTGTCTTGACCTCTTTACGACTCACTATGCAAGTGGCTCTACCTCAGGAGAATTTGTGTTGGCTTATCTACAATGGTACCTCAGGCTTTCCATTTGCATTTCTTTGCTAAGCAAAGCTGTGAAGGGAAACTTTTATACATGCTCTTTGAGGTCAACCTAAGGGTCATGAATAAATCTTCAATCACAGTTGGAGGGGTTTTTTTTGTGGTTTTTCTTTGTTTTCCTAATAGAAGGGATTTTAAAATTAAAATTTCCACAGTGTGCCTTTTCAGGTGGACTGTTGTAAAAGCATCAGCTTTTTCATCTTAACTGCTTAAGAATATAATAATAAAATCAAAAGTAAGGACATTTTTGGAGTGAATCCTGATTAACAAAAAAACCTTCAAGATTTTTCTATCAAGAAAATGTTTGTTTTGATGAGTTCATTATGTCTTGGGTTTTTCTTGGTTGGCGGTTGGTTTTTTGTTGGTGGTTTTGGTTTGGTTTGTTGGTTTTTTAATTGCTTGTTGTTTTGGGTTTTTTGTTTTTTTTCTGAAAAGTGGATTGTAGATCTAAAAGTAGAAAATTATTGTCTGCCATTACATCTTCATATTTTTGAAAATATTTTGAAGGAAGGAGTTATTAATAAAACTATTCTAAAAATTACCATATGGCATTTAAGAATTATAATCCCTATGTAAGATTTTAGGATGCTGCTTGTAAATGTTTGAATTAGGAAAGAATTGAGAAAAGAATGGAACTCCTGCAAACTAGATACACAGAGAATAATTTATCAAGATTTTAATTTCAGGAACAACAACAGTATATTTTTGCTTTGAAAGGCAATGTTATTTAGTCAAAAGTAAATAAACTAGCATGAATTTCACAGAATCACAGAATATTCTGAGTTGGAAGGGATGCACAAAAATCATCAAGTCCAATTTTTGAATGGCCCATACAGGGATTCAATTTGGCATTATTAGCACCATGCTCTAACCAACTGAGCTACCATGGGCAATTGTTGAATTATGAATTGAGGAGAAATCTTAATTTCATTTTGAAAATTACACACTTTCTCTGAGCTATGATTGGTCAAAACTCTTATCCTTTTGTTTTGCTGGGACTTCTGTTGCCCTCAGTCCCTACTTCTGAGGTGTGTTTTTTGATTGTATGTTTCTATGTGAGAAGAATTAAAATTAAAATATACTCTCTTGCCATTCTTACATCCCACTGCCTGTGTGTCAGACAGGTCTCTGTACCAATCCTAGCCAATAATCTACTATAATTAGAAGTAGGCAGTAACTCAGATTTTCCCTAGTTCCTGAGCGTTTTTCTGCAATTTCAGACAATAGATTTTGTGCCTCATTACACATTTAACTGATAAAAAGAAATCTTCGTAATACTTGCTCCGTTTGAGCTTATTGGGATAATAACACCCTTCTAGCACTGACAGTTGACATTGTGATGCCTCCTGCTGCCACAGGTGTCCCTTTCTGAACATTCATACAGGCAGAAGAAAAGGCTTTTTTTTTGTCTCCCAGAATTGCAGTGTCTTTTATACTTCTAGGACTGATTTTTGAAAATTTTATGACATTGCTTAAGTAATGTCATAAACCTGTCAAAGTAAATTTTTGACAGGTTTTCATTTCTAAGTCATTTTGATGCTCTTGAAAGCTTTACTCGCTTTGCTTTCAATTTTCTTCATGTCACTTATCATACTTAATATCACATAATAGTGGTGGTGTCTGCCAGGACAGTGCTGTGATGGACTAAAAGAATAATGCAAAGTAAGGTCTGTGAGGAGAGGTAGTATATTGTTTTAAAGAGCCTGGCATTTGGAGATGAAATTAAGATTTGTCTCTCAGTTACTTAGTAAAATTCGATACAGTAAATTTTTAAGATTTCATTCTTATATTGTACTCCTCCACTGTGTAGGTATTTTTGAAACTAATATTGCAGAAGAATTTAATGGCTTCATTTTCTCTAAATTAGAAGTTGTTACAGAAAAAATCATTAGTTTTTCATTCATTTAATGAAAAGTCATTAAATTGTTTTTCTCTGGAAGTAACAACCCAGATAATAATAAGATTGAGTTGCTTAGCATAACAAATTTCATGTAGGATTATAGAGCTTTCCTGTTTATTTATTTTAGTTTATTTTTGCAGGTACTATCCATATTTACACCATATGCAGACATTTGATGATGATGGGTCAATCTGCTAAGGTATGGCAAAATAAATAGAATGGGTTGAAAAACTGACAGAAGTTTAGAGAATGCACCTGTGTTTTGCATACCACTGTACCCTGACTTTTCAATTTTACTGGCATTGTCAATAGTAGTACTTTGCCACAAAGAAATGAAAAGTCTGTGTTTCAAAGTGGTTGATTTATAAGCCCTCATGCCTTCCTGAGACTGCTCCTTCCTGGGCTGTGGAATGGAGCCCAGTGTCATGTCTTGCTGGACACTGAAGTGCCATGTGTTAGGCTGTTTCAGAGGATTCCAGGTGCTTTATTTTGCACATCTAGGTATGTCCCAAGAATTGGTCTTTTGTTTCTTAAAATGTGGAAATGTGCTGACACCTGGTGGCTATGGTTTTAGTTGTAAATACTTGATAAAAATATCCTGGCCTTTCCTCCCTGCCTTTTTCTTTCTGAAAGTAGTTTTTGTTTGTCTTAGTTTTACTCTTTTCTCCTAAAACTTGAACAGAATTTGAATCAGCCTTAATAAAGTGTATTTTCTTATGTGTTATTTTATTAATCTTTCACTGAGCAGGAAACGTTTTTTTCTTTGAACATCTTCTGTTAAAAACAGAAGTGATTTAGCACCTCCTTTAACATATTCCTGTTTCCTCAATACAGGAAACAGAGGAATTGATAATTGGTATTTGAGATTCTTGAAATCCAGACTAAAAGAGAAAAAATGACTTAATTTAGACTGAAGTTGTGCACATTTTATGTACCTCAGGGAGCAGCTGACCTAAAGAAAAGAAAGATACAGATACTGTTCATTCAATGGAGTAGGACTAATTATTAGAATTAGACTACTGCAATGACGATGTTGCCCTGCAAGTTAGGAGCCAAGAGTCTGCTTCCATGGGTATAAATTAATGTAAGCACAGGCTTTCACTGCGGAAGACAGACTTCATTGCATCCCAAATAAGCTTGCTGATCCCTGTTGAAAAGTGATCACTAGAGCTGCCAGAAAAGAGGCATAACTCTCAAGATAAGAGCAGATAAGAGAGAAGGGCAGGACCTCTGTCTGGTGGCGAGATTATAGTAAACTGGAGTGGTTAAAGTAGCTTGGAGGCTGAAATATAGTGCTTGACCACAGTTTAAGATAGAAAAACACAACAATATGCAGGATGAATGCTTTTTAGTCAATAAAACATGTTAAATAATGTTAAAAATTAAAAAATTAATACAATTAAAAATTAATACAGTTTCTCCCCCCCCTTTCATTTTGTTCTGCCAGGTGAGGGTAAGTCTTTGTCCTTTAGTAATAGTAAATATATTTATGTAGGTTAAAATGCATTCATTTTGAAATTGGATTTCTTCAATACAGGTCCTGGAATACTTACTGTGGGCCAGTGTATGTATGGAATCATCCATTCCACTCTTATCTGTGCATTATTTGACATGGAGAGCCACCCTGTATACAGCAGTTTCTCAGTGTTACTTTGATTGTCAAGCCGGCATCCATGGAGAGGTATCCTGATTTACCTTATGTGGCATTTCAGATGCAATCAAATGGGAAATATTTATTTAAGTATTCCTACTTATTATCAAATCATATGTATTTAGAGTTCTGTCCATATTCAAAATTTTTACTGGAAAGTGGAGATGCGTCTCCACATGTAAATGCATAATCAACTCAAATGCAATAACTCTTTGTAATATACTCACAGTCACAGACTTCTGTCATTAAACACTGGCCAGCTTCCATGCATATATACAAAAGGTATTTTGCAAAGGTTTTGCTTTCCTTTTAAATTGTTCAGGATGTGACTTCCATTTCAGCACTTTGCAGTTGTATAAATTCATGAATGGTATTATTCTAAAATTAAGTATCAACGTACAGAATATGAACACAGAGTATCTTTTTGTTTGTTTGTTTGTTTGATTTAAATTCTTTGGACAGGTATTTGCTCGCCGTGGTTTGATTAAAATTGACGAACTGAAGCAATTAGAAAATATCAATTCTTCTCTGGAAAATACGGAGACACAAAAGATTTTTAGAGAGGCCACTCTAAAGGTATCACATTCTGCAGTTCATTATAAAAAGGTAGAGTAGTTACAAACTCTATGAAAAGAACACATAACATAGTTATTGACTTACTTTTCTCTTTGTGCCAGATGTCAGTGATGATCTTCAAGAGAGCAGTATATGAATCCAGAAGAAAGTCAAACACTCGACGTGAGTCAAAAGTTAACCCGAGAAAAGCAGTAAATGTAAGTCTCACATTTTGTATAATACTTCTCTTCCTTTATTTTGTCATGTGATGAAAATGTGATGTAATTCTTCTAAATATGCATGGTACTATACACAAGCAGAAAGTTTTATTCTTTCAATTTCATAGTTAACAGAATTTATTAATAAAACTCAGACCAAGCTTGAAAGAAAGGAATATGTACTAATTATTTCTTTAGAAAATTATCAGGAGAGAGCTGCGGGGCTTTAAACTACATGGCCTTAATACTCTCCTTCATAGTTTCTATTGTATTATTTTTGAAGTAAAATACCATGCAGCAGTGTGTCTGGTTGCTATGAAATTATTAGTCTTCCTAAGTACTGTTCCTACTGAGCGTGAGGCTTTGCTATGCCTCTGAAGCATGACATTAATAACAGCAATATATTTTACAGTAGGTTATTTTCTGTTTTGAACGTGTACTTACTTTCTGATGGAGAAATGTTTTGAAGAAAATTTTGCTTTATTGCAAGTCAGTTTAGATGTCACAAGGCTTAAATTATCTTTTCTTTCTTAGTTGTCATGGCCTCGTACCACTACTGAGCGGATACTGGTGGAAATGTTTGATGGTGCTGCAGCTCAGTTCCTTGCCATCCTGGAAGCACTGTCTGATAGTAGCAGGAGTCTATTGCCCCCTCATCCACCTGTTCCTGATGAAATTGCAATTCGTGATGTCACTTCTGAGCTTTTTTCTGCAGGTCTAGAAATCCTCTCAGGTAACAGCTTAAAGAAGCAAAAATGGTGTTGTTAGTGAGGAGCCCAGACCTCCATTTTATTTTATTCTTTCTTTTGTTAAAAAGGACTGTGCCTGAAGGTATATATTTAATTTATAACAATAGCACCTGTAAAAGCAGGTAATCTTTCATATCTTCATGAAAGAGAAGATAAAAATCTGGGTTGATCTTCATGGTCTATTATAATCAGGAAACATCTTGCAGTAGTTTATGCATATGTTTTCTAAGTAAGTTGGAGTTCACTTTCTCTGTAGCAGCCTTTCCTGGCTGTGCTGTGCCATGTATGTATGGCTAAAACAGTGTTGTTAACACACCAGTTTTTTCACTATTGCTGAGCAGTTCTTGCACAGCCTCAGGGCTGTCTCTGCAACCCTCCTCTCCCCAAAGGCCACTAGGCTGGGGGTGGGCACAAGTCCTGGGGGAGGACGTAGCTGGCACAGCTGACCTGAACTCACTAGACACCTAACCCCCACCAAAACCCATCCAGGTCAGCAATTATGCCTGTAGCTAAGGGAGAGGATGGGGGGATTTCCCAAGCAACTGCTACACATCTGGAAGCCTTGCTTTCCAGAAGGTGACTGGGTTATCTGCCCACCTATGGGAAATAGTGAATAAATTCCCTTTTGTACTTAGTTTGCAGTCACAGCTTTGTTTTCTTACTTAATTGGCATTATCCCAACCATGAGCTTTCCATCTTATTTTTTCTCCCTGTGTCTCCCTGTCCTGTTGCAAAGCGTGAGTGATAGAGCAGCCACATGGGATCGGGAAGCCAGGCAAGGTCAAAAGGGCTGAATATTGTTCTGGGTATAGAAATATTTTGTCAGTAAAAGGCTATGTAAACACTAAGTACTCTTCAGAATGGTATTTTCTTGATATAATTACTGGCTAATTAGAACATAAAAAGTCAAATAGATTATAAATTGATTTAACAAGTTGTCTGTATTGAAGGTGGAGAGAACAGTGGCACCAATCATTTTGGTATAATTAATCCATCATCTACTCTTCTGCAGTTGATGCTAACAGGTAAACTATCTTTGATTTCAAAGGATTTTTTAATCCAGTGATACAAATGCTCAGTAAGCAGAATTAATTTTCTTGTCAGTAACAGTTCTGTACATAAGGAGTCTGCCAAATGGTGTCCTCTTGTAGTGGTTCTGTGCAGGGCCAGGAGCTGGACTTTGGTGATCCTTGTGGGGTTCCTTCCAGCTCATGACAGTAAATGTGGCATATTGTTAGGACTGCAGAACACTGCTGAATATATTAGCTAAAACACTTGCTGAGAGTTCCAAGGACCAAGAAGTCCATTTTCTGCCTTATTGTGGTTTTGATAAATTTCATGAGTGAGGAAATAGGCTCCCTGTGTGTACATGAGCATTTTCTGACACAGTAATGAGAAATGTTTACCTGTCTTGAAAGAATTGCATGTGTTTCCATGCAATTTTTAAACTAGATTTCTGATGGTAAGAATCATTACAGGGTTATCCCAGATTTAAGCTCTTCCTGCAACAGCAAGGACTAGGTCCTTGGTATTCTCTACACAGGTATGTTAATATCAGTAATGGTAGAGCCTCTTTTGAATGTAACAAGACACTGTGATATGGTTAAGTGGGCATGGTGGTATTTGTTAAAAGTTTGGATTTGATGATCTTGGAGGTCTTTTCAAACTTTTTTGATCCTATGGTTGCAGATACATCATTAAAGCAGCTTATAAGCATAGACATTACTGTGAAAAGATAAAGCTATTGTTTCTTCTAAAGGTATTAAAGAATCTGTCAAGATTATGCTGACTATTCAGAAACACAGAGATTTATCTTTGTATTTATCAATACCCAAATTATTAAAATAAATAAAATTAAACTTTAAAAAAAATCTGAATACATATATATAAAACAGAAAATATTTTTGTCATCACTGCAGGAGAAAAAGGGGTGTCTGGAGATGCTGCTGTGAAATTTGTAAAATTAGCTTTCAGCTATGAAGAGTGGGACGTGTTTTATTCTGCACTTGAATTTGTTGGTAATTTTCTTCAGGTAATCTGGATGTGATTGAGACATTCTTTAGACTTTTCCTATGAGGGTAAGGAGTATTCAAAATGCATATTTTAAAGACTAATTTCTATGTTTTTTTTCCTCTCAATTAGGCTCAAGATGATCCAACATGGAAGAAAGCTGAAATAGAACTCAAACTTCTAACATTGATGCAACCTGTAGTATTCCCAGGAAAATTTGAACGTAGTTTTTCTATTAGTGATGATAATAGCAAAGAAGGCAGCACACTTCAAGCTTCTGAAAAGACACAAACAATTAGAAGTGAGTGTTGTTGAGTTACAGTTGTGTCTGAATTTCAAATATTTTTGCAGCAAGAGGTTTTGTTAATTATTTAAAAATTATGTAATATGGTTCATGCAGTAGTTTAGGACAAAATGTAGGGATTGAGAAAATGCCACCTATTCTTTCAGTTTTCATTTGCCAAAATATGTCTTTATACCATTTCCCTAAGTGGGAAATGCATGATGTATGTTAAACATACAAGTCAAGTTATAAGTGAAGATGTGAAATGATTGAATGTTTTCAGAAAAGTTTTCAGTAAAAAAGTAAAACAGATGTTTGACTGTTTTCTTTGTCTGTTCTTATACTTAATTTATGCAAAATTTCTTTACGTAGAAGCAAGAAAAATTTGTTAGAACAACTGCAGTTTAATTCTATGACAATCAAAAAACCTGAATGTATCTTGAAAACTTTCTGTTTCCTAAAAATAGAAATGCTCACTTTTCCCATAAATGGGTAAACCTGGAATTATCTGTCCCCTTGGAATTTACTGTTTCTTAGACTGTGTTATCTGCTGTCTTATATTTGTAAATCAGATACTTTCAAACTTAAGTTTTAAATTACCTATAATGTCTTGCCTTCCCTTTTCCCCCCATTTTTTGTAAATGTTGAATGTAGAGCAATCCTTAAAGCATGGAGATCCTTTTCACGATCTTATGATTTTGGCAACAACAGTGCTTTCCTGTGTCTCCACATCTGAGCAGGTAATAACAGAATTAGACAGATTTCTTCTCAGTGTATCACTTAATCTGTGCTGAATGCATATCATTGCAGATCAAAGGAATCAGTTACATGATTAACAAGCTGCAAGAGTATAAAAAGTGAAAAAAATGCACTTATGAAATGTTACCAGTTTGTGATTAAAACAAATAGTTTCATTTTTTAAAATGCTATGTAATAAGGCTACTTTAAAAATGTTTGATAGATGCAACCTCTAGTATTCCCAGAAAAATTTGGAAGACCATGGGCCTGATTGCATGTTTCAGCTAATCAAGCAGAGATCGAATTTCCTCACATATGCTAGATTTAGGTAGGCAAATATGCTCAGCTGTGGAAAACACTTCTGCAATATTTATAGAAATGGGAGCAGTTACCCTAAGGAATGATAATGCCTTTTTAACAGCACTATGTCTGCACTTCAAGGTAAATTCTCACTGCAAAAAACCCAAACAAGCAGCAGCAACAACCAAAGCAATGAGAGTGGGACTCTGTGCTGAAGTCTCTACTGTGGAATTAATCCCATTATGTATCTGATGGTTTATTCCCAGAGTAACCACTTTTACTTGCTCAAACTGAAGTTTCCCCTTAATATGCTACTGAGAGGGGAAAAAATTATGGTGCAATGTCTCCACTACTAGCACTTACATTAAAATAGTTTATGATCAAAAAGACTAATGAAAAAGTTTCCCTAGAAAAAACCTGTTCTGCTACTATGGCATATATCCTAACTGCAAAATTTATTTTAGATATTGCCACAATTTGGATGTAACTGGGGCACAAACATTTTTAGCTTTAGTGCAGTATATTTAGTCAAAATAGCTTGCCTGTGAGGTACCCCACAGGTACCTTAGATATGCATGATTTGTCAGTTTTTAATGTGACCTTTGAATGGAGGCAATTACTTGGATTTAAACTCTACTGGTTCTACTACACTTCCCTGCACATCTCCTTGATACCTCATCTGTCCAGGGAAGAAAGACAAATTCACCCCTGATTAAAGAACATTCACTGATGGTGAAGTTATGTGATAAATAGCTGAGGTAATCTAGCAGCTTGCTGCCGCCAAACCAGTGGCAAAAGTAATTTTGATTTACTTTTTTTCCTGTTTTTTCTCCCCCCCAGTTTTATTATCCATATCCCTGAAATCTTAACTCAAGCATATATGAGAATATAGACAGTGTGGATATACCAGGTTTCACTGCATCTGAGATACTAGTTCACCTCTGCTATAAATGGTGATAAAGACGTGTACTGATCCTTACTCATTGTTCAGAATGTGTTTAACACATCGATGGACTCTATTGCCTTTTAAAAAGTGTTAATTAAGAGGTTAAATGACTAGAGTTTTGAATTTGTTAATTATTGTCTCTGCAAGATGAAGATAGGATTTAACATTTCTTTCAGTTCTTATATAGTTCACTCCACATTTTTTCTAGTTGTTTGTTTTTCAGTGCTTCATCATCTCAGATGCACCAACAGCCCATAGAAGTACTCTGTCAAGCAAAATGAAACTATTAATTTAGATTAATTTAGATTTTCTTCTGCAAATATTTAAATACTGTAATAAAAAGAAAGTTTCTCCAGAATGTATTAATTATTACAGTATCATAGTTAATTTGCTCCCATGTAATTTTCATCTCACTGATTTAATTATCTGGGTTACCTTTAAGAGCTTGTCAATAAAAAAAAAATAAACTCCCCAAACCTGCAAACGCACTTATATTGTTGAGAGAAGAAAAGCTTGGGTGATCTACCAGAAATAATTTTTTTAAGGTATTTCTAAAGCTTTCAAAATGTTGTCATCCATTATAAGAAAGTGACATATTTTATTTACTTGTTTTGAAAAATGTTGAGACTGTTTATGTACTGGGTTATTGTGTGTTTATATGCCTACCCATTTCCACTTTTTTTTTTCTTTCCAGAATGTCCATCCTGACAAAGAATTTATTGTTGATGTAGTAATGGGTTTGTGGCAGAAGTGTAAAATGGAACTTCAGCAAATCCAAGCGAGTGGAAGTGACTGCTTAGAATATATCCACAAACACGGAGCTTACCAAGTAGTCCTTCACTATAATGTATTTCTCTTAATGTGAATGCAGTCTGTTATAGAAAAGCCAGTAAAATACTGGTATCCAGTCTAAGTACTTTTTCTTATGGTAAAATGCAGATAAATCTTCTTCACCAAAAATATGACTTGTATATATACTTCGAATGCACTGTGCTTACATTTGCCAGTATCAAAATATCTCGTAGTTATTTTGCAGTAAAGTAACCTGCACTCTGCCAGTGGGCTGTGGTGGTAAGAAGCTAAATTAGTGAAAACATTTGGGCATGATGTAAGAAGATTTGGGATGTTGTGGCAGGAAATAAAAATTTTTTGATATTTCGAGGAAGTTCCCTAGATCAGTTGAGTGAAGTGGCAAAAACTGTACAGCTGAAGGCAAGGGAGGTGTGAGTCAATGGTGTTTGGCCCACTGGATAGAGTTGCAGCCTTACCTTGAATTTATCCTGTGAGTAAGAGGCTCTTGCTGAAATGGGATCTCTGGGGTACCAGTTGATGCTGACCAAACAGTTTCTGGGAGAGTTAATTTTGTCACCCTATAAAGTAAAACTGTTCAGAGGTTCCCCAGAAAGTAGTGCATGGTTATTTTCCTCTGTACAACAGTAGCATTTGGGTCTCTTATTCTGAGTTTAAGTGGGAAGATGTGGAGATAAATGAGAGAATGTAGTCAAATCTCCTGGAAGGCTTACTGCACTAGAGCAAGGTATGAAAGTTACGGCTGTAGAACATTCATAAACCCTTGCAAAAGGCATGCAGGAATAATAATATTCTAAACCAAAAAACAGTCTACTGTCTGAAGAAACAGGGCCTATGGAGCAGTATAAATTCAGCATCTTATCCTGGTGACATTCAAAAAAAGAAGCCAGGAAAGGAATTGTGTGCATGCTTGTGAATATTTTTAAACAATTTTGAGTGCAAAACCCTGTTTGCTCTGTAATATATCAATGTCTTCCAAAAATTTTATTTAGCTCTGTCTTAGTTCTTTTTCTTTCTCATTCTCCCATTTTTAGTGGGTTCATATACTCTGGATAATGAATGAAATAATGGGGAAGAGCAACATAGCAGACACTAATGTAATGTTTGCAGAGATAACATTATGTCTAGCTGCAATACTGGAAAATGTAGCTGATTCTACAAGTGGATCTAAGGAAAAAGAAGGTAAAGCTTTCAAGAAAAAATGAGTTTTATTTCCAGAATGACTTTCAAGACTGGAAATTTTCTGAGCTAAAAAGTGACAAACATAAATCTTCAAAAAATGTTGTATAGAGATTTTTAAGGGTAGGACAATGTTTTTCACACAAAATTTAGTCCATAATTGGAGCTAATGAAAGCTGTTTTTCCAAGGAATTATGACTTCTTTCCTTACATTTCCAGTTCTACTGAAGTAACCCCATTTTGAATTACATCTCTTATTACTTGCTCTCCTGATATGTCTTTAACATGTCTCTAAGTCCCTTTGGAGCAGCTTTGGATCACTGATACGTTCTTTGAATATGGCCTAGATGGAAGGGAGTACATGCTGTGGCTCATTTGGAGCATTCAAATGCTGGTTGATTAGTTGCAGGCCAAACAAAAGGGGAAAATACTGAGGTCATAATGAAGCTTTTGCATTTATTGGGTCATCCGTTTGGTTTTCTTCTCTACATAGTCTTGATTTTTGTATAGTAATTCAATTGTTTTTGAAGTTGATATTATTGGGATATGCTATCACAATCACATTAAATGTATTTCCTTCCTAAACCTGAATAATGATGTAAAATATGAATATTTAGACATACTTTTAAAAGTTCTCTGTTGTGTATTTTGGAATATGAATCATAATTCTCATAAATGTTTTACAGCAACTAGAGAGTAAGTGTTAAGGATCTTTTTAGACCATATCTAGAAACAGAAAGAAATTATAATAGTTTTGCACTTTCAGAAGTAAAAAAATCTTGGGAAATTACTATTTGTTATTAGGTTTTGAGTAGGTATTGTTTTTGGTGGTGCTATGAAAATCATCATGTTCACAGGGAGACTAAATGAATCCTCATTGAAGCACCCTTTCTTTTTCATTCAGTTTAGATATTTCTTTTTGGAGGAACAAAAAGCTGAATAGATAGGAGCCATAG
>JACBWW010000005.1:11663875-11746685 GCA_020086605.1 Lanius collurio | reverse complement strand
AGAAGTGCCTCTCTTTCACAAGATGAAACCTGTGACATGCCTGAAATACTGATGGTAACATCCAATTTATCTTATAGAATAATACATAATATGTATTATTACATACATATAATATGACCTCCTATACTTAAAATTCTTCTATGAGTGAAATTAATGCTAAACCTACTGTGAATTAGATAATAATAGATTTGAGCTGATTTCAAAAGGGAGAATTGATATGAATGCTACAAAAATATGAGGAACTACAAAATGAGTCTTAGTTTCATTAGCTTGGCTATAACACAGCTGTGAATTGCAGGGTACCTTTAGAATACAACATTATTGGATAGTCATATCCTGTATTAGTGTAACTGTACATACATTGCTGTGTGTCTAAACCCTGGAAAGCTTTTCAAGAAACAGTATCATTGCCTCTCGTAGTCAAACATTGAAGAATGGAATTATTGCCAGACTTCAAAATTAGTAGTAGAGCTGATTAAATGGTACTAAAATTTTCTGGATTTATTTAATTTTCACTTCTGCTTTTCTTCCTATGAAAAAGGAAGAAGTGCCTCTCTTTCACAAGATGAAACCTGTGACATGCCTGAAATACTGATGGTAACATCCAATTTATCTTCATTGATACATTGATTTTGAATAGAAAAAGAATTTTGTATTAGATTTAAAAAGATGTAATGTTTTACACAATCTTGGTAGTGCAGAGGAACAAAGCAAAGATATTTTTTCAAATGAAATAAAATTTGAAAATTTTGCCTGAGTCTTTTTTATCCGTCTTTTTTATGGAAGAGATTGTATCCGAAACTTTTGTTATTGCATGAGCCCAGTAATTTCCACTGTATGCGTTGTAATGCGGGGAATCCTTACAACAGTATGTCTTTTTTTAATGCCATTCTGTAGTACCAGCCTTAAATTGCTTAATAGCACATTCTATTAAGATCATAGAAATTTTAGTCCTTGCTTCATTTAGGAAAATATTTTGAGTTTTGTTTTTACTTCCTTCTTTTTGTAAGGATCATGTAGAATAGATAAAACATCCCGAGTGTCCTTGCTTTGTTCAGCACTTTCCAGAATTGTCCAATCAAATGACTTACTCAAGCACGTAAAGGGTGAATGATAAGCATTAGCCTGAGGATTCAGGAGTGTTTTCAGTGATATGTCTTAAGGCTTACACACATTAAGAAGGTTTAGTTTAGTGACAATCTACTTGAAGGTGGTGTTTTCTGAAGAAACAATGTTTTCTTAGTAGTATTTAATGGAATAATGAAAAACTGCTTGTGAAAAATACTATGTTTTCTACTTAATTCTCTAAGTTCAGATTCATTCTGCTGTAAGCTGATTCTGAGTAATTGGGTTGGGATGTTTTTTTTCGGAGCTGAAGGAAAATCAGTCCTACTTGAAATTTAAAATATTGATATTCGTATATTAAAGTTTGGGAAGTAGTGCCTATGTAAAAATTATCTGTTAATTTAAACTTCAATAGCTAAAAAGAAAAGCACATTACTTTTGATAGTCTATATTGTAGTTTTTAATGCTGTTGTCTAATAAAATGTGTTTGTATGGGTTTTCATTTCAGAAAACTCCTACAGAACAATTACAAATTGCTTATGAAATTCTTGAAAAAGCTATTAATGACATGAACACATCTCGGTTAATGACCCTTTCACGAGATGGAAAGTCGATATTTGACAACTGCTCTAGAAAGGTGAAGTTTACAAAAAACTACACTGCAACAAAATCAGTAGTATATTGTATTTTGGTGACATATACCTTGTATTTTCTTCATACTTAGAAATCTCAGCGCTATCAAATGTACCTCCCTTCCTGGCCCATGTAAGAAGAGAATAAAAAAAATACATCTCTGTGTATTAATGTCATGGTTTAACCCCAGCTGGCAACTGAGCCCCCCACAGCTGCTCACCCACTCCCTCACAGTGTTCTGGGGGAAGGGTGAAAGCCAGAAAACTCGTGGATTGAGAGAGACAGTTTAATGGGGAAGGCAGAAGCTGCACACAGGCAAAGCAAAACAAGGAATTAATTCACCACTTCCCATGGGCTGGCAGGTGTTCAGCCAACTCCAGGAGTCCCCATCACATGTAGTGGTGACTTGGGAAGACAAATGCCATCCCTTGAATATCCACCCCCTCCTCCTTCCCCCAGGTTTATACACTGACCATGGCGCTGTACGGCTGGAATATCCTTTTGGTCAGTGGGATCAGCTGTCCTGGTTGTGCCTCCTCCCAGCTTCTTGTGCCTCCTCAGCCTCCTCTGGTGGGGTGGTGTGAGGAGGAAAGGCCTTGATGCTGTGTAAGCACTGCGCATCAGTAATGAAAACATCCCTGACATTATCAACATTATTTCCAGCACAAATCCAAAACACTGCTCCATACCGGCTACTATGAAGAAAACTAACTCTGACAAAGCCAAAGCCAGCACAAGTTGAAATAGCATTTTTCTCTTTCAGTAATAAACTAGGAACTCATTTAGATTTTCTTCCAACATTTTCTTTTGAAATAATTCTAGTATATGGATTTCTTGTATAGAATAAGAGCATAAATCCTGTTCATATTTATTGCTTGCAATTATTCATCATTAAAATAAATTTTTGCTGTTGATGTGAGTTCAGATTTTTTAAATATCATCATTCTGTATCAATATGATATTTGTTTTGTGGACTGGTAACACAGTAAAACATCTTTTGCAGTTTTGTCTTTATTATTGATCCAGTTTTCTGTTGATTCTCAGATTTTGTGTATTTTTCTTTGTCCATTATCCATGCTTTCTCTGTTTGGTCACTCTCCTTTCTTAGTTAACTGCATACTACACAAATTTCAGTGCTCATCAGTTTACTGAAATAACAATATTATAATATCAAGAAAAATGCAGTAAGCTAAGTAGTAAAAGTTTGTATTTGCTTAATTGCCACTTCTTATTTATTAGGTGGACTCAAATGATCAGAATTTGGATTCTGTTTTGAGATGTGGTGATGATGAAGCAAGAACAGATAATGGTTTTGTAACAGATTTACATCTGGAGCTTATTCAGGCCCAACATCGAGTAGCTGTGAAACTTCTTAAAATTACACAAGGTAGGTTTCAGTAAAGATAAATAATCTTCATAACTTGATTAGAGTATTTTTGTTAGTATATTTTATAGTACTAAGGAGTAAAGGACTATCTCCTTTCTGAAGAGGAGCTGATGCTGGGCAGTTTGTATGCCACATATAGACAGAAATAATGTACTGAATTTGCAGAATTTAGATTTACATGATGCTAGTCTCCAACTTCTACTCAACCAATGGGAGTTAAATTTCGCTACAACTAACAAATTTAATTCATAGTTCACTGTTGTAATTTAGATAGAATATTAACTTTTACGGTGCCTTTATAATATTTCTCTTATGGTAAAGAAAAATTGAGGGATGTTCTGCAGATTTATTTTTTTCTGTAATGCCAATTTTCTCTCTAGAGAATGCCTTGAATATTTTATTCCATGATCTTGGTAATTTGAACTTCTGCTCCTGTGAACTTATCGCTGTATCTTTCCAGCCAACAGATACCCAACTCTTACCGAAAGGCCTCTGAAAAAACTCAGCTTGTTCTCTCATTTTTAGTGTTGTTTTTTGTTTTTTTTTTTTTTTTTTTAATTAAAAGCTAGTATTAGTTTGACACCGTAGAGCTACACTATGCCCTGCTCCCTATGATCAAACAAAACCTCTCTTTTTCTGTGGTATGAGTATAACTACTAAAAAAGATGTTAGAACAGGAGGGTGAAATATTTTTGGTGGCGTGATCTGTACAAGAAATTCTACTTGAACCAAAGAAAAGAATGTGAGATGGAGCAGATCTTAACTGAAACTACGTGTTAACCTCTCTCACTGAACTTTTTACGATAGCACTATCAAAATAACTCAGTATTTGCTTTCTACACAGGTGCTCAAGTTGTTAACAGAAGTCTTAAGTGTAGTAAATTTCAGGAGAAGAATATTGGAGATTTCCAATATTTATCAGGTAAGGCTTATTAATTAAGATTTTAGAAGTATAATAAATTATTTTTGCTGTCTTATAAGTGTCTTAAAACATCTGTTTTATAGAAGAACTTATAATGAAAAAAATTAAAAGGAATAAGCTATCCAGAGCAATCTTTTTGATGCAAAAGGCTGCGCAGAAGTTCCCTGAAGAGTTAACTGCTACTTCCCAAAGGCAGCTACTGGAGGTAATAAGAAAAATCTTATGATAGATTCTTTCTCATTACACAGTTTTTCATGTTCTATGTAATAAAGACAGGGAATACTACTTCTTATAAAAACAAGAAAAATGGAAGGAACTTGAGGGTCGTTGTGTGTTTTTAACTTATATTATCCATTTTTTTCCTGAGATGTTTAATTATGATGAAAGAATAAAGTGACCTTTAAACAAGGAAGGAGCCTATCCCGAAATTTTGTGCATACATGCAAACTGCAGGAAACCTGAAAGAAGATGCTACACTTAATCACCCAGACTTTGCAGTTATGAGCCTATACCTCGCCAAAAATGTCATTCAGGTTTCCTTATTGTAATCTTCAACATTGTTCTTTTTCCAAGATCTCTAAGTTTTCTTAAAATAATTTGGCTGGTGATCATTACATGGAATTTATTTTATTCTTACTGAATAAACAGTTTAGATATTGGGATTCTGTAATTTATTGGAGCTAGAAGTAGATTCTTCCTGGCCTCATTTCAGTCTCTTGTAATCAATGAGAGTATTTCCATTGACCTTTGTGCCAGCATCTGTCCATGAAAATTGCCTGCTGAAAATTTTTAAATAATGAAAATTTAAACAGGATTTAAAATTTTTTAAAGCCTGAACAACAGATAACAGAATCTGCAATTTTCACTATATACTATATAAAAGAGTATTTTAAATGAGAAGTTACTAGAAAGTGTTTTTCTTTTAAGTGCCACAAATTTGGAAGCATGATAATTAGTACATATATCTATTACATAAGAAAAATGCAAAAACTGTATCAGAAAAGGCATACATTAAAAATTGCTCTCATATATTTGTAAAATATATGTTATTTATGAATATCATAAATATATCAGATGTCGTGCTATGTTATGGAAGTTGGAACTGTAGTCATCAATGAAGACTTACAAGCAGTTACCAAGAAATGTGTGGTTATCCCAAAGAAACGCTTACCAAGCCCTTACACTGACCTTCACTACATTTTGCTTCTGTGCATTTTTCACTAAGAAAGATGTAGATAAAAAAGTATAATATAAAATACCAGAATTCACTTTGTTTGGACAAACTTAGCACAATGTATTTAGATTTTTTTTATGATGAAATATTTAATTATATGCTCAATAATTTTCCTGCTTGAGGTGAAGTGTGCTCGCTTAATAAACAGCAAATCCATGCTTTTATTTTCATGCTTTTTCTTTTTTTATTGTAGAGTTCTGTATAGAATTACTTGCATCTTCTGGTCTTTTCTACTGTAATCAGCACATTATGCTACAAATCTGTTCTTATTGTGTAGCAAAATTTGAAGCAGTTTATTTTATTTTGAGAAGCTTGCAAATAACCATTTCTTATGCAGTAAACAACTGAGTAGGTATGGAAGCTTCTGAGTCATGTGTGTATACTCAATTACCTCAAACTGCTTAAGGAGCTATTGTGCAGCCATCCATTTTTATTATTTCTTTATCAGCTGTTTAATTCTTCCTTCCTGTCCTATATGTCTAGTTGGACATCTAAATCTTTACAGAATTGGATGCACTGGTAGTTCTCGTTGGCCAGTTGTAAAATTGAATTAATGTGATTAAGTTAATACCACGGTGCAATCTGTGACAGAGGCAGGGATAATGTGTTTTATCTCAGGTCAAGCATTTGGGGTTTTTATAGTGACATTTGGCTTCTTCAACCATAAGATTACTCTTGTTCATCTTGCAACACTGCCACATTTATTATCTTCCAAGTTCTACAATTACTGAGGTATAGGTCATGCAGTATCACTCTCAGTCACAACACTATCTTTACTCAACCTGGGAGCATTTCTGCCCTTGCATTAATCAGAAATACGTCCTCAGACAAGAATGAGTTCATGATTCTTTTAATTAAAAATTGTATCATGGGACAGCTTACCATGAAGAAGTATATTTTTAAAAGAAGCAATGAAGCTTCAAACTACTGATTGCAAAAGCTGAATGATTGTGTCATGGAAAGAGTCACTCTGTATCTTGTTCTTTATCTTATATCCTTCCTTTAATGTGTCCCACTAGGGTGGATGCAACCCTAATTTAAAGGGGGAGACAGTGGGGAGGAGTGGTAGGGCTGTGAAAATGATTAGCTAAGCAAAGGACTCTGTTAAATCTTAGCTCTCTGTTTCACTCATTTGATCATAAATTTGTAATCTTTTAATAATTTTTGGACATGAGATTCCAAGCTTACTCAATCTGTGATCTGTCCTGCTGTGGTGTAGTCTTCTAAACATATAAGGACAGAAACAAGGAACTGTTAAGGTGCAAGATTATAGGACTGAATTGCCAATATTTTGGTGGGTTTTTTCAGTTTATCTTTCAGACTCAGCTCAGCCTAAATCCTTAGTCCAGTGCAGGGTTCTAAAAGGCTTCAAATAAAATTTCTAGTTGTAGGAATATATCATTTCTTGTCTCTACAAAAAATGTAATCCTTGTTCATCTCTGTGAGTTGGCCTTTCTGGCTTTGGTATGCACTGAACAGCTGGCCCAAGCCAAGGTACAGAAATACTAAGTTCTTAATATTAGAGTTCCAAATTAAATTTCTTTTGAACTGACAGTGAAATCAAGGTGAAGAAACCAAATGATTTGCTATTCAGTCAGTTAAGAAAAACGTGTACCCTTGATCTCCAACCAAATGGCCACATAATCACTGTGTGCAGGGGGTCCCCACATCTTTGCAAGGCAAATAGACTGTCAGTCAGATTTCAGCTGTCTACAAGTAACAAAGTGAAAAATGGCTTAGCCCTACTTTTTCTGGACCCACATTCTCCTTTTTCTTCATTTCTAGACTTTCTTTTTTCCCCTCTATTTCTGAAGTACAAAAACATCAATCTAACTGCTTCCATAGCTCCTTCAGAAATTCCACAAATTAGGTTTCCAGCTCTCTCCTAAATAGGAGTTGGTATCTTTTTTGTTTCTTGTTGGAGTTAATCAATGTTAATCACTGTTAATAAGGCTCACATTGTTTGCCAACATTATTTGTGATCACTCTCTTTTTTCCTGTAAGTTCTTCCAAAATTGGGTATGCCTCTTTCGTAGGCAACCCTGCATTCTCTAATTGTGAAATTAATCTGCATATGTAAACTTAAACAAAGTACTGTTCATCCTAATTTAGGATGTAGGATAATATGAAAAGCTGCTGAAAGTTTTCTACATAGCAGTGAAATTTTCTATGACAATTTGAAAATAATTTATAAATTTTATATCTGTCTGATTGCTATATTTTAATAGTTTTTCCTTTTGTTTTAATTTCAATCACAGGAAGCACTCACTTTAATTGAGCAAGTTGAAGCTGAACAAAGTGCATTGTATCGCAGTCTTAAAGAAGCTATGAGCAGCAGGAAAAAAAGCAGGACTCCTCCTCCTCCTCTGTTACTTTCTAGGTCACATTGCTCCATGACATTTAAACCAGCCCCATTCGATTCAGATATTCAGGTAATGTTTTTCATGATGACTGCATAAGAAATAACTAAACAATGCACAAGAGAAAAAGTTGTTTCAACACATTTTTCTCTGTTCCTGAGAAGATTATGTTATTCTGACTTAATTAAGTATCCCTTGTTTTTCCCCTCTATGAGTCAGTTTTCCTCTGTGACTCACTGTTTTGATCTTCACATTTGCATAAAACTTTCTTAATCTCATGCATCATGTTCCTTGGTGCTTCTGTTCTCCAGTACTTATTTATTCCACTTATCAAAAGCTCATTTTCTGTTTTAGGGGTTGACATACTCCTAGTTACCCTCTGAAGAGATGCAGGACTTGCATCATGTGATGCAAGAAAGCACACTGAAGTCTCTGTTGATGAAATGTTGAAGTGACACAGGTTCAGGTGGAAATAATCCACTTTCTGTTCAACATGCAGAGTCACAGAACTGTGTGGATCATAGGGGATATTAGGAGAGGTCTCTTGTCCAACCTTCTGCTCGAAGTAGGCTTGGCTGTAAGATTAGATGAGTTTGCTCAGAGCTTTATGTAGTCAGTTCTGAAAACTTCCAAAAATGGAAACAGCTTCTCTGGAAACTGTGTTCCAACAGGGCAACATGTTCATCGGAAAACTTTTTTTTCTTATGTACAGTTGGAATCTCTGTTGCTTCAATTTAGGTCTGTGGTTTGTCCTCCTCCTACCGTGCACTACTGTGAAAAGTAAATGGCATCTACTCCTCTCCCTCCCTCTGCTAATCAAGTAATTTTATCACAGAGGCCAATCAGGGTCGTCAGCCCTGTTTTGCCCTTGGTAAATCCCTTCTAACTGTTCCAAATTGCCTTAGTCTCTTTCCCTTGTCCAGAAAGAAGTCGGCTGAAGTATGAAAATTACACTAGCTGCAGCTTTCTTGAGAGAGGTTTTCGTATTTTGCAAGCTTCTTCAAAATAATCTTGTGTATAAACATGGTGGAAACTCAAATCTTATTAGTAGTGCTAAGAATGTTTTGGTGAACAGTCATTTCATAACCTGCAGTTTTATTGCAGTTTTTTAAGTGAATTTCAAATAGATTAAGTAGGGAAAAGTTTAATCTTTTTATCCTAACTGAATATAAAATAAAATTTGAAAAAAAAATCTTCAAAATGTGGTGGTTTTGTGTTAGTAAGTGTTCAAACTTCATTTTCTTTGATACATTTTGTTTGATGCATTTTGAGAGTGAATGCAGCGTCTTGGGCCACTAGATGGCGAAATGTGATTATTATTCTTATAATTTGGGCCCAGCTAGTCTAGAAGAAACTTTTTTTCTGAAATTGCACATAGCTGTTGAGCAGACAGGAAGAGTATTTATTTAAGGTAGAAGTTATTAACTGAATACTTAGGATTTAGTTAGTTTCTTAGGATAAATTTATGCCTAGGATTTAATTAGACATAGATAGTTCTTGTACTCGGAGTCAAAATACCTCTGACATTTTCAGATCTGAAGGCTCATTTGCTGAAAATAATCTCAATTTCAATAACACTTTTTGAAAAACAGTCAACAGGGAAACACCAACAAATGTCCTCATTTAGACTTTTGTACGGCCATTGATATGGTCTTACATGACATCCTGATCTCCAGATTGAAGAGACGTGGATTTGATGGAGTTTATGGTTCTATGGCCAGGTAGTGGATGGTGATGAGTGGGGTCCCTCAGAGCTCAGTCCTGCAACTGGTGCTCTTCAGTGCCTTCATTGATGATACAGGCAGTGAGAGTGAGTGCAGACTCAGCAGGGTTGATGACAGAAAGCAGAGCTCTGCAGCTGACACAACAGAAGGAAGGGATGTCATACCTGCATTTCTTTTGCCTGATTTTAAGGAACTGTCCTCCAGTAGTTTGCTGAATCAGAATCTGATGCCATCTTTAGAAGAATACTATTGCAAGGATCAAATAATGGATCTAGGTGACTTTAAATCTATGACCTATAGAGTTTGTGCTTTGGGATAGCTTTAAGGAATAGGGTAACTCAAGGTGGGGTTAGGATAATGGAGAATAATCTGTTTTTATTGCCACTGTAGTATATCTAGTTCTCCAGGTAAATAAATTAATCGATGTTTATAGAGCAGTTAGACTATACTTTTTTATAACTAAGCTGAGTTTTTTGCAGAGACTTTTCACAAAATTTTTACATTCTACATTAGTCAAAACTTGGAAATAATACTTTGCATCAACTAATTTTATTTTCATTTTCTTCGAAGGTTTCATGGTACTGCATTTTGGGCTCTGTAGCAGGAGGAAGTAATACAAAAGTAAGGTTAAATAGCAATAAACTTCAAAATTCAGGAGAAGAGGTAAGACAGAGGTAAAACTTGTTTAGGTTATTCTCTCTTCCTCTAAAAAACCCCAGCTCTCTAAATCTTTCTATCTGACATATTTTTTAAAATAATGTAGCTGTCTAAGCCTTTGACAAACTCTTCTATCTTTACGCCAGAAAACTTTCAGGAATCTTTTTGAATAATAAATTAAATTACTCAAAAGCTTCAAGTTAAAAAAATCTGCCTCTTGTTATAACTATGTTTTTCTGAGTGATATCTAAAAAATGCAAAAGTAGAAGAAAGCATATGAAATATTTTTAAAGTGTGCTCCAGACACTACTGTTTCCAGGAATTCAAAAAAAGAGAAATTATAAAAAGATAGAAATTCATTATTCTTCTTAATTGTGTAACTTCTAACAGCTATTTTTTCTAAACAAGACATTGCCTTACTTAATTCTGTCAGCATGATAATATAACTCTTTCAATAACCTTCACATTCAGACACAGTTTATTTCTAGGATCATACTCTTTCCTTTTCCTGTTGTGAACATGTGGTATGGTGAATCATCCTACACATCTCTAATTACTGATGACTGATCATGTTGGCTGTGTTGGTACTCTTACATTATTTATTCATTACAATTTGATGTTTAATTTTTTGAATTTTTTTTTGTTTGGTTGTTTGGTTTGGTTTTGAATTTTTAGGTAGGTTTTATTTTTTCCTTTGGATCACATTCTGATGTATCTGCACAGACTTAGAAGGTTCTGGTTTTCATTCACTTATGCCTGCTATTGCATTGTCATCCTGAATAACAACAATGAACGATCCAAATACTGGGCATTTTGTGATTTAAAAAAGGAGCAAGAAAGCTTCAGCATGTCCTCTTCAGCAGACTTTTCTGTAGTCCAACACCTCATTGATGAACTCAGTGATCATATTTATATCTGGAAATCTGCATGAAGAGTTCTGTTCTTTGCAGGACAGGTCTCTGTTGTGCTTTGTCACAGAAGAATGATCTCAACCTTTTTTGCCTGATATTGCAATCTTTCCTGGCTTTGTGAGCAAGCCCTGTACTGACACTGATAGACTGGGTGACTGGGAGGGAATCCTCCCCTTTGCACATGTTCTTCTGGCTCCTCCCCTTAAAGGAAAGTGTATGAAAGAGGTGTGTGTAGGCACTGGCAGTAGAGACTTTGATGTTATTACTGATACGCTGATCATCAAATCCAGAAAATCAAGCTTCATGTGATGTTCAATGAGTTAGTTTCAAAATACCGTCCTGTACTAGGTGAATTAAGTGTTTGACAGGTGACTTTTACCCCACTGCCAACTTTTTTCTCTGAATTTGCTGCAGTCCATCAAAGCCACTGACCATCTTAGCTCTGACAGGCACTGGAGACACACAGACCTGAGGTTAACCATGTGCCTCTGGAATGGAACTGCTCTTTGCTTTAGGATATGCTTTTGCAAAATGCTGATCTGCAGACAAATTCTCTATCTGCTGACTCCAAAAAAATTTTCAGAATTCTTGGGGATTGAACAATCACCTTATCATAAAGGGATGTTGCAGACTGTTCTACACTTATTTCTGGTCTGTTGGTTCAGCCCCAGCATCTGAAGGGATTTCTGTTGTTCAGAGGTCTCCTTATGAAGGCCAGACTGTGAATAAGAGCATTGTGTTGATGCTGTGTTATGATCGCAAGTCTCATGTTATCCTTCCATCACTAGGACTTGTTATTTTCAAGACCCTTGAAGTCTTCAAATCTTCCTTGTATAGGTTGTCTTGGTTACTGAGAGGAAGGTGGAAAATCCTCTTAGGAGTGAGTCATGATGTTAAAGTGTAGGTACACAATTGCTTGAAGGAAAAATTAAGATCTTGAAAGTATGTTGTTTGCTTCACAAACTCCAAAGTGCTATTAATAGTGCTGAAAGGACCAGAGATATCTCTGCCCATATCTAATACAAGAAGGTGGCGTGAAGGAGAGCAGTGTTTCTCTGGAAACACAGCTCAGGGCCATAATGTATCACTTTAATGAATGCAAGCATGCACAATCACTGTGGGAATGTTCAAATAGATACAAGTATCTTAGAAAAATATCAGGTCCTGGTACTTACTAGTTCTCTTAAGTTACATGCCCTGTATATGCATCAGCAGTCCAGAAAAAATGGATGCTTTTTTTCACATACCATTTCACTCCTTTCTCATTGTTTTCAAGAATTTAATACAAGAATCTAGTATATGACATGCTGTTAACCTAGGTTGTACTTTGATTGTATCCAAGACCATTAAATAGTTTGTTTAAAAATAACAGTTTAGAATTTGAGATTTGTTTTTGATATGTATAGTGGGTGTAACTAGAAAAATATTTTTGTTGGTAGATACCAGCAGATGGAAAAGTCCTCTTCGAAGTACAAGGCTTAGATGCCAATGAGAAATACATATTTGCTGTCGCAGCATATTCTTCAGATGGAAAACTTATTGGTGATGCTGTTGGGCAAATGACTAAGCCAATCCTTGCTTATCCACCCCTTTCTGCTACTACTGTTCAAGCATATTTAACTCAGGTAGGGTTAGAGTATGATAATGAACACCTGCTTTAATTTGGTTGTAATTACTTGTTTTCAGTGGTTGTTCTAAAACAGCATCTGGTAACAACTTGAGACCTTCTTGCCAAAAGCTTGATAAGCACAAATCACGATTTTAACATAAAAAATAGGGTATTTACCTAAATTTATTCTTAGTTTAGACATGTCAGGTTATCAGAAAATCTGTCAGAAATGTCAGGCTTAGTGGAAGGGACTCTCTCAGCTGGTTTTCTTACCCATCTTTGTTTTTCAGTCTGCATTTAACTTCTTTCTTCTTTTTTTTTAATAATTTGTTTCTTTTTCATTTTTGTGATTGAGACTAGAAGTACTAGAAATCATCTTACTAGTCATTATAGAATTAAAAATGTTATTGAACTTAACAGGTATCAAAACCAACCATTTTCATATTGAAATTAGTTTTGTAATATCTTGTGAAAGACCACAATGACAAAAAAGCCCCTTTCTCTTTTATTTGGACCATCAAGCTTTGCCTCTGGTATTATTGCATTCCTATTCTATTCCTTTCTTCATCATCATTTTCCGTGTTCTTACTAAAGAATATTTAAAACAGATTGAGACACAGAGAAAAGTGAAACTGTCTAGCCCTATAGATAGATCATGGGGAACAGTTAGAAGCTTTCCTAAAATATTCCAGTGTAACATGTATCCTCAGAAATTTATGCCTACTTGTTTGGCTTAGTTTACATCCCATTATTCAGAGCAGGAGTGCCTTCTGCAGTATTAGAAAAAGTAAAATGAACCTAGAGCAATTTAAATGCCTTCAAAAACTGCAGCACAATGCCTGTGAAGTATTCCATGCAGAGCTATTGGAGTGTTGGTCAACAGTCAGGGAACTCCCCTGCTTTTTCTGATGCTAAATCTGAACACACTAATATTAGTAGAATCCAATTGTTGCTACATGTATTTTATTCAAATGTGTCAGAATATTCTTAAGAGAAATTGTAAATTTACATGTTGTGGTGAGTTTTGAAACCTGCTTTATCCTATAATTATGTCTGGCTTGATTATTTGATGAACATGTCAACCCTCTGTTTGTTTGTTTTGTAGGTAGCCTATCAGACTGGCAACTTTAGATTGACCAGAGCAGCATTTTCACCAATGTGGGATTATTTTGTTTCAAATTCTTCTCCACTGCCTCCCAACGAAGCTGTTATTTCTGCAAGTAGTAATTTGACTGTATCTGAAAAAAGGTAATTGGTGAAACAAAATTAAAATAATAATTAATTAATTATCTATTATTATTTTCTAGTTATAGATGTGCACATTTTATTTAGAAGAGTTCCAAGTTGTGGAATTTTGTTCAGGATTGTGATATCAAAAACGTTCTGAAAAAAATGTTGTGAAATGTGTTATAAAAATATAGTGGTTTATAATTAGCAGAGGATTTTTGTTATTTATGGAACTGCTAACATTTGCACACCTAATTCTTTATAATGGCTGTTTTCTTAAGATAATTGGGAAATGTTTCTGGAGTGGGTACTAGTTTTGTGTGATGCATTTTCATATGCAAAATATATAATAGGCACTGAGTTCTTGGCTTTCCAATTAAGGGAGCAGTAGATTTCAGAAACTGTGAAAATTTTGTCAAGAACACCAACCAAAATAGGTAAATGCTTGCTAATTTTGTTTTGAGGTGGCTATATAATGTACCAATAATCTTGGCAGATGCTAAAGGACTTTAGAGATATTTAAAGTTAATTCTTCTATGAAAAAAATTCAAATGTTCAGCCATAATATTATATAAGTTTTTCATAGCCCAGCTAGAAATTTTGTGGTTGCATTTACTGAAATTCAATAGATCCAGATTTGGAAATACATCAAAATTTATTCCCAGATAAAATAATTTTTTATGAAGTAATAGGGATGAAATATTACAAGAAAACTAGTTTTAAATGTAAGTCAGCTATTTATGATTTGATAATGAATTAACATCATTGATAATGAATACAAATAATTAACTTCACTATTTTCCCTTCAAGTGCCACCACGTGTCTGATACTGGGCATACAAATGCACCAAGGTTTTTGATGTTACATGCCACAGCCATAGCAGCACTTGGGATTTACACACAACCTGTGGACTGCATTGATGCCATGACAGCAGATAATCACTGCAGATAATCATGAGTGTCACTGGCCTAGGGCAACAGAGCAGGAGTAGTCATTGTGCTGTTTTTTACATTTGTTTTTTCAGTTTTTTTTTAACACATCCAGCTCTAGAGATAACATTGTAATGAGTCTATTTTCAGCTAAATCAGATGAAAACAGAAAATTTTAAGTAGCTGTGCAAAGCACTTTTGGGATTTGCTTTTCTGAGATTTATGGCCAAGCCTTTTTTTATTTTATTTTATTTTTTTTACAATTAACATGGAAGATTCTCACAGCTGCGGTATCACGCAGTTTCTGTTTTACTGACCAGTAGGTAAGAGATTGTACTAGCTGAAGGGACAGCAGAGGGAGCCTGAAGGAAAGGAAACCTGTGTTTCCAGCCAGAGGCCCTGGTGGTGGTATCTGGGTAATGTTAAGTGTGTGAATGTGTCTATTTGATCTTCCTTCTCTAGTTTCAGTCTCTTTCAGGAAATACAATTGAGGAGAAGAAGGAATTTATTTCTTGTACTTCAAAATCGTAGGGTTTTTCCTGTAACAAAAATATTAAAAATTACAGCAAGTACAAATGCCTGCCTGTCCCCAGGGGACAGAAAAAACCTACCAAAAAACATCCTGACAGAAAAACAGGCAAAAGAAAAGAGATTCTTTTGAGACTTGTAATACAAGACATAAGTGTTGAAAAGGAGTCTGTTAGTAATACTTAGTAATGGGCTTCACAACTGCATGTGTCATTGTCAGAATACAGAACAACAACGTGTAAAAGGAGACAGTGAAAATAAATAAGCTGTAGCATCTGAAGTTTTCAAAGAGTTCAAAATTAGTTTCACTGGATTAGACGATACAAATGAGGAAAAGTTGTCTCAGATTAGTAGAATGTGGACAGCAACTTCAAAAGAAGTCTTACTTTTAGTTACTTTTTTAAATTTAGAAATGCTAAGCAATTTTTTCAGTTTTGTATATAAATCTTGTTTACAGAAGAACCTATAGTAATCCTTTTTGTCTATAATTATAAAACTAAAAACTTTATTTTATTATAACGCAGTTTCAGGCATGCAAGATCTGAACAATATTTGACATGCTTTTACTGTTGTTTTACTTTTGTATTTTGTAGGTTACGTTTTGAAGCTGTATCTCAGACTTCTCCTATTACCTTGCACCTCTTTTTGAGGAATATGTTTGCTGTCTCTGACATTAATATCGTGGAAGGAGCACTCTTCTGTGATTCCATCTGTTCCAATGAGATGCTCTATAAGAAGCAAGTATGTGTGATTTAAAATAATATACTGGATTTGATTTTACTTTTTCATCAGCCTTATTTCATCATTACAAGATAGATGTTGCAATCCACGAATCCTGTTTCCAGAATTCTCCATTATCTGTGGGTTACAGGGTCTTTCTTTCTGAAGTATTTCAGAAGCTGTTGGTTGTTTACATCCCACTGGAACAATGGTTCCTGAATCAGTCATTGCCTAATCCAAAGTCCACTGATTCCTACTGAGGAAGGATTGCTCTTAACTTCAGTGGTGGTAGACTATAAATTAAGAAAGAAATATAATAATTATTATTTTTGTCCTACTAAGATGTACCTCTGATTTTTAATTTTAAACATTTATGCTGTTAAATACATATACTTTAATTAAGATTTGACTTCTAACAGGGTTTTATGGTTTTAATATACTAATACTTTATTTCAGACTTTTTTGTAGTATAATGGCATGTTAATGACAAAAAAGCCCCTTTCTCTTTTATTTGGATCGTCAAGCTTTGCCTCTGGTATTATTGCATTCCTATTCTATTCCTTTCTTTGCTGAAGTACTTGTAAAAAATGTGAGCAGTTGATTACTCAGTGACTCAACTGGATGAACTCTCACTTGCCAGGACTGCAACAGATAACTTGAAGGGAAAGGAAGGAATTATCCTTCCCTTCCCTACTCTGAGAGGCTGGCATGTGAAATTTCCACTCCACATAGTTTGAGGTTATTAATCAGACTCAATTTTTAAATTATATGGGCAAACTCAGAGGGCACAATTAAATCAAGAGCAATAATTTCCTTTATAATCAGGAATAATGTGTTTTTTAATACACTTCTAACAGGTGTCGATGTAAATTCATTTTGAAGCTTTTATCTTACTTGATGCTTATCCTGCTTTGTAACCTGCAATAACATTTGTCTTCTTCCACTCTCAAATGATTTGAAACAACAGAAGGCATATTCAAATCAAAATGTGTTTTTCTTTTACAGGTTGCTAGATTATCAGAATGTGAAAGAATGGCTGTGGCAATTGAACTTAGCAACTGGTTGAACGATGCGAGTTACTCCCTGCAGTCTGTTGTACAATGTTACGGCCTCCTCGCCCCACTGATTTATCACAAGATTTTTTTAGTGCCGGTAGTTCAGGTGAGAGCACTTTAAGACAAAACAGCTGTCAAGTCCTCCAGTTATGCTGATTCAAATTAAACTTATAATCGACAGTTGGAGAGCTAAATATCTAGGCTTTGACTTCTTAATAGCTGATGAAAGAAAAGCCTTTTATAATTTTCTGTGTCCCCAGTGCATATATATTTAGTGTAAGCTGCACACATTCTGCTCTTGCATGTGGAGAGGTAACTGCTGTATCGATTCTTTCTTCAGGGTGATTGTTGGTACTTTAAACTGTAGCAGAATCTACAATACAACTTCTACATCAATGTTATTTACAGATGGCAATTTTGAGGAGAGAAAAGCAGCATTTGCCTGCTTTTCTGTGTTTGGTTTTTTTTTTTTTTTAATTTGGAATGTTTGCTTCATATCCAGTTTTGTTACCTTCTTAAAGAAAAGAAAGCTATTCAGTGTTTTGATAATGCAGTCTTCAGTTTTCAGGCGTGTACTCCTTTCCAGAAGCAAGCACCTTCTCTTTGAAAACAGAGTGCCTGAATCCTTCTCTGCAATTTATGAAGCAGATGTGTTTTTTAGATTCAGTAAGGATACAATAGAAACATGCAAATTTTTTCCCTGTAATTAGGTAGCCTTTTTAGGTAGCAGCAGTAAGAGTGTATTCCCTCTGTGAGAAAGGATGAGGTAACTGCACTGCAGGTGAGGCACAGACTGAAAAAAAAAATCATCTATTTGAATACAGGGATAGCTTCTTGCTTAAGATGTTGTGGGCTGTGGTCACCTACTACAGGGACAACTAGCCACTGGAAATGGCTCCTTTTCAGATTTCTTAATTAAAGTGAAAAATAATTTAGCCACATGTTCTTTCCATGTCTGATAGTCAAAATGGGGGAAAGAAGAATTTTATTTTTATAGCACACTGGAAATATTTTTCTTTAATTTGAAATTCTGACCATCTCTATGTATTTTTAAGCAGTCCTCCAGTAGGATTATGTAATCTTGCTGAATTAAACATTCATGGATTTCATGTTAGTTAAATCAGTGGAAATATCCATTGTGTATCTTTAATTTAATATCTGGGATGTTATGTGAACAAGCCATTTATCCCAAAGAGCTGTGGTTGAAATCTTGACGCCGTTAAATTAAATGGAAATTTTATTATTGGCATTTGTAAAAATCCTATTCATTAGATTTCAAAGTATTTTTGAAGTTCAGCATCAAACACAATAAGCTGCACAGAGGTACAAGCTCCTAAGTATGCTCCAGACTCCAAACTTTGTTTTAATCCTTGTATTTACAGATCCTCATTAAATGCTTGGCTGTCCTCCAAGAAATTCCAAGTGCTACTTTGCAAAGGAGACAGGAAGGATGTTATGAGAGTATTCAGCATATGATAGCTTGTATTTCATATCATACAGCAAAGGTATGGTGTGTATTGTTGTGCTGACAGCCTAATTTGAGATATAGTTCTTGTCATTTGGAGGAAAAAAAAGAGATTTAGTAAGCTGGCTCTCAGAATATCTTAGAGAACTAGTAATATTAAATAGTAAAGGCATACAAATATTCATTAGTATCTTTGAATCGGTGCATTTTATATGACAATGACATTTTGACTTTGTAATATTTATTTACTTATTCAGAAAATAGTCTGTAACTATTAGTCCATGTCATTGGGTCTGTATTTTATGTCATTGTGTGTATTTTTACATTTAAGGTGGTACTGTTTCCAATAAGACATACACATAATATATAGGTTTAAAAGTTTATTTATTGCAAATAAGCCATATTTGTAGTTTTAATCAGATTAACATATCTGGTTTTGTTGCTAATTAGATACAAGAGACTTTATACTGTTTAGTTTTGCATGCTGACAGATATAAAACACCTTGACTTTCAACCATGATATATATCTTTAGATGACATTTTATGATTCAGATATTTAATCTATTTAGTTTAGATAAGGAGAAACATGGTACTGGATTTTCCCCTCGGGTTTAGAGACATGCTGCACTTAAATTACTAGCTATCATAAACATGTGGTACTGAAAAAGTCAGCTTTCCTCTAGCTTTGAGTGCACCTCAGCTGAGAGCTCATACTGAAGCTGAGCTGGGGCTAATGATTGGAGGGATTGCCCCGTGTTGGTGATTCCTCAGTTTGGTCTCTATAGGAGCTCAATCTCCATGCTCACCTCACAAGAGCAGATCAGTATCAAATAACCCTGAAAATGCTCTGCAAGGCCAGCATGGCTGTGAGGCCAGAAGCCAAGGGCAGTGCCATGGCTGGCAGAGCAGCACCTGGTAGTGAGGTTCAACCAGGCATCCAGATTAGCAGGTAAGTTTGTGGTGACAAGGCAGGTCAGATTTGAAGCTGGGAAGTCAGTCCACAGGTCAGGATAAGGCCTGGTGAAGTGGCTAGGGTCAGACAGAGCCCAGCAGGCTGGTCCATCATATGGACTGGGAATAGTCTGAGGTCAAGCTCAGAAGTTGGTCCATGGGCCAGGTGCCCAGTGTAGTGGATCCATTGCCCCACCCAGGCATGGCTTGGACAGAGCTGGAGACCAGCGTTCCTGCCATGTAGGAGCCAGCAGGGAGTGTGGGCTTAGACTTGAGCTGAGAGGAAGCTCCTGGCCCCACATGTGTAGGCCCCAGCTGAATGCTGTCAGGGCCAATAAAACCTGTTAGAAACCTTTATTAAGTGTTTGTTGTTGGATTCCTCAGCTAAATGACTACCACTTATATTGCTCATTTTTTTCCTTAGAGATAGCATTTTGACAGGGTAGCACACAGAATAGCATAGAGAATGAGTGAATTGCAAATGCTTCTCATTAAAGCATGGTTTATGGTTTTCTTTTGACATACAGTCAGGTCATGTACTGTATTTATCCTAAGGTAATCCTACACTTAGGATTGCAAAGGCAAAGATCCTAATGTGAAGTTAGCTTGCACAGAGTAGAAGCACTTGGGCCTTTAGAGCTCTACCTAAAGAAGATAAAGCCATCTAAAAACATTCACTACACTGTTAATTTATAAATTTCATAGTTTAAAAATAAATTTGACTTCTCCTTTCACTAATACAGATGGGATTTTAAAATGTGCATTTGATACCAGGGAGGTAAATGGGATCATTTAGTTATCCTTTTTGTTCTTTGATAGCAGTACTGCCTGAGAACAGGGAGAGTGTCAATCACAGCAATAGATACTTCTGGGTAAATCTTTCTATTCTCTGAGGGACAGGCTAAGCAGAAGTAGAAGACATAGATAAGATATCTGCAATTCCAATTATTTAACATGACTATAGTCTTGGGGGGTTTTTTTATTAGAAGAAACTTGCATATTGAGTATTTCATTTCTATTTATAATATTCATGCATTTTGACAATTATTAGTAGGCAGTAATGAAATACTGCATGTTATGTAAACCAAAAAATATATAACAGATGATTCTTTAATAGGTACTACGTTCATGGAAAGAATATGAACTTGCTGTAATTATCATTAACTATGGGAAAAAATTGTTGATCTCACCAACAGTTTCACTCGGCCTGTCAGATGTGAAAACTAAGGAAATGCATACTGGCAAAGAGGTAAAAGTAGTTCCTCTGGTTTTCACTTTTTCTTTTCTCTACATTTTGTATTCTATTATTTTGAAGACTAAATTTATTATTTTTTTTTGTTCTAGAATCATAGAGTAGTTTGGGTTGGAAGGGACCTTAAAGATCATCTAGCTCCAACCCCCAGCCTTGGGCAGGGACACCTTCCACTAGACCAAGTTGCTCAGCAACCCATCCAGCCTGGTCTTGAACAACTCCAGAGATGGGAAATCCCCATCCTTGACAAAATATGCTGTGCTAAAAAAAATAGGGAACATATTTTTTATTTCATCAGAAAAGAAAAATAATACAATATAGATTAACTGACAAGATATAGATTTAGAAGACTTGGGATCTAAGCAAAATTCTACTATTGAGATGCTGGTTTTAGTTAGGTTAAAGCTAAGTTTTCATAACAAAGTATTCAATATTTCAGAAGTGTTCCTCAAGGGCATCCCATTTAGCTGCAGTGGCAAAAGCAACAGAAAATCTGAGTACTCTTGAAACAAGTCTCCTCAAACTGACAGAACCAGGTAGGTGTACTGTTGAAACACTTCTTACCATTTTCTATGGAGTTTTCTATGATTTATTTGTAAAAAAAAAAAATTACTGAATAAGTACGTTTATTTCTTATATCTTCCATGATGAATCAGCCAAAGCAATAATGATCTTGGTAGTGATCACCTCATAGTGATGTGTGTGTATTCATTTTTTTGTCATTTCCAATGGAACACTCATTTCTTCTTTCAGAGGAATATTCATTTGTGTACAATTCTGCAAATATATATGTTCTCCCAATCTCTTTAAATTGAATTCCATGTTATTTCGGCTTGTTTTATCTTCCTAAATCAGAAAATGCAGTGGCAAAGACCGCTGTCCATTTGTAGCGTGTCTTAATACCCTGCCCATGCTAGTAGTAATGGCCACTGCAGGAAATTTTAGTGGAGAAAACTCTCCCTGAAGAAAGTTCAGAGAAATTGTCTTTTTTGTGAAGGAATTGCATGCATATTAGTATTTAACTACCATTTAACTCAGGAGTGAATAGGTGAATTTTAAAATATTTTAGAGTCCGGATCAAGCACAAGAAATTTCTGGCTAATAATTCTGCCAAAGTTTGATGAATTAACAAGTAAGAATTATAAAGAAAATTTGGTTGCAGCTTAAATTCAGAGACACTACTGAATTTTTCCCATTATATCTACATGACATCTTGTACTCCTTGGAGCCTGGGTAGAATTATAGAATAGTATAGGTTGGAAGGCACTTCTGAAAGGTATTTATTCCAACCCCCTTCTCAAAACACGTACAATTAGATCAGGTTGCTCTGAGACTTGTCTGGTCAAGTTTTGAATCTTTCTGAAGAAAGAGATTTTGCAACCTTTGTGGGAAACCTGTTCCAACAGCTGACCACCCTTATGGTTAGAGAGGTTTTCTTTATATGTGTTTGGAATTTTCTGATTGCCAGCTTGTTTCCATTGGCTGTTGTGCTGTCAGTGAGGACAGTCTGTCTCCACATTCCACATTCCTCCTATTAGATAGGTGTAGATTCCTCTTAGTCTTCTCTTCCCAAGACTGAATAAACCAGGTTCCCTCAGCCTCTTCTTGCCCTGTCACGCACTGTAGCTCCTTATCATCCTGGCTGGCCTTCACTTGACTTACTCCACTATGTCAGTGTCTTGTATTACAGTGTCTAAACCCAAACACAGTAATCTGGATGTGGTCTCATGAGTGCTGAATAGAGGGGAATATTCATGTCCCCTGACCTGCTGGCCATGCTGTTTGTAGTATGGCCCAGTGTGCAACTGGCCTTTGCTGCAAGACCACATCACTCAAGTGCTGGTTATCATCCATCATCTCTGTATATGCATTTGTTCAGAAGAGAGAGCATTCTTGTAAAAAACAGTATAAGGGGTGTTGGAAAAAACCCATTAATCTGTGCATTAATCCTTCATTTTTGCTAACATTGACGCCTGCATTCCTGCAGAACAAGTTACATAATGAAAGAATTCTGTAAGTTAATTGAAAAGCACATTGATGTCTTAATAAAAAGTTAAATTAACGGATTGATCAGTTAGAAAACAAACACATTTTCAGTAGCTGGCAAATAATTGGTTGTTAAAGTCTGCTCTGTTGTTGTAATAGCCTATTTGTCAATAGTTTCAGGATACAAATTGAGAAGAAGCCTTTTGGTGAGGCCATGCAAAACTTGCAGCTGTCCTTATGAATATCTGTGAATGGTATAGGGCAATGTGCACACCTGTAGGGCAGGCTGTTAAAAATGTTTTGGAAAAAGCCTTGTTATAGGAAATCCTTATAATTGGATCAACACTTAGCATTCCATTGATGATAGTCTACAAGAAAAATGAAAAGAGCTGAATCTGCTTCTTCCAAAGAAGAAAAAAACCTAAGTATTTCACACACAGTGCAATTTAAATTCTGAAATGTCAAATCTTTTCTCATTTAAAACATTTTGGGACATATTTTTCTTTGTGAAAATGCTTGTTTGGAGCAACGTATTTTTGAACTTGTCAAATGGGAGAGAGTACTAAGAAAGGGTGTCCTAAAAAGAAAAATTTAGGAAGTCTGCTTTTCCTGCTGTCTATTTAATTGGATATTATTTACATTCAACAGACCTAGACTGACTGCTCTCACTGGAGGTTGTAGCTATTGATCCACTATTACAAGTGGTTCCAGAGTGCATTTTTAATCTCACTTCTTTCAGGGATTTGCTGCATTGATGTTTTTCATCCACAGGACTTGTCTAAGCACAACATTTGAGGGTTGTATTTCTTAATTAAGGAAAAATAACAAGTAGCACATTGTTTTGGTGCACATCAGTTTAACTGCCAGAAGCTTGAATCCAAGTTATTGTCCTATATATTCTGTATTCTATCTACATCTGTGTATTCTATATATTATTTACACCTATATCTATATAAAATATATTATTAATGGAATATAAATCCATTTGTATACATATATTTATGTAAACATTTAGGTTAAGTAAAAGAAATCCTCTACCTACTTACATTATCCATATGCAGAACGTGAATGCAAGCATTAGTCAACCGCAGTATCATGTGATCAGTTCTTTCTGTATAGCCTTAAACACATTTTTTTGACGTGTTCTTTCTGCACATTCACCTCCACATATGATTTGCATGGATCTGTTTTAGACCTCTGATGAACTCCAGACATCCTCCTTATTAGTCTACTAGCTGGAAGTTCATCACTCACATCTGTAAGCTCCTATTTAAGTTGTACAGCTACATACATTAGAAGAAAAGAGCAAGCATTTGTATTGCTCTCTGGATGACAGTGAGAGATTTTAAAGCAATCTGTGTGCTAGAGAAGGTTTTTTTTAATTGTTGGTTACAGTTCCAGGTGGAGTTTCTGTTGTATATTCTCACTACTTCTCACAATGGATTTCATTTGGTTATTTCTAGGTCCTGGAACACAGCTTACAGGACAGGAATCTCCTTTGTTCCTCTACCCTGTAATTTCATGTTGGACATCAGAGCGTGCTTATCGAGAAGGTAGGGATAATTGGTGTTTATATTAGTTTTAAAAGCTTCTTTACTTCAGAAAGTTGCCAGTAAAGCAATCTCATTCTTGTTTGGAATAAGCTCTTGGAAGTGTTATCTTCATTTGGTTCTTAAATATACAAAATGAAGTGAAACATAGCTTATAAAAAGTTCTCAATATAAACACGTTTAGAAATTAATATAACCAATTATTTGGGGTGTTGCTGCTTAGTATATAAAATATAAACATTTTAAATTGAATAATGTTTATTTTCTAATAACATTGGAAACAAGCAAATTTAAAAAAAATTGCCAAGTTTTCAAAGTTTCTGTTTGTATGGAATATTCTTTTTAAATTGAGATACTGCATTTCCACATTAAATTATTTTACTGGAAGAGGAATTCACAGGAATCTCTGTCTCTAGAATGTTTTTAATTCTAGAAGTGTATTAAATAGAGTGAACTTGTGATTCTGGATGCCAAATCACAAGAAGCATTGAGCAACTGCCATTGTGTAGCCCTGATTTTAGTGTCTCTATGAGTGTGCAGCATGACATGAGTAAGTGCTTTGAGACATACATAGCTGTAATTGTAGCAGAATTCAGAACCGTGTTACAGCATAAACACTTGTGGTTTTTATTACTTTATTGCAGTGCTTAAATTCCGAGGGCAGTCACGTTTCCTTGAGTTTTTTGTTCAACTCTTGCACAAAGTCCTGAATGAAGAGAAGTTCCAATGTGTTTTGGAGTGGGCAGACAGTGTGGAAGTTTACTTGAAAAGGTAGATCTCTATTATAGTAGTAGTGAAAAACTACTACTTAGGCTCACGAGAGTCACAGTTACAAAAAAACCCTGTAGGTTTTACCTGGTAAGACTTAAAAAGAAACAGTAAGTTTCACCCATCAGGAGTGATTTCCATGACCTCCAGTATGCAGAATTTCCATGAACACAGAGGGTTATATAGCTACAGTATTGTGACCTGAATATATTTGGAGACATAATATTGTGGCAATTAGCCACATTACTATGTGACAGTGGCATGGCTTAGAAAGGTATATTGGGTTAAATCAAAACCAAGCTGATCAGGGCCTACTATAGTGTCAAAAAAATTCTATGGGAAAAAAAAGATAAATGGAACCAAATTGTAGACACTTACCTAAAAGCATCCTGTTTTTAAAATAGCACACCAGTATTTCTAAAATGTGAAAGTAAAATGACCATTGGAAATGAGATAATTATTTTAGGGAACAAGAACTGTGGTTATAAGAGATCAAAACAATAGGACATGAAGAAATTCTTTGCAGATTTCTGTAGTATAATTTGGGTAATGAAGAAAACTGTTTTGTTGTACTTGGCATTAGGAAGGTGATATAGTTGTTACTTATAAATTCAGATTTCTGTAATAAACCTTGAAAGTTAGCACTTCCTTTTTTCTAAAGAGGGTGAAGAAAAGAAAATCTTTTGAATTTAAAACTGGAAATGAAATAGGAATTGCATGATATGTTCTGTATGTTCCCAGAGATAGCCTTCTACTATGAAAGGAGTTTAACGTGATGATTATGATGATGATGAATATAATGGTATTTTTTATTAGGAGGAATGAAGACTTCCTTGGTACTGATGGAATTGCAACACAAGCAAGATCTTTCATTCAGCGAGAAGGCACACATGCTGCAGGAGTTCAGAAAGTGAGTTCTATTTTTAAGGAGTTGTGTGTTTTTACTGGGTATCAATATCATAAGAACAAAAATAAATTTTTAAAAATTGTCTCATAAAAACCTCAGCTAGGGACATCCACAGCTGCTAAAATTTCGGATGCAAACTCTAGCCCTCTGCTGACCTCTGCGCTCCTAAAACAAGGAAGAAAAGTTGGCCTGAGATTCATCTGTAAGACCAACAATTGTGAGAATTTGATATGAGTCAGAATAAGGCATTCCAAAATCAGCAAAAACTTGCCTTTCCTTACTCCCTTTAAAATAACATGATGTACAATATGTATTACACTTTTTAATGAATAATTGTTCATGGTTAACTCCATGTGCAGATATTCTAATTGCACAATAAAGGATTTTTGTTCAGGATTGATTTAAAGTAAATTTTTACTTTTACTGGAAGATACAAATAATCTTAATGGATTTGTATCATTTTGGAGGAAGAGTTTTCTCCCTCATAATCCTCTGGTAATGTTCTGATACTACTAGCATCTGAGATAGATTAGGAAAAGGGTTTTTCTCTCTCAGTTTTTTATTGTAAAGTATTACTATTTATAATAATAGGAAAAGAACTGACATTATTTCTGCAATGAAAAGACTGGTATATGAAAGAAAATATTTAGGGACCTGGCTGGCTTCTTTGTGTCAGCCACTTGACATGTAATTTCCAGAAAAATTGGGAAGTTTTCTGGAATTTTTTTTGCTGTCTTATTTTGACAACCATTCCAGAAGTTTTTTTTTATGTTCTGTTCCTACATAAGCCAAACCTCTCTATACCTTGAGTAATTGATAATGTAAGTATAAATAGGTATTTGAAGTTTATTTAAGATTTTGATGCAAGGTTTTTTTTTAAAGGGAAAGGATACCTCACCTTCAAAGAAAGCAAAGGCATCACCTTCGAAGAAACCAACAAAAAAAGCCTTGCCTAAAAAAGGACCTCTTAGAGAGTATTTAATGAAAAATCCAGATATCATGAATTCTCCAGAAAAACAAGGGTAAATGAATACAGTTGCCAGGCTCATATACAGGAAAAAATATTTTGACTGAAATTTAGTTTACAATTAATTGTGTATTTTAATTTTTGTTTTATATCAAAGAGATTAATTTCTGTACAGTCTTCTCATTTTTCTGATTTAGTTTAGTATAATACTGGTTTCCACTCAAGGAAACAAAATCTGCTGCATTTCTGTTTAAGAAAACAGCTGTTAAAAGTTTCAAGTCTTTGTGTTTCAGTTGTGTTACCTCGAGTGTGTTGTTTCATCAAGGCGGAAAAGCTCTGTTAATCTGTGTTGGGGAGCTTACCTGTTACAAAACTAATAAGAAATATTTGTTATTTCTTGATGTTCAGGTAGTTTCAGAATGATTTTTGTGGTCGTTCTGCTAGTCTTTTTGGACTATCTGTTCTGCAGCTTCCAGAAGACTGTTTTTGATTAAAATAACATTAGATATTCATTCACCTCTTCTTTTGGCAGATATTTGTTTATATTTGGTTAACTTTCTAATAAGAATACCTTCTGACCTAAAAGAATGGGTAGTACTTGTAACTTGGTCCTTTGGTCACTTATGCTTCCAGTAATTAGCAAGTAGGGAATTATAAATATTTGCATGTAAGCAATTACGTAACTGATTCTGGAAGTGTTTTAAATAACCTAGAGAAGTTTCCATATAATCTTCTAAATATTCACCTAAACCATCCAAAAATGTTATTATTCCTCTTTGACAGAAAAAAACCTACCTTAAAATGATTTTGATGGCTTTTAGAAGAGGGGTTGTTAAACCTATCTTGGGTTTTTTTCAGCTACTCTTTTTTATCTTACATAATAGTAATGCTATATAATAGAATCAAAATTGTATGTGGTATACTATTCTGCCCACATTTTAAAGGTGGAAAACAGGCAGAAAAAATAATTTAGATTAATAAAGGAATCTGTTTACGCTTAATTAAAAAGCATAAGGAAAAAAGAGATTTGGTTTGAATATAGCATTGTATATCTGTGAGGTAATACAGAATGTTCTCATCTGACAGAGAAACTTAAAACAGCCTTGGCTGGAAATTAAAGGCAGGCATCCAGATTTGAAATCCTATGTTCTTTTCATTTTGGAGATGGTTAACTACCAAATCAAAGCAATCAAAAGAATTATCCAGATGTATAATATGACAGTAGACCCTCCTGAATTGACTGAAACCTATTGTGTTTGCTGTAATAATCTTTTTGTATGATTCAGGTACAAATAACTTCAAAGAGAGCTAAACTTTTTAAAGTACTAAGACAAATATCTTATGGAAGTTGGTAAGATATAAAATAGGATTTATTGTGTGTTAAGTGCACTTAAAGAGAGAAAGCACAATTGCTTTGCTTGACTAAAGCAAAAGCCTTTTAGTTAGAACTATTTCATTTGCTTATCTGCTTATACATATAACCTGTGGATATGCAACAGGATACTTCTGTGTATCTTTATCAGGACTTTCTTTTCTAGAGCTTCAAGAAAACAGACTTTAACTTTTTACTACTTTATATGTTTTGGTTTAGGAAAGGCAAGGATAAGTTGAAAAAATTAGCTCATCAAACCTTAGTGATGCTGCTGCGTAAATACGTAACCCGAAGTCAGTTCTGTCACATGTGTCTTGAAGAGATGCCCTGGAAGTCTCAGATGAATATCTATCTGGCAGTTGCACACTACCACTTATTTAAAAAGAACCTGGAAGAGCTATATAATATTGGAATTAGTGGTTCACAGCATTTGGACAGGTACCTTTTACTGCACAATCAGTGATCGCTACTAACAGAGATTATTGTGTTATTGCTGTTAATACAGACATCTGAATTACAATATATTCATATGAACAGTTTGTCATGTGAATAGTTCAGCTTTCAAATACAAATGACTTGTTACTTTGTAACAGGGTTTGCTTTCCATCGTGAGGGTATCAGAGTTTTGGTTGCTCACTTGATTGGTGAGATGAAAGCTTTGAAATATACTATTCTGTGTTATTTTTTGGTTCCTTACGACCTCCAGCTATAATTCAGTATTTCTGATTCCTAAAGCTGCTGAAAAGTACTCATGTCTGAGAAACAGAATTTTGTGTATTTATATCAAAATTCTTTTTGATGTTGTATGCGGGGTTTTTTTGTGTTTCCTTCTCTTTCTCCCATTATGCAGTTACAATATTTTGGATCCTGAGATGTTCTCATTAAACAATTCTGGCACTGTACTGGCAAGAGAAGCTGTAGAGGATAACCTAAGCAAAACAACTCCTTCTCTCCATGAAAAGTCAGAAACAACCGAAAACCAATCCTGTAAGAACTTTTGGTGCACAATAAAAGTTTCAGCTTAATCAGTTTTGACGTAACCTTTTCTTTCTCTTGATTTCTGTCTGTCTTGACCTCCATCATTAGTTCTCCACATCACCTTTGGAAAAACTGTCAGTCATGCCAAGTTAATAGAAGACATTTCTAGATTTCAGTTGTCCTCTATATTTTTGGCATACTTAATATAACAGAAGTCATAGTAAGTGATGGAGCATATCTAATAATCCTGATCATTGTTTAGTCTATTAATAAATCTGTTACATATTATCAATTAGTTATTCTTTATCCTATACTTTAGTAACAAGTTTGTAAGTTTAAAGAAATTAATGATAATAGCTTTAGGTTTGCAGGTACACACTACCTAGACATATCAAATTGATAATATTCCAAATTATTCTGATTTCATTGATAATTTCTTTCAGTTTCTGTGGTTTGTAATTGGTTTTACCTAGCAAGTAAAAAATTTCCTTGGTCATTCTGTAGGTAGGTTTTAAAGTTATAGACTGAAGTTTATTATTATCTTTTAAAATTTAGGTAGAATTAATCTTCCTTCTCTGCTGCTTTCTCCCCGGTGTTTCCCTGTGTCAGAAGCTACCTGAGGACCAATTTATTTTCTACCACTTTTATTTAATTTCTTTGTCTTTCACATCTGATTTTTATTATTCTAACTATTTTTAGTCCTAAGAGGTTTCAACAGGAGCCAATAGGCTCCTGTCTGTGGCTGTTAAAGGCAGGTCTTTGATTTCCTCAGATGTTAGTGACAGCATACAAGTCAAAACAAAGTAGTCTGCATAGGCACCAGAAGTTCAAGAAGTAATCATAGTCCTGGTCTTTTCAATAGCACTTCAGGGACACGTTGCCAGAGCTGTAAGGATCAAAATTCTCCTGTCTTTCTATGTAAGACTTCCTTAGGTAAAATCAACTGTATTCTTTGCCTTTTCCAAGGAGGTGTGACAAAAACTAGCACTTGAATTCACTGGTTCTCTTTGCAACAGCTTACTTTTACATAAACACTTTTATCTTGATGCTTGCCAGTCACTGAGAACCAAGTCACTAAAGTGGCTGAAACCTGATAGAAGTCCTGTTTACTATCTCCTGGCCTTTGCAATAATTCTTATTAAAAGAATTACATAAAATGTGTAGTTTTCCACAGAGTTCAAATACTTTATAGCTTGGAATTAGTTTCTGCCTGAAACCTATAGTTCAGATATTACCGTATCCCACTACCATGAACCTTTGCATTTCCCCTTGGGGGATATTTGATAGCATATAAAATAATGAAGCAATTTTACATATACCACAGAATTTTTCAGAAATCCTCCCTTCTTCCTAACATCTCCTTTTAAGAGGTGTCTGTTTAGAAAGATTCTTGCAAGCTTGCCAAGAGATTTCTTCCCATGTTGATTTCTTCCTAGAACTTAAGGGAGGATTTTGTTTTGACTTTGAGGCCAAAGACTATTTGGTACCCATTATTATTTTGCTCAAATTTGTTTTCATCCCTGCTTCTCCCAATTCCTAAGTAAAAGCATCTTATATTTTAAATATCATAACTGTACAAACATGATAACCTTAACACTGGCATTTCCTAACATTTAAGTATTTAGCTGTCACAGGAAATCCTAGCTGGCTGGGGGTTTTTTTCTATTTTAAGAACTTCAACTCAATTTTAACGAGCAAACTTTTTGTTTTCAGTCACAGTTAAATCTCCTAAGAACAGAATTAAACAGAGTCGAACTCCTCCAAGTCGAACAGCAAAGGATACAAAAGTATCCATCTCTCAAACTCCCGAAGAACAGGACCAGTTTCCATCAATTACCCTTTTACTGAAGCATTTTACAAGCATCTTCTTGCATTTGAAAAGAGCAGTGGTATGATGTGGTTGGTTTCTTATTAAACTGTTTATTACTAAGCATTGTGTTACAATACTTCTTTCTCCATGAAAAGACCCCACACTTCAGAAACATCAAAAAAATTTCACCGGTTAAAAGAAATGTTTTCTTGTCTTCTGAAAAATCTGCAAGTACAATGTATGAAATGTCAGACATAGCACCTCTCATAATATATATTTCTATCAAACTTGCAATAATTTATGTAACTGTTCTATTTTTCAATTAATCTTTGTAACTTTCCTTCTCATGTTTGTTATATTTTTCTGAAAATACCTGCCGACTTACTTTTCCCCTTACAGGTCTTAATGAATGTCACACTAGAAATAGGAGAACCAGTGATTGAAAGGAAATGTCGACTAAGTACTCTTCCATAAATCCTTCTAAACCCAAGTAAAAACACACATATAGGTGGTGTGAGTTAATTTTTATTTCTGATTCTCACACCAAAACCGACAATTAAATTAAATTGTAAATTAGTGCTTCTATGGAAAGGTAAAAATTAAGGTTCTAGAAAAATTATGTATGTCCAAGTTTTGAAATAAAAGTATAAAGCTTTTAATTTCTGCATTTCCAAGGTATCATTATATTTTGAATGGTGTACACAGGTTCTTGCTCACCGTGGTAGCCACTGGACATTGCTTCAAAATGCTTGTCGAGAACTTTGGAATTATACTCGAGAATTACAATGGATTGCTAACCAGTCACATTCCCATATGGATGAATTTCCCATCACCTGGGGTTTTCTTAGGAACACCATCTGGTTGCCATTTTATTTTGCATCAGACATGATCATTGATATGATAATTGACCTGCAAGCAAGCAGTTCTCTTAAGGTAAAAATTATTTTTATTTAAACAACTCTTTATTATCACATTTTCACTAGAGAGATAGTTTTCTCCTTCTTGCATTATATTCTAGTATGTCCAAGTTATTCTCTGTAACAAATTTTTTAGATGATTATGGTACTTTCTAATCTTTGTAATTGAATTGTCCTAAACACACATTTGAAAATAACAGGTATAATGATGTTTCTTCACTGTAGATTGTGGATCCTGAAGGAGACTTTTGCATTCCCAGTTGTTTAGGAGGTATTATGGATGAGAATGGTGGTTCTAATCTTCATCCCCAGCCTCCCCTGGATGATGTAAATGTGGTTGACATGAGATGGATATGTAATCTGATTCTTAAAACAATAGAATTGTTATATCAAATGAAGAAGTGGGAAGCACTGGTACACATAGCTATACAATTTAACATATTTACACAGTAAGTTATACCAACTCTAATAAAAATTTAAAAACTAAGATTATATAGTTTAGTGTACCATTATCTTGCTTAATTACTACACTTTGTTTTTTTTCCAGTGAGAGGTACACAGAACAAGTGAGTCCCCTGCTGGTGTATGCTCAGAGGCAGCTGCTGGAAAGGATGGAGCAATTCAATGGCCCAGACAGCCGTAAATCTCATTTCACAAAACATCTGGCTGATGATGCACAGAAGGTGAAACAGATTTCTTTTTGGGGCACTGACTCTTAATGTGAACTAAATATGGAGAAGCAGTTTCACTGATTAGATTAATATGCTTTCTCATAGTGTTCCCAAATATTCAATTATAATAAATTAATGAACATAATTGATTGAAGTACATGAAAAGGCTTGTATGACATGATTCCAAGAGCAGCAGGTGACCCACAGGACATTTCTTCCACGCACAACATACCCATTCCATATTATAAGCTTGAATCTAATTTCACGTTATTTCTTGATGCCACTCTTTTAACTTTAGAACATTTGGATATTGGTTTGTTTCTGCATTGGAACGCTGCTCCTAAAGAACAAAGTTAATAAATGAGTTGAATGAAACACTGACAATGCCAGTAAAAAACTTCAAAAAACTTGATCACCACCAAAAAAACCCCTAAGCAGCTCAGCAAGTTCCTCTCATTAAAAGCCATGGCTCTATATATTTACTAACCATGCCACTTGGAAATCTTTCATTGAATTAGCTATTAAAAATTAGGATTTTCCTTTTTTTTTTTAGTGTAACATTTATTTCTAGGAAGTTTGTCTGAAGTCAGTCTCACTGTGGATATTTTTAGGATGTTTCTATTAATAATGTAGAGTACGTGAAGGAGAGGAGGGAGAAGTAGGATTTGGAGTACCAAACAGGTTTGTTCTGAATATGAACATGAACATGGCGTTCAGGAGCCACTGCCTGGCCTAGAGACAGCACACTGGTGGCCAGGGCTTGCAGGGACTCTGAAGGCACTCCTGGCTCAGAAGGGCAGCTGAGGAGCTCTGTCTTCTCGTTCCTGCTCTCTCCAGCCCAGCCATTCAGAATACAGTCCTTTGTCTATAAAAGGGCACCATGGCAAACCACCTCATAATGCTGATAACTGACCTGTGAAAAAGTAATCATAGCTTTGAAAGACAGCTTACAGATTGAAGACTAGTGTTAGTTGATAGTAATAAGGATTTCAGGTAAGAAATTTAGTGTTTATGGCTATATTTCATAAATCAGTGCCATTCAGAGAGTGTAGAACTAGTTCTACTGGTTCTTCTCCTTCTGAAGTGATGTAACTTCATCAGCAAAATAAAAAGTCTGTTGTGTATTAGTCCTTCATAGAAGTCTTGAAGTTTGCCTCTCTGCCAGAGTTAGGCTGCTGTGGTTACTTGCTTCGAGCTATTTTGTATGCCCCTCTGCAGCATTCCATTGTGTTTCCCAGGCAACATGCCCTTTAGGCGTGGTTACGGTGACAGGTTCTGTGCAAGAATGCCTTCGTCTGGGTAACAAGGCTGGAATATTTGCAGAACATCAAGCAGTTGCTCATGATTATGGCAAATACCAAATAAGAGAGAAGCTTAGTTCGGTAACTTTGAAACACTTACATCCAATATTTAGGTGTGAATGTTTCACCTCTAACTGACAAGAGTGCTAGTTATGGGCCATTGGTGTCTTAATTAGTCCTCTTTTTATTTTGTCATATGACTGAGTATATAGATATTTAACTGTAAGAACCGAACATTGATTTTTCTTAATGTTATTCAATTATGGAACAAAACCATCTTTTTAGATGACTTGCAGAAACTACATAGGGTACAAATTACAGCTGCCCGTTGCCCGTTCTGCCAGTGAAGGCATTTTTCCTGGATGCTTTTTCAGTCCTGAGACGAATAATGATTCTACAGGTCAGAGCACAGTTCACTATTTTGTGTTTTCTTTTCTCCCAGAGTCTTTCCTTTGTTTCACACTGGATTAAAAAAAAAAAATCTATTTCTCCTGCTTATCATAGTTCTTCCACTTCTACAATGCTTCTTTTAAGCATTGACAACTGAGCTTTGTCTTCAAATTATTGTTCTTGATATTTTGAACGGATTGTGATGTTGTCAAGATCTTTCAAAATATACTCAGACTATGTCTGAAAGCAGAGAAAAGCAGGTACCAGATAATCTACAGCCTATGAGGAAGCTTGGTGATCTTGGTCCAGTTTTCCATTGTTATTGTTGGATATCCAGCAATATACCCAGAAGTTAGTGTGAAGCAGCACTGTTATTGATAGAATTAATGTTCCCTGTGGTTAATAATTTACTTAAATGCATAAAGTGACAGGAAATAAAGGGGAAAATTTTAATATACTTCAGTTTTGAAGTTGTGAAAATGCTCAGACATGTTTTAGAGAGTGATTTACTAAAAATATTTATTTATATATTACAAAATTTTTCTCCATAAATATTAATTCCTTTTAGATGACAATCAAGCAAAAGCCCTAGTTTGTGTGCCTCTTGATGTGAATGATACACTGAGATGTTTTAGAGAAACTCTAGAAAAATCTCAGTATCACAGCAGAGCACTGAGACACAGCAGAAAACTACTTTCATTATTTCTTGCACACACACAAGGTGAGTGGTTCATTGAAGTGTTTCTCCCTTTTTAAGTGTATATGCAGTTAAAATAGTAAAGAGTGAAAGGAGCAGATTTTTCTAAATTCAAGTTTCAGTTATTGACAATTACAAAAATATAGAATATGAAGTTAAATTTAAAGTTCTATTACCTCTAAGATTTATTTCCTGTGATTTGTCTAATAGTTGGATGATAAATTTTTTCATGCTGCTGTGTCACCTGTCTGTCTACAGCTATACCTCTGTCAGAGGACTGACTGTCAGATCTTCCCAAGTTTATTTTCACTAACAGAGCACATATTCTTTGGTTACACTTACCAATGAATTATGTCCAATGAGTTTAATTAGAAGACACACAGAATTATAGCATGAGAAAACAAATGAAAATAGGGTACACAGGAATTGTATGGTTGTTCAACTAAAGTGGTGTGAAAATATTTGTGATGCTAGAAATGGTACAATACTTTTCCAAACTGATCATATAAATCACTTTTCTGATGTAGAAAATGCTGGAAGAACAATCAGCAGTCACAGCTCTTCAAGCAGAAAGCTGAAATTTAATGTGGGAGGTGGAGTGATATTTCTTCCAGCACCATGTGACCTTTCTCAAGAAAAGTATAATTTCTCCAGTATGGTTGAGAGTAGACCAATGCCAAAGTCACAGCTTTCAGTAATTATCTCTTCCTATGAACAAACAATAGGTAATTTTTTTCATAAATTTCTGCTTACAGCTAAGAAGTAATAATGTTCTGTCTATCTGTGTTTATATATGTTTATTCCATTGTTATTTTCCTGTGTCAGACAGCTGTAACTGTCTGAAGGCTGGTTTCCAGGAATACACAACCTTCTTCCTCTTGATTGAGGAAATCTGCATTAGATCCTAACCAAGCCACTGCTTGGTTCATAATCTCTACAGCTATCTCATTTTATGAAAAAGCATTACTTCAGTGATGTTATGCTGATTAATCCCCAATTTGGAATTTGATACAATGTTTAGCAGATTCATTGGAATTCCATTACATTTTTTTTCCTAGCAAACAGACTTTTCAGATTCTGTGTATTTGAATATGAGGCCTAGTTAATTGGCTTCCATCTTACATTCTGGTATGGCTTTACTCATACAGTTACAGCTCCTCACTGCTATCTGATTTGCTGTATGACTAAACAGGTCAAGTTTAGTAGGTCAGCAGATGCTCTAAGTGGTTTTATTTGCAGGAAGAGTTCCAAAAATGAGCCTAGGAGAGTGCTACTGTAATGTATGCAGGCAGAGTTGTTTAGCAGGGCCAGTGACCTGCTTTCCAGTTTATCTTCTGAACTGGATGAAATTTGAAAGAACAAAACCACAAAATATTAGGTAAACAGATCCATATAAATATGTCTTATTTTTGTTTTCAAAGTGAGTAGAAATAACAGTACATTTGAAGGTAAAATATAAAAGACCAGTAAATTTAAAAAAAAATACCCATGCATTGAATTACATGTAAATTCCTGTCTACTCATGCAAAATTTGTCCAAGGCTCAGTAACTGGTTTAATTATATGACAATGTGTTTTTTTAATTGATTAAAAATAAATAACAGGAATCCTTGAAATGAATAACCAGAGAGACCTCAAGGTACAGGCTCTACATGAACTTGGAAATCTTCACTTCTATGCAGGAAGCAAAAGGTACATAGTTACTGGATTTAAAAAGTTCACTGTTTCATTTGTTTTGATTGGCAGTCCTGTACCCCACAACTTGTAAGTTCTTGTGCTATCCTCTAGTCCATATAACTTCTTTCATCTAACTCACTATTAGCTATATTTTGAAAGGGCTTTTTCCTAGACATTGTTTATTTTTCTTAGCTACCTAATTGTCGTTAAGCATATCTATGTTATTAGGAAGTATTGTCTATTGCTTGATGATTTAATTTGAGTCCCAGTAAGTCTCTTGACCAGGAATAGTATATTTTTTGTGTTGTTGAAACTGTTTTTCAGTTTTTGACCCAATCAGAATTAGTTACATCTCAGGCAATAAAGGAAAAATGAAGTGGGGCTTATCTTCCATTTTGGAAAATGTCAGCAATATGATGGTATCTTTTATGTTACAGAGATGCTTTTAAATATTGGTGTCAAGCCCTTGATGAAACACTCAACATTGCTGATGCTCTTAATACCTGGCAAGAGTTAAGTTTTCCAAAAGATGCTACAGATTGCTTTGCAGTTGGAATATCAACTGATATGAGTCAGAAACTTCTTTCTCAGGCTGGAGCTTGGGGATGTTTACATGCAGCAGTCTTAGTGGCTAAGATAGCTCAGTAAGTATCTTATCCATATGTGTATATCTACCATATTTTAAACAAATTGCTCATCCAAGACATGAGGCAACTTCAAATTAATTAAAAACCAATAACAAGTTGTTATAAAAAGGACTCATCAAAAGCAGAGGAATTTTTCCTTTCAGGGAGAAATTTGTCCCTTTGGAGAATATTGTTTTTTCCCTTTTCTTGAGTGCTCATCTTTGATCATAAATGCAGCTGTACATTATATGGAGAGATCACTAACAGATAACAAAATGATAAAAAGTCGTAAGTGCAAGGATTTTACAGTCATATTGATTATCAACCAAAATATCACAATCTCCAAAGTCATTGCATCTGGTAATTATAGCTTTGTACACTGCTTAATTTCTGTGGTAAAGCTTGCCTCTATGTGCCTTGGCATATCTCAAACCATCTGCAGAAAGCTTAGCTATCCCTCGGCTGTGCAGCTCCACGGAAGCCAGTGCCAGCTGTCAGCTGCTCACCAGAAGCAGAAGCAAAGAGATGAAATACAGCTCAGACCCCGGCTGTATTCTTAGAGTCATTTATTTCCCCATCCTGAGAATGGGGTGCACCCCATCAAGAGGGCAGCCGGGAAAAGGGGCAGAGCCTCTGTGTGAAGTTACGGGGGGAAAGGGATACCGGGGCGGAGCTGGGATAAACAACCAACCAGATCAGAGCCCGGGCTGCTTGAATTGCAGCCCGCACTAACAAAAGACTGTCTCAGAGTCCCATGGCCAGGACCCGGCCGGGGATCCGGGGGCCCACCGCAACAATTGCACATATTAAATATTAATGTATCTTGAGGTCAGATTTGCTGCCTAAATAAATAACTAAAGTACTAGTTTTCTGGTGAATTAGAACTAAACAGAATTTGAATTATTGTACAAAAGTCTACCATCAATAAATATTTCCATCTAGTGCTCCTTGACTGTTGGTAAAATGCTATGAGTGTAATTCTGAGCTGTTCCTCAATGTATTGAACAAAATAGAAGTCTAGAAATATCCCAGAGAGCATTAGATGACCTTAGAAACACTATAACCATGAAAGGGCAGAGCTTCATCCAAGTAAATTGCCTTACCTGTGAAGCAGGTCGTATTAATAGCACTGTAAAATATCTATAAGCCAAGGTAGCTTTGTCAGCAGCTGGAATTTCAGTGTTAGCATGGGTATTTCAGGATGAAGTGGCATTGCCACACTTAGAATTAGCACCCAAAAGGAAAAGGAATGAGTTTAACTTGATTATAAATGACAGCTCTTCTAATTCTGACCTGTGGTTCAGCCTCTGGTCCAGTTAGGTGAGACCACATCTCTAGCTGCTTTTACAGGTGTTTGTGGCACCTCTTTGCTGCATTGGATACTATCCCTTTGCTGTTGATATGTCCATTCCAAATCTTGCAGGGAGCTGTCCTCCAGGCTTCTCCCTCAGGTGGTTCTTTTGCGTTTAGACCTGACTTGGACTGTTAAACATCTTCTCCTTAGTTGCTCTTTCTACAGCAACTTGGTGACAGGCTATAAAATGCAGATTAAAGGATTCTAATATTGAATTAAAGATTTCTAGTATTGTTGATCATAGGACTACCCTGCTACCAGGATGATTTATGACTTCGATGAGGTACTGTGTGGGAATCATTACATTTAGCTTGACACCTGCCATGTGAAAGTCCATGTGCTAGTTTCCTTAGGCTTCCTTTATGGAAAGAAATGCACTTCAAGGTGTGAATTGCTTAATCTGCTTTATCTTTTTCATTTTGTATGAGATGGATTTTGCACTTAGATTGCCTGTGTCTCTCCTTTAAGGTTGAGGATAACTGGACAGCTCCCATTGTCTAGGTATGTCTTTGGTCAAATGCTTCTTTGCAGGGCATAGCTGAGCACCTATTTAAAGAATAGGCGGTTGTTTTCCAGCAGGGAAAACATCTCGATTGTGTTAGTATTATTATTACTTTAGACTCAAAGCCCAAGGATTTAAATAATTTTTATTGATGGCTACATTCATATTTCTTATTATTTGTTGTGCTTTAGGTATATAACGACATCACAAATGAGAGTGAGAACAAAGTACTGCTATTTTTCTGCTATACTTTTTAAGGTAAGAATATAATTTCAGTTCAAATTCATGAAGTTAACAAATTTCTTCTAAAATGACCCTCTGTTAAAATAGTTCTTTTTCATTTTGGTTGTAAAAGAAAAGTAGAGATCAGAGGTAGTTGACAATTTATGCATATTAGATACAATGTTTTTATTCTTTGTTTTTTAACATTATTCCTGTATTATAGCCTAAAAATTATCACTTCAATAGGAGGCTAGAGTGTCTCAGAGAAAAAATACTGAAAAGTGAAGATGACTAAAAAATTTGACAGTCAAATATATTTTTCTTCTCTTGAAGTATTCTGCTCAGGAAGAGCTGGATGGCATCAACAACAGCAGTGTGCTCTCTCTTAGATCCGTAGAGTCTTCACAGATTGTGTTAAATTTTCAACCAAGAGCACAGACTCTTTAGGAAAAAAAAAAAGTTGAATCTTTTTTAGCACTGAAAAATATTAGTTTGTAATGCCAAAATCTCAGCTCTATAAGAAGTTTGCTCTAAAAATAGAGGATATTAAAAATGATCCATTTTCACTTACAAAGAAAAAAGACCATTGAAATTAAATTTGCAAGCTTTCAGAAAAAAAGACCTATTGAGAAAAAAAATTCAATTTACTTTTAAATGGAAGTTAGGATGCCAGTAATGAAAGTGATACAGGAAAAAGAATTGCAAGTATTCTGCCAGTTATACTCTACTGGGATCAATGATTACTCATCCCAGTGCAGCTTCCGGAAGTTAACTGGCTTCTTCCAAATCGAAGCAAAGACAATATCTGATGTCTTGTGTCATGATTGTGACTGTGAGACCTGTCCTAGGCCACAGTGAAAAACTTGTTAAGTTCAGCAAAGGGAGAACAACTTGAAGAAACAAAGGTAAAGGAGAATTTTAACTTGCTTCTAGCACTGTAATTGCTGAACAATTACAAAGCTGAACAATGGTGATGCCACCTTTCGACAGAAACGGCAGTAAGCATTTGTTCCAGTTCTATAATGGCAGAAATAATTGTGACTCGACTGAAGTGGGTCTGATATTAATTGGGATAGAAGCAGCTAGCAGGGTGATTGTCTTGAAAAATATAATCAATTACTGTCACTGTACTGCAAGAAGTTCAAGCCTGTAATTTGTTCCTTGAATTGGAAAGCTTTTATAACCTTGTTTAAATTCCACCTCTGGTATAGGCTTTAGGCTTGTTAATATCTCAGATCTGAGTGTAAATGCAAATTTCTCTAGCATATCATTCCTAATTGCAGCAAGATAAACACAATTGGGAAGGAATATCCAACATCAGATAAAATGTTAGCATTCTTCTCTATTTAAGAGAGAACATTTAAATGATTTCCTTAAATTTCATATTAGTTTTTAGTTATATGATTTAAGCTGTGCTACCCAACCTAGTTAAAGGTGGAACTAGAGTGAAACAAGCTTCTAACTGGCTTTAAAGTCAGCAAATCTCCCTGAAACGATTGGGGAGATACTGTCCTTGTTTTTTTTTTTTTTTTTCCTCCATCAATTTCACTTGAAAAACATTTTATCTAAAAATGTTTTCCATTATTTTGTCTGGAAACAGCTGAATATTTAAGGCATTGATGGAGTTTCATTTATGAAGTAATTTATGAATTGGAGTTTATACTGTCTCACTAATACTTGTACATCTTTTCACAAATAATTGATTTTTATTACTTTCAGACCCTGTTTAGAGCTTCTCTTCCACATCCAACGACTGACTATGACTTTGTACAGTATGAAACAAAGATTCTTATTCCTGGTATTGATTTGTTCTCTGATCGCTACAGAGCTGATATCTCTACTGTAGTTGCAAGTCTGAATTTCATTATGTTTGAACTACATTGTGCAAAACAAAATTTAATAGTAAGTATTATTTTTGTGCTCTGGAAATGATTTTTGAGACACCTGATCTTACTTCTCTGTGTAGGTGTACTTATGAGATACCTCAGAACCTCTAGCAAAATACCCCTATGGCTAGGTTCTGCAGCACTTAAAACAAGCTATAGGTTGCTGTGTACAAGTTTTAGAAAATACAGGTAAATTATTTATTCTAGGTGACAACACATGGTTCATTTAGCTTCGACATTTTAGAGGAATTTTTTTATTATATGCTATTTAAAATACACTGTACTGAAAATTACTTTAAAGGCAGTATGTCCAAAATGCTTTCAACACTTACTTTCAGTAATTAAGCCCCTTCTGCCTTTCTCCTTCTCATGTTCTCCTATTCCTCTGTATGAAGTATTTTTACAATTTCCCTCTTATATTGGTTATATTCCTATTTCCTCCATTTAATTTCTGACCATTTCCACTTAAATCCAGCTTCCTGCAAAGGTGCAGGGCTGTACATTAGAATGAGTAAATTGAATTGATTACTAGTACTGAAAAAGGTGCAATGCTCTCTCTTTTCGAGTTTGGTCCTGAATGCACTAACAGAATTTCCTGTCAGGTGATTATTTTATACCTCTGTCAATCAACTCTAAGCATGACAGAAAACTCTCCATCTGAAAAAGCAGATAGTTTTTTCCTGCTTTAATTAATTGAATCCACTTATGGCAGCATCCTGCAAGTGGCAGAGAGTGCCGGGGAGGGGAAGAGACCACATGGCTGGCAGCAGGGGAGAAAGAAAAGATTAGAAAGAGGTAGAAATCGGAGTTAGATATGAAGGGGCAGAAAGATGTTACACCTTTTTTTGTCAGCAAGCCATTTGTTGGATTGATTTCTTTTGGAACTTCAGGCTGACTCCCATTGTTGCTTCTTCTCATCCTGCTTTACTGGAGTTCACTTTGTTACTTAGCTTTGTCTAACTGTCCTCGCTTTGGGAGATCCAGTGAAATCAAGGAGCAGACAATTACCTGGAGGCAGGGGCACTTAATTTGACTGCTTGCTTGATGTGGCCATGCACATTTTTTGATTCTTTCTGTGCTTTTGCTGGCAGAATATAGATCCAGGTCATGGATCATGGTCAAAGCAATTGCAGTTTTAGCAGGATGAGAGCTTCATTTCCCCTGAATGCTATTGTGTGGGAATATGTTGGATGGTGGGTGCTAAGTTGATTTGACACTTAAATCAAAATACATAAAGATTCAAGTTTTATTAAAAATAAAACTTCAAATACTAATTTTGTTGAACTCTTTCAAATATAAGTAGAAAACTGTATGGGTACAATTAAAACATCTGCCTCAAGCATTTGTAATCCAAATTCAGAAGTATTAAGCTACATTATGAAAACTTAAAGTGAATTTGACAAAAATCTAACAATGCTGTTAGCATTTTCTAAGCTTGGGGATATTTTAAAGTGAAGAAAAATATAAAAGCTGAACAGTAATTAAATTTTGGAAGTTCTTTTATTTTCAGTAAACACATAAATCTGTTAGGAAAGAATCTGCTTTTTCTGAAATATTGTATAACAATAGATCACAGAATCACAGAATGTTTAGGGCTGGAAATGACATATAAAGATCAGCTAGTGCCAACCTCCCATGCCCATGCAGGGACACATTAGAACAGGTTGCTCAACACCCCATGCAACCTGGCCTTGAACACTTGCATTGTTGGGGCATCTGCAAGTTCACTGTGTAAGCTGCTTCAGTACCTCACCAGGCTCACAGTAAAGAACTTCTTCCTAATATCTAACTTAAGTTTCCCCTCTTTCTATTTGTACCTATCATTCCTTGTCCTATCACTACAGTTCCTGATGAAGAGTCCCTCTCCAGCTTACCTGTAGGCCCCCTTCAGATACTGGGAGGATATACAGTGCCTGTATATTTTAACAGAGCTCAGTTTTAAAATGATTTTTTTTTTTTTTGTTAGTGTCCCCACAAAAAAATTCAATTTAAAATGAGTGTAAATAAATTTGTCACTAGGTCTCTTTAGCATCCACTTTATTTTACAATTGGCATAATCTCAGACAATTGCAGGACTGCATTGTGTTTATTTTAAAAAGCTTATAGAATTCTATCCTTCTGTTAGTTATATTGAAAAAAATATGGCATCAAAATGCAGACAGTTTTAGAAATCCCTTGTATCAACCTATTTCCACTAGGTTTAATCACTACTGATGTAGTACAAAACCCCACCTTGATCATAGAAAATAATTTGGACAAATTTCAATTCCTACATTGTGAATCACATATAAGATAGTATCAGGGATTAGCTTTAGCCAGCTGAAGAATTTTTTAGAACTTTAATCTTTCAGAGAGCATAGTAGTGATGGTTTGTGATGGTCTAAGCAATAATGTTGTATTATCTATATACCTGTGATATGTAATTGCAATGTGCATTTCCATAATTTTACCTTGTATGATGTTTATATGACCTACTATTTTGCTACAGACTTTACCTCTGTTCACATTATACCAGTATATTGTGTCTGAGATTTGTAAGGACCCCGCTAAATGTATTGAAGGAAGAATCCTCAAGGTAATCAAATAAACTTTCTCTTTCTCACAACATGTTGTATTTCAAATAAGTTTGTCAATTCTTTGTTAAATGTAGTCAATTTAATATTCATATATTGCTGCTATGAAAAGTAATGCTTTTAAGGTCGGCTGTTGCTTAGTGTTTCTTATCACAACATATTATAGGGGTGCTTTCTAATTGCAATTAGTATTTATATTCTCAATTTTAGTAGCATGTAGAGTTATTGACATAGTTTTACTGTTAATTTTCTACATAGGCTGTTGAGTGCTTCCATAAATTATTTCTACTCTCTTTAACAAAGAGGAGGTTTTCCTTCTTCAGTGAGAACTTTTCACTTGGTATTTTTTACCTTGTTCTACTTTTCTTTTAAATGTTTTCTTAAGTGCAAAACATGAATGATTTTTTTTCCCTCAAATGTTCCCTTCTGGATTTGTTATTACTGTCATGGTAGAACATAGTTCCGTGAAATCTAGGAACAGATTTTATCTTTTCTCTAATGTTCACTTGTAGGTTTTTTGAGTTTTTTGGTTGTTTGTTTGGTTGTTTGGGTTTTTCAAAATAATTTGTGAGTTTTGGGGGTTTTTTTGAGGAATCTAACTGCTATTAAGAGTCAAAGTGGTACTGGTTTTAGATATTTTCAGGAAATGTTGATACGGGTTAGGTAAAGTAGTTGAGTACTATGAGACTAAGATGAGTAAAACCTATGAAACAGATTTTGATAAGGGGCTGATCTTGGACAGACAGTCAAAACTCTTACCAGATGAAGTAAGTTCTTTCCCTTTGTCAGGAGCAAGATTTTAAAGAATTTGTTTTTAAAAGAGAAAGACCCATCTTTGACATTATTCACTATAATATATAAAAGATTTCGTTCCATTGAAGATCATTCTCCATCCATGTACAATTCTGGTAGCCAAATCTATTTGAAAATTACCTTTAAATACATTTTGTTTTGAGCAACAAGAATAATTGAAAGACATTTAAATCAAAGGCTCTGTTATTTTTTCATAGATTAAAGTACTTACAGACATGGGTTTTTTTACGGAGGCCTTTCATGAACTGTATTTGCTTCTTTTGGGAGAGAGAATTCCATGGAAAATACCAGCAGGATACAGATATACTGAGCAAACGCAGGTAAGCACCAGAAAAGTATAACATTGAACTAAAACGATCCATTTTCTTCATGAAACTGCACATACTCCATATCTACAAGTTATTACATGTTCCTAAGCAAGTCTTAAATTTCTTTCTAGAGATGGATAAAATAGTAGGTTTTGAATGATATTAAAATCTCTCACTTAACAGAAGGAGCACAAATCAATTTGAATGTGTGTCTTATACACTGCAGATAATACTGTAGGAAAAACAATGTGTGATTTCATATTCAGGCATGAAAAGTATGGACAAAGTCCTTGCCAAGTTCCCACTGCCTTAGCCAGGAGCAGGGCAGCTGAGGGGAAGCTGGAGCAGCCCTGGCCTGTGGCATCTCTCTGGCTGTGTGGGCGTCAAAGTCAGGCATGGGCAGGGGCCCCAGGCTCACACACGGCCCAGGGTGACAGCAAAGGGCCACAGGGTTGGCCTGGGCACAGCCTGGGGGTCTGTGCTGGGGCAGGGCTGGAGAGTGCCCCTCCTGTGGCACTGCTGGGGCAGGGGCTGATAGCCCCTTGGGCTGACATGGGGTCCTGGGGAGGGTGGGGACAGCCTCAGGAGATGCTGGGCAGGAGGTGCTATTGCTGCCCACAGAGCCTTGACAGTCACATCACCCCAGGTCAGTTTGATTTTCCCCATATCTGGTCACTAATGTGCTACAAGGGTTGGAAGCTGTTCAATGGCTGACCTGGACTTTTGTGCTATCTGAGAGCACCCCTGTGCAGGCAGAGCAGGTTCTTGGGCAAGCCTCTCCCATAACCATCCTTTCCTTGTTTTCCAAGCACGTATGAAAGTAATCTAATGATTAAATCCCAGATGAACGTAATCAAGGTCTCCCTTACCTGAGGGGTGCTTTTGGGTAGGTGACATGACAAAGTATGTGTGTCAGCACTAGACATCTGGACAGAACACCAGGTGAAATTCAGCTTGAACTGTAGGAAAAATTTCTTCACCAAAGTCGTTGTCAAGCATTGGACAAACTTCCTGTTTGCTTCCTTTACCCTGTGTTGCAGACAGTGAAGCAGAGAAAATTGAGTTTAATGAGCTGATTTGAAGGGAAATTCCCCTCCTCTCACCTCTGTTAACTCATCGATTTTATACTCATGTTGTAACATGTTACTTTTTTTTGGTTTTGTCCATTTTACAGGCCTTACAGAAATTTGATTCCTCAGAATCTCTCATGACTGTTACTAATTTGCAGGTAAAAAAAATCTGAAAGAGGTAAATGTTTTTATGCTATACATCGATATCTATTTATCTGTCTTAAGGTAGGAATTTTCCAGTTCAGAAAATATCTTTGTTATTATTAAAAAATTCAGTAAATAGAAAACATATTCTTCTCAATGAATTACTGTTTCCTGAATTTTAAATTTTTTGACTGACCTCTCAAGGGAAGGGCAGCTACCGCTTTTATTGTTTTTCAGATGGGAGATCTAATATGTACTAATTTGTGGCATTTTTGTGCAAAACACACTAGTGGAATTATTCTGGCTTTGTTGTGATATGGGAGGTCAGTTGTTTATCTTGCTAAAATATTGAGAGTGTCAGTCTTTTAATGTTATAATTTCTATCAGTCAGAGTTCTCTTCATAGATTTGTCCTAATTCAGATGGAGGTGGAAGTCAATTCCTGGGGAAAAAAAAAATTAAACAGGTGACTTCATAAACCAGTGTCTAAACAGTAATTTTCTTGTTTTACGTGAAATATCCTATTCATCAAGAACTTCTTTTGTGTTTTTCAGTTTTAATAATTTCCTTTTATTAACCTTCTCACAGATCCATTGAGCTAGTAGGGGTAAATACTAGCAGAAATGTGAGAAAGTTAAAACATTAAACCAATTGGGAAATTAAACCTCCTGCCTTTTCCCCTCCACTTTAACCTGTTTTATTTACAGGAAGCTTGTGTGTCTCCTACAACAGTTGATATTACAGGACAGAAATGAAAAATGTATCTTGACAGCTTTTGGTCTCACTAGTTCCTGATTTATTTTGAAGTTGTGCATTATCTTGAGCTTTTGATTTGAACACTTCACAGTATATGTGGTGCTGTTACTGGTCTCATGATCTTGCAAATCTGTGTAGACTTTCAACTTCTAAATTTATTAATCTAAAGTGAGAATATTAAACTAATGAATATTAAACTCATGATAAAACAATGATGCTGTAATGAATAACAAAAAGATTATATGAAATATGCTAGAATTGTCTGATACAAGATTTTTTCCTTTCCTAACAATAGACTTTTCTTTGAGTTGAGATTTTTGAGCTACAGATTTATCTAAAATGCAGAAAAATACAACTTGCAGTGAGAATAGCTATAAGTTCATAAATGCACCTTCTGCTGGAAAATGAATCTCTGAGGTTGTAGCAAGTGCTACTAAGGGGTGAAGTTTGGAAGGAAAAAGAGAAACTCATTCATAATAACTGAGAGTATTACTAATATTATTCATGTTAATTATTGATACATGTCATTATTAGTAGTAGCAGAATATGTCTTGAACAAGAAAAATGTAAAATGTGTAATTTTAAACAGTCCCAATTGTTAACTTTCTTGTAGGTACTGGAAGATACATTTAATTGGAGTCTGTCTTTAAAAGTGGTGCCACTGTGCAACCAACAAATTATGAATAAATTAACCTTAGCCAAAATGCATCTTATAATTTGTCTTTCTGCCACAATAAATAATATACCTGAAAAAGTTGAAAAAAATGTATATTCTGTTGACAACAACAGCTTGCCAGAGCCAAATAAAACTGCAGCATCAAATGTAAAAGGTAATTATAAGGACGGCAGAAAAGTTTATTTTTATTGTTTCAAGCATGGTTTTTCCACTTTTAACTGCATATGAATTAATATGTTATATTCTGAACAATATTAACTTTAAATGTTGCTGAATAACTTCAGTCATTGTTGAAATAAGCATTAAGATTTTTTAAGGTTCTACTACTACTACTATTATTATTATTATTATTATTGTTATTATTGTTATTACGATTACTATTATTACTTTGTTCCATTACTACTTATTTTGATGTTGAAAGTCTCAGTTTTAAATAGAGAGAAAAAGGCTGTATTTTTAAAATTACTGAAAATGCTTTGGTTCTGCATTTGTTATCTGAAATTTTATCCACAATGTATTTGACAGTTGATGCTGATCAGAGTTCAAGACAACAGGAACAAAGAGACACAATAGTGCATCTTGTTGACTGTAAAGATGGATTAAATATGGCCATGCTGAAGGTAATTTTGATTTTTAGGAGAAAATGATTAAGAAACTGCAAATCGATCAAAAACTGTGCTAATGCCCTCAATGTAACTGAAATTATGATGAGAGGATGGTGTGAGAAAGGAGACTGCAAACTTCTGTTTCTAATGTGACTGTAGTCTTACCAGCTGGACATTAAGTGTTGACTATTTGGTGCAATCATTTCTCATTTTCGGTGTGTCATTTTTCAAATGATGAGAAATATTTCCACAGACCTCAGTATGACTATTTCAGCATAAAGGGTACAGACTGAATGGGATTTCAAGGTAAAATAATCTCCTTTCAGAAGATACCACCTGTAGAATGTCAGAGACTCTTCGAGGGGGCAGTATGATATACAAATAAAAAAACATTCTCTACTATTCTCATATGTGAAATATCTCCCATTTTTCATGTTGCTCTTTCTGGTACTTTATTTTTGAGAAAACATACCACACCTTATTAGCTTCTTTGTTTGAAGGGGATTTGTTTGGTAGGATTTTATTTTGTTTAATTGTAAACCTTACACTTGGCTGACCTATTTTTCATTCAGAGAGGTCTTCCACTTCGGAAGTATCTACTTCTGGCCATTGTTATAAGCAAAGTAATGCAAAAAGTACATCTGGAGAATGGAGGATGATTTTGTATGGCAATTGGTATAGGCCATACTCTAGAAACTTGAAAGTTTTAGTATAACTTGAAAATAGCATCTTGAAAATAACTAAAATAGAAATGTTCATTTGAATTGAACTCATTTAAGAGTCATAATATATTTCTTACTCTTTTGATTTTTCTTTATTCTATTCTTTTGGAGGTTTTTTGGGGGGGGAGGTGGTTCATGTTTTTTTTAAGGTGGAGCTCTGAATTTTCATCAAAATAATGTATTGGATGATACAATTTTTTAAATTAATATTTAATTCTGCTGAAAGCTCCGCAAGTGAGATTTAATTTAAAATTAACTTCTTTTTAGATGTGTTTTTCACAGTTTCTTACAGCTTTGTTGATGAGAAAAACTGTAAATCATAGCTGAACTTTCAGGATACATACTGCACACAACAATGTCAAAGAATAGCTGATAAAGATTGTAACACTTCTTTCAACTTCTTTAATGTTGATTTTACTATTGTATTTATAGTTTAAAATTATTAAGCATAGTAAGAAATATAGTATAAAATTATCAAGTACAACTATTAGAAAAGAATGGGAAGTTAGTGAGTAACATTGCTAGGCCTTAAAATATGTAGTTAAGCATAAATGGCAATAGTACAGGTAAAGTTGCTGCTGCTTTCAACACAATGATTCTGTAAACCTGAGAAAAGCAAAATTGCACCCACACACACCCATCCCATTTATAAAAAAGGCATATTGCCTTTAAGTAGATTCAAGATGCAGTGATAGCAGGTTATAACAGAAAAAAATGCTTCTAAAGAAAATGTTTATTTCTTTATTTTTTGAAATCATGCAACCCTGTGTTCTTCTCTAGGGGATTTTATTGACAGAAGCTGAAGAAAGTCTTAACTGTCTTGTACAGGACATACAGGAAAAGTATGGTGGGGACATATCTGGGTATTCTGTGGAAGATTTAGAGGCTCTTATTGAAGCCAAACTTGAGCTTGCTTCTATTTCTCAGCAAAGGCATCAAGCAGCTCTCAGGTAAGTAATACTATAAACAACCTTATCTTGCACAGCCTTGACCACCAATCATTAAAAAAAAATTCTTTATTACTACATCAATATTGTAAATCTTAGTAGTCATCTGTAAAAACCCCATTAGTGTATTTAGAAATGTAAGATACACAGTCAATTTTTTTTATTATTGCTTTATTTTGCTTTTTAAAAGATGAGCAGTTACTGGACCATGATTTCTTTGTGGGATGTTTTTGTGACAAAGTGTTGTATAAAAACAATGAAAAAGTTGCAATTTTCATGGTTTTTGGTAAAGTCTGGATATGTTAGATCATGTGTTTTCTTATAATTTTAAAGTGTACAACAGAGCATTAATGTTATCTCTGAACTACTGAATTCTGTTTTGTTCTAGAATGCCTTGTGTTACTGTCTTAAAAGAACATTTCCTCTTGAAGTACTTACTGGTTTCAAAATAAAATGTCAAAATTTTATTTTTGAAAGTGCAGTGATTAAAACACACTGAAGTAAACATTAACATATTAGAACAGATTTTAGCAGCATTAATTATATTGGTAGCAATTGTGTCTAAAATACTGTTGTATTATCTCTATATATCTGTATCTATCTGCCTGATATTTTCTCCAAATTAAAATGCCCAAATTCTGTGATATTTTTCTTGAGATTCTGATTTCTTCTGGAGAATTTAATGAAGTTACAGTTTTAATATTCTTGGACTATATTGGACATACAGAAATATATTAACTCTTTGTAAATGTTAAATTCCAAACATTGTTTTGGTCTTTTAGCTAGGATGATTCTTCTGTTTAGCATACCTGTAATTTTATATTAATTTCTCAAAGAGGGATGATATTTTAACAATACATAATTTTATCAGTGTGACGCTCTTTCTATCTAATATTTTATTAGAGGGAAAAATCTTTGAGCATACAAATTGCCAACTACAGATGCAGCATTCACAGGTGTGGCACCATCACTTGCCAGACTAGAGTGAGATTAGGTACAATGTAATCAGTATTTGTAATGTTTGTTTTGTCTAATCTAACTAAACTCACCAGAATTGCTACAATAAATCTTATATCACAGTAAGCATCAAAAAAAGAAAAAAAAAATTAACCTTTTCTTTATTGTTGGAATAGTGGTGAAGATTGCTGATGAAGTGGTAGGTGGTTCATCAGTCCAATAGATAAATCAGTCTCAATGTGATTTTTTATGCAATTAACAAAAAATGGTTTATTCTATGACAAAACAAACCATCTTTCTTCTGCCAGCTCTCTTAGGTGAATAAAAAGCCCTCCAAATCAAAACCTTTAAAATAGCACAATTTCTTTTGCATTGTTATGGTGCAGCAATAAAAAAAAAAAAAATTAACAAGGACAGGAGCTTTGCAGTGCTGTATAGACTACTGAACTGAAAACAGTAACAGTCTGCGTCATGGTTTTTCACCCAGGTTTTCTTTATGTTATTTTAAAAGATAGCAGTTTCCCAAAAATTCCCATATTAGGACTGTAATAATTTAGCAGTAATGTCATTAATGAAGATGTGAAGTAAGAACTTGTAGGTTATTTGATGACATTTCTAATAATGAAATATAAATCTATTTCAGTGCCTTTTGATTTGTATTAATTTACTATAAATTGTCAAGGAGTATTCAACCAGTCACTGACAGTCACCTCGTCCTGAATTTTATAAAGTCACTATGCTAGTAACCACAGAGCAGTATGCACACTTATGAAATATTGTGTGTAATCTTAGCTTGATGCTAGGCTTGGTAAAACCTGAATTAGTAGAGTTCTGTCCCAAATTTTCTCACCCTGCTAAACTGGTTCCAGTATATTCAAGACATTTCAATGCAGGACCCTTCATTTTGCTATGCACTTTATATCCTAGAGACCAGTTACTCTCTTGGATTATAACTTGTCTTAGATTGAAGAAACTTTTTCTAGGGTATCAAAGATTGCAATGAATGTCAAGCATTTTATGGATCATTTTTTGTGACTCTCAAATTTCTGATTGGTGTTTGTTTAGTGGGTCTTATATATTGATAGTGGTCAGTGGCAGGAAAAAAGCCATCAAAAAACAAACTAAGGGTTTGGGGATTTTTAACCTAATTTGCAGTTTTATTGCACTGCCATTGAAACTGCTGATACGTCTGCCTCAGATACAAATGGAATGTTTCTTCAGACAGCTGAATGTTTCCTGCCTGTCAGTCCAGAAATCAAACTTTGCATGATACTACAGAAATTCATCTTTTTTTATTCCCTTTGGCGAAATGACCTAGTGGTGAATTTGTTATAGTCAGCTGTACTTTCCTATTTTGATCATCTTGTCACTTTCTAATTCAGCTGATAAAAGGATGTGTATTTTGTCAAGGGAAATATATAGACACATCACTCTTGTTGGCAGCAGAAGAGGGTCACAAAAATTTCATCAAGGGAAGCTTCTGCATTACAAGCTTCTGTCTTGCAAAAAATATGTGCTTCAGAGTAAGTTTTTATATAGGACTAATCCCATTGATCTCAAGAAGAGTACTTACATAGTGTCTGTCCTATAAATGTGAGCTTTCTAATTACCCAAATATGTGCTTGCTTGTCTACTTATGTGAATAAATTGTGACTTAAAACAAGACACATATGAATCTTTGGGCTTGTGGGCTATATTTTGCTTAAGAAATTTATATGTAAGCATGTAGGTAAAAATAGCCTCATTTTCAATATTGCTACATGTTGACAAGAGCAGTTGACTGGAGGCAGTGGTGCTGAGGAAGTTAGGTTAATATTTGTTAATAGCCTGTATATACTCATGGGTATGTATTTGAGATATGTGAACTGTAGCATCAATTTTAAATTTGATACCTGTTTTCAGGGGAGAACTCTCGAAGAAAGAGAAGCAGTTGAGGTACATCATTGCATTATCCTTATTTTCTATTTGCTTTTATAAGCAAGTTCTGTTTCACGTTTTCTGTTGCTAGAGAGAAACTTACCATCAAATTCAACATTGATTTATTCTGTTTTCATTTTGTTGAATAAAACTGAGGTAAAGGGATGATGAAGGAGATTCATGAGAATTGAATTGTGAAAGGTAAAAGCCAAGATATTAACGTCTTTGGTTCTCATTGTTACTTTGGGGTCTATTTGTGCTGAATTGGTGTAATCCATCCAGGTCTGCATCACAAAACTAGCAAGAATGATAGAATCAGAAATGACAGGAAGACTTTAACTGCTCTCTTATCTTAACAGGAGGTTATCCATCCTGTGGTTATACATATGTTGACAGAATAATGTGAGTAATTTAGAAGTAGTGCAGCTCTTGTCTTGACTTCTTTGTGCAAGGTCTTTGCCTTTGCAACCATCAGTCTAGAACATCTCAAAAGCAGTAAATTCACAGACCCTGAATCTCTCTTGCATTAAAAGCTCTTTACATTGTCCTGGTAGAGTAAAAAGGACTTTAAGGTGTTAATAAAGCTTTTCTATTTTCTTTTTTTTTTTTTTCATGTGCTTTATGACAGCCAGGCTCTATGTAAAAAACCAACATAGATAAGAACTTTGGTAATACATTTTTAAAAACTAACCTGCTCAAAAATCTTTTAAGTAGAGAGATAGGGATACTCTCTGGTAGTTTAGTGTTATTAGAAAAGTGTTTCTGTGGGCAGAGAACATGTAGAATTGTAAAAAACCCCAAACAAATAACCCCCAAAACCAAACTCAAAAATGTTGTAGGAAGATGTAGGAAGGTAAAGATTTACAGATATAAAGGAAAATATACAATTGGGGAAAACCAATACAAAGAGACATTGATTTTGGCAATTCTCAGAATATTTTGAGTAGTATGTTCTCTGGACAACAATTCTTGTTATGAAAAAGATCTTCTGTCTATGATGGCTTTGCAGATGTCTTCATATCATGAAAACAATTGTATTCAGAAAGTCTGCTGCTGTAGCTATACATTTTTGTACATATAATGAAAATTGAACATTATCTGAGTGTATCTGAGGGCTTATAAAGACAGTGAAAAATGAAAAAACCCAGTAGTTAATATTTTAAGAAACCTGACAATATTTTGAGGTCCAGGCCCATCATTTTTTGACATGTAGAGTTGAATGCTGCACCAGTCCTAATGATGTGTGTATCTTTCTAGGTGCTGTTCAGAGTGAACTCTAGAAAAGAATTTAGGGTATGGGGCAGGGGATATGGTAGATGCAATGACATGTGATTTCTTACTGATGAGGTTTTGCCTCATTGCCTTGATGATGTTTACTAAGATCCTGTGAGTATTGGACCATGTGGATTTAACAGGATTAATGTATAGCCTGGAAAAGTTTTAAGGAGGAAGGTATTAGCCTTGGTTGTGGATGACATAGAACTTTCCTGATATATCTTGTAACTTTTAGTATTTTTACATCTTCTAAGGTGTTTCTAAGAACTTATCCCTAAAGACAGACATGGCAGGATTGGTCTTGATCTAGTGATTTGACTAGATCTAAAAGTCGGACTTGATGATCTAAAAGGTCTTTGCCAGCCAAAATGATTCAATGATTCTGTGTGTGACAGGAAGTTATAATGGAGTTCTGTTTTGATTGCTCCAACAGAATACAATATCTCTTAACTTATATGCTATTCATAGAACAATAGAATCATCAGGGTTGGAATAGATCTTAAGCTCATCAAGTCCAACCATCAACCCAGCACCACCACTGTGACCCCTAAACCACTGAATTTTATCATCCAGATCCAGATGCTTCTTAAACTCCTTCAGGGATGTTGACTCCACCACCTCCCTGGGCAACCTGTTCCAATGCTTGACCGCCCTAACAGTGAAATACTTTTACTGCTGTTTTGTCACTTTCATAATGTAGTGCCTACAAATTCAGAAAATAGTCTGAATGCAATCTTCTTTGACTGAAGCAAAAATTGATAACTGCTGATTTACATCTGTGACATAGTAAAAAATGAAGTATCTATTTTATTAAAATCATAAAGTGGTGAATATAAATAGTATGTTCAAATAACATTGCTCTATACTACAGTGTTGCTTTGGCTTTCTCTGCAATTCGACTTCTCCAGGATGCAAAAGTTTTTAGCATGGACGGGACACATTTTCACAAAGAAAAGGATGAAAGGGAGTGTTTGGTATGTGTGGATATTTGTTTTAAACTAATCCTTCTTTATATATGAATCTTTCTTGTATTAAGTGTTGAGTGATTTTCATAATATTAGAACATTGCAGTCCTTTGTATTATGTGGTTACCATTAATCCAGGGAGAAAATGATCTTTGACATGGTTCAGATGCCTGCTTGCCTAAGGTGTACTCAATGTGTCTGTAATCATCATTATAATTTGTATGAGGTTAGGAATTAGAGTTTTCATTTCTGTACTCTCAAATGGCAGCACTGAAAACCTTCTTTTGTTTAAACCCCACCCAAACAAAAAGGAAGTGAAAACAATAGCTATCCATTGAAAATCTTGTATTATTCAGTTAAGGTACTTTGGATTTGCTGATTGAAAACTGAATTCTCTTTCAAAGAGCCAGATGGACCATTTTATGTAATTGCTGTGCTCCATACAGAGCAAGATTGCAGCTGACTTCTGTTGTCCAACACATAGGGATTCTGACCTCTGCTTTGGAAAGCCTGTTGGTCACACACCACACAGTCACTCTTGAATGCACAGTGAGTCAAATTGACTCCCACAGACAGAGCAATTGAGCAGTGAGATTTTGTAGTGTCCATTGAGACTGGACTTTGTTGCATGCAATGTCATTATTCTCTGTCTGTTGTAGGACAGGCCTGTAGCCAGTAACTGAGTTATCAGCATTTTTTTTCTCATTTGCATCAGTGCAAGTCAGTCATGATGATTTTTTGTATAAGTAAAATGCAGGTGGTGCATTGTTCATTGCAATTGATTACTTGCTGAAACTAATTGTAGAACACGGACTTGTATAATTTTTAAGAATATATGACGATAGCACAAGGAGTTGAGCTGAGAATTCTCACAAACACTTGTATTAGTACATTACACTAATACTTGTTTCTAAACACTAGAGACACAAAAAACTAAAAATCAAAATGTAAAAATTTCTTTCTAGTCATTATTGAGGTACCAGAAATTGATACTGATCCTGCTCTACAATTAGATTTTTATGTGCCTTAGAATTTTGTGTAATGTTCCTGTTTGGGTGGAATAAATTCCAAACTCTTAGAATTATTCTTCATGAAAAATATAATATATTGATATATTTATAGAGTCTCACATAAAAAGTAGTTTAATATACAAAATGGTTAAAATTATTTTTATATATATTAAAATGTATATAATAAATGACCTCCTGTTATTAAAAAATACATACCTACCCTTCAAATAAACTTCTGTTTAGGGTGTTTTTATTATTTGTTAAGTATTTGTATTAATTTAATTTATTTTAGACTGATGCTACCCTGTTCCCTTGTTTGTAGTAAAGTATGTTACTCAGAAAGTAACATTTTTCTTGCTTTTGAAACTTATTAGGACTCCAACCCTGAAGGTGTTCGACTGCCTCCCAGTGCAACCCCACAGGAGCACACAAACGTACGTTTGTGGCTGAGGTGTCGAGCAATGTTAGTGACTGCACTCACAACACAGATACAAGGTGTTGGTATTATGAGAGGTACTGCTCTTTCTTGGTTTAGATTTGGGACTGTAATGGGCCTATACAGGCACAATTCTTATTCATAATTACAAAATACTAACGTTAATTCTGGGGCTGTATTATCACGGAACTGTTATTGTAAATTAATCCAACCCAATAAAGAAAATATGTTTATGAGTAAATAAATAAAATAAAAATAAAAGTATTATATTAATTTTCATTTACTGGTCATTATCTTTTGATAATTGTGTCTAAAAGCTTCAAATGTTCTAGTGTAATTAAGAACGTATGGTTGTTTTAAAAAGTACTGTTGCCAAGTACCTTTGGTTTTAAAAGTCTCAAAATATTTTTCACTTTCTATATCTCAAATAAATGAAATATCCCTACATAACTTCTAAAAATGTTCCAGATTATTTTTTTAAAGATTAAAGAGAGAGATTTCAAAATACATTTGTTGAAGTTTGGTTATGAATAAAATGTTTTTCATTCCATAGTTCTATGAACTCTGATGCTCACTCAAGTATTAAAATCAGTCTAAGTCTGTAGCCAAACTCTTGTTTAATCACTTCTGGATAATTGCTCTGAAAGCTGTTACTATTTTGGAATTTTAACTAAAATCAGATTTTTGAATAAGTAGAATAGATCTAAAATATCTTAATATTTATGTTGGTGGCTTGCATAAAAAGCATGCATTTGGATGAACTTAAACCTAGTGCAGTTTAGAAACTTTTTCTTTCTTTTAAAAGTAAATTTGACACTAAATTGATCAAATGGTACATGTGGATCATGGAATTTATAATATATTTTCTGTGACTTTTTAGTGTAGAAATTACTTAAGAATAGTAGAACACACAGTAATGTCTTTTCTATTGTATTTTTACTATTCCTATATTCTCTCCTTTTAGGAAATGATGTGGCTGAGCGCAGAAGTGTGATAAAAGAAGGAATATTAGAGGCAGAAGCCTTTGGTGATATTGAGACTCAGGCTGAAATGATGGTGCAAGCTGCTATTCTTGATCTGCAAGAAAAACATCCTGTGGCAGACATTAAGCTTCTTTTGCAGGTTTGAGCATAAAGGAGAAAATGTTCGCTTTTCTTTGATGCATTTTTTTTGTGTAGACAGAACAGCTGATGGCAGCATTAAATAAGCTTGAAATAGTGCCTCTAAAATAGATTTTTTTTCACTTTGCGTGCTTTGTCCTCATAAATAGACAGGAAGATAGTAATTACTTTGGTTTATGTTGTCTATGTCCAAACAGAATATCATCGGTTTACTCCGAGAGGATACATTTATTTCCCTGCCAGCTTCTTTGACTCTTGTGAAAAGCATGCTTCTGCTGGCAGACATACTGCCACTGCAGGTAGTAGAGGATACAGAACATTGCTCTTCTGTGATGGAACCATTAAACTTGCTTGTTTTGGCACATGAGCTTACCATTAAAGCAGTGAGTACATGTTGGTGCATTTCCAAATCCTTCCAATAGCCTTAATTATTTATCCTGGAAGCTGTTTTATCAATTTATTAAGAAGGGCTATTCCTAGTAACTGATAACTTCAATTCTAACTATGCTAGAATGGTATAAAGAAGTAGTTCATCTTACCAAACTTTATCTAAACGTACTCATCATGCATGCTCAATGCACATCCAGATGTGAAAAATGAAAGAGGTAGTTTGACTTTTAAAGAGACGCAGAACACTCACTTTTCCCATTTGCAATGAGGGACATATTCATACTCAACACCTCAGGGAGAATGTAGATCTCATTAAATTCCTAACTCTTAAGCATCCAAGAGCTTAGCTTTGTGTCTTGAATCAGGACAATCTATATGAAGTAGAATGATATTTTAGGTTGATGGATTGTTACAATTAGTATGAAGAAATAATTTCAATGTAAAAATTTAAATATGTAATTAAAAAAATAAATCTAAAGATATGTAATTTGTGACAGCACTAAACCATTTACCTACTTGGGATCCAAAAACAGATAGGCATTTCTACCTGAACTTAATACAGGTTATAGAGAAAAGTTTGTAGATTAAATTCTTTCCTCATAGTTTCTAAAATGGAAGTTTAATCCATTGAAATATTTATTTCCCGAAGTAATAAAGAACCATATGAATCACTTCAGACTCAAACTTCCAACTGTGTGACTTGCTAGCCTTCAAGTGGCTTGACACTTTACAGCGTCTCCCGTTGTCTTATCTCCATGAATGAAAGGTTTGACTGGTCCATCCATGCTATTTTCTTTTTCTTTTCCGCCTTTGCTGCATGTCAGATTTCTTTGTAGAAATGACAGTTTCTTTCCAGGGCTGTGGTTACTTGTGAGATCTATTTCTCAAGACTGATTTGAGGGAGTTTTCTTTTAAAAACCAAAGCCTAATGTTTTTAAATGCAATCAATAGTTCATTAAAATTATTTATTTGCATCAAAAGGCTCTTCTGCAAGACGAGTACACAATGAAGTAAAGGAGTTGAGGCCTATCAAGTCCTTTTCCATGCTCTTTTACAAGACTCTTTCATTCCATGGTTTTGCAATACCTAACTTACCTTTTCAAACTGCTATTTAATTTGCTGTCTGTAACTTGATTTTACTGAGGAGTCTCTTTTCATAGATTTTTGTTTGTGGTGAACCCATTGAATGGCAAATGGAAGACAGTACATTGACTTGCCTGGTGTTACCTACAAAGAATATCTACCTGCCACATATTAATTTACTAGCTCAAGTCAAAATGAAAATTGGTAAGAAAAACAGAACTCATTATTATTTTTAAATTTTAGTTAATTTTCACTCATATTTTATGAATGGGTTGATCGGTGTAGCTTGGGCTTCTCTTGAATGGTCTGGGTAAACCTCAATGGCATCATAAAATAGTGAAACAATATTATAGTTTTGTATTTATATCCATCAATCACTTGAGGTTTTGGGAATTGGATTTTAATGGTAAATACGTAACAGCATTTATTCTTAGGAATTTGCTTATTTTTGTATAAATTGGTTGTCTAGTAAATAATTTACAAAGAACTGTTTTGGTTTTTTTCTTTAGGTCACATATTAGCTGAAAAAGTGGCTTCTACAGCTGCAAGAGGAGATCACTTGCAATGGCTACATGCTCTCAGGCATTTAGAATCAGCATTGAAACTTTGCAGAGCAGCTGCAACAAAAAAAATAGATATGGAAGCTGAACTTCTTTTTCAGATAGGTTAATAAACCCCTTTTTGTACATCTTGAGTGCCATCCTAGGCAGTTATGCATGGTGTCTCTTGAAATGTAAAACTAGAAAAGGTTTGGATATTTCTCACTGTCTAGATGAAGATCTCTCTCCTGTGTTTAATATCACACCAGAGTAGATCAGCATGCATTATTCTGCAAATAATTTAAAAACAGCATTAGAACTACTTTCATCTGTATGTTATCAGGAATCAGAGGGTGTGGCCAACAAGATTAAGAATGTTATGTTTTGCACCAGGAGGTGGTTTGTGAGGATCCCAGCCAGAAAGACGTTGAAGACTCTGTAATGTATATCTTAGAAAGCCATATTTTTGATTAACATTGTAAAAGAAAAATGAGATAGTGTAAATAATTTTCTATTACTGCAGAGGCTGAGAACTACAAGTTGAGCAGTATTGAACATGCTTCCAATCAGGTTGTAGCACAACATGCAAATTGTTTCTGTGGAAAAGTTGTTTTTTTTTGGTCTTTTAGCTGTTTCTATGTTTAGCATAGAGAAATCAATGTTATTCGTCATTTCTACTGTCAAACAAAAAGCGTAAGAACCTCTTGCTACACTTTTACAGAAAGGTACAGAGAAGATGCTGCCAAGAGGCTCCTGTGGTACAGTGAGCTGGCTGCATTTATCCTGAGGGATGTGCCCAGCACAACACGGGCCTGCGTGCCACGCTGTGTGTGCAGCACAGCACAGGCCTCTCCCCGCTCATTAACTCCTCCACATACAATGCTCTGCTAGGTGGGATCAGGAAATGTTAGGGCTCATTATGAGTCCCAAGTTTGGTTGTTTTAGCTACTCTGTGAAGACGGTTGTTATACAAGCATTGTGAATTACTTTTTAAACAAACTGGAAAAGAACTTGCTTATCAGGAGAAGAGCAGATAATGTACTATGTTTAACTTTTCTGGAGGGAAAAACAGTTTGGGTGGGTCTTACAGAAGAAAAATGATTAACCTCTTGAAAACTTACTTTCTGTATTTCTTTCTAAGGTAAGGTAGAACGCCAGATAACTGAAACAGGCAATAACAAGTCATCTCAAGCTGTTGAAACCCTGTTGGAAGCTATTAACCTCAGCCAGAAACATAATCAAAAATATGAGTAAGAATCTATCTATATAACTTTGAAAAGAATTTAAATCACACATGAATATAATTTGTAAACAGGTTTTTGAGATTTGTTCTGTTATAGAGGGTCTTTTATTTTTTTAGAGAGTTTTAGTTCAACAGAGAAGAGCTAGTGGATATTTATTCTCTTACTTAAAACAAATGATAAGAACATTTAAAAGCATTTTTTAACACTACGTAGAAGTTACAGCTTTCTGTTCTATTTCCAAATTTGTGCCCTATCTGTCAACACTGAGAACAGAGCTATCAATTAAACAGGAGGTTTATTCATATTTCAGAAGATGAGCTGTGGTCTGCCCCCTTCCAGATAACAGAAATCCAGCTTGAAAAGGTTAGCAGCCAGAAATAGTCAGAAGAGCAGAGGCAGAAGGAGCGTAGGAAATGTGTTTGTAACAGATATCAGGACAGTGACTTTGGCATTAGTTATCAGCCTAGAGGATGCCTGAAGAGCTGAGCCAAGACAGCCAATAAATTCTGTCAAGCAGCTCTGATACACTGGACTTCAGGTTTTTTTGTTTCTTGACCAGTCTAAATGAATAATGTGCCATGTCTAGTTAGAGACAGTGTAAAGGCAGCAATTTACCTTGCTTGTTTGGGTATTCTGTTACTCAAGTTAATGAACCAGAACTCTGAATGTAGAAGCAGTAGCATAGTAATAAACCTCAACAAGCAGTCAGCATGATGGAAGATGGTGCAGAAATGGACTGTGGTGAAGTTTTACAAGTTTAATTTGCTACACTCTTATTTAATTTGCTACCATCTTTCTAAAAGAATGTACAGAGACATCAATGGACCGTGGCTTTCTTGTTTTAGAGAACTTAACATCCTGATCACATTTATGCAAGCCCTGTGATATCTGTGGGATTGTTTAATTAAAGTTGCTTCTTGAGGTCTCACATCCTTTTTTGTTAGCACGACTAGAAATTTAACTGAATTGTTGCCAAACAAGTGTTGAATTTGCTATTTTCTCGGTTAGTTTGCTTAGTCTTTAACGGTGCTCTGAGTTTTATATTTTGCTTTACACAAATTGTACTAAAACTGGAATTTATTGTACTATATAAACAACCAACTCTGTGCAGTATGACTCCATTCAGAATAGTAACTATGTGAGCAGGAGTTTGTTGCTGTGCTTGGGGCAGTTAATTCATAGGTGAGCAGAGCCAGGAGGAGTCTGCATAAAAGAACTGTGATAAACCTATAGGGAATAGAAGCATTGGAGAAATTCTCCAGGTATGGTGATTTTCAGCAGGTTGAGGGGAGTGATTCTTTCTTACTAAACATTTACAGTTTATTTATGGAATATTTGTTTCAAATAATGCAAATTAGATTCGAAATACTGTTAAATCAAGGTGTTATTTGTTAAGCATGCCATAGGGATGTTTTAGGCTTTTATGACTTTAAAACAGGATCCTATAGCTTTCTGAAAGAAGATACACTTAAGGAGGATGATGGGGGCTGGATGAACGATTTATTTGGTGAGGTATCTGGCTAGTTTTAGGCAGGAGTCAGATTGTATCATTGTAATGCTTACTTTGATAGCAAAGTTGATTATTCTGTGTGCTGTTTCTTACAGGTTAATAAGATGGTCATACCTTGAAATAGCACTATTATATTTATATTTTGCCACAAATAATGAGGATGTACCACAGACAGATAAGTTGGTGCCTTCCAAATCAAGTGTATGTTTTCTATTGTTTGGGTGGTGGTCTCTTCAAAGCAGGAAATAGATATCGTGCACCATGCCATGTTATTACTTGCAGTGACTTATAAATCATACTGATACTGAAAGTCCTCCTAGAAAAATCACACAAAGAAATCATATAGTAGAATTTGATCTTTTTTGATGTTATCTCTTGTGTTTATTGAATTGATTGATAATATTTAAAATATTCTTCTGTATGAAATAGGAAAACACAACCACTAGTGTTTTCATTTCTGATTAAATATAAATTAATTTGTACCTTGCAAAATAAGTATACTTAACATTCAAACCTATTTTTAAATGCTAACTTCACCAGATTTCAATTTTTCCATACAAATATGAATGACAGCATGAGAAATATTAGCGTCTTTAACCACATTAAAGTTCCTACAACCCATAGGTGGAAAGCAAAATGTGTAACATTAGAGAAAAGAGGTAATTAAGATTCCAAAAAATGGAATATGATAGCAACACTGTATCCAGTAGTGACCACAGGATAAGCTGCTCTGAGAAAACTTTTTCCAGGAGTGGCCAATTAGCATACTCTGGATAATCTTTTAATTTTTAGCAAATAATCCATGAATTTAGAGTCAATGCCATGTTCTACAAATAAAACAATTACTTTATAAATTTGAGGACTTTTTTATGTGTTTAGAATATATTTTACTGTAATATATTTAGAATCCTGATTTAGGAACTGGTGTATAATTTTAGACCTGTTCTGGAGAACTCTCTTCTGAGGAGGCTGTGAAACCAGAAGTCTACAAAATAAAAGCCTGGATTGCAATAAGAGCAGCTACACAGGTTGGTGTATACAAAGGTTGGCAGTATTCTAAAGAGGTTTTTTTGGTTTTTTTTTTTTTTTTTTTTTTTTTTTTTAATTTCGTCTTATTCTACTTACACGAGCAAACAAGGAAATGCAAACAAGAGTATTAAGTTTTCCTGACATTTCTAGCATGGGTCTTTCTGCACAAAATTAAAATGGACACTGTCTGAATAGTGCATTTAATCTCTCTTGGACAGATCTGACTCTGTTTACCTCAACTTTGATTCAGTGCAAATAAAATGGCACATGACCTGATATGTGTGCACATGCATTTGACATGTGGGCAGACATCAGTGGCATCCAGATGAGGATATCTGATTTGAAATCACTTATGTAGTAATTAAGCTGTCAGCAGTAATGATTTATTTAAATATTATGCGTACCTTAATGTCAGAAAGAAATATTTTCTTAACTTTCAAAAATATGGCATGTTTCATAACTAATTTTTTGTCCTCATCTTTTTACGCTAAGATTTAAAAATCTATATAAATTTTGTAGCGAACTAGTCTCAAATCAAATAAATGTTATTTTTAGGTCAGTGAAGCTGTTCTTGCTTCTCAACTGTTGATTGGAATGAAGAGTGTTAAAGAACAGAGCATGAAGGATGAAGTGCAACAGAAAATCCCAGAATTTGTTTCTATGGATCTTTTTTCTTCTTACAGAGACTTCATATCTGGTATTCCTTTATACCTAGTAATTTCAACAAATTAAATACATAATAAGCTATATATGCCATGTAATCTCTTAATATTTCATATCTAATTGTTCATTTACGAGATATTGTAAATCAGTTTTGGAAAATAAAAGCAAAAGCCTCATCATGCACAGCAATACAAAATATTAAGTAGAGATCTCATGGGCTTTTANTTACAGTACAGTGTTTAAACATATGTGTTTTGATTGGTTTATGAAAACAAGTGTCTATGCTAAGACTTTCCTTCAGATTGTTTTTTACTAGCTCCATTTGCTTATAATTACAGATCATTTTTTCTTTTAGCAAACACAGCAGGTGTTTCTCCTGATAGTTCTGTTAGTCAATACAAAGAAGAATAGAAAATGTAGAAAAGCAATAGTAGGCTAAAATACAAAAATGTGAATAGAAATGTAAACAATCAGCATAACATATGAAATATTTTCTGTAAATCTCTTAGTGAAACACATATTTAAGTTTTTATCTATAAGACAATATGGCCATTTAAACTTTTGGCAATGAAATGTCAGGAATAATAAACATTCAGATTTTGTAGAAGCACTCATAATTATTTTTCGAAAATTTACTGTTAGGAATCACTATAACATAAGGTTTATTCAATTTGAAGAGACAAACAGAGTACAAGAATTGTGCTTTTGAGAGAGCCATGTACTAATAGAGTGAAAAACAGTACTGAATATAAACAATGATGTAGCGATATCTGTACTGATAATTCTTTTCTCTTTCTGCATAAGTGCAACTTTCAGGCAGCACAAAAGAAAATATTATCTTTTGTTTTATTTCACAATTAAGAATATATTGAAAATGTGCTTAATATCTAAAAGGGACAAAATATTAAAACTAACAGTGAACACTTCAGTGTACTTAACTCTTCTGAATTTTGGTCAACATAACTGGGAACTTCAACTGCCAGAGTTATGACTGATGACTCCTTGTGTTGTTTCTATTTATTAAATATCTTCCATTGAACAATATGTAGTAATAATAGTTTTATATTCAAATGCAGAGATAGAGAATGCACTTGGTTCTCTACCCCTTTAGAATTTCTTGCAAGGACCAGTAAGGTTCCTGCCCATGATCTGAGAAAAATTTTCAACTAATTTTAAGGCTATTTACTATTTCAACTCATATTTAAGCAGAATAGAAATAATTTTTGTTGTATGAAAAAATATAACCAGTGTCACAAGTTGTGCATCTAGTTGCAGGTTAGTCAATTCCAACACAATGCCGAAACAGCTTTTGAACTTCAACCACTTCATGTGTGGTTTTGAACTCTTATTGGAGTTCCAGGTGGATACAATGTTGTCTCTGAAAGTCCAGAAGCATCTTCGACTGAAAATCAGCAACTCATAGAAGACAAGCAGAGCGAAAGAACAGAAAGTCCAGTCAGCAAGGCCAGCCAGAAGAAAGATACAATAACATGGGTTCACGTAATTCGCTACCACAATCATTTAAAAAGAATTTATAACACAAACCTATCTGGTATGTATTTTTATTTCCTTCTAGAAAACTGCTATAGGTGACATACTGTTTTTGATGGCAAACAGTGTCAAATTCAAAGGCTATCATCTGAACTAGCCTAATTTTGAGTGCCTTTAAATTGTATAACTGTGGAAAAGTCTTCATGGAAATCAATATTTATGTCAGCTTACAAGTGCTGCAAGTGCACTAGGATACTACTACCTTTCTTTGTAGTTATTCATAAGACTCCACAATACCAGGAAGGCCTCCCTCAAAACTTGTTATTACTACATCTGAAGCATTTCTAAAAAATTCATAATCTATTTTTATTTTTAGTTCTAGACAGATCAAACATAAGTTGCATAATAAATAAATCTGTTCAGTTTGAGGTTCTCTTATGGAGACCTGAGTGCAGTGTAAATGGGAAGGCTGAGCATTATTGAATATGTTATGACTGAAACCCCAGATGTGATGTAACCCCAGATGCTTGGGTTATTTCAGTGTAAACAGAACATGGTAATAGGTAGGACCTTTCAAACAGAGTAAGAATCCATTAATTACAAGGTCCTAATACTACACACCTACATGTGGTGGCCAGCTTTTGGATATACAAGTGATGAACCAATAGGTGGGAACAGTACTGCATTGTACATATAGATGTTGTTTAGAGAGAAACCTAGCAACTCTGAAAATAATAATTCCTTGGGCTAGGTTTACTCCTTGCAGCATCAAATGAAAGTATTCTGGCTCACCACAGAGCTGTAAGGACAGTGAGGTATCTACAAATAAGTGTAAAAATGTGCATGTAAATCTCAGCTTTAGTTATCAGTGATGGAGCCTAGGGAGCAGCTCAGCTGATCAGCCCTCAGCTGTCTAAACTGGGGTCTTAAGAGCTCTTAAAGCTTATTTTGACTGTATTGAATAAATATGTGTTTATTCTAGTGGGTGCTTAGGCATCTAGTGAACATACTGGTGCTTACACATCTGAAATTAAGTACTTACCCCTCAAAATTACACCTTCCATTTTATGCTACTCTATAATGTCTGGACAGAGTTTGCTTCATTATCTGATCACTGGTGAAAAATTACAAATAGCATAAGCTAGTAATATTTAAAGACAATCAGAATAATTGTTGGAAATGCATTTAGTTGATATTGAATCTATTTACATATTTTATTATATTTTCAAAATTTATGAATCTAGAGTAGCTGTAGTAACTTGAAATTGAATGGCAAATAATGATGTAATTTAAAAAATCTCTTTTAAAAACTGCCCCTAACCCAGGATCTGGATCACTTTCTGCAAGACATGGACACCTTAGTTTGATTTCTGACACAGGAATTGTTCTACGCATAGCAGAAATGCATTCCTTTCTTGAAAAGAACTTGGTTGAATATTCAATGTGTTGTCTTGAGAATTTTCCAGAACTACATGATGCAGAAATGCCACTCAGTAGTCCAGCTGGTTCTTCAGAGGTACTGATGTTCTTTCTAATATTTCAAAAATATTATACTGGTATTTAATTCATATTCTCAATAGTTCCAATGGTGATATTTATGGGAGCACTATAGAAGAATGAAATGATTTATGCAGAGGATCAGTACAAAACCAAAATCCTGTGCAAGCAGTGAATTACGTAGTTAACAAATGCAAATATCCTTGCATTATTCATTCCTGCAAAAATAATCTCCATCCCATAGCCAGTGTATTTAGAGCCTAGAAGATTAGGCAGAATGATAATTAAAAAGGTTGTTTTTATTAGTTAATAAAGTTGACTGTTTCTCAGGTTTTAAATCTTGTAGATCTCCATGTTTCATACCAAAAATGTCCTGGTATTAGTTCTGCAATTTGTAGGTACAAATCTCTACATTGTTAATTTAGTCTATAATAAAAACATGATTTTCAAAAAATATGCAAGTTATATTTTCTTAAAATTTCTTGAAGGTCTTATATGCCAATTTTTTTCACTGATTATCATCTGGCTAGAAAATCAACCTTTTTAGATCTCTGGCTTGTGGGCAGCCTATTTAAACTTTCAAATGTAGGCAACTCAGAATATATTACTCAGATAAATCTTGAATTAGAATTCGGGACTCTACACTGACCGTGGCACATTTTTTGAACATTGAATGAAATTTGTTTTTGAAGATCCTGTGTAAAAATAATTGCCTTCAAAATTTCTCGATCTCACTTCTCAAATTAATAATTATCCTAATATTAAAAATTAATCCGATAGATTATTCTATTTCACTTATTTTTTAGTTATTATATTCAGTGTTAGATTGAGACAGGTGAGCCTTGAGGAGAGAGAACTTGGTATGTTATAAAAATTCAGTATTAGATGGAGACAGAGGAGCCTTGAGGAGGGAAAACTTGCTATGTTATAAAAATGAATAAAAATACTTCTGTGAAAGTAGCTTGTCTAGAGTTGGTGAACTTTCTTCAGTGTTGGACAGCATATCATTACTCATTTCCCAACAAAGAGCTGACTGTGCCACTGAATAAATTGTAAATATATGGTATGTGACATTTATAACAGCCATCATATATCAAAAATTATTTTACTCTTTCTGCTCTTTTTTTGACATAATTAGTATTACAGTGTCCTAGAATAATAAGCTTCAGAGCTCACTGTCATGTTCGTGATGGGTGCAAGCTGCATAATCATATGTTAACTTCACTGTTGTAGACAGCTAACAAGCATAAAGCTCTTACTTTTTTAATTCTAAGCTTCATTGATTTTTATCACAACGGTTTTAGAAGCTTTAACTATCCAGAAGGTTATAGATGTTATTTTAAAAATGTAACTGTAACTTATTACTGTGAGTTTCAACAGTACAAATAGATACACTTTTTGAAAGAATAATTTTTAAGTACGAAGTGGTTTCACTTACATCTATCTCTGTATTCTATTTTTGACTCTTGAAGGTTTTTTTCAGGTCTGCTGACCAATGAATCCAAATTACATTAGGTTTATAATTAAAATTCTGTGTCCTGTTACATTTTGCATGCTTGTTCTTTATTCTGCTCCGTGATAGTAAGTAGGAGTGGAAATACTTAACTAAGACAGTTTGTTGTTTTCAGACTTTTGAGAAAGTTGAATAGACAAATATTTATGTATGTAATTCAGCAACCCACCAGTTTGACAATAGCAGTTGTAATGTCCTTCTTCAAAAGGATTCAGTATGACTAGAAACCCAGAAATTCAGTGAAAAAACCCAAACATAACACACATTTTAGAGAGAAATTTATAGCATAAAATGGAATTTTAAGAGCTCTATTTCAGAGGCACTGCATAAATTAGGTTCTTCCCATGTCCATATATGTGTTTTCTCCTAGTTTTGTTCACAGTCCATGCTAGCAGGATAGTGGGTGATTCATTACTGAATGTAGAAGAGGGCTGTAGTGGGTGGGTCCTCCATGCACACCTCATGACTTCCCATGGGCCATGGCCACTGAGGGCACATCCATGTGCTCAAATGGATGGCTTGGGCATATGTGGATTCATCATTATCTTCACTTCTGTGAAGTTTGATGTGGATTGGTAACTGGCTTAAGGGCATAAGATTAAGTTATTGTGAAAAATCCATCATCTGCTCACTTGGATTTACTGCCCTGTAGTGGTCATGAGCTGAATTTTCTATAGAGAAGGTAGGTAAAATTCTCAATTTTTTTCAGTAATGAACATTCAAAATTTGAAAAGATTTAACTCCCCAGGCAGCTGTTTTCAGTGGCCACATTTTGGAATCAATGATGGAGACATTAAGGACCTTTTCAAATAGCTTCTATATTCCCTGAAATTGTGACTGTTTGGCAGAAGTTCTTTGCAGATCTGCACAATACTTTAAAAAGTAGAGGTGGTGTATTGCTGTTCAGCCTTTAAATCAAATATTTCACCATTTTAAGAAAAGGTTTTATTCATGAATGAATGTTGGCTGACAGTATTCCTGAATTAATTCCCTAGTAAATGACAGCCAAGAGTAGGTATTTGATGAATGCTCTGCTAAAGTTCCGTATGTATTTCATTAAATACAACAAATTAAGTGATTGAATTTTCAGCAGGTGTCACCCTTTGTTAGTTGCACAGCTGAGAAAACAGGTAAACATAAATAAAGCATTATTCTAACATTCAGAATACTATTTTAATTACCAATATGTATGCCTGACAAACTACTTTTCCAGAACTAAATTTTTTTTATGATCAATATGCCAAATAATAGATTTGAGCAAAAACCATAATGCCATAATTATTCTAAGTCAAAGGCAACAATCATTGTCTCTAAGTCAGCCCACAGATCCTTTGTGTTACCTTTAGAAATGTGTCATCACGTGAGCTTTGAAAAGTCTTAACTTGGTAAAAAGGACACTTTTTAAAACTACCCGTTTATCTAAATTATCAGTCATTTATGCAGGAATGAAAGTCATGCCAATTCCAGTAGACACTAGATTATAACAGATTTTTCCTGTTTCACTACAGAAAATATAATTTAAACCTTTATTTTGTGTTTCAGGTGTCTCCTGAAGTTACTGAAATTATATCAGAAATGTCACAAGTGAGAGTAGCTTCTCCAGTTTCTGTCATTGCAGAAGAAGACAGGCAGACAGAAAGTAGGGCAGCAAGTGCTTCAAATAAGGAAATTAACATTCAGTGGTATATTCCTTCTGTGGCAAAGCCATCAAACAATACAGAAACTAAGGTATAACTAGAGCAAAGCAGTTCCTTAGGTAGTGGAGCAAATTAAGTCTCATTTCCAATGTATATTTGTGTTAAGAGTTATCAGCTTTTTAATTGGATTATACATATGCTGATAGGAAGAATATATTTACTCTGCAGCAAACCTGCTCTTTAGGAAAACAGAATGCCCTGACAGTTTTTCGTTGGCAGGCAAAAAAAAAAAAAAATCTGTGTTTCCCATATAGAGCTTCCAGGCCATAGTGTATTCATGCCTTTTGCAAATCCCTGGTGTCTTTAAGACCTCCACTCTTAAGTCTGGGTAGACCTGAATGATACATTCGAATAATAGTTTGGTGGGAGACTCTTGGGAAAGCAAAGACACATGAATACAGGGAAAAGGGGGTTTTGTAAGCCTCGTTTTCCTAAAAGATCAGACTGAATATGAAAGAGATGAGAGGGTTGCAGGAATGTGAGAGACTATGAAATGGAATTTGTCTTTACACAAAGGAACAAAGTGTAGGTAAAATTTCTTCTTCAGCAATAAAAATCCATGATCTCAAACTTTTTGGCATAGCAGATCAGTGTCTGAATTTCTATTAGACCCATTTATCTTTTGTAGGAAACTGATAGAAACCCTGTGAAGTTAATGTAAATAATGTACCTTTTAATATGGTTTTTCAGGTTACTTTATCATGGCCATAGAGATCAGTAAAGGACAAGAGACAACACTTAGATCCAGATAATACATGAATGCCATATTCTTTGCATTTTCCATATAGTCAAAATATTCAGCTACCAGTAGGAAGCATATTTTCAACCATACTAGTAAATTCTTCCAGTGAAAGATGAGAACATTTTATTTAATTTTCTTATATTGGTACAGCTTTATTAGATTGGTGAGTTATGCACACTTCATAGATTTAAACCTAGCATGATGACAGCCATGCATATGATTGACCAGGATCAGGACAACACTGGGATTTTAATAGTGTCTATGGGGTATAGCTAATTTTCCAACCAATAGTAATTATATCCAATTTACTTAAATTAATTTAAAACCTGTAAAAACTGAGTAATATAATTCATATGAAGTCACACTCTTCTCTTTTTTGAAGGTCAGTTATCTAAAAGTTCATCAGCACATTGTATTTGATATTTATTATACTCTTGTATCACTGAAATAGCTCAGGACTCCTGCATTACAGCTTACCCATTTCATCTCTTTTACAGGTTTTGTTGCTTTATGCTTATAATACGAACCCTGTCAAGATTAGCAACATTAAGATTTTCAGTTCAGTGTCTGTGTTTTCAGGCCACTTGTGGATTCCGTTGGCTAGGTAAATAAGAACTGACTCTGTCCTGTTATTTCATGCTGTGTTAAAGATCAATCACCCATTTAGGATGAGAGAAAATAAAGTACAAAATATCAAAGACCTGTAAATCTTTTAAAGCATTCATTTTTGCTTTTCAAAGACTTTTCACTGTAAAAACTGTAAGATGTTGTACACAGTGTTAAATCCATCCAAACAGTTGATTTTTCAATGCATTCATTAGCATTTTAGTTTTGACTCTTAAAGAACCAAATAAGATACGCTAATTGGGTAACAGCAGCATAGCAATGTAGCAGATCTAAGAAGCACTCCCAGAAGTCATTCCCATTCTCTCACTGGATCACCTACTTTCTCCACCCCATATTACAGCTCTGAGAATGCAAGAATTTTTCTCAGTTGTAGCGCCAGATTCTGCCCTTAATTTTACATCCTATGGCACTTTTCATTATTTCTTTCTTGTCATTCATCTAGTCTTAAAATTTTTGGAACTGCTTAGTGGGTGGAAGGGAAGGAATAACGGGAAGCCTCTGCCACCCTTGTGCTGGTTGGATGAAAAAGCCTTTGCTTAGAGAGGCATTCCTAAAATAATAATTCCCATTTTTAATGTAAAAGGCTAATGCATTCCATAGCTCCACTTTATTAAATGGAAAACTTATTTTTGTAAAATTATGAGATCAGTTTTGAAATGAAAGTAAGTGTAGAACCTAATCAATATGTAATAAAACCTAGGTCAGCTTAATTATAACCTGGAAACAACAAATATTGTTGTTTCATAACAGTAATAATGAAAACCTTTTTCTTTTAGAATTATTACTCTAAGGGAGAAATTGTCTGATCTGAAGGAGCAAGTTGAAATATTGATGCAAGATTCTAAGAGCTTTTCAACTTCAGTACCTACAAGTTTTCTTGAACAAAGGGAAACTTTGAAAATAAGTCCTTCAAATAAACCCAAAATGAGTGATGTGAAAGTGGATCTTGATGAAAAAACAGAAGTAAGTGAGAACAGTTCTGCTCTTACATATGTTTGACTTAAGATGTCTGTTTTGGGGAAATAAATGACAGATAACCTGGAATGCAGGCATAAAGGCAGACATTAAGCTTCCCTCACCTCTTTAAAGAAAAGTTGAAATACTTTCACTCTTTATTTAATATTTAACTTTTCCTTATATATTGCTTGTCACTTTACAAAAAAAAAACCCTGGCATTTTCAGCCTTCCACTTGAAAATAAAGGCTACCTCTTCAGGTACATAGATTTGGAAAAAAATACCTAATTTATATTAATCTACATCTGAAAATCCTTGGCAGTGTTTTAAATTAGCATGGTGATCAACCCCAAAGTGCTTTTTAAACATCAGTTACACATCTTCAATGTACAATGGGCAGTGGTGGTTGCTGAAATAAGAACCTTCTAATAATATTTTTTAGAGAGGACCAAAAGTGGCACTGAATTTATTTTCATTCCTCTATGCCATCTTCCTCTTTTCTTTTTATTAGCAAGGCTGAATATGGTCCACAAGCAAATAACTCTCCCCACATACACACACACAAAAGGTAATTTGAGAATTTTCCATGTGGTCTGCTTGAGATAATGTCATTGGAATAAAATGTTGCCACAGCATAAGTGCTGCTTGATAAATGCCAAGGCAAAATAGACGTTTATTTTCAAAGTGGGAGACATTTATCATGTGACAGGATTCTCTTTATATCTATTATGTGAAATGATTAATGATGTAGAGGCTGTCATTTTGTCTGATGGATGCTGTGAAACAGTGACAATTGTGCACTGTGCCATTATTACGAGGCTGTATTTTGACCAGCTTGGAGAACAAATGATATTTTGGCCAATCACAGTTTTCAGGAGGGTAGACAGAGCTGTCCTTTAGTGGGTGTTTCTGATTACCTGAAGGTGTTTGCTCAAACTTTCATTAATATATGTCAGTAATTGGTAAAACAATGTTTAAATACTAATGAGATTAACACGCCATGCATTATACATGTATAAATATCATCTTGTCAGGGTGTTTGTTTATAATATCTTCAGTAAACACATAACAAAAGTATTCTCAGTCACTGGATTTAAAACCTGAACCAGGGGCAATTTTCCCTCAGTAGAAACTGCAAGGTTTGGGCACTTGTGTTTGTACAGGAAACACAACTATTTGTGTTGCAGAAAATTTATATTCATCAGCTAAGGTTTACTTTGCTGTGAATTCAATTAGAACAACCTAAAATTTGAATATTCTGAAAAATTTTGTAAGGCTGAGCCATCTGCTAGCTTATCGGAAGAGACTGATAGTACAAGCATATGTTTGTACTACACAGATAGTACACATTTTTTCTTGTTTTATACCATTAGGAAATTGCTAAAAGGTGTTTATCTGAAGTCGAAGCACTGTTTTCTGCTGTTCCAGCCCTGTCCTTACCATTAACTAAGGTATGTTGTTCTCATTAAGGGTAAAAATCTGTTTTCTGAAATAAAACAACTGTTCAGTTAAACTGAAACATGGATTATATGACTAAGCATCTTCCCATTTTTTTCTCATTGTTGGAGTTTGTTTTGGTTTTATCATCTTTACAAATAAAATACAAATGTGCATGGTTAAAAACTGTGAATATCTTCACTGTTCATTAAAATCAAGTCTTCATACATGCAAAAATGTATTAAAAGGGGATTTTGCCCACAATGGTTAATATAGATTATCCACCTCTCTCTGGTCATTGTTTACACAGACTCCAGTGAATTTCCGTGATGCAATTACCAAATGCAATTTCTTTCCATTCTTGCATTTTTGCAGTTCTTCAGACTCAATTCTTCTATTTTCTTTAGCTTTCTCTGCCTTGCCCATGACATGTTTTGAGAGATAGCCTGCCATTTTTTTGCCCATGCTGCTGGACAAAACATCTTATTCATCTTGATACCCAGTGCAGTATCCCAGAGGAGACTGTGGGAACTGGCCCATAGCAGGGAGCAGTGCTGTTCAGTGTTCTCAGCCACCTTGGGGGGATCAGGAAAGGACCACAGCTGCCAGGGCTCAAAGGACTCCACAGAAGATTCTGGAATCCACTGTAACATATCACTCCCTCAACTAATCCTCAAATATCTTACCAGAAATTGTTCACAATGGAATGATAGTGGAAAAGGCATCCACTGTACTCTTCCAGTCAGATAGCTCTTCCTACCAGAAAAGAATCCTGAGTTTTATCTGAGAACAGTTGGGCTATTATGGAAGTGGGCTGCTCTAGAAGGGAGAATCTGCAATGCTGTGCTGTGTGTCCTGCAGTCCGGTACCTGAGTACATACTTCCCTTTGACACACATTGCACCATTCTTGCCACCCCTCGTTCTCCATCCTTAAGTTCTCTCTCAAGTCACTCCCAGACCTTCCTATCACTCAGTGTGGCTTTATCAGTGCATCAGAATCTACCCACATCCATTCTGTAAAGCTGTACTTTTCAGAGTCCCACTGAAGTATCTTCCATGGTAGCAAGATTTGATAGATTCCTAGGGAAAGATACAGATAAACTTTCACAGAATCATGAAAACTTCCTTCAACTTTAATTTTTAAGTTTAAATTCTTGTGAATTCCTTTCACTTTGCCTGCTCCTATTTGTGGCTCTACAAGGGAAGTGAAGGACCAGGTTTAGTGGTGTTTGTCTAGAATGAATATGATGTTTGCTGCTGTTTTATTCTCGCTGAATTCCACAAGCTAAAATGTTTCAACAGGTGGAACATCACAAAGCTTTTCATCACAAAGTTTCAAACACAAACAAACTAAGATGCTTTCAGATATGGTAGTTTTGGTTGAGCAGCTGAAGCCTAATCCTACAAGATGCTGAGTATCTTTGTTCTTCCCTGAAGCCAATAGAACCTGTAAGGTGCTCAGCACTTCATTAGGTATAGCACATTTCAAAGTAGGATTTCCAAACTTTCCTGTAAGTTGCATGTGTGTATTACCCTGTCTCAGCTAGAGATGGAAAGCTCACAGACTGTGTACAGCATAGAATAGTACATTCCCTTTGTTTTCAAGCATGCAGGAGAAGGCAGCAGATACATTTCTTATATGTAGTTTTTCACCATTTTCCCACACCAAACACTTTTTTGTTGTTCATCTTCTGGTGAATTAATTGGACAAAGTCAGTTCTAATTTATGGTCTTTGTTTTCTCATTGTCTGAGCTGTCATGTCTGAGCTGTCAGACACCTATCTTGTTTCCACCTTCTCTTGTTCAATTCTGTTTTTTCTGTCTGTGTGTCCTACAGTGCTTTTGATTCAGCCCTAGATTATATTTATAAATGGAAAAAATGCATTTTAACTGAATAATTCATTTAAGATTATTTGACACTTCATGTTTTAAGAATAAAAAATTATCAGCCTGCTTGTTTTTAATGCTATTTAATGAGTAGCTATGTCCTTGAGGGAGATAGTGTAGTGTTTGGAAGCTCCAGTCTTAAATGTTAGAAGTAGATTTATAAATAAAATAATTGCATTAAAAATTAACCTCCCTAGGTAGCTTGTTCCAAGCTTCTCTTCCTTTAATTGTTTTTCTTGATACCTAAATCAGGTAAATAGTTCTCCATATTCAATGGACACACAAAGAAGTTTATCATTGCCCTCTTTTTCACCTTTTACTGTTAGCTCAATTCCTTCAATTTCTCATCTTAGGAAAAGCCTTCCAACTTAGTAATCATTCTTGCTGTGCTTTATTTTACCTATGGATGATCATGATAAACTTTGTGAACAAGACTGGTGATAAAGGTTTCTTTCCTCCCTTGAGTCCTGTTTTACTATTTTCTGCAAGAGATGTCATTAACCACAAATTTATACCAAGGCAATAAGTATTTCTAACTTATTAATTGGTTGTAGTTCAGAAATCTGTCTTTACATGGAACTATTGGTACATATGTATATGTATATTGGCATATATGTACATTTTGGTACTTCTAAGCTCAATTAAGTTATTAATTTGGGGTTTTTTTCTATTTTTTTTTTCTTTCCAGATCCCCTTTGATGTTACTTTGCAATCACTAACAAATTTGGAAGATATGTTTGATCTTGCCAATGGCTGCATAATACCTGAAGGAACTCTTTTCAATTGGATCATTTCTCTGCTTCACTAACTGCTATTTTGCAATAACTTAATCAGTTATTAGCTGAATGCTACAGACTTAGACTTAAGTTCTAGTGTTAATGTAACAACTTCATTAATCACATCAGGATTTGACTCCTGTTATGTTTTATAATTTTCACTTTTAGCTTGTTTCTAATTATTTAAACATTAATAGTTTTTAAAATTAAAATAATTTTCTAGAAATTAAATATTTTTAAAGTAGTTTCTTACTAAGAGAATTTTCTAGCTTTTCAATAATTACTTATTGTTTAGGAAAGGTGAATAGGTTTGTAGTCTTCTAGCACCTGCTAATAGATATTCCTTTTTCCCTGAAGTTTTATTCTCATCAGCAATTTTCAAATTGCTTTTGCAGTTATCAAAAGTTGGTATTATTTCTGAATTTTTGGGAGGCCTAAAATCATCACTGAGTTTGTTCTTCAATAGATCTGTTTGGAAACTAGTATTTCAGGTTGTTGAGGGTGCAAGTGATCATTCAGTTGTCTTCATAATTTCAAAGCATTTTTTTAAAAACAACCACAACAAATAAACAATTCCCCCCAACAAGGAAATACAAAGAATAAAATGGTACAATACAGAATATTTTTTTAAATCATTCTAAAAAGATAAGGGAACTTAGCTCTCTAAATGTTTCTGTAAATATTATTTTAAAGTACTCAAGAAACACAGATGACTCTTAACAACAGCCCCTGAGGCAATATGCTTGAAAATATTCTCTGTTCAATCACTGGAGCATCTCAAATGCTCCAGCAACTGAGATGGAGACTTTGACATGAACAAGTGAGTTAGTGGATCAGAAAGGGGCCATGGCCCTTTGGTTTTGCTCACATCCCAAAGCCAGGCACTCCTTTGCTATTTGTTTGCAACCAACAGCAAAAAAACCCAGGATATTTGGGCAGGAATCCTGTGAGACTTGTCCTATCATTAGTTATGTTTTTGTGTTGCCAGGAAAATTCAGCATTAATGGTTAACCATTCCTGGGTTCATTTCCTGTGAAAAATCCTTTCACTTCAGTCAGGCATTCCCTGTACTGTCGCTGAGTGATAAAACAATAAATTTCTTTGAGCTATTTGGAAATTGCAGATCTACCTTGGCTTGTGCTTTTCAGAGAAATGTTACCTGGTTGAATGAAGTTTCTTTTAGGGAAGAAGAGGGAGAGGGAGAGGTAAGATTCAGCATAATGAGTATCTTAAATGTGATCAGTACAGGAAGAAAGGAAGTAAAGTTTTCTCCTATTTTTCTTAATTCCTATAAAAGAAAGAAGAGTAAATATATTTGTGTTATGGGTAGCTGTTTAAAAGTTGTGCTCTTTTTTATTTTGTGTACTCTTTTCTGGAATGCTGTAGGTAGTCAAAAAATTAGAAGGATTATGATATAATGATAAAAAGAAATGAAAAAGTGAGTAATTGATAGGGCAGTTATTTTTGCAAGGTAATTTTAAAACTGAGTTAGTGTGATTATTTAACTCAACTGCCTAACAGCAAGTTTGGAGGAGATACTCCTTGGCATTATTCTTTCATTAAAAGAATTTCTTGTTCTGCAGCTTTTCAAAAAGCAGGAAAGATAAAAATTGACATTACTTATTTTTCTTTTACAAGACACAAGTAGGAAATTGCAGTTAAAAAAAAAAAAAGTTGTTCTGTCTTTTGTTGTGCTTTGTAAAAACTCCAAACCTATCTTTTTCTGTTTGGGGTCACCTTCAGAATTATCATAGGACTTTTATGCAGCTTAATTAATATTTGTAAAACATGCTGTAGCACCAGGTGAAAATGGAAGTGAAGTTCTATTGCAGACAAGGTGTTTTTTTCAGTGCTGCCCATCTGGACCTTGTTATAATTCCTTTACTTGAAAGAGAAATGTTAAATAAAAGCTTTATATATTCATTTAAAATACATTACTATACTTACTTTCTTTTAATACATTCTTTTTAAAGAAAAGTGTTATCCTTTTAGAGAGCGCAGTGAAATAACATTAAAATGTTGACCTCACTGTATCCATAGCAGCAGATTTTATTCTCATAAACACAACATGAAGTATTCAATGCAGGTTTTAGAAGAAAACATTGGAGAAGACGTTTTAATTTTAGCAAATAATTAAACTCTTCAGTTAAAACCTGCTTGTAAGGAAGGAAGCTTATATCTGAATGTCTCCTGTATTCACACAGAAAAAAAGTATAAAATTAATTGCAAAGTAAATTGTTTTGTTGGTTGTGTATTACAGTAGTTGGGTGGGTTTTTTTCCTAACCAATGAATGGAGACTAAAGCCTTCAATATGTGAAACAAGAATAAATTTGTGTCAGCACCATGCTGAATTAGATTTTCATAGAATATTTTTCTGTGCCACTGACTCCAAAATTAAAAAGGAAGAGGAGGAAGGAGGATTTCACTGTACAGGAAGACCTTCCTGCTGTGGGAAGTCTCTGTGATCCACCCCATACAACGCCAAAGGCTACTTACCCTACTGACAGCTTTGAACCCCCAGCAGGTTTACCAATTCTTTTCAAATTTTAACTGAAATATTTCTCCATTCTACATCTGTGGAAGGAATGGATAATGCTTCCCTATCTGATAAATCATGGGATGGGGCAAAGATAGAGAGAGACAGAGACAGAAAGAAAGAGGGAGAGCACACTGCTGGGAGAAATGGAGAGAATGACATTTTATCTTCAGTACATCCCCTTGGGTGAGGGACAAGAAATACCTATGCAGAACTAAAGGACAGTAAAAAGAAGTGTTTGGGGTTTTTTTTAATTCTTTCAGTATTTTCCATTCTGTGAACTGAATGAAGCAAAAATGCTGGGAAAAAAAGCCCAGCTTCTGGTTCTGTAATGAAAAATTCTATCATCAAGAACCTGCTAGAGCTCAAATTGAATTTGAACAGGGAGTTTAACATTGAAAGGTCTGAATGGATTTTAGAATATTTCAGTTTTCAAATACTGTTTCAATATATAATCAAATTATATTGCTGCCTTCAAAGATGTTGTATATTCAAGCCTTTCACAGGATTTCTCATGCCTACAAATATATAGTAACTTGAAATTATTGCTGGTTAAATTAATTTTATGATGTGGAAATCAGTAATTTCATACAGATTTATCCAATTGTATGTGACTGGTTTTTAAATTCCACTACAGCTCCAATTCACAGTCATTTTTTGTTGTCCAAAGTATATATCCATTTTTTTGGATGACATCAATCTAACAAAATACTCCTAATAATTACCCTCAGTATGCCTCAGTTTCTTTATCAGAAGTTAACAGTAATCCCATCATCAGTGAGGGATTTTAATTTTTCTACATCAACATTTGGAAAAGATTTTCAGATCCTTGAATGCAAGAGGAAGGGTATTTATGTTAGTCAGTCGAGACACTGTAAAGGGAACAGTCATTTGTTTCCAAATCCATTTTCAGTGAAATCCAAGAAGGAAGATTCTTTAAAAGAATAATGATGGAACTAGAATTAATTGTTAGCTAATATGCTGAACTAATTAAGGCAGCAGAGAGATCCATTTATGCTTGCCAAAGGTTTTCTTTGAGTTAAAGATACTGAATATATCATTAAATGAGAGAAGTGAAAATAGGAAGCATAGGTTAATCTTTAAAACCGAGTGGGTGAAAGGGTCCAGAGGCAAGTGCTGAAGTCAAATATTTACCACTGCAATTTAATTTTCCACTTTGAAACCCCAGAGATAATTAGAATTATTCTCACTTGTCTCCCATCTCAGCATGATTTAGGATTCTACTTAATGTGCATAGAAAAAGAAAGAAAGACTGTGCTGAAGCAAATGGCACCAAGACTTTCAGTGCAGAACCAGAATATGCTACCTAAGGAATGGCCACGAGCTGACAGAGCCAGCCCTATAGGCCTGTGTGGAGGGTGGCAGTCTGTGAAGATGTGGAGCTCCTGCAGGGCCGGTTCAGCTCCTGGCCAGACTTCCAGAGTTGAAAAGAACATTTCAGCAGCCACCAAAAAATGTCAATGTCCTAGGCAAAGCTCCTTGCCTCTTGGCAGTGATGCTTGCTTCATACCCTATGGATTCTGGCATCATATAGCTACTATACAGCAGAACTAGCAGGGAAAGTCAAGATTCTGTCTATCCTATGAAATTACTGCATATATTTTATCATCATACAGTATGCAGTGTATTAATTAGCTCTGTTATGTTCCTATGATTCCACTACCAAATGGGATAATACCAAGTTTAAAATGGTTTCCAAACTGCTCTAAAAACCAATTATAACCATAAAGAAATTTAGGCCCTTTTTCCCCAGGTGTCCTGACTGGTCTTACTTCCCTGGAACTCTGTGGCTCATCCTTCAGAACCTAATGTCACTGTCCCTACAGTGAAAACCTTGTTTATGGGCAAAGAGGAAACCTATGTATGTTTAATGGAAAAAATGTATTAATATAATTGAAATCTTAGCCTAATCCAAGAATTGTTATTAATCCTAACTAATTGTTATTAATTCTAATTCCCTAATTATTATGGGAAAAGAAAGAATACTTCTATGTCAAAAATGTTGTAATAACAATAGCAATAATACAGTTAAAATTATTGTATAAACTGTTACTACTTTTCCCTCTCTTCCCCTGTGTATTGCTCTCATTTCCACTGCTTTTACAGCCTTGCACAATTGCTGGAAATGCACAGGTGGCCTTTCAGCCACACCACCACTCTGGCTTTAAGGGTTGGGCTTCTTGCTGAGGTCCTTTCCCCAAACAGGATACACTGACAACGTCCCAGTGGTTCCTTACAAATACGTAGAAGAAACACAGCACCGGCACTGGCATAAAAAAAATGCCAGTAAAGGCCCTATCAGCAGGAAAAACTGATTTAACTGAGGGCCTGTTAAGGAATGAAGCAAAACATGCTGATCCTGTTTACTTAAAACCCACCAAATTTTTAATTGTTCAGCTTCAAGGCTTGTAAGGCAGGTACTCACCTCCCTGTCTGTAACAAGAGTTATGCTCCACAGTGAGGAGATGAAGAAAAAAAAGGCAGAGGATAAGGTTGTGGTAAAGAAAAGGCTTTAGATTCCCTGTACTGAAGCTAGAATGGGATAACAAGCATTGGCCTCAGAAGTGAAACGTGACAGGTTCAGCAGCAAATTGGGACTAAAAGGTGGAGCAAGAGTAGAAGACTTGTAGGAATACTCTGGATCCCTTAACACTCAGCTGAGATGGCAAATGATTGAGGATTTAACCATGACTAATGACTGGTTAATGAAGATTAATAGATGCAATAAAGACATGATCCCCATTGCTGTAGGGAAATAATGGCATTTTGTGTAACAGAGGCATGAATTATTTTCTCCTTTTCCTGAGTTCACTTATACAGACTAGACATTAAATGAACTTGGAAAACCAAGACTCCATCATAAAAGTAAACCAGGCATTTCAGCTCGACTGGTTCTGACAGTACACAGGATGAAGACTCACTCCAAGGCAGATCTCTACAGAAACAGTTTTGCTACAGGTTCCACGTCTAGTATACCTTTAAAGTCAGTAATTTAGTAAGTAACTTTGTGTTTAGGGGTAGAAAGCAAGAGTGAAAATTCACAGAAGGAAGAGCTACCTTTTATTTTATTTTATTTTTATTAGATGAAAATAACAAAAAATCCCTCCTTCTGTAAAATTCAGCATGACCAGAATAACAGTTATATTCCAAGTCAGGTAACATATGCAACAACTTTCTATGACTGCGTGTTCCTAGAAGTAATGTATTAACTGCTATCATTTATTTCGCTCTGTCACCGCGGCATCCCCGTGTCCCGATGCACGCTGTGCGGGATGCCTTTTGCTCAGCACTGAACACACACCTTCCTCTGCGTTTCCGATTCAAAACGCGGCACATGCCGGGCGTGGTGCCCCTCAAACGCACCCACGGCGGGTTTATTGCCAACAAGTGGCCAGCACCGCCTTCCTTCAGCAGCTGCCAGGGAGCGGCTCCGTGCCCGGCCCGGGAGCCGCCTGCGGCGGTCGCTGCGGGACGGGCCCACGGACCGTCCCGAGCGCGTCCCGGCCCTTAACGGGCCCTTCCGGGCCGCCGTAGCGCCGGGCACGGAGCGCGAGGGCTGCCGGGACGGGGCGTGTGAACTCGGGCGCGGCGCGGAAAGTCGGGCCGCGAGCGCGCGCGCGGGGCTGGGACCGCGCGGCCGGGGCACCCGGGAAAGCTAAGACACAGCC